>JAQMYF010000002.1:12486873-12498736 GCA_030014195.1 Neosilurus mollespiculum | reverse complement strand
TATAAGTTACAGAGCAACCTTTAGTAGAAAGCAGCTGAAGCACATTTCTAATGATAAGGATGGGAGTAACATATTTGGTAAATTCCCAAATGTCCCAAATGTACATGCTAACCTAGATTTATTCCTTCTGTAAATATACCCTTAAAATCTTAACCCTCTGGCACTCAAGGAAAAGTGCCAATCTTCCTTTCATTAATAGATACAATTTAGCTCACAGAGTTTTTTTTTATTGCCTGATCTGTGGTTTGGTAGTCTGACAAAGCAGACAGACTGACTCAGCTCGATGTGTAAATGAAATCCTCTGACTTCATTCTTGACTTTTGTAAAAGGTTCATTAGGTTCAGAATACACAATAATATGCAGTAAGCATACAACTCTCAGGCCAAGCAAACTGATAAGAATTTAAGATATTACACGGTCTGGTACATAGGGTGGCACAGTGGTACAGTGGTGTAGTGGCTAGCATGTCCACATCAAAACAAAAAGGTCCTGAGTTCTAGTCGAGGGCTCAGTTGGGACTGTGTGGAGTTTGCTTGTTCTCCCTGTGCTTTCATGGGTTTCCTCCAGGTACTCCAGTTTCCTCTCTAAGAAATGCAGATTAGGCTTATAGGCTTTTTCCAAATTTTCCCTAGGTGTCAGTGTGAATGGCTGTGAGGATGCGTGCAACCCTAGTAGGATAAAGCGGTTTGACTGAATAAAGTTACATACTTAACAGCATTCTTTATTCTTGGAGTCAGAGTTTAAGCTTGTCCAAAATAATCTTAAAAGTATGGTAGAGTCCTATGTGGCCCTTTAGTGTGACCCTCAGCAATGTCAGCTGTAAACTCACGTGACTCTCTGGCAAAGCTCATCCCTCAATTGATGGTACCACATGTGCTCAAAGTGCCTTTTAGCCTGTAATAGTACACCAAAGTGCAGAAACTTTTCATTTTTTGGTCAGAATTTCCGGTCTACGATGAAGTTGTCAGTGTTCTCTTATTTCCCTGATCAATAGGTAAGCAGTCAGTTCCCCGAAGTGATGCCACAACTTCCCAACTAGCATCCAAACTTAAGAAGCTACAGACAGATGCACTTCTATTTCTGGAGAGATGATATTGTCCTGTCTGTGTTTCCATTTATGTCTGGCTCATTAAGGCACCCGAGAAAATTCATGTATTTACTTGGAGCACAATCAAGCTTCAAATATGGAAACAATTATGGAATCTGGCTAATGGAACCTGTGGACACAGTAATAAGGAATTGAATTATCTCATTGTTGTGTGATGTCAATTTGGTCAATCCCTATTAGCATAGTGTCTCCACTGCACTAATCACACTTCGAAAAAGGCTCGTTACAGTCTACAGTAATAGCACATGAAGGGAAAAAGAGGTGACACAGGCAGAATGTGTGATCCTGTCAGTCCCCAGGATCCAGCCGATGGCAAAATAAACACACAATGTATTAAACATGTAATTTCTGCCAAACACCCTCAGGTAAGGCAGGCTGCACACACACACACACACACACACACACACACACACACACACACACACACACACATGGGCTATTTCCTACTTTATGACAGCAGCCTTTCAGGCCAATGACTTTACCATGTCGAACAGAATTACTGAGGTAGACATGGCGTGTCTGCAACCCAGCAGGGGGCCGAGGAGTGGAGTGCAAAAGTACGCAAAGCCCCAAAGAGCAGCACTTCAGGAATCTGGGAAAATACAGGCATAAGACAGAGAAAGAGAATAACTACTTCAAGTGCTGTGACTATACACTGGTCTCTGTGATTAAATATGATGCGACTAGACGGAATATGATGTGGAGTCTGAACGGAAAGCTGCGTAAAACTACCAAAACAATCTTTCATTCTGGAGAGAACACTGTTAAAATGTGACGTTTTCGTCTCCCCTCCACCCTGGTTTTAGGGTGATGACAGGAGTGTCATGTTTGGGTAAAGTTATTCAGGATTGTTGCTGATGTTGTGTGAATGCCAGCTCAGTACAATGGGTTGCAGTCTGCACAGGGACAGCTCTTATTAGACTGCAAGCTGGATTTGTTTTATGACTAAAAAAAAACTTTAAATGCACATGTACATTTACACATGGTTATTATAATAGTGGCTATCGATTCCACCTCACAACAAGAAGGTGCTGGGCTCGAGCCACGTGGTATTTCTGTGTGAAGTTTGCATGCTCTCCCTGAGTTTGTGTTGGTTTCGTCTGGGTACTCCAGTTTCATTCTAATTATTATGGTGGCACAATGACACAGCTTCAGCATCCTGAGTTTTGCATGTTCTTCACATTTATTGGCTGTACTAAACTGCTTTTGTATATGTGTGTCTATTGTTTCTGGGATGATGCAGTTATTTAAGATGTTAATTAAAGAGCTTTTTCATCTTTTTTTTCATCTTGCAAAAAAAAAAAAATCTAAATTAATATGAGAGGAAATTACCAGCAGTCCACAGTGTAACTCAGCAACCATTTAATACATGATGTACTGCCAGGTTGTGTAATTTTCCTTCATTTTAATACATATTTAACCTAGCATGTGTTATTCGTGTGCAGTAGTGCTTAGTTAAAATTAATAGGTCACAAAATTAAAAATTACAAAAAAAATTTGAATGCCTTCATGTATCCACATCATCCATATTTTTTTATTTACTAAATAAGTGTTGTCCTATCCAAAAAAAAAAATTTAATGCATGCCACCATCTTTTACTATGCCTCACCGTGACCCGAATTAGAATTAATCAGCTTAGAGAATGAATGAATGACCTCAGGTGGGTGGGTGACACTACACTGAGCACCACACATGTGCACTGTGTGATTTCTGCAGGACCTAAAGAAGTTTGTGTATTTAGTTCACTCTTTTAAGCATGTGTTCTGGTCTGCTCAGGCATGGTTTGATGTGTTCAGCACTTGTGCAAGGTTAAGGTAACCGATTGCCTTTAATGAATACAATGTTTCTTATATAAGCATACACAATGCGTAGACTTCTTTATGGCATGTTTACAAAACTTTGGCTTCAAGCTTTTCATACTGACATATTCACTAAAGTACATGCCAGTCTTTCTGTTTCATCTTGTTGCTTTCTGTTACACTGCTGGATCATATTTCTGTCATTAATGGACTGACCCCCAGAGTGACTAGACATTGCATGGAAAGAGAGACAGAGAGAGGAAGAGAAGGAGTGTGAGGTTGAGATGAACGGGTTGTCTCGCTTTCCTTTGAACACTGGCCCTGCAATCTGGGAAACAGTATCCATCACGACCCTGCCCAGGCTTTGAAGAGACGCCCCTGCTAGTTCTGGCCAGGGGCGCTGCATTAATAATTGAATAGAAGGGATTCGACAATGCCACACTTCCGCTTCTCAGAAATATAAGGGAACTTCTCAGTTACAGTTTACGAGTGGTGAAAATGGAGAAGCATAGCTGAGGCATAGCTGCCTCAAGTTGAGGTAACAAAGACATTAAGTTAGCCTGGGGTTCAGTTCATACAGATAGTAGGAGGGTTGTGTTCTGGCCATGGTTTATGCCTGCAGCGAGCCACTGACTACGGTATTATGTGCTGTTGCTGCCGCCATCGATCAGCAATCTGAGTCTCAGAATTCCACTCTCTCCTTGTCATTACCTGACTCATCCATTTTGTTTGACTTCTGACCACGAGCCAAACCAAAGACCGTTCCCTCCAACACACACAGACATACACACGGAATAATAGCCTTTTATGTGTCTACTGACCTTGAACAAGTGTGGCACTAGTAGAGTCTCAAGGCTCTGAGTAACGAAAATGTTTTCCATGGCCTCCAATAAGACACTTTATCAGGGGAAAATGCTTTCATTTTTTATTCCTTCATATTTTCTTTTTTTCTTTCCATATATTCAGCCTCAAATGTCAAATCTGCTGTGATAAGCAGTGCCAATCCACTCAATAACCTGATTTAATGGTCATCTTTTTTTACATTGTGATATGAGAGACATCAGACACTTTCAAGAAGTGGCTGCGAGAGAGTGTTTGAATGAAATGTGATAGCCCTTAACTCAAGCCCTCAGGTCATGTGCATAGTTTGGATATGATATGATGTTGAACCACGTACATGCAAAATGATGAATGTATGCACTGTCTAACAACCTCTTTTCAAGTTGCTCTCTTTTCATGTCACTATTATTGTAAGGAAAACAAAAGAGCCATTAACTAACATAGATGAGTTAAAGTGGTTGAAGAATGAGTGATAGAATGTTACATTTGATTAGACATAATTAAAGCCCATAATGCCATATGGTTGTGCAATTAAATTGGATTAAATTATAATGTCTATCAAAAGAAGAGACAGAGAAAGACCTGAAGTGACCTGTGCAATCCTTCTTCTTCCATCTCTAAAGTGGGCAGCCATGCTGCGAAGCAAAGCCAAAGTCATGCTGCTATCAGTCCACATTTGCATTAGAAGTCTATAGTGCATGACAGGAGCTTGCCTGCAGTTTCAGTTTCACAAATCTCTGCAGTGAAAAAGAGTCGTCTGTGCTGCTCAGCGTCATGCTGCTGCCTCTCTGTCAAAGCCTTGTTAACAGGGAACCCTGCCAGTCTCTTTCAGCTTTCTGTCTCTCAGCCATTAAGCACGTACACACACACACACACACACACACACACAGTCACATATACAGTACATTCAATACACACAGAGAGAGAGAGAGAGAGAGAGAATGCATATACACACACACACACACATCCTCAAAGACTGAGAAAAATCACTGTAAAAGGGATTCTCCAGAACTAAAAGCTAAAACACTCACCTTGGTTTACTTTTTTCTTTTTTTCTATTTTTTTTTTCTTTTGCTATACAGTATTAATCCCACAAGGGAAATTATTGCCTCTGCACTCGGAGCAGTGGGCTGCCACACACATTGGGGGTGCCCAGAGAGCAGTTGGGGGTTAGGTAAAGTGGAGGAAGGGAAGGTGCAGCTCACTCCTCCACCACCACACATTTTTCCTGCTGGTTTGGGAATCGAATCAGCGACCTTTCAGTCCCAAAGCCACTTCTCTAACCATTAGGCTGTGGCTGCCCCCCTTACTTTTACCTCCAAAGAGCCCATTGCAGTTTGATGTTATTCATTTGGTAAACTTTTTGTTTTAACTGTAATAAAGTATTGATCTCCTTCTCTATCCACACAGTGTAACCAGTTCAGATTCCTGAGACTGGTACAATCAGTATAGCTTTGGCTTTCGGTGTTTATTTCTCAGTGATAAGGACGTGTTTTGTTAAACTGGATTATTTCTAGTGGATAATGATAATAATAATCACCTTGTGACTTTATCCCTCAGTTTCTGAGAACTTTAAATTCAGAGAATATTACAGATAATCAGCTGGAATTTGGAGCAGAAGTTCTTGGACTAAATGCTTCTAAAACATGCAGAATAATTAAAAAAGAAATATTTGACTTTGACCAGGTATTCCCAGACAGGGTCACGTATAGTGAAAGAGCAGTCATTTAGGAATCAAGAGTCTTCAAGTGTTAAATGTGTACTTATTGTAATTAAAAGAAAGAAACACTTGAGAAAATACAGTATATATCAGCTTTGAAGTCAGAACAGGCCCCGAGGACAGAGGTGGGATCTGAACTCTCCACTTTTTAATTAGTGAAAAGCCACCACTGCCCACAAAAGCATAAAGTTATTACAGCATCAAATAGAAGAGGCTATAGGGCTCAACCTTTGTTCAGCCATTGTCTAATAACCAATAAACATGTCTCCTGCTGTTCCACTTCTTAAATTACAGTGTTTCTCTGCTCTTATGACCCAGTTCTGTCATTGTGTTTGCTTTACACATTCAGGTTCTGCCTTTCCATTGTAAACTGAGCCACAGTGTAACTGGCCTTAATAAGGAACTGAGCCTTTAGACACCCACGAATGTCCCTGAAACAGCTCCACAGCTTCCACTCTTCCAGCTGTTAATAAAGCCATTTACAGCTCTGGTGACGGACACAGTCTGACCTCTGTCCTGAGTGGGGGGTCCAGCAGCTGGATTGACAAAAAAAAAAAAAAAAAAGTTCTTTCACCAAAAGAACAAATCCTTACACACATAGCCTCTTATTCCCTTCCCAGGAGTCTGCCAAAGGCTGTGAAACTGTCCACTTCATCAGGCAAATAACTACACTGGAAAACACAGGGTGCCTCTGCTGCTACTGAGGTCATTATTTACACCAGGCCAGAGTGGGATGCTCAGACTGTGTGCCTCTGAAAGAGCCTTCGAGCTAAATGAGGTCATGGCAAGGAGTTGTTCAATATCCAGTGACACTCGTCTAATGACTCACCTTATCAGAATTGTGCACTGTTTGGCACTGTACTGTCTTTGTTTGTGCCTGCAATGTTTGTGCAGGCTGCAAAAATGCACTCTGTTGTTATATGTAGTTTTTGTAGTTTTGTGTTGGAGAAACAGTGTTTCATTTTAACTGTACCCTGTACCAATTGTATATGGTTGAAATGACAATAAAAGCCACTTGAGTTGACTTGACTTGATTCATGATGAGACAACTGCACCCGAACCTAAACAAGGTGTTCAGGAGCTGGGAACTGGGAACTCCAACTCCAACACATAGATGGATGAGTAGAGGGAGACTCCAGGTGATGGGTGATGGTAGAAAGGGCAACAAAAGTGTCCTCTGGACATTGTCTGGCTGTCAACAGTGGCCTCTGTCTAACTTTTGACCCTGAGAGTTCATTAGTCTGTGCTAAAAAAAAATAATAAATGTAGGGGGTGGGGACTCGCGGTGGCCCACTGTCAGGTTCTCTGTAATGGATAGCAGAGCAAAGCTGTCTGGTGCTCTATTACTGAGGGTCTGTAATCAGACTTCCTCAGATTAGAAAAGGTTCAGGCCCTGTTGGTCTGGTGTCAAAGCTCAGTACCCCCTCAGGCTTAAAATTAGTTCATAGTTAGCCACTATGGACAAGTCAAGCATTGTGAGAGACTGTAGTAAGATGCACGGATTTTTTTTTTTTTTTCATACCACAGTGAGGTCATAAGGCTCTTCTGTCTTTCATATAATTCAATTAAGGGGCTTAGTGGACATAGTGTCATACCAGCTTGAGTGGTTTTCAGGCCTTTACCATCTAGGTCCGGAGGTTAAAGATGAAGCACAGAGGACAGCTAGAGGGAATGGCATCTCCTGTCTACTCAACCATGAAAATTCAATCTGGATTTAAAAAGATGTATTGATTGAAAGTAATAAAATTGGAATTGGAATGATGCGGCTGCAGCCAGTGCAAAGTCTTAGCAGGTAGACATGTGGGCAGCCTTCTGGGACCCTGCATTATAGCTCCTCTTGCATTTCTGGATGAGCCTCTGAGCAGGCCAACAAGAAGGATCTCTTTGCTGCTTGTGGACATAAACAGATCTCTTAACTTACTGGTTCTTGGGTCACATGGTACTGTACATCATACAGGCTGAAGTAGCCTAGTTGAGTTTGCTTCAAAAGAAATCATAACCCTTCAATTTTCTTACTATGAAATAAAGGTTTGTTGACAGATTAATAATACTGCACAAATTTTGGTCTACCATTAATGAAAGGTTTTGGTAATTGGAAGAGTTTAAAAATTCTTAAAAATTGATTTATTATTCTCATTAACTGAATTTAAAGTGGTTTGTTTTTTATTGCTGGTATGAATATAAACTTGTGCTCTAAAAGTACCATTTACAAAGAAAAAAACATGAGCAGAAAAGTTCTTGAACTTCTCTCTCTCTCTCTCTCTCTCTCTCTCTCTCTCTCTCTCTCTCTGTGTGTGTGTGTGTGTGTGTGTGTGTGTGTGTGTGTGTGTAAATATACTCTGCCACCTTATTCCAAAAGAGAGTTTCCCAGAGGTCTGAAAACATTGGACATGTGCATTTCATTATAATATACTGAAATAATATCCCATATTAATATCAAACATTCTGGAAGCCCTTAATTACATTACCTCCCTTTTAATGACACATTAGTTTTAGCAGATGGGGTCCTTGCAACTGTGGGATTGTGTTAGACCTGGAGGTGGCATTTATTTTCGATCATGAACATAATGTAGCCAGAACCTGAAACCAGTGACATAAAAAAATTGAATGGCTTAAACTGATCCAATTAAAAATAATGGATGTCAGCTGACTGGCTCTTACTTATGAGATCTTGACATATAAATGTTCTATTACATCATTTAGCACATGGATACTTTCAGTACTGTCATGCATACACACCAGTGCTGATACACGGGTGTTCAGATCAACATGATTTAGTTTATTGGCTGCAGCAGGGTTGTTGTGGTTCTTCTGTATGTGATGTTGCACTTTGATAGGTTTTATGTTCCTAATTATGAGGGGCCATAGAGCTTTTCCGCAGGGCCACTCACACTAGTGACACATAAATGACAAGTCATGAAGTCAGATATGACATAAAAGACAATATCTTACTTATGTTCTACACTTCTGACTTTATTAGCTAGGCAAAATCTGCAGTCTGTCCAGCTTCCACAAACCTCGCCCAAGTGGGATTGCTCCTGAGCAGCGGCACTCATGGGGCCTCCCTGAAAAGCTGTTTGTGCTTGGGGGTTGGGCAATTGAAGGGGTAATGTGATATTGGACATGCAGGGATTTATGAAGGAGGAGGGAAAAAAGCAAAAAAAGGAGAGGTGTAGAGGTGAAATGTTAGGTTAGTCTGACAGATGTGTGTACATTTCCAAATAGAAAAACATTTACTTTCTTGCATTACAACCCCAACATCATTTTTCTAATTCACTTCAATCAAAAGGAAAAAGGTTTTTTTTGGACTGTGTCTTTGGACTGTAGGACCTTCTTTCTGTGAGGCAAATGTGCTAACCGTGCCACCCCATATGGATCATAACATGCTGTAATGATAGTTATGATGATGGCGATGATTATGATGATGATGAACCTTCCATGCAGTTTAACACAACAAATAAAACTTTTCCTTTTAATTTTAATTTTTAATTTTATAACATATCTATATAAATATACAGCATATATTTCAATCCAGTAAACTGTTATGGTACTCTGGTTTCCTCCCACGGTTTAAAAACATGCACAGTAGGCTAATTGACTGTTCCAAATCACCCCTAGGTGTGAGTGTGAATGTTTGTATGTGTGTTGGCTGTGTAATGGTCTGGCGAGCTGTTCAGGGTGTACCCCGCCTTCACCCAGAGTCAGCTGAGATAGGCACCAGCCTCCCCGTGACCCTAATTAGGATTAAGCAGCTTAGAAAATGAATTTATGAATGAATACAGTGGATGGATTGAAGCAAGAAGGGTTTATATATATTTGTTGGCAAATTTTCTAATATTCCTCTTTTGTATAATCAGCAAGAAATTGTGAGGGGGAAAGAAAAACTTTTTAATAATATCTGTGAAATAAGTAAAACTGAATGAACCTTGTTCCTGATGTGTTCCTCAGCACTTCCTAATGGATATATGGTTGTCATATCTTAATCCTCAACCCCAGAGAAAATACCTAAGAGAGAGAGCAATATCAGCGCAGTAATTGTAAATGAATATACTGGTCCACTAATTAGTCCAAGCTGTTATTTTACACTGCAGTGATCATGCAATACATTCTGTGATCTATGATGTTAGACAGACTAAAAGAAATGTTGGAAATGAACATGTCATAACATGCCTCAACATGTTCAGTAGCAAGTCTGCTCTTGACTAAATAAAGCAAGGCAAGCAAGATCTTGTTTTCAGAGGAGCATGAATTGGACTTTTCATGAATCCTGGTCATCAGAAGCACAAAGGTATATTATATGGATTATGCTGACATCTGGTGGAGATCAGCACCATTGAGTGTCAGAGTGTTTTGAGAACATCAAACCATCCACTCATTTTCTATACCACTTATCCATCAGGGTCACAGGGCAAGCTGGAGCCGATCCCAGCTGGTTTCAAGAAAAGGCAAGGTAGAGCCTAAACTGGTCACCAATCTACTGCAGAGCTAACACAAAAACAAACAACCATTCACATTCTCATTTACACATATGGGCAATTTAGAGTAGCCAGCTGCCCTAATGTACATGTCTTTGGACTGTTGGAGGAAACTGGTCACAGGAAGAATATGCAAACTCCAAACAGGAAGGCCCATGGGTGAGACCTGAACCCAAAACCTTCTTGTTGTTAACTGTGCAGCTCCAGTCATCAAACCATTTGTAACCAATCATTACAATAAGTTTACAGTCACAGTCACACAGGATATATGGCTCCTAGGCAAATCCATTTTCATTTTTGTAGGTTTATATATGAAGCATTAAATGTCCTGGTACACTCTTACATATAGTCTGCTCTCTATTTTATGTTAGTGGTACTGCTCTTTATTAGTGGTATCCTTCATTGGCTTCAGATTGGTCACTGTGGTTGCATTTGCTCTGGATGATATCGTTGGTTTTCAAAGGGGGGGATCTGGGAACCCACTGGGGTCTGTGAAATATAACCAGGAGAGGCACAATATATTCCAGAGCTCGGGCATTTCTCTGTGGAGTTTGCATGTTCTCCCCGTGCTTGCATGGGTTTCCTCAGGGTACTCCAGTTTCCTCCTACAGTCCAAAGACATGCACATTAGGCTAACTGGCTGTTCCAAACTGCTCCTATGTGTGGTAGTTACACAGACTGTCTTTGTAACTACTCTGGCATGTACACAGACACCTGACCAACAATAACACGGAATATATTTCTTATTTTTGTCCAGTAGACGTCATTATAACTCATCTCTAAAGGAAATTGTCTCAGAGCCTGATGCAGGTTTAGACATTACTCTTTATGAATCACACCTAGAAAACAGCTCAATTCTAATCTCTGCTCCTTTAGGAATTCATTTACATTAAGTGTTCTTAGATTATAATCACTATTTCTCTTACTGGGTCTTACAAATTCAATACTGTAATGTCACAGGAGACTGTGGATAAAACCTGGAGCCATACCCAGTTAAGGGCAAGATTGGGGTACATTTGGGGCAAGTTGTCAATCTACCACAGGGTTCTACTTAAACTTAAACTGTAAAGATGTCTTATGCTGTTGTTGCTTAGCCCTTCAGAGGCAGTTGCATGGTTAAACTTAATGAATCTCATTAAGCCTACCACCAGACCAGTTTTGACCAGTTTTGGGTTTTTTATTTCATATAATGGCCATGATGCACGAACACACAGAAAACATTATGTAACGTGCACGTATCTGGTCAAAATCCCACTATATTGCCATCAACTGGATGAATGTGCCATGTAGAGTTTAAGGGTTAATTAGTCTAGTATGGGATGTCTCAGGCCAAAACTTAGGGTAAGTCACCTAAAACATGATAATTAATAAATAGGTGTCCCACATTAGCCAGTGTCTCTTGTTATGTTACATTATGGCAATATATATGTCACCTATGTATATATCATGGCTTTTGATTCTGAATTATCCAACCAACCCCATCATCAGATGCCACTGCTTTGTTTTATTTAATTTGCTTCTTCTTTTGTAGTGCCTTGGAAGAGAGTATGAGAGAATGAGAGTATCTCCAAATCCTGTGAACCCAACAGTTCAATGAAAGGTTCCTCTTACAAGGCAATGTGACTTCATAAAAACACACCTTCTATTTTGCTATTTGTTAACAGTTTGCTCATGCAAAATGTTATGAGCTATAATGATCTTCCTTGTATCTCCACTGTGACATCAGCATAGCTGTCAGTGTGTACAGAAACTTTAGTACTACTTTTTTCTATTAACACATCTCACTTCCTGTATAAGCAGCCATGCTGCAATTGGGGTGAAAAAGTGTAAAATTGTCCATTAAAAAAAAAAAAAAAAAAATATATATATATATATATATATATATATATATATATATATAAGATCTTGAGTCGATTTTCCG
>JAQMYF010000002.1:12464609-12475000 GCA_030014195.1 Neosilurus mollespiculum | reverse complement strand
TGTGTGTGTGTGTGTGTGTGTGTGTGTGTGTGTGTGTGTGTGTGTGTGTGTGTGTGTGTGTGTGTGTGTGTGTTGCATACTCATAAAAATCTGCTGACCCACAGAGCCTCGTGTTCATTATCTAATAATTCACTCCTCGTTTTTGTTTTTTTTTAAACTCGTTTATTCCATTTGAGTTAATGGACACATGCACATGAGCTAAGAAATTACTGACACACCTTGTAAAAACACTGCCAAGAAAAATCAAGCCAGAGGTTGGCAAGAGGCAAGAGGGCGTATGCCACAGAGCCATGATTGGTGATTAGAGCCCCCTTGTGGTATGTAATGTTCTGGTCCAGTAGTCATAGGACATTCTCCTTTTACCGCTCTTTTGCTAGGTACTGTTCCCAGACAAATGCTAACTGAATATCCTAAAATGGTGACAAATTGCAATACAGTAAATATACAGCAGATTTTATGAACTAATATAATAAGAATATTCCAAATGCTGTAATAATATAAGAATGAAAGGTTAGCTAACCACAGTCCTTAGGTATGTCTAAAACAGCTATTGTGTTACCGCCAAGGACATTTTCATATATATTTAATACATTTAATATACTGCTTCTTTCTCAAGTATCCTTGCAGGACCTTGGGTTACTTGCTGTGTGGAGATCCTGTACAGGTTCTTAGCATGTCCATGTATGTTTCTCACAGGTTACAAAAGACACTACACCCTATTCTTAGTTTGTGTTTACTATTTATGTTTTTTATGGAAAGATTTGCATAAAATCAAGTGAATGGGATCACAATTAGAGATGATTTATATACATACCGTAAATAGCTCTGGGTGGCATGGTGGCATAGTGATGAGCACATCCTCCTCACAGCAAGAAGGTCCTGCATTCGAATCCCAGGTTCAGGTGCTTCTGTGTGGAGTTTGTATGTTCTCCCTGTGATTGCGTGGGTTTTCTCCAGGTAACCTGGTTTCTTCCCACAGTCTAAAAACATTCACATTATGCTAACTGGCTGTACCAAATTCCCCCTAGGTGTGAGTGTGAATGGTTGTGTGTGTTGGGAATGCGATGGTCTGGCGCCCTGATCAGGATATACCCCGTCTTAGCCAGTGTCGGTTCTCTGGTCTCCCCATGACCCTAATAGTGTTTCATAAAATTAGTGAGTGAATGAGCTGGTAAATAACCCTGTTTGTGATCTTTTGTTCCAGGTAGTTGGGATCTTTGCTGGTTTTGACCCACTCCTGCTGGTGGCTTCCCCATTCCTTGTCTTGGCTTTTTTTCCTTTGCTAGAAATGTGGAAGTGGTGACAACGATGATGACCTTTTACCCTCCTATTCTAACTCAGCTGTGATTATGGAGCTTCAGCCATGCTCAGGAGGATTCTTCTTCCACTTTTGCTCTCCCTGCACACTCAATCATCAGGACCATGAGGACATTCTCTGAAAAAGTACATAGGAGACCTCTGCTATCTATTTTCCCTTTCAAATGATAGTGTATTCTAGAAGAGCGAGACCTCCTGCTGACTTACATCTTTGTTTATCCCTTAAGGTTATTTATCTTTTATTAAAAGCTGTAAAAACAGCATAAAAGCCAGCAAGCCAAGTGGCCTGAATCCTTCTGCCTGAAATTTGAAAATGTGTTCTCTTTTAACATGAGTAGAATTCACTTCATTTTTATATATTTGCATAATTTTTCGTCATGCATGGAGATTGGCATGTAGCTAAGGGCTATTGCGTTCTTGTTCCAACATTTTGTAACTCAGATGTCAGTAGCTTGAAGGCATGGACTAAAACAATGAGAAATTATACTTTAGTGAAAGAAGAGATGATGCGTCAAAATCTTAGCCAGTGAAAGTGGATATATCCAGCCAAATATCTACTCAATTAAAAGTAAATATGTTTCTCTTTTATTACTTGTCTAAAACTGTTGTAATTTGGTTTTTTTATAGCAACTATGCCATTTCACCTAAAAAGTCAGATAAGTGTCTAGTATTTTCCATTAGTCAGACCTTTAGCTTGCAGTCTACCAAATTATGTTAGCTACTGAAGTAAATGCGAGTGGAACGGTGGCATGGTGGTTAGCATGTCCACCCCACAGCAAGAAGTTCCTGGCTCAGATCCTGGCCTCAAGAGTTTCTGTGTGGAATTTGTATGCTTTCCTCATATTTGTGTGTGTTTCCTCCAGCTACTCTGGTTTCCTCTCACAGTCCAAAGACATGAACATTAGGTGAATTTTCCTTTCCAAATTGTCCCCTATGTGTGGATGTGAGTGTGAATGGTTGTATGTGTGTTGGCCTGCGATGGTCTGCCGAACTGTTCAAGATGAACCCTATCTTTGCCCATTGACGCCTGAGAGCCCCCCCCCCCCCCCTCCCCAATCTATTTTTAGTATGATTTCACACCATTTCCGGTTTTATGTAGTCTCCACCAACAAACTGGGCATATCTGAGGTATCCAGTTAGTAGAACCAAGTACACAATTCACAGGGAAAACTTTATCAAACAAAAGTAGAAGGTTTAAATACCTGTTCAAATGTCTCATAGTACTGAGCCTAGCTAGATGGACTGGTAAAATAATTTTAAAGACTAAAAGATAAATAAGTTCTGACTGGATGGGAGGACTGAGCTTAGTTTACATATTACTTACCAAAAAAGCGAGCCAAATATTATTGTTATTACTGCTTGTCTAAATTGATCCAGATAGCAGAATTTGCTCAGAACCCTTTAATTCTTATTTAATTCACTTAGACAGGAGTGTACGGATAAATTTAAAAAACTTAACATAAAGCGTTTTTTTTTTTGTTTGTTTTTTGTTTTTTTTCCTGAGAACTGGCAGCTCTTCAGACCTGCAATAGGAGGATTGGGATCTCTGTCATGGGGAGCATGTGGCTGAGATGTGCTACAGTAGCAGCTGGCTGTACCATGAGGGCCTGTGGCTGCCCGCGCAAACGGTCTCTCATGGGGCCAGTGGGCATCTGCCTCGACCCGCACCACTTCACCCTCCAGCATCAGAAATTCATGCACTGCTCCACCCGCACCATCTGCGCCTGCACTCACCAGAAGCTCAGCAAACCCCAATGGTCACTCACAGGAGAGGTCGGGGCCTCTCAGGTCAAGCTGCACTGACATTCTAAGCTTATTCACTCTAGAGCAAAAGTGAGTCAATGGCTCTACATCTTTCAGTATTAACCAACTAGGTCAAAGGGAAGAACTGTAGAAGATGGGGTTAACCACAGTGATAAAGGGAAGGTTACTGTCCCTGAAGCTGTATTTAAAAAAAAAAAAGGATGATATTCAACTTCAAGAACAAATGAATTAGTTTATTATAACAGCCAAGGTTCTTGCCATGTTACATAGAACTCTAAATAGACCATATAATGTGGTCAACATATTCACTTACTGATGGCCATGATTTTTTAAGTAACCCAGTTATCAATAGTTCCCACCTACAGGTTAGCACTACAATCTAGTATATCAAATTTCAGATGTAACAGTTATTTGAACTTCTCTTGTACTTCTCTTTCCTATTTCCAATGAATGAGCATGTCTTGC
The DNA here is from genome assembly GCA_030014195.1 of Neosilurus mollespiculum. Classification (NCBI taxonomy): domain Eukaryota; kingdom Metazoa; phylum Chordata; class Actinopteri; order Siluriformes; family Plotosidae; genus Neosilurus; species Neosilurus mollespiculum. The sequence goes on along the minus strand of JAQMYF010000002.1, from coordinate 12,471,454 downwards.
AAATCCATGCAATCAGACGTATGTTACAGCTGCCTGAATAAATAAAATTCCACTATCCAGTCTGCATTAGATTGGAATATGATGTCCATAATGTTTGAAAAGCTCAACTTTTTTTTCTTTTCTTTTTTTTTATAATCATTGAAAACAATTCTCTTTTAGCTGCTTAACACTGTTATAATAAATAGAAGGTCAAATCTAGAGCCCCTTAAAGATTCTAGGTAGAACCATACAACAGAGTGTTCATCAGAACAGGGTCTAAGTAGAACCCTGATGTTAGAAAACCTTAACTATACAACGTGTGCGACTATCCAAATCTTAGCTACCATATATTTTGTTTGAGAAATACAGTTTTTTTCCCTGTAAATCTCAAGATATCAGGCTAGTTTAAGAGACTGTCACATCTGATTCAACCTGAAGAAAGTGGATTGTTTGTCCTGATCTCTGGTCCGCAGTTGCTCTTTTTCATACCTAGATCAGATTTCATTCACCTTACTGTTGATGTGTAGAGCAGTCATTTAGATTTTTAATTTTTAATTTTAAACTTAACCATCATCAACTGAACTGTCATTATTTTTAACAACTACATTAATGATTAGGCAGCAAGAACACCCACCGGTCTTTATACCATCATCAGAATTATACTCTTTCTCTCTGCAGAGGCCGCTTCTGAACTCCTAACAAGCAGGATATGCAAAGAAAAGATTGGCTATTCAGTATTATATCTACAGTAGGTCTTCTACTGATTGCTGCATTCCCTCCACTGGGCTCATGCAGCTTCCTCCTGATTAAAAACATTGACCATCCCAATAGAATACATTTATCAGACCCTTTATCATGTTGGAAAACATGCTGAGAGGTGGACTGGCTATGATAAATTCTTCCGAAAAAAATGTAAGGATGTTGGGCAAAGAAGAAGCCTTTTGGAGTGATGTTCTTTCGTCACATGAAACAAAAATGTAACAGCATTATGTGTTTCAGAGGAAAAAGAGTAAAGTTTTTCATTTGCAGTACACCATCCAATTTTAAAAGCATGGAGGTGGCAGTACTGTGGTTAGGGGGTGTTTAAAATCCTCATCCCATTAATCTTAAACATACCCACAAAGTCACAAAATATTTTAAAGACAACAAAGTGAAAGTGTTGAAGTTGCCGTCACAAATCCCATGAAGAATGGGCAAAAATTACAGCAAAGTATTATGAGAAACTTCTGTAAGGCTAGAAGAAGCATTTGAGTAATCATGTTAAGCAATTAAAGTCAATGCCATCACAATTAACTACATAAACTTAAAGTAAATAAAAGCTAAAATACTAATTCACTCATCTCTCAAACCGCTTAACCCTATTGGGGTCACAAGGAGGCTAGAGCCTACCTCAGCTGACACTGGGAAAATGTGGGGTACACCCTGAACAGATTGCCAGATCATCGCAGGGCAACCATTCACACTCACACCTACAGGACAGCCAATTAGTCTAATGTGGATGTTTTTGGATTGTGTTAGGAAACCGGAGTATGCAAAGTAAACCCACACAAGGACAGGGAGAACATGAAACTCCACACAGTAACACCCGTGCAAAGGAATCGAACCGAGGACCTTCTTGCCGTGAGCCGGATATGTTAACCATAACGCCACCATGACGCCCACTAAAATAACTGCCTCTTCAAAAAAGTTTAATTACTCGATTGAAGAAAATATTCTAATTGACTTAACACAGTAAAAAAAAAATAATAATAATAATTGGAATGTCTTTAGCCTATAGGTATATATGAGCTTTTGGTCACAGTTGGTCATGACTCTTTGTAGGGCAGGCAGGAATATTAGGTATTTAAAAAGGAGTAAGGGGGTGACAGTATCCTGCAGACTACAAAACACTTGCATAAATCATGTATTAATGTATATAATTATAAATTCAACTACATCACTCTGCCAAATAATGTAAATGTAAATACATTGGTGTTTTTGTGACTGACAAGAGGAACCAGACTGCTTCTAAGTAATTTACAGGTTCAAGTCATCAGTATCAAGCCCTAAGCTGAAAACTTAGCAGTGTATTAAGGTACATACAGTAGTACTGCGAATAAGGTTTACTTGCAGCACTACTATACAGACACTAGAGGGAACAACTGCTGCATGATTCTGTAAACATGTTGGTCTTAAAATCCTACAGGTGGCGAAAGTACTGTTTCTGAAGATTTGATGAGCATGTGATGACAGACTAAAGACGGGAAGTTCATAATAGTGAAAGCTAAACTATGTGTGCCCAAATTGTATCAGGTCACCTGTTCATACTGTAACAGTATGAGAGCACTTGCAAGTGTTCACCCTCTCTCTCTTTCTCCCTCTCTCTAACAGGCAGTGTGGGCCGGCTGTGGCCCAGTGGCTCACTAGCAGGTGTTGATGGTGCTGCTGGCCGAGGCCAAGGGAGCCGTGCTGGCTCTCCGCTCTCGCTGCAGTCTGCCTCTGCCTGCCTGGGCAGTCCCACTGGCAGCTGGCATCACGCTGCGGGCATCTCTCCCAACTATAATTACCAACTCCAGCTGCAGATGGAGACAAGCAGGCGCACCAGTCCCTGCATCCTCCACAGCCTTCAGCCACCTTCACATTCCACCCCCAAAAAAAAGGCTTGCAGATACCCCATTCTAGGTCAAACTCCTCAAATCTAACCAGCTCGTAACAAAGGAATTAGCCAGCTTTCTAAGAAACAACACACTCTTACGTGTCAGCTTGTGTCAGTTAATTCTCTATTATGTAAAGGTGTTGGAATAATTTTCTCACCACTCCTACATGGTGTTCTGTCAAAGTGTGCATTTGTCAAATCAAGAAAAAAAAAATCTGTTATCTCACATCCTTCACACATCCCCTCACTCAGCCCATAGATATGGGTATCAGCTCACAGATCTGTTGAAATTTAAAACACCACTAAGATCAGAATGATATATATGTATTTTAGTATAAAAGAATACTTCAGAAAATTTCTGCCTAATTTCTGTCCCCTGTACCTGTGGTGTATTGTTAATGTATGTGAGCTTTAGATTCTTTTCTCAGTGGTAGTGACACAGTACTCTATTTATTCACTCACTCGTTCATTCATTTGTTAAAGCGCTTAATCCTACTAGGGTCACAGGGAGGCTAGAACCTATCTCAGCCAACTTTGGGTGAAGGTGGGGTACACCCTGATCAGCTCACCTGACCATTTCAGGGATGGCACACATATCTATTCACACTCACACCTATGGGCAATTTGGAACAGCCAATTCGCCTAATGTTCATGTGTTTAGACTGTTGGCGGAAATAGGACAACCCAGAGGAAACCCACACAAGCAAAGGGAGAACATGCAAACTCCACACAGAAAAGCCCTCACAAAGTATGAGACTTGCACCCAAACCTTCTTGCTGTGAGGCAGACTTCCTAAAAAAGCCTCCCAGTACAGTATTTAGATAAGCCTAAAATGCTTGAGTCTTCTTTTAGTGGTTTATCGAGGCAAAAATATATATATATTCTGTCAGACATTTTCAGTATCTGGCCAAAATGTTGTTTTCTTTATTTAATTGTAACCGTCCACATATTTTTTACATAAACCTTTTCAGTAAAGGGAAATCAAAGCCAAAAATAAAAGATTGCATACATTGAATATGTCTTTGCACATTAAAACACACTATTGCTTTTATAAGCTTCTTTGCAAAGAAAAAAAAAGCCAACAAGCAATAAATCCGCACACGGATTTTTTTTTACTGTTGTACATGATTTATGTGTTTGCAACAGAAAATACAAAAGTAATTCGCATATGAATAAAAGGTCGGACATACCATTCGTTCATGTAACTGAGTCTGATATATGTGACTGTAAGTTCGTATTATGTGAAGATGTGCCTAGTTTAATATCTGTATACTGTTATTATTGCCATTGTCTCCTGATTTCTTTAGTCTCCTCGGGTGAAATTGGCTGATGCTAACTATTTAACAAATTTTGACAGATTGCAACTTAAAAAATTTAAGTAAAAACCACCTGATAATGAAATTAGGCATATGTTCATGTGTAACAGGAAAGTTTGAAGGTTTACCTTTCTTTTCAAGTTAAGTGGCATTTTGCATTTATGTCAGCTTGTGCATCTTTTCATAAAGCACATACTTTAATTTAAAAATAATCTTATGTCATATTATCTTTCTCATGAGTGTAAGTATAAGTTGTACTCTTCCAGAGGTTTCTAAAGTTCCCCACTGTTCTTCTCAACCATGAAAAATTACCTGCAAAATCCACCTAACTTTTTGATCGCTAAGACATTAGTGTATATGTCTGTACATTAGTGTGTGCATGTATGTACATTAGTATATGTGTGTGGTTGTCTGCATGCATGCTTTTTAGATGGCGATGGCCCAGCCATCTTCTGAATCAGACACGGTGTTGCTGTGACAGATGGGAACTCCAGGGGGACTAAAGAAAAAGAAGCCAATGTTTTCTGCTCATCTACAAAGAAACACCCTCCCAACACCACTATAAGCACAATTTAACACTATTTCAACTCTAATATAGCTTGAAGTCATTTTCTATTCACTAAATGTATAGCATACAACAGATTAGACAGTCCTACACATTTACCATTTTTATTGTTATTTGCTAAATTTTCTCCTAATATGTTTACACCAATTGTCCTTCCCAGGCCACACCCAAACAAAGACTCTCTAGAAAAACTAGTTCTTTTAAACAAACAGTCATAAAGTCTTTTAAAGATATGTCAACTCATAAGAAAATACTGGTAGTGTTATGATACTAAACATGCTTTTTACCTTGTGACCTCTTGGTATTATATAATATAAACATATCTAACACTGCAACCATGTAATTCAGTGGATCGCAAAAGAACCACCATTTTACTGGAAATGAATTAGGTAGGAGGTCCATGATAGTGCTAAGAAATGTTCTCCTGCATCTACCTGGGGTTCCTTTAGGTTATACACTCTCCCAAAGACTGGTAAATGTATTGTCTTAAATTATCAGGAGAAGGGCAGCTATCAGAAGACGAGAGGTGACCTTGTTAATGTAGCACTCGAGGCTGGTCAGGCTGGTGCAGTAGGGGGCATGTGTCCATGGGGAAAGTCAGACAGATGCTGTTTCTCTCTCGTTCTCTCTGTCTCTATCCCTGTGGGTGAGATGGTGCAGTGTCGTCGGTGCAGCTGGCACCCGCACCATCAGGCAGCACAGGAGTGCGCACTTGCTAGCTCTCTACTGTGACCTCCAGTACCATTTCAAAACTTTATTCCGACAGCTGTACAGCACACACACAAAGCAAGTGCATCTATAACTGACCTGCGTATGGAGACATGTTCAACTGTCTTCATGTTTTATCCATATTTAGTATGACATTGTCAGCATGTGTCTGCAGACACACGTGTACAGTTCTGTAATATGTTGTGTGAGCGCGTGTGTGTGTGTGTGTGTGTGTGTGTGTGTGTGTGTGTGTATGCAGAAGTGAAGAGAGGAGTAAGGGGACAAAAAAAAGCAGAGGCTTCACACCAGCTGCCGAACATGACATTTTCTGGCTGGGCCAGCACACCCCAGCAGGAGTAACATCTGTGTTCCTGCCTTTCATCCCCCCCTCCACTCCCCAGGCATTATGGCTCAGATATCTGCAGCCTAGGAACCAGAGACAAACAGCCATTTTCCACCAACAAGATGCGAGTGCTGCTGCCTCATCTCAAACCATTTCACGCCTCCTAACAGGAGTCACTAAGACTGACAAAATGGGTTCGGTTCCAGCACCAAATCCTACTAATGCAGGACCAAAATCCAGGCAGAGCAGCAGTTTGGCGTTTTGTTTCCATGATGGCAACAGAAGTATAATCATTCATCTCCAGTAACTATTTTATCCTGGACAGGGTCACCAGCTCAGCTTTTGGATAGTCTGAGGAAATTCATGTTAACATGCGGAGAGAGTGATGTCATCATCTAACCCAGGACTCTGGAGATTTAAGGCAATTCTACCTACTGCACCATGTGCTACCATAGCAGAAGTATTAATTCGCTCCCAGGCTCGTCTTTAGACACCTGATTATGTTTGTTGTAAATCTGGATCTGGCATGACCTAAAAATATACCCTGGTTGGGATGATCCACCATCACAAAGCACCATTAACACACAGACTGGTACAACTTCGTATAGCTATTATACTAGCCACATATTAGCATGTCTTTGCGAGGTGTGAGGCAACCAGAGAACCCAGGGAACATGCAAAAAAACATGCAAATGGTAACCCAACTTCAGGATAAGAAAGTAGGAATAAAACCTGGACCTGTGAGGTAACAGTGTTACTCAATATGCCACTGCCATGCAACTGAAGCAGCTTCCGTCATTTAATAATATAAATTAAATAGTAATATTTTATAGAACTGGAATTAACCTATTTTCACCTGAATGCATTAAAACTCACTGATGCATTGTCCATGAGAGTACAATTATGAATAACAAAATTTGAACTAGTGACCTAAGTTTTAAATGTCACGTGATTTACAGACGCAGTGGTTTTTCTCCTGTTTGACTACTGCAGTCAGTTGGCTACACCCAAGCACCCAAACCTCCTGGTTGTTTTTTGTCTTTTGTTTTTTTTTTTTTAATTATTAAAGAAATTTGCAAACAGACTCAATCACAGGTTATGAAGGTGAATGAAATGGATTAATGCTCTGTGAATAAAATGCTGAGTGTTTTCCGTTATATATCAGTTACATTTTTCTCTGTATCATGCAACAGAGGAAACACAGTTCAGATTCAAATGCCAGATGTGTGTGTGTGTGTGTGTGTGTGTGTGTGTGTGTGTGTGTGTGTGTGTGTGTATATATATATATATATATATATA
>JAQMYF010000002.1:12445185-12462685 GCA_030014195.1 Neosilurus mollespiculum | reverse complement strand
TCAAGAACAAGCAAGACAAAGATTTTAGACACATTTTCTGTCATTCAGTGTATCTGACTGAAGGTAAGCAATGCCACTTTTATACTAAACGTCAAGTACAATGCTCAAATTTATTCTTGGGCATGCAAATCTCAACCCAAGTTGAAGATTTACTTTTAAACAAAACAATTCCAGTCCAACAGAAAGTTTTAACGACATTAACCAAAAAATTGGATTGAGATCAATGAGAGTTAATTTCCACAATGACAGTGCAGTTGTGGATCAAATGTCAGTATCATGTATGTAGTAGTTTGTATTTTGTGCGTGTTTGAGTGTGTGTGTGTGTGTGTGTGTGTGTGTGTGTGTGGTGTAGTGTAGTGTGATTCCAACCCAATTCATGACACCTGGTCTACCCCAGTGGTCTCGCTCCAGAACATTAGCATCTGCATAACACTCCCCACACCTACGCCAAACTCTTACTCTGCCATCAGCAACACTCATCTTGAAACATGATTCGTCAGAAAACAGGACCCTGTTACTTCTGAGAGCATTCCAGCCCAGGTGCGCTCTTGCCCATTGCAGACGCACAGCAGACTCAGACTACCCGCAACCGACTGCAGACAGTTTGGGAGCTGATTCTGCTCTGGTGACGACCTCTGATCTGCATGGCACTTACTGTAGCCTGACATAAGCGATAGCAAAATGTTGGAGATGAATACGACGGTTCTATTTTGGGATGGTGACATGTGGTCTGGAAGCATGTGGTCATCCTTGGTGCTGTCTGTGTCATAGTATCGTCTCCACAGTTTTGAAATCATGGAAACGTCGACATGTAACAACATGCAACAAGCATCCCAATGGCTCGTTCTCGCTCAGTTTGATGTAATTGTATCATGAGCAGATGTTGTGTAATGACAAAGCAAAATTGTATTTAACTTGGACATTGCTGTAGCTATTTATTGACCAAGTTTCAGAAGGATTGGCCACAGAGTTCCACTCATAATAGGGGGTTTCCCTTAATTTACCTTAATGTGTAATCAAGCAGAACAATGTTCCACCACTGAAAAAGAAATTACAGTAATAACTTGAATTTATATTACTATCACTAAAAATTATTAGCTCATATTTGCTATAAAAATAATTTGAGTCAGTAAAACTAACTAGATATAACTGGCTTGTTTTAATTTATAATCAGAAATAAATATCTATATGGTGGAGTAGTGGTTAGCATGGCCGCCTCACAGCAGGAAGGTTCTGAGTTTGAATCCTGGGCTCAGCTGTTTCTGTGAATGGTTTGAATGTTCTCCTTGTGCTTTTCTGGGAAAATTTTCATGGAGCTTGCACGTACTCCTCATGGTTCCACCACGCACTCCGGTTTCCTCCCATAGTCCAATGATATGTACATTAGGTTAACTGGCTGCTTCGTTTGTGTTTGTATGCAATGGTCTGATGAGACGGTTAGGTTGTACCCCGTGTTCACCCAGTGTCAGCAGAGGTAGATTCCAGCTTTCCCACCACCCAAAAAGAGGATTAAGATGCTTGGCCAATGAGTGAGTGAAAGAATCATATCGTAGTCCATGTATCTCGATAAGTATCGGATCATAGTTTTATCGTGTTACTCTAAAGGAAGGGTTATTTTCCATTTACAAGTGCCCAAAATTTAAACCTGAAGGAATACAACTACAACAAGTAATTTAGGTATTTATGCTTTGCCAAAAGTTTTGTGGTAAATCCTTCTCTTTGAAATTTCTGAATAAAATAAGATACTTTTAGCATGAATTTGCTCCAAGTTTTTTTTTTTTTTTTTTATAAACAAAGAGACTAAGTTAAACCAATGGAAGACAGCTTGAATGTTTAATAATGCTTAGGATATACAACAACATCATGTTAAATCTCATGATTGCATGTTAAAAATAACTGAGAGAATAATTTCAATATAATTTAATTTGCCACTGCAACAGAATACATCTCTTTAACAGACATTCTTTAGTGCTTCTGGAAACAACTGCCCTCGTTCTACTAGTCTCTTATTTTATAAAGGATGACATAAAAATGTTAAATGTGATTTTTACAGGAGCATGTTTAACCAGATTTGACTGACTTGATCTGATGATTCCTACATATGCATTGCTCTGTAAACATGGTAGCATTAGTTTTTAATTGAAACCAGCTTTGCTTTTAAATAGGAATACGGATGTCTATATTTGTAATACAGACCCTACCAAAGCTTCTGCGAGTGTCTCCTTGCTTAATTATTCTGTCCTGATTGTGGAGGACATCTGCAAAATAGAAAGTAACCTTATTACTAAAAATAAGAAGCTGACACTTCCTCATAGCACGTATATATGTGGTGCTGTATCCAAACAACACTCCCTGACAATTCGCAGACTCCACATTCTCAGTGGTCACTTGCATATCAAAGCCACATGCTAAGTTCTGGACTGAGCTTTTCAAAGAAGCTGCCAATACAAAGCCATTACCAGCGAAGAACATTCAGTTACTGGCCTGCTCGCACCAATTCAGCTTGCTGCAGGCATATTACTCTACATGTCTCTCATAGGCAAAGCTATTTACAACCCGTGCAAGCACTTTGATTACATCAGCCAAGATCAGTGCCTTCTCTCTATGACTTTGTGAAGCGAGCCAATAGCCCGTTCTTAATGGAGGTGTTTATGTGTCTCTGTTCTCCTTTGAGCTATGATTGCATCCTCATTAACCCTGCAGTTTATTCATCTTCTGAATGGAATTCTGTCCTATCCGTCACTATAAGGCATTTACAGGGCTGTAAAATTGATGTTGCAGCTAAGTGAAGAACAGATTTCGACGTGTCACACGTCAAAGAATAAAGCGTACTTGGCAAGAAGGAGCAGAATAGAATAGTGTAGCGATGTCAGCCGAATCTGCGGCCTGTGAAGAGCAGGCACTCAGCCAGGCCGTTTTATGAGCCACAGGGACATATTTATGCTCTACTTCCACTAATGGAAGCAGATTGAGGAGGAGGACACTTAGCAGATTACGGCCGTGTTCCCTATTTCCTTCAAGACTCTTGTAAAAGTTTTGATTAGAATTAACTTTAAACATGATCGGTGGAATAAACCATAAACTTTTATTGATTGGATTAAAATTTCATGTGCTGGGCAAAACTGGGTTAAAACTGTTTTAAAAAGTTAAAAGATGAATAATGTAAAGGCAAAATCCTTACAGAATGCCTTACATACTGATTTCTTTTTAAATTATTAACATCTGATCTTCTGTTGAATGCAACATTTATTTCATAATTCAATTCTGAGTTGACAGGCAGCACGGTGATAGAATGTCTGCCTCACAGCAAATAAATCCTTGGGTCGAGTTCCGGGCTCAGGGTGTCTGTGTAGAGTTTGCATGTTCTCCCCATGCTTGCATGGGTTTTCTCCAAATACTCCAGCTTCCTCGCACAGTGTGTCGATATGGACATATTGACACAGGCTAATTGCTCCTAGGTGTGTGTGTGCACGCGCGTGTGTGTGTGGTGCCCTGTAATTTAATATATATATACATATATATATATAGATAGATAGATAGATAGATAGATAGATAGATAGATAGATAGATAGATAGATAGAAAGAGAGAGAGAGAGAGATGCAAGGCCAACTGTGTATGATTTATTCATACATATTATTAAGGATACAGAAACCAGGGGAACCAATCAGAGTTCACGATTATGTCCGCCATTTTAATTGTTCCCCATCAGCTATGGCTATTCACGAATGCCAGGAACAATTGCAGTGATTTAGGTGTTCAATAGAGCGAACTCTCTTTAAATTTGGAACAAAATAAATAATTTGTTGAATGAACGCCTGTTCTCTATCTTGACATAAACTTGTTCATGTGTGGTGTTAGCCTCATCTTGGTCTTACTTTTCATATTCAGTCCAGATTTGGACTCCTCTCGCTATGGTCTTGACTCAGCCTTGGTTATGATTGTCTTGAACCCAACATTACTAACTTCTCACAGAAATAATGAAAATACCACAAAAGAAATGCTGAACATGTTACAAATATTTTCATATATACATTATTATAATGCTGACATCAATTTAACATGCTTCAGAGAAGACATTTCCTTTATCTGAAGTAGTGTAATATTTATTTATTTGTTTGTTTGTTTATTTAATTTATTTATTCATTCATTCATTCATTCATTCATTTATTCCCTTTCCATTTGCTATTCATTGTTCTTTGCGACATGACCCACAAATCTAGCTCACTTTCATTACCTCAACATTTTTGGAACATTTTTATAAATGTTATAAATTTCACAGCTAGGAGTGTATTAATGACTTGCACACTTGGATCTAATCCAGTTCTTCAGCTGCTCATTCCTGTTTATCGGACACATGAATGAAAAGCTTTAAACACCTGCTTTTGCAGTTCTAGGCAAAAGAACTCAAACATTTACCTAATGAACAAGTTGCACCTGTCAGACAAAGAGGCTACGCTCATAAGCCTGCCCTGTTTGCATGTTATCCCATGTATCTGCCCTTCCAGCTACACACACTGAACCTGCTCTCTGGCCTACTGGCACGCACACATGCAAAACATTGCTTACTGTCGCCAAAGCTCAGCTGCAGCTATTGTTCAGGGCGTTCGCAAAAACACACACACACACACAGACAGGGGAATATTCAAATGTACAGATAATCTGTATGGTAAGCAGTACAATGTAGTACAGTTAGGAGCCATAAAAAAATTCTTGTGCATATTTAACAGGAGTTCACCAACAGACTCCAGTGTTGATGTTGGTTATGCAAATCGAGTCATCACATTGAACAGTACAACACTATCAAACAGCAAAGCTGTGGGCACAGTTTCGCCAAAAAGAAAACAACTATTTGGGGTTTTATGATCAGGTTGTTTAATTTTCACCTGTTTACCTACAATCAAGCTGTGTCCACCATCACCTCAGATTCCTCTGTTTGGCTGGCAGAAGTGGAACAGGAGGTATTAATTTGCTGTTGTAGACCATCTGGCTCAAAGTTTGTCATGTTGACATGCATCCTGAGATGCTTTTGCAACTCACCATTGATATAAAGTGTGGTTACATGCGTTACTGTAGCCTTCCTATTAGCTTGAATCTTGCTAATCTCTCTTATTAAAAGGCATTTTCACCCACAGAACTGTCACTTATGGGATTTTTCTCCCTGCACCATCCTGTGTAAACTCTATTCACTTTTGCTGGGCAGATTATCAGCAGTTTCTGAAATATTCAAACCAGATCCTCTGGTACAAACATGCCATGGTTACAGTCACTGGGATACATTTTTTATTCATTTTGAAATGTATGTGAAAATTATCTGCAAACTTGTAAAAACTGATCCAGTCCATAAAGTCTTTTCCAGCACATCCCAAAGACTTTCAATGGAGTTAAGGTCAGGATTCAGTTCAGGTGTAGAAATGATTCCTCATGCTCCATGAACTACTCTTTAACTAACTGAGCTCCAATTTGATATATGTGACATCAGGGAAGAAAAAGTCTATTGATTGGATAACCTGGTCATTCAGTACATTCAGGTCATCAGCTGACTTCCTTTTATTGCCACATAATGTTGCTGAGCCTCGACCTGACCAACTGAAACAACAGTGCCATAGTGACTATGAACTGAAATCAAGGCTAAAGGAATAGTCCTCGAGAGTGAACATCAAGATAACTTGAGCGATAGGCACCAAGCCTTAGGCAAATAAGTTGGAGCATAAGAAAAGCAAACTAGAACAATAAATATATGGTTTATTTTTAATTCACCCCAGCATTCTATAGAGTATGCAGGATGAATAGTGTCCTTAATCACGAAATGTAGCATATACTAAAATTGAATTATGCGTAACAAATCAAATCAAGCAGTTGTTAGGCATCTAACATTAACATATGACATTAAAAATATATTATTGAAAAAATACATTACTATACAGATTCCTAACTAAACAAATATATAACTATGAGCTTGATGTAAAATTGCAAAGATCAGTTCTCATATGAACGTTACTCTAAAATGCTTATTTGAATGCCACAGCACAACAAGATGTTTTGTGGATCTGTGGATCTGTTTCTGATTACTTATAGGAATATTCCACACAAAAAAAACCCCAGATTGTTTACTCTGAAGGATCTGCAGTTACTCCTGAGAGCCAACATTCATTACACCTTCTGAACAAAACAAGCTTTGGTAGTGGTTTTGGCATATGGAATTGAGCACTGCCATGTAAATAGTTCAAGTACACCAAAGCATATACTATTCCATGACCATATAACTCATCTGTTGCTTTCTGCAAGGTTTTTCTTTCTTGGTATATTTAATTAGGAAGACATTCTTCTTTCTATTCTCAAGTCAGCTTCTAAAAGCCACAGGATGGGAGAAGAATTGTAAGAATTCCCCCAAACACACATAAAAATGACAAGACCCCACAATTAAAATGACAGGTTTTGCACACAATATACACTCAGTGTTTTTTCAAAGGTACACCCATATCTGTTTATTTTCTCAAAACCAAAATCAAATGTTTGCAGTGGGTAAAGACCATATATCCAGATCTGAAACACAAACTTCCCACAACTATTGTAGGAACAACGTTCCCTGTTTGAGGTTTTAAAAACAGCAGTGTTTGTCTGAAAATCAACACCAACTGGCTGCAAATGGTGCAGTGCGATGGGACCTTTACGGGCAAACAAACATTGATCTTTCTTCAATTCTGGCTTATCTTGTCTCCGTTTTGCTGCTGATGGCAAGGAGAGGATGGTTCCAGCGGCCCACTACAGCAGCTATAATTAACCAGAAACAGATGATATCTAATGTCTCTGGAGGACAGTGGAACACTTTCCCTGCACAAACCTCCCCAAAGACAATGTGTTGCCATTTAGCAAGGCACCGAGCCCAATTGCTTTTGTGTTTTTTTTGCCATTAATTGTTTCTGGCATGCTTGCTGTGGGAGTGCATTCTGTAATTAAACATAATTGCATAAGTGAGCTTGAAACATTATCTCCCATTTGCTGGAGCTGGATCAGTTTTGCCAAAGCAAGGATAAAAGCACAAACTAGTTCGGTGGAGTGGTGATTTTAGCATTCATACAGTAAAGAGGCCTTTTATAACACATGAAAACATTCAGGTGATCCTGTTTAAGCTGTAGTGACAGTTTTTCCATGATGGAAAGCTCTCGTAGCAGCTGCAGTCATAAGTAGTGGAATACAATCAGACTGAACTACATAAACTTAAAGTTTAATGAACAAGACCAAAACTGATTTATAGATATTTGAATGTTTATACAGAATATCCTGAAAGACACATATTAAATGTCTGGGGGCACAAACACACATGTTCCCTGACCTTTCGGGTGTTATGGGCACTTGGACAAACACATGGTATAACTTGAAGATGAAGTTAAACTTCTAATTATGTAATTAGATCCCAGCATTAGACCTATTGGAAAGTTTTTTCTATGTAAATATAATGTAAACAATAAAAAATGTATTAAATGAAGTTTCATGTGCACAAATAATAATTTAATTATCTTTTTTGTTTGTTTGTTTTGTTTTTTTTTTACATTTGAAATATGGAAGATTTTTTTTTTTTTGGTCACCCTGTAGGTCAAAAAAAGTATACACTTTTTCTAAAGCACTGAACTACATACTTTGCTTGCTTTCTAACTGAGACATTAAAGTACCTTTCTCCATGAAATATAAACATGGTACTCATATAGAGAAAGAAAAAATATGTGCACCATATGGATTAGTGCTATGCACATGACAAGGTTTCATATAAAGTGTATATTTCTGTAGCATATCCACAGGCTTTGGGTTACTCATTAGAAGGTTGGGGGTTCAAGCCCCAGTACCCAGCAGTCTGCTACTGTTGGGCCCTTGAGCAAGGCCCTTAACCCTCAACTGCTCAGTTGTATAAATGAGATAAAAATGTAAGTTGCTCTGGATAATAAATATATAAATATCCATCAAAATACCTGACAATAAAAATCAGCTCAATGCGTCTTATCAGATTTCTGTGGTAGATCTATATTCTAGATCTGTTTTCCAGAACATTTTGTAACACAGGTTGTGCTGAGTACGACGAATTTATGTAGATCAGTCAGCTCATCTAGTGAGCTGAACTGGCTTTAAAGTGTCCGCAATCTTTTTTTTTTTAATGTAGTAGATTTACAGCAAAGGTATACTTCATTTTCTTCATACTTCACAAGAGCAACAAAACAAACAGCATGCAGTGTAGGGAACGAGCTTGGCTAGCATTAATTAGCTAGTTAATACACCTTCACAGCTTTGGTTTTAGCTTAGGTGCAAGCACTCGCTCAATTTACAGCAAGGGTTCTCCAAGTTTTTAGGGTTCTCTAACAAATGTTTGTGTTATTCATTGTCTAATCGCTGGCCAAGAACACTGCCATATCACTGTTGATAGCAGTTCTTGTTTTATTCTTTGGATTATGACATGATGAGATATCCATGATGAGAAATGTTGTCCCAAAAATTAATAACAGGTCTGACTTTAAAGGTGCATTGAATAAGATTTGTTCAAATTTGGCAAAATTAAGTGGTTAAGTAAGTAGAGCAGAGAATTTCGATTTGAATGTTTTTTTTTTTCACTCCTCTTTACTCCTCACTCTTGCACAAAAAGCTCCATCCCAAAAACTTACTTGTTTCAGCTGGAGTTAAAAGACTGTAAAGACTGTCAGGACAGCAACAGAACTTCAACAGATGAGAGAAGATATTAAAAAAGGTCAAAGCTCATCTCACAGGAATGAAAAGCATGACTACCTGAAAAACATAGGCTTGGCAGACAGATTACTTTATCATATCTGGCCACGTCCTCTTGTCACCCATTTCCCCTCGGACAAAGTAAAGAGATGTATGCGGCTGTCTGATGGGAAGCTGCTGAGATATACAGTCCCTGCAAATCCCAGCAAAACACAGAGGCGTGAAAGCAGGAACGTGCTAGTGCTGACCAATGGAAGAGTCGAGATTACACAGACTGGGAGAGGAAGGAGCCAGAATTTGCTTTGCAGAGCCTCTGTTTACAGAGAGAAAGGGATGATCTGTTTTCACTTTCTATTTCCACTTCAGCTGCAATTGTAGTGCCTATACCGCAGACTGACATAGAAAATAAAGTCTGCTGTGGAGCAACATAAACACAGTGAGCACTGGCAGACATAAAGGGCATATCAGACTGTAAAGAAACACCCTGGGATGGAGACCTCCCCTCCTTCACAGATTAGATTATCAGTAGCCGCGTCTGCTGCACACACATGCGGATGTCCTTGCCCAGGGAAATGAACGCACCATTCCAGGGTGGAGGTCCAGTTGTGCTGGAAATAAAAATAAATTTGAGGGTTCTGGCCATCTTCAAAGTGAGCTGAAGCTGTCGTGGAGCCATTAGAATTGCAAAATCTTGGATGGTTGATTTAAAAAAAAAAAAAAAAAAAAAAAAAAAAAACCTTTTCCAACAGTGCCTGTATAAAATAATAACCAGATCTGAATGTCATCGCCACACCTTTTTATTACGAGTAGCTGTGGGCAGTACAAAGCTGCATTTCAATGATGCTTCGCCAATCTTGGACTGGGTAATCAGTGATTACTGATGATTTTCATCAAGGTTCAAGTGGTTCTTGAGAGCCCCCGAGCACAGAAAAATGACCACCTCCACCTCAGAGGTTGTTGATTACTGCATTCTCCAGCTGTGTCAGTAAGGGTCGGCGGCTGAATCGAAGCTATTGTCTGCTCTCAGCACAAGATTCACCCCCATCTTCATATAAAGTTCAACCTTAAATGCTGTCTCACATTTGATCTAATCACTCACAGTGCAACCTCTGTTTCTGCCCTTTATTCTGATTTTATGCTTATTTGGAATTTCATCTTTTGTCCTTGAGAAAAAAATAAAACTCGCCATGATGTCTATTCAATTCCATGTTCATAGCAGACTCTAACCTGATAACAGCATGGCATGAATTGAATGACACTATTGTCTGCATAATAACACTGGAGACAGACCTGTTCCTTTAGCATGAGATGATAAAAACATTTGGTGAGGTAAAAGGCTTTTGTGATTAATAACACCATATCTTGAGTCATGAATAAAAGAAGAACAGAGATGTTGATTTTTATTTATACAGCTTAGGGCACTTTGTTGAAGTCAGATATCAGAGTGCTCTGTGCTGAATGTATTAACGGATAATCAGATTCTTTTTGCATGATAGGATAGTCTCTCGAACATGGCTGATTAAAATGGTTATTTATTTGCAAATGATTGCATTTCATTTGTAGGTGTTAACTGTCCGTGAGAAATATAGCAAGCTTAAAGTCACAGAATTTTGTGCCACACAGCATTATTCATGGTTTGCTCACTTTTTTTTAAAATGGTATTGCATGGCCTCGCTAGCTATTGCATTTGCTTTTAGGAAGTGGATAATGCATGTAAGAGAGGTACTATAGCATGGCCTTGATTTGTGAGAGCTGGAAAAGGAGGTCTGCTGCACGGCTATGAGAGGACAGATGGCTCATGATGGCTCTTTTAGCTCAGCGCGAGAGGCTGCCGCTCCATCATGATCATCTCCACGAGCATTAATAGATGATTGGACTGGATAAAGCATTACAGCCCCTCCCAGGATAAAGCTCTGAGATTCTTTTTTATTATTATTATGCAGACGCAAGCAAATTAAACTATGAGTAAGACTTATTTAAGAACTTGAAAATGCTTGAAAGTGATGTAAGGCTGCTTTATGGTTCCATAGAAACAAATTATTTCATTAGACATTTTGGGCGGAAGGGCAGGCCAAATGTACTAGGTTTATACTGCACAGATCTAACAGGTTATGAACAATAATTTGAATAGCTAATTAAGGAATTATACCTGATGGTATTGTGTACTAAATATTATTAGTATATTCCACAGGATTAACTGTATTGTTGCTAATGGTAGCCTGATATTGTGCTGTAGCATGGAAGAAATATAGCACTGCAGCCAAGCGTGGTAAAGGAAATGTCATGGTAACGGTAATGAGAAGAATTACTGTGTCTATACATCATGACTAGCTGCAGGTGTTTCAGAACTCAAGAACCAATCCAGCCCAAAAAGGGCCTCCATGGTGTGGCAGTACACATCCAGTGAATAGATATTCTACATAAATTATACCGTTGTCATACTTCTTCAAGCGCTGTGTTTTGTTTTTCCTCAGCAGAACAGTGACTTACAAGCTGGGGGTGGTTTAACGGGTTATTGCATCCACCAAAACACACTCAAGGGGCCAAGTCTGAGGCTGAGCCCTTTGTAATATCAGTTTTATTGTTTCCAGCTGCTGGAATGATGAGTGAATGTCAGGGAGATGCCACATATCCCCAGAGTTTGATGTTAACGGCGTCTCTGCAATCATTTCTGTTTATGAACTTGGAGCTGCAGTCTGCGAGACACCACTCCCCTACCAGTTCATTTCTCCTACCTGATTATTAAAAGGGATGTTGTGGGGAAATATTAACTTTATCAATTCAGATATGTGCCAATTCAGTAAGCATCAACTCAGAAAGTGTGGCAATATGACCCACAAATCTTCCATTGCTTGTTAGCTACTTTTGTCTTATAGATACCAGATAAACCTAGAGAAGCAAGATTTGGGCAACAAACAAGTAGCAAGTGATTGACTACATTTGAGGTAAATAGGATATCTGTGTAAAATTTTCCAGAAACCGTTCCTGAAATCCTTTTTCGCTCAAGGAGACATGGCGCAGCTGCTCAAAGTACACTCTGCTGCTTTGTTCACTCCCAGCTGCAAATTTCATCCATTTTTTTTGTCAACATCTTTTGCTGTGAGTTCATTTGAAGCATTTCGAAAAGGTAATGAGTGGCACCGGGATGTAAATGGCAGTGATGAACCGAGGTGTGTGTGGCAGGGCATTGGTGAATGCTTAAGAGACCGACTTTCTGCAATGCTTTCACATCAAATACGTGGGTTCAACAATTCAAGGTGGATGCCCATCTGTTCAGTGACCTTTGCTGCAAATGCTGAAGGTGAACAAAGTCAATATGTGTGGGTCTGTGTGAAGGCAGATGCTGCTGTTCCTGAGGACTGCTTGAAAGTAAATTACACTCTTGAGTGAAGCAAGAAAAAAGGGAGACAAGGAAAAAGTACCATCCTCTGTAAACAAATATTAGACGGGCTCACACCATCTTGCCTCAACAGGGTGGATTTTAATTACACATCTTTAGCCTTCCGCTGACCCTGTGAGACTGCATTATTCCCCAGCGTGTGGACGGTGGCCAGACTGAGGTGACCCCTATCTGCCAGCACTGCACTACAGCAAACGCTGCTTCCATCAAAGCCACTATTGTATGCACCATTTGGAGGATCAGATGATGCGTGCTCTCTCTCTCTCACGCTCTCTCTCTTTCTCTCTCTCTCTCTCTCTCTCTCTCTCTCTCTCTCTCTCCCACTTTCTTCCTCTCTCTCCCTCTCACACACACATACTGTATCTCCTTCTGGCAATTAAAATATCAAACCTGCAGGTGGGTGAACAGTAAAGAAACTTAGAGTTCCCTCTTTCCCCTGAACCAAATATTTCTATATTTTTATGTGAAATTTATGAACAAGAAATTACCAATCAGGTGCCCCAGGGTAAAACTAGATCTTACCAAAGGCTTTGATGGGCTAAAATAAATAGGCCTACACTAAAATGTATTTTATTTTACCATGGCATGATGTTGGTGCCAGATGGGCTGTTTTAAGTATTTATATAACTGTTAATCTCTTGGGATTTGCACACACAACAAAAGTGTTTACTCAGAATGGTGTAATAAAAATACAATGAGAAGTAGTTCTAAGGAGGAATACACCTTGCTGATGAGAGAATGACTGGACCGGTTCAAGCTGACAGAAAGGCTACAGTAACTCAGGTAACTACTCTGAACAACTGTGGCGAGCAGAAAAGCATCTCAGTATGCACAACATGTCAAACCTTAAGGGAAATGGCCAATAACAGCTGTGTCAAGAACAGAAAGCTGAGGATGCAGTGGACACAGACTCATTAAACAGTCATAATTTTTGCAACATGCTGGAGAGAAACAAGTCAGTCAACATTTCCAATTATAGTCTGCATTTCCTTTATAATAATTAAAGGCTTTTGAACATGTTTGTGGTCATTCAATCTTTTGAACACTGTAGCAGTGCAGTAAAGTGATTGTTTCTTGCCCTATGGTATTACATGGGAGCTGAGGCTTTGTGTTAATCTTGATATACTCTGAAGAATAACCACAGGTTCTGAAAAGTAGCACCATCTTATAAAGTAAAAAATGATTTTATCCATCGATTATCTATGTCACATATCCGTCAGGGTATGCTGAAAGCTGGTGTCAATCCCAGATGACTTTGAGCAAGAGATGGGGTACACCCTAGGCAGGTCACCAACCTCATCTACCACAGGATTAACACTGAGATAAACAACCATTCACACACATATTCACAGCAATGGGCAATATGGAGTAAACAGTTGTTTTAATTTGCTTTTTTTTTGGATAGCTACACTCTGCTCCAAAGGTAAGCATTACGCAATATATACATTATTGATTCAACACAGTTTTCCAACCTCTTATCTTAGGTATCTTAGATTATAGATGTCACATTTCAAGGTCAGCTTCACTCACTAGGTTTAGATAATTCACCTGTCCCAAACAAATCAGGGAAGTCTAAGAGCATGTGGGGGTGGGGGTGGGGGTGTCAGGGTGATTGTTGCAGAATATTTTTAAAGAGTTTTTTCATTCTCATGTTTAGGGCCACCTCTAACATTCACCTATTTCGACTATGCAACTGGCCGATTCTGCTTCTTGCTGTGAGATGATGGCGCTGAGCACTGCACCACCTTGCCTCCCCAAATAACACAGATCTGCATCTTAATTAACACTTATTAATAAATAACTCATAAAAGCATGTGCAGATATTCATTTTTTTATAAATGTCCAGTGATGGAATTTTAGCCTTTCATCGTAACTGAATTTGGAATAAACTGTCAACATTAATTTTGACTGTAATCTCACATATGTTACAGATGTGATTGATTAAGACTAAGTTGAAACACACTGGAGTATTCCTTTAAGTGAGTGTGATGAGTAGTGTTGTTGCTGTTGTGCACCTGCATTTCGTTTCAGGCACTGGTGCAAAATCAATTACATACAAAGAGCTATGTTTATATAGAGGATGCATACATTACAGCTTAATATAATTTAGAACGGCAGTCTAACGGCTTCAGTTTACAATTCCAATTTGGACAAAATAAATGCCATAGCAAAGTGTAATAGTACATTTATTAAACCCCATGAGAACATGTAAGGCACATGAAAAGCCCGGCTGATAATGGACAGACTGCGGTGTTAGAGACAGGCTGCATAAATGAGGTCAGAGCTGTGCAGCGAGCGGCCCGAAGCCGTGACAGCTCCATTACCCAGAGGTGGGCAGATGCCTGGCTGCCTGCAGCCGAGGCAGGTGGAAGGGGAGTTGGGCAAGGGTGAGCAGGTGTTCTCCCTGTGGGCACCACACTCCCCCATCCAGCACCCCCAGCCATGCACACTCCCCCTGACACACACACACACACACACACACACACACACACACACTCTCTCTCTCTCTCTCTCTCTCTCTCTCTCTATCACACTCTCTCTCTCTCTCTCTCTCTCTCTCTCTCTCTCTCTCTCTCTGTCTCCCCCCACCTGGCCACTCACACTGCAGCCCTCAGCTAAGCACAGCCATGTATATCAGTACTGTATATGACAGGAGCACATGAAGGACAGAAGGTTCTAACCTTCATTTCTGAAATGAATTGACCTGATATCAAAAAGAACTGTGTGAGAGGGGTAATTTGGAGTGTCTGTTTGCAAGTGGGCTATGGGAGGTAGAAATGCAAGGTGATCATAATTTGTTTTGTGGTTGGAAAGGGCAGGGAAGCCCAAAGAGCTCCAGGTGAAACTAGCATTATGTTCCAGAAGGCACCTGTGTGTGTGTGTGTGCGTGCATGTGTGTGAATGTGTATGTGAATGTGTATGCAGTCATGCCTGCAAAACAATTCAGCAAGCGCCTTCATTCTTTACTAAATGACTGGTACGACCTCTTCTATTCCCACACAAACTTCTCTGAGCAAATAGACTTTCTGTCCCCCTCACATGTCCTCAGTGTGTTTTAAACACCTAGGAGCCAGAAGCAGAACTGAAGCCAGATCAGGCACACTGTCCAATTCTCACTGCTTCCAGCCTTTGATGTTTCAGCAATGCTATGAGACCGTGCAGCAAACAGCACCTGTCCTGTGAAGTCATGCCTCAGGCATCTCTCACACTGCAAGCAAGTGAGCATTCGAGCCGCAGGCCAGCAATGTTGGTGGGATTCAATATGTTGGTGTTACAGATGTGTAAGTGCCTGACACGCCTGCCAGCTGCCCTGCTTGAGTCAATATGACTTTATAAAAGCATGCACAAGCATAAAGACAAAATATTACACTGAACAAGAAACAATATGATATATGATTATATTTGAATGCTCTAGAGTGTAAATGCATCAACAGTTTTCAGAATGGCTGCCTAAATGCTAAGTCTGTGTAGATCAGCACACTAATACCAGAATATGCAGAGTAGAGTAGAGATGGTCTACAGAGAAATGGTTCAAGCAGAAGAAATGTAATATTTTGAAATGACTCTGATTAGACCTTAACCCAAGAGGAATGTTGTGTAATGGATTAATTTGGAATTCATGCAAGAAAGGGCAAGTGATCCAAATCCATTCATTAATTTATTCATTCATTCATAAACAATACTGCTTATCATATTTAAGGGGGCGGCACAGTGGCGTACTAATTAGCAATTAGCACATCCACCTCACAGCAAGAAGGCCCTGGGTTTGATTCCTGGGATTGAGCGTTTCTGTGTGGAGTTTGCATGTTCTCCCTCTGTTTGCGTGGGTTTCCTTCGGGTACTCCGGTTTTCTCTTACAGTCCAAAAACATGCACATTCGGCTAATTGGCTGTTCCAAATTGCCCCTAGGTGTGAATGTGAATGGTTGTGACTGTGTTGACCCTGTGATGGTCTGGCGAGTTGTTCAGGGTGTACCCCGCCTTTATCCAGTGTTGGCTGTGATAGGCTCCAACCTCCTCACGACCCTAGAAGGATTAAGCGGTTCAGCAACTGAGTGAGTGAGTGAGAGTTATCATGCTTAAGAATCTTGATGTGCTACTGCTGTTTGGAGTTCTCATCTTAGAAACCCCTCGCTCCTGCTGATCCTGTTCAATATGGACCTAAGTATATACAAACTGTGAAGATGACTTTACACTGCTGGAAATATTAACACTTCGGCTCAAAGGATTTAGGAATACAGATATCATTACAATTATTGTGTACTGACTGTGTAAAAATTCGGTTTCGCCCAAATGAGGATGGCTTTCCCTTTTGAGTCTGGGTTTAAATTTTTAAAAAGTTTAAGTTTAAATTTACCAAATTTGTTTACTATGCAAAGCTTCTTTGTGACAATGTCAACTGTAAAAAAGGAATACACAAATACAGTTAAATTGCATTGAACTGTTTAGGGCTGCAGGGAAACCCAAACCCAACTGACTCTGGATGAAAGGTGGGCTACACCCTAAAAAGTTCCCCAGTCTGTTGCAGAACTAATGATTTAAATCTGATTGATCCTATTTTAAATGTTTTTTTCAATTTCATCAATTTCTTGATGGTATATGTGTTATAATGACAAAATATTTGATATTATGCAAGGAATAAGATATGACAAGGTGTCTTGTTTTGTCATGATGCTGATAACATCCCAATGCAGTGTTAACGATGACAACGATATGATAATAATGCAGCTCTCACAGCACACTCTGAGAGGGCACTACAGTGTCTCATTAACCGCTTTGCACATGCATGTAAAGAGTTTGGCTTGTGTATCAGCCACAAAAAAAGCCAAAATAATAGCTTGAGATGTGAGCTGTATCCCAAGCATTTCTACTGATGACCATACCTTTGATGTAGAAGATAATTTTACTGACCTTGGCTCCAACGTTTCCCTGGATTTTGTGCTTGACAGGCACATTGATAAAGCTCTGAGAGCCATGGCTCGCCTGGCTAAGAAGGTGTAGGACAACCCCATGGTAACATCCAATACCAAGATTGCTTAACGTCAGGGCAGTGGTGGCTTAGTAGTTAAGGCGATGGGTTACTGATCTGAAGGTCAGTGGTTCAATCCTCACAATCACCACTGTTGCGCCCTTGAGCAAGGCCCTTATCCCTCAATTGCTTAGTTGTATAAAAACTGATAATTGTAAGTCGCTCTGGATAAGAGCATCTGCCAAATGCTGTAAATGTAAATGTTAAGCCTGTATACTGAGCAATCTACTCAACAGTAGCAAAACGAGAACCACATATGTGACCCAGTCTGGCAAAATGAGTCATAGTGACCAAAAATTCAAAATTGAGTTAGCCGTACCATTTAAAAGAGGAGACTCTAAGCTTTAAAATGGTATGGCTAA
>JAQMYF010000002.1:12422710-12441746 GCA_030014195.1 Neosilurus mollespiculum | reverse complement strand
CGGAGTTGGCTGAGATGGGCGCCAGCCTCCCCGCAACCCTAATTAGGAATAAGCGGTTCAGAAAATGAATGAATGATTGAATGAATGGTTCAGAAAATGAATGAATGAATGAATGAATGAATTCCACTGAGGAACTTCCAGGTTTATTTTTAACTATGAACTCAATCACTAATTCATTTTCTGTAAAATGTAGACTAGTGTCCTGGACAGCTTTAGACTTCAAAATAACAAATGCATTCATGAAAGACTTCTATACAAAAAAAAGCAGAAAGTGTTTTGTTTTATTGTTTATTGGCTGCCCAAGAACTGTTAAGGTGCTGGCTTACTGATCCGATGGTCGAGGGTTCAAGCCCCATTATGACCGAGTTGTCACTGCTGTCCCCCCAGTGCAGCAAACTGGGTTATCAATGGCTGGCCATGTCTCTCACTGTCTGTGGTGGGAGGCATGTAAAAGAACTATTGCTGTCGTTTATAAAGAGTAGGCCACTGAGTTTGTCATCGGCGTGTTTCTGCCCTGCGGTGCCTGGCGAGCCTTCCAGGGTGTATCTTGCCCTCGCCCTCGACCAGAATCGGCTAGGATGGGCACCAGGCTCCCCGCAAACCTAACTGATTGATTAAGCGGTTCAAAAAAAGAAAGAATGAATGATGTTATTTATCTATCTATCTATCTATCTATCTATCTATTTATTTATTTTTAATTATCTATTTATTTATTTATTTATTTATTTATTGGGGGGGGGGGGGTCCCTGTTTTATTCTCAGAAGGGGACTGTGTAGAAATGAATCTCACTACTGCAGATGTGTTGATCTAGAGATCAGAAATGTTTTGTATCCTTTAGCTCTGTGTGTGTGTGTGTGTGTGTGTGTAAAACGGTGCTCGTGCAGTACTAAGCACCGCTGTAGTCGCTGGAAGCTTCATCAACACGAGGAAATCACGCAGGGGATTGTGGGCGGGGTTTCGCGAACTTCAGGTGTACCCAATAGGGTTGCTCCGTCGCCCTGATTGACGTCACTCAATGGACCAATCCGCTCCATATATTATCCTGCATCACAAGCCCGACCCGTTCTCTATATAAACCATAACACAGCACGCGCTGGAGGAGTAGGTAGGTGTGTGTGTGTGCGTGCGTGCGCGCGCGTGCGAGAGAGAGAGAGAGAGAGAGAGAGAGAGAGAGAGAGAGATCGATCGATCCTCGGGGTTTGATACCGAACAGGAAACAGGTGATCATGAAGGCGATCAGTCCAGTGCTTCCGATGCGAAGGACTCACGTCAGCTCTCACGCGCAGGATCTCGGGATCTGGAGGAGTAAGAGCGCGTGGGACGAGCCGCTGGGTGTGCTGTGCGATATGAACGACTGCTACAGCCGCCTGAAGGAGCTGGTGCCCAGCCTGCCGCAGGACCGGAGCGTCAGTAAGATGGAGATCCTGCAGCACGTCATTGATTATATCCTGGACCTTCAGATCGCGCTGGACTCCAGCACAGCCAGTGCGAGTCCACAAGCTCAGCGGCGTCCTGGACAAGCAGCGGTTTTCTCCAGCACTGATACAGAGATCAGCTCCTTTCAGGTAAAGACTCTGATAGAAATTCAACAGAAATGCACCTAATTTTTGCATGTGCTCATTCAGCAGTGGGGTGTTGCTGTGCTCCTGCACACTCCTGCACACTCCTGCACACTCCTACCAGCTTCCCACTAACCATTTGTTGCTTCTGGGAACTTTTGCATGTAGGCATTCTGGGAAACCCATTCACAACAGGGTGCAAACAGTGCACACACACACACACAAAAAGAGCCTGGGTATATTAGACAAAAAAAAATTATAATATTAAAAAGCTATTCTTGGCAATAAAAAAAGTGCATAAACAACATCCTGTTTGAGGTAGAAGAGACTAGATCATTAATATTCAACCGCAGCTCGACTGTCACTCTGTCCAGTTCATCACCCAGACTTTTATTCAACTTATGCACCGTTATTAAAGTCTGACACTTTATAATATATTAATGTCATAATATGTTGCATTTGTAGGCTGAAGGTGTTGAAACCTACCTCTTTATATATTTTTATGTCCTCATGCATAAGATTACTACAAACATTTAATAATAAGTGGCACAAACAAGCCAGAAATGAAATCTGCCTTTAAAACTGACACCTTTTTATTCAACAGGGTGTGACGATATCATCACTGAATATTGTGATCTGCACATGCCTATTTCACGTCGAAACGTGTTCTTGTTCCCACAAAATCAGAACAAAACATATTGGAACAATTTACTGAAGATACAGAATAAAGCGGTTGATCTGTAATCTTGTGCGGAACTGACCGCAGGAGAAGGCAAGCCTAAGGAGCAGCTGGAAAGATGTGTACATGTACATAGCAAAGTCAGAGTGTATGCAGTTTATCATAGAACCCAAACAAAGCACATGCATATGAATAATATTGCTTTAAGGACAATTTATTTCCCTGTATTGTGTTTTTTTTTTTTCCCCCTACAGATAAGTCACTGTGCAAGAGAAACGATCACAGATGACCCGATCACAATTTGAAGTGGTAAGAGACGACTTCTCACACATTGCTGTATCTACGACTGCAGTTTATAATGGATTGTAATGGCATGTCATGTAGTATTCCATAGGCCTCAGCCAGTTATTGGTAATATGGTGAGTGACTTGAATGGGAAGGAACTTGGAAGGACCCATTGTGTTTATGTATGATGGTTGATACATGGGCAGGTTTTTAATTTGTACACGTCATAATGTCCTGATATTGTAGGTATCGTGGGAATGTCCTGTGCTTAAAACTTAGGGGAAGATGAACGCCACAGCTTCCTCTGCACCACTACTGGGTCCGGATCTCTGCCTTCTCCTTTTCTAAACATCTCTCTCTCTCTCTCTCTCTCTCTCTCTCTCTGTCTCTCTCTCAATATTTTTCAGGTGTTTCTCTGGAGCAAAAACAGGACCCTCTTTTTTGTTGGTTATCCTTCCGTGTACTTTCGCCTGGACTTTGTCTTGACTGACACGAATTTCCCTTGAACGGAGATAAACCATTCTGTATGTCTGATTTATATTTATCTGCAGGCCATACACGACCTTTCTTCCAAAGGAAGACTTTGTTTCAGGACTGAGAGAATCTTTTTTTTTTTTAATTAAGGGAAATGAACAGAGGTGGGGAAAAGCCTCTTATGAAGGTGTGGAACTGAAATTTTGGTGTGATCAGAGTGCTCAGATGATCAGCAGTGCTGAGGGGCTAACAGATCATATTTGGCTGTTGCACATACTATAAAACACAAAGCATTACCTTTGTTTCAGTTTTTTAAGCTGCTGTTTTAACCGAATTTACGCAGCGCCTTTCACTATTTAGACTTTCTTTTTATTACCTAAACTCATTCCCAAGCCAGTAGAGGGCACTGCAGCTGACCTACTGCTCTACTCCATTAACACATTTAACCTTAGGCCGCCTTCTAATATAAACCACCATATTGGGAATTTTAAAATCAAGCTGAGGTGATGTGTATTTCTATCATGACCTAAAATAATATTCCATTACTATAGCTTTTCCGTTTATTACCGTTATTGTACATTTAGCCACTTGCCCCCCTTCCTGATGAGGCTTAGTTTAACTAATCACAAATATGTTACCTGATCCAGGCAAAAATATGAAAAATCCCCAGCACTGATGAGCCATCCCTAAAATGGCATGATATGGTGTGTGTGTGTGTGTGTGTGTGTGTGTGTGAGAATGTTAAAGCAGGGTGGACTGTAAACATTCAAAGTGTACCATTCCTGTAAAGCGCATCAATGTTGTTCTTTATTTCTGCTGGAATGTGATGTTAGTTATGCCAAATGATTTTCTATAAATAATGTAAATTGCACTTTTATATGAAATAAATTATGATGAAACTACTAAATGTGCCACTTCTTTTTATATTGACTTAACTCTCGGAATACAAGTTTAGTACAGCTCAAATAAATAAGAGAATGTTTTGGAACCTATTTTCATAAAATACTTGTGCAAACTTCCATATTTATTATATGGCCTAAGGATTGTGCACACCTGATCACAATTGTATGCTGTTCTTCCCTAAACGATTGCCACAAAAGTTGCAAGTACACAATTGTAGAGAATGTCTTTGTGTGCTGTAATGTTACATTTCCTGAATTCCCCTTCATTGGAACCAAGGGGCCCAAACTTGTTCCAGCCTGATGATGCACCTGTGCATAAAAGGAGCTCCATGAAGACAGTTTGCCAAGGATGGTGTGGAAGAACTTTGGTGGTGTCATTTGACAAAACTGTGATTTCAACCTTACAGAACACTTTTGGGATAAACTGGACCACTAGACCTCCTCAACATCATCACTTGACCTCGCTAATGCTCATTAAGTGAACGAGTAGATATCCCCACAACAATGCTTCAAAATCTAGTGAGAAACATTATTAACGCAAACAGGGCACTAAATGTGGAATGGGGTGCTTTTTAAGAGGTACATAAGAGTGTGAACATCAAATACCGTCAAACATTTGCCCATGTGTAGACTTGCTATTTAACTCCATTAAATGTCTGGGATTGGAATTATAATACACATCCCTCCTTTAATTCATGAAACTGTGGACATGATGGTCAACTGATGGCACTGAGGGTTAGTTTCTGATTGGGTTTAATTAGTATACTGTGCTGTAGATTAGTTAGTTAAAAGGTAGGTGGATTTAAAGCAAGTCTCTAAGGAACAGATTGAACAAGACGACCCTCATCCTGTACAGAGCACTCCTGGCACAAATTCACACCTAGGGCAATTCTAATTTCTCTTGGCCAAGCCACCTAGTGGCATGTTTTGAGGCACAGGGAGAGCATATGAAACCTCAGAGTGTCTCAAGTCCATGATCAAAGCACAGAGCTGCTGTGAGGCGGCAAAGCTACCTGATGCACCCACTGTGAAAATCTACAAACAATAAAAATATCCTAAAGGCATGCGCCACATACAATCGTCTCAAAACCAGTTCTTTCGTTTAATCACAATAACTAGATTACTGTATGCATGAATTAAAGATCCATAAAGCAGAAAAGCTCTCATTATATATAGTTTATTTTTTTCCACATGGTAGTTCAGTTCTCACATCCACTTCTTAGCCTTGAGCAGCTAATACAAGTAAACAGACAGAATTACGGCTTCGGACAGGCATTTCACGTTTGACTTGAGTTTACTGCAGCGAGACATGCATGACACTGCTCGGTTTTCTAGACTTTCAGAATTCAATGTGCCTGAAGAACAAACACTAACTATAAGAATTGGCTTTAGATTAAGGACTTCTTTGTTTTAGTCGTGAGGTTAAAGTTTAAGCGAAACCTCATATCTGGACAGAAAGCATGCAGCTGACATTCAGTGCAATAAATTACAACACAGCACTACACAGTACAACACAACACATCACGTTTTAGAAGTGAGCAAGAAAGGAGTGTGATAGACTGGTATTACCAGCTGTGATAGCATAGCTGACATGTGCTTTCACTTCAGACAGTTTTTTTGTTTGTTTGTGGCTACACGCCTATATCTCAAGAACTGCTTGACAGATCGCCATCAAATTTTCAGGGTAGCAGCTTGGGATCAAAAGCAGAAACGGGTTTATGATAAGGTCATTGTAGGTGAAGTTCAAGGTCAATTGTTTATAATGGCTACGTAGCGGCTGGTGTGATTCCCTCATCAGGGGCTTCTTGGATGAAACTGTATTTCTGATGGAGTGATAAAAGTGAGTGGATGTGTTTAATTATAGCCCATTATCAATGTTATTTAAGTAGAGGTTTATGTTCACCTTATTCAATTTATAATATTCAAAGAGATTAAAGCAGTAACACTGTTAACTGTATATTTCACAAAACTGATCAAACAAAGACATAGGCAGGATTTCAGTAGGTAAACTACAGTGAACAGCCTAACACTCATCAATGATGACATCACTGAACCATCAGGATTACACATACCACTGAGCATGCATCACAACACCAAACATCTAAATCTTGAAAGCAGAACTGCACGTCTACAACGTGACCAGGATCCAGGTTCTCACAGGATGCTCTCACGCTCCTCATTGAAGACGACTGTGTCAGATTTCACAGTGCAGATCTCAGGTGGATCTCCAGGGTTCAAGCCTCTCTTCAAGTGCACTACACGTACATTCTCATTGTGGGTGGTAGATGTGGAAGTGGTGCTGGATGCAGGGGTTACGATGACCTCGCGGCCAGTGGTGTCAGAGCTTTCATTTGGCTGGCGTGGACGGGTCCCCTGCTGGGCGTTGGAGTTGTTGTTGAGGGTGTTGTTGCTGGGAGTGCGGTTGAGGTTGTAGCTTCTAGATGATGGCCAGCTTTCTTCGGGGCTACTGGCCAGGAGGCTGCACTGGTCTTCGGAGCAGATCGACATGCGTGCGATTGCCGGATCCTGTAGACCACTCAAACTATTGGGCAGGCCTCTTTTGCGGGCTAGGCTCTCCTCATCTAGCTCTATAAGGTTGGTCCTCTCTGACTGAGAAAGGTCAGCCTCCTCATCTTGCAGAGAATGATTGGGTGAGCTTTCATTAGAACGGACGCCTGAATCAGACGAGTCCTTCTTATCCAGCATGCTGTCAGAGAGGTACTCTTTTCCCTTTGCTAAAGTTGAATCCTCATTCTCAGTGTTCTTGGCTTCTACGTTCTTGCCATCCTTGATCAGGGGGGTGTTATCAGACTCTTCCGACTCTTCATCATCACTGGTCAGTTTCTGGTAGCGCAGCCCTCCTGCAGTCTTCAGTTTCAGGTCAGCACTCTGGAAGAGACCCAGCTTCTCTGCAGAGGACTTGCGTCCAAGTAGGGATTTGGACGAGCCGTGATCGAACTTCTCGTCCTCCTCACTGATGGGGTCTAGCGTAGCAGCTTCAGTGGAAGCATAATCAGTTGTATCCCCTACTGCCTTTCCACCAGCTCGCTTAGAGTAGGACTTGCGTCCATCTTGATCACATCCATCGTTATTCTTATCATCAGAGTTGGAGTGCATGAACTGGCCTGGATGGGGTTGAACAGGCTTCTCCACCCCGCTGCCTGTTACCTCAAGCTGAGCCATTGAGGCAATATACTCCTGGTAGGCATTGCGGTACTCAGCCTGCTGCTTGTCAGTTAATTTGCAAATCTCATTGGAGGACTCCTGTGAGTTCAAACTGGACATACTGGGGGTGCGGTGTGTAGTGTTCTGCACAGAGTATACAATATTGCAAAAAGTAATTTGATCAAACACTAAATGAAATTGGGGATATGATCTTTAAAAACTAAAAAAGTTAGCTCACCATCCATGAAGGATTAGGATTCCTCTGAAGCTCTTCAAGGCCCACATTAGAGAGCTCCTCAAAGCTAAGGCTGAAGTTGTACATGGGTGAGGAATCAGTGTTAGCGGGTCCTCCATGGCCTAAAGGACCACGATTCCTACTTGTCTCTCCATGACCCACCATGCTGCTGCCCTGCTCACTGGGGGCCTCTTCATGCAGGACTTGACTCTCCACATGACGCAAATCTATCACCTGCACACACCAGGGTGTCACGGGAATGAGTGCATTTCTACAGCATTAAGAAAAAAGTATGTTCGTTTTTTTGTTCAGCTAGTAATTTGTGCTGCTTAGCGAGCAGTAGGGCTCTAATAGGCTTTTCTAAATAATAAAGAATTCTACAATTTATGATGCGCCATGGGTGTCCCATGGGAAGGCTCAGGGTAACAGAGGCCTATACAACTTGCATAGTTTGCATATAGGTAGGATGGGCACTGATTAAAACTTTGCCTCCATTACACCTGCACCTGGCAAAAGGCTTTGGCATCAATGCCTCACCTTCTGGGGTCATTAACGAAAACATAATTTGGATCAGTTTACTTGTTCCAAGCATGCTGTTTTGATATTTCTTTGAACATTCACATTTTTTAGAAACAACAAATCAAATGAATAGCTGTTTCAAAGAGAACTTTAAATGAACTCACAATTCCTCTAAAGAGCTGCCAGTCTCCAAAGTTCATGCTCATCTCTTTCTTCAGCTCATCCAGGTTACACTGTGATAAAACCCGTCCGTTGACGTTGGCCTGTGACAAATATCGATTAGGACCAGTGCAACTCTCTTAGTGGGAAAGGTTCCTGCACTTCTATCACTCTCTCTTTGTCTCTCACACGCACACACATACATACCTTCTTAATGGTGGCAGTGTATTGGGCCATCATGCTTTGATCAATGCCTTCTATCACTCTGAGACGCTCACACACCATGTCTGTGTTCATGGCGCTGAGCAGTACAGATGGGGTGCCTGACACCACAGAAGCAGTGCCCTGACACACACAACAAAAAAGCATAGAAAAAAATTATCAGTTCTTGCACATGGATACCACCTACTCATTTTTCACAAGGATTCTGAGACCCTCAGAATGAGGTAACCAAAGCACATTAGGCAAAATATCATGCTTGTTGCTAATATGCAATCCAAGCTATCCAGAGAATAGAAAAAGAGCTTGAATTGAAACTCTAGTGGAGAGGAGCATTATACGGAAATGAGGGGTAGTAGAAATGGTAGCGAACAGCTTTTGGGCGAAAATGGTTAAGTAATCACTGCATTGTAATGCAATTTACAGTCACTGAAAAAATACAAATGGTTTTCCAAGTCTGTTAGCAGTGGGAATTTGATATGGTAAGGTAAGCCTGTAGGGCTTTTACACCTGAGCCTAGTGGCTCATCAAAGCTGGAGCTTATCTCAGTTTCTGTAGTGTGAAGCGACTAAGAGTTCGACTCCTCCAGGTTACCTTCCAGTATTTTTACTGGTACCCATTTATACTGATGGGTGGACAGAGGCACACTTGTGGTTCAGACCTTGCCCAGGGCTCTTAGCACAGTGGGGGTCCTAATAGGGATTCAGACCCACAACCTCTTGATCATGAGCCCAGCACCCTAACCACTATGCCACCGGCCCCACAAGGGATTCTATATGAATACAATTGAATCGAATCTCCTGAATAACTTGTACACAGTTATACATATACAATTAAGATGCATGGGTCAAGTCACACTCTGTATTTGTTTCAACAATATATGACGAATATTTTTCAGAGTGCTAATTCCACACTACATATTTTTTTCATACCAGAATACTGAACATCAAATGTAGGGTTCACCGTAAATATATGTTTATGTGAAATTCCATGACACAGCATCAAAAAAAAACATTTCATGGAACTTTAGGGTCATCGCTCAGTGTTCTCCAATGTGAAACTGTGAAACTCAATATCTTGGATACAGATATCTTTTTGGTAAGCTATTCAAATACTACTTCGGGGGAAGGAGTTATGCTGCCAGTTTAAAATTGTAAGCCAAATGAGACATGCTCTTGTGTAAAACACGCTTCTATTTTATTTTCAAGTATAGCTTTATATTTAACACCATGGTTCCTCCTTCCCTGCTGAGACTGTGCCAGTTCCTAAAGGGCATGCAGGGAGTGCTTGGTGCAGAAGAAGTAAGCGTAAAAGGAAGGGGAGAGAGAGCGAAAAGGAAGTATTAAGGATGGGCAGCATGAGCAGGGCAGCACAGCATCAGTGTTTAAGCAAAGTCTAGAGGAATTCAGTACCTGCTTCTTTTTCAAAGACGCTACCTTTAACTGCTCAAAAGGAGAGAAGGAGAGGAGGGAAGAGACAGAGGAGGAGGAGAATGTGAGGGAACCACATATAGGCCATTTGCAATGAAACAGGAAAAAAGTGTATTAAGGGAGCAGGTATGTTTTTTTTTTTGTAAAGCAGGTGGAGTTTCTATTCCACTATGCGCTCCAGTGAGCATTAGACAGCTGGTGGTTGACGTCACCGACACTGTGTGCATGTGTGTGAACAGACGGCAGGAACTTAACCGTCCTCTCTTTCTCTCACACACACACACACACACACAAACAGTAAAATATATTAAGTTTATACATAAAGGTTTTTTTTTTTTCATCTCTGATACAATAGAAGGCAATAATGAGCAGAAATGCAGCCTGTTGGGTTGCACATCTGAGTAGAAGAGCTTTTAATGAAACACAGTACACATGAAGACAGTAAAATCAGAGTTTGGTCTACGAATAAAGCACTACCTATAGAGTCCAGTACTTACGATTGCAGAACTAGGCTCCCTGGGGTGGGTCGCTTTAATGAGTGGGCGTGGAGGTGCAGGGATGTGAGTGGGATGGGAGCTGCCAGTGTACTGCCGGGGCAGCACATAAACATGGTGGGGAAAATAAGGCTGGGAGAGGGAATTTCGGAGAAGGAAACAAATTTAACAAATGAAAATGAAACACAAACACAAAAATATTGTAACAATAACATGTTTTCTCTCTCTCTCTCTCTCTCACACACACACACACACACACACACACACGCGTGGAGTTTTATAAAAATGTGTAGTCACATACAGGGCATGAAACTTAAAGGAAAAAAAAGTAAACTTTAACCAATGGAAATGAATTTAAAATAAAATCTGACGGTGATATATCGGCAGGGAGCAGACAAATGAAAAATTGTTTCCAGGCCAGGGAAAGCCTTAGAAAGATCCACGGACAGGACTCATCCACAAGATCTCCCACATCCATTAAAATGAACAGACTGTGATTAGTAAAGTCACTGGTTCTACTGCACATCAAAAAAACAGGAAATGGTCCAAAACAGGAACCAACTATTTCCCCTGCAGGCACAACTGAAATGGTGACAGCGAAGCAGACAGCGACAGATTATCATTTACTCTCCATTTGCAACATAATAATCTGTATTTGATCTGGTGTGGTTTGTAACAAATTTTATCTTATATATTTTTAAATATTTAATTAGTGCTTGTCTGTGTTGTCTTTATCAGCAATAAATACGTTTGCCAGCCCTGCCCACAAGTACCGTTCAGTTCTGGTGGTACCACTCCGCTGCAAACTTTCATACCAAAGACTCCAGATTCCTCAAATTAAAATATCCCATGCTTCAGACAGTGAGCTAGCTTTTATTCATGGTTCCATGGTTCCATGGTTTAGAAACCCAGATAAAAATCTCCTTTAAACCAAATCCCAACCTTCCATGGATGGTGAGTCTTCATCATTTTCATCTGACCCATCCAAGAAATTCTAATTCTCTACTACCCAAAAGAAGTAAAGCAGCTAACCCTAATATTATACAGAACATCCAACAGAGTAAGCTTTGGATCAGATGAACTTGTTTATAACCAAGCACCCATGTATTACATCAATCACAGCAGGAAGAAACCAGACCATGTACTGCTGTTTCGACTTCCTGAAAACTGAAAGGAGCCTTTGTAGGGCCACTTACCCTGTTGTAATAGGGGTGCTGGGGGCCGGCTATGCCGCTGTAGAAGGCGCTGTGGGGCTGAGGGGACACACCAGGCGCATTGTACGGCCCGCTGTATGAGCCTGTTGGTGAGCAGGCTGAAGAATGCTGGCTATACATGGATGTGGGGCGGACAGCAGGGTCCTGTAGGGGCAGCGTAGGATACGTAACCCCACCCATGTTCATCTGCTCCCGGGCAGCACGGACATCTGTGGAGGCAGGAAGCAGTGCAGCTGCAGTCTACTTGGTCTGCTTATCTTAAATGTTATGTTCGTTTAATTGACAAGAAAGATACACTCCTCATCCACTTTAATAGGAGCACCTGTACACCTGCTCATTTATCCAATCAGCCAGTCAGGTGGCAGCAGTTTCGGAAACTTAATGTGATATAGATGTGAACAATAACCTGTACCTGCAATATTTTATTTATTGTGCTGCTGCCACATGATTGGCTGATAGGATAAATACAATAATGAGCAGTTGTACAGATGTTTCTGTTAAAGTGGTGAGTATCATTGACTCAAACTGCTGCATACTCCATCTCAATTATTACTAAAATCAGTAGTATTCATAATAGATGCACAAAAGTCTGCATGTATGTGTTTAACCCTTATGATTCATAAAGGGTGGCACAGCGGCATAGTGGTGAGCATGTCCACCTCATAGTAAGCAGGTCCAGTGTTCGAGTCCCGGGCTCAGGCGGTTCTGTGTGGAGTTTGCATGTTCTCCCTGAGACACGTACATTACGCTAACTGGCTTTTCCAAATTGCCCCTGGGTGTGGATGAGAGAGTGAGTTGTGTGAGTGCTGGCCCTGTAATGGCCTGGTGAGCTATACCCCGCCTTTGCCTAGTGTTGGCTAAGATAGGCTCAAGCCTCCTTGCGACCCTAAAAGGATTAAGCGGTTCAGCAAATGAGTGAATGAGTGTTTCAGAAGACCCGCTTTAGGTTTCTCACCTGCTATAATTTCTCGGAGCTTAGGGTCCAGATTGACCGTACAGGGCAGGAAGGTGCGGATGTCTCGAGCAGTCAGCACCGGAGTGCGAGAGGACAGGAACACCTCGAAACTCCGCACATCACCATCAATCTCCAGCAAGGGTTCCACGTCTTTAGTGGTGGGAATGTTCTTGGAAATTCTGTTACATAGAAAGACAGACACATATACACTTTTAAGGACAAACCTTAAGAAATATATCCTTCATCACATTCAGTTCGCATGGAACTGCTGAAATGGAAATCTTCTTGATAAACACTGCAGGCCTTTGTGCTGCTCCTTAAAGAGCTGGCTTTTGCACACACTGTGGGGAATGTCTCTAACTGAAAGCCACATGTGATGGGTTTATTGAAAAATCAAAACAATGCACATACACAATGGTTACAATGGTTAAAATTCTGATATAATAATAAAATGATATAATAGAACGATAGATCAATCACTAAGCCGAAACATGAAGTAATAGGTGACAGCCAGTGTCAACACAATAATATGGTGTTACTGCCCTTGAAAAAAGTCAAACCTTTTATGGATATAAAATTCAGATGTTTTCACTCATTAGGTCCTCAAGTGCATATAAAAATAAAAACTGAAAACAGTGAACACATGTCTTCAAATACAGGGGTGTTCAGAAGCCCAAAACTTCTACTTTTCATTCCAACCAAGTGTGAGCACACGTTTTTATTTTATTCCAATGATTAGTGTAAACGTTACCTAAAATTTTGACCTGTATCAGTATGAGTTTGTGCACTACACTGCTGCCATTTGACTGGCTAATGAGTCAGCCAGATAATTATGTTGGTATGTTTATATATTCTATATTTATATAATCAGAGCTGAACCTTTCATAGATAGATTTGAGTGTGGCTTGTTCAGGAATGCCATCAGTCTCTTCCAGGTACAGGATAAGCCATGATGTGCGGTAGGGCCACTGCTCAGTCAGGTTGATCCAGGATGCCAGCCGGTCCCAGTTAAAAGTGATCTGATTGGCCCTTAGTAATCGACCTGTATAAAAGATGCACAGTTTGGTGTACCAGCCAGGGGTTTACATAAGAGAAAACACAAGAGACAGTCTGGTGATGAATCTTACCTGTGACAGACACAATGTTCAGCAGCCTCCTCATGGTCTGAGGGCTGATGTCACTGAACCAGTCCTCAGTGACCAGCAACTTGGTCAGGTCAAAGGACATCTGACGTGTGACTGACCGCTGCATCTGACGGCGCCGGTACGTGTCCTAAAGACAGAAAAACACGATACCACACCAATGTTTTACCTTAGAAATGTCTATTTCTTCTTTTCTAAAGATATGTAAAAAAATTTTTCTAGTCAAGAAAGTAAAAATTTGAGCTAATTACGAACAAATATGAATTACCTTATTAAACAGGCTGTTGGCTGTTATTCAAAGAGTTCCATATTTATATCAAATATGTTCTCAGGTTTTAATGCAAACTGATTTGAACTTTATTAAACATGCTCACCCTGCGATTCAATGTTGTCTTACTGCCCAGCTTAGCCATTTCACCAAGACTGTTTTGGGATAGCTTCCTGTCCAGTTCCTCATGCCACCCTGCAAACAGGAAACACATAAAGACAAGAAGTTCAAAAACAGAAACGCTAAGATCCCAAAAAGGTTTGTATGTGGAAAAAAAAGCCACTATAGGAATGTATGGTTTCAGCTGCTGCTTCACACAGTTAAGAAATAGAAAAGAGCATGTACAAGTATTAACACTATGAGTACACTTTAAACGGTGAAAGTGAACTATGAGCTACATATTGTGTTCTGTAATCAAGTTCAATGTGGATCAGTTCAGGGTAATGAATTTAAGCAGGAGTTCCAACAGCGGTGATAACTGCTAACGGTTAACTGGTACAAGTGTCTTTACTGTTATCATGCACTGATAGTACGAAGCTGTGAACCATTTAATAATATAATCTTGTGAAAATTCTATCAGCTGGATTCCTTGTGACAAACAAATTGGCTTGACAGCAACAAAGTGGCTGTAGATCAGGTAATCTGACTTACCCTCTGAATTACCCGTGTCGCCATTGGCTGGGGCTGGTGCACACATCTTCTTAGCACTACTAAGGCCTCGGCTGTTGAGAAAGACCGGCAGGTGTACGATGTTGCGCATGTAATCATGGCCATTGATGTTAGAGTCCCGCAATACACTGTTCAGGTTCTGATTGATGGCTTTAATGATGATGTGAGGATCACTGGCAAAGACAGAGATGAATGGGCCTTTGGAGAAAAGCACCCTCACCTGGAGATGAAAACAATTACAAGATGGCGGCATACGATCAACATTTCAACAATTTCACTGGTGTTCAGTGTGAACATGCAGTGGAGTACTGTATGCTGAAATAAAGTTAACTGTTCTCTTGAAAGACCTATGAATATACGGTTCTGAGAAAAAGAGCGACAGCGAACGAGAGAGAGACAAAGACTATTAGTGCATTTCTAAGGCATACGATCCTCTGCCCAAAACAGGCAGACCGGTTCATGTGCCATATGGCAGGCAAGATCATATGCCATCTTCTTGTAATTCTTTTGGCTGGCAGAAAAGTGCAGGAGTCATCACACTATACAACATATACAATATTTGTGTAGATTAAACTGTTGATGTTTCTGCAACGTTGTCATTTATTTTACAGTGTAGAAAGATTTTGTTTAATAAAAGGCAAGAAATCATTTAGCATTTGCAAGTATTATTAATAATAAAGTAATTCATGCATAAATGCTTTCAAGTGTCATGAATACTTCTCCCAATTAAATCATTATTTTGGTCTATTTAGAAAGTCACAACAGAGACCTCTGCTGGCTGATCAATCTTCTAGGCTACTGTCCCTTACCGTATCCAACATTTGCAGGACTTTATCTTGCTCACAGGAATCCAGACCATCAATGATAACAACTAGACGTGTTTGATTCTGAGTGAAACTGTCGATAGTCTTCGCCATTTTAGCCATGAGTTCCACCTCACTTTTTAACACCTGCAAAATAAAGGCAGAGAACAGGGTGAGCCTACACCATAATTATATACTAGTAGAATAGTGGAATAATTATCTACTAAACAAATCTGAATGTTCAGTGCACAAACCAATGTATGTACCATGTACCACATCCTTACAATAACCATTATGTACTACAGAATTATATCTTAGGCTGCAGTCAGTGCTGTCCACATTAAAAAAAAAAATAATTAAATTAAATTTTAAAAAATTAAGGCACTGCTCAATGCGAACAGGGAATTTTTTAACTGCAAATTATTTTACTGCAATCTTCAGAAATGTTTGGATTAATTTGCAATCCAGTTCGGGTCAAATGTTGCTAATAATCAGTTTACAGCTGATTTGAGCAGCAGTACACGGATATTTACAGCGGCTATTGAAATACCACAGATAAAACAGCAATACAAAGAAATACAACAGAAAAATCAATTCACTTATCTGCCCAAAGAGGAAATAATAATAACGTAAATAATAATAATAATCATCATCATCATCATAATATTAATAATAATAATAATAATCATCATAATCATAATAATGGCCCTGTGATAGTCTGGCAAGCTGTCCAGGGTGTACCCCACCTTCACCCAGTGTCAGCTGAGGCACAGCCTCCCCGCAACCCCTCTAGGATTAAGCCTTTCAGCAAATGAGAAAGTAATAATAATAATAATAATAATAATAACAACAACAATAACAACAACAACAACAACAATAATAATAATAATATCAATAATATTTTGTGCTTAGTACGTCTGCCTCACAGCAAGCAAGTCCCGGGTTCAATTCCTGAGCTCGGCGTTTCTTTGTGGAGTTTGCATGTTTTCCATGTGTTTGCGTGGGTTTCCTCCGGGTACTCCGGTTTCCTCCCACAGTCCAAAAACATGCACAGTGGGCTAATTGGCTGTTACAAATCACCCCTAGGTGTGAGTGTGAATGGTTGTGTGTGTGTTGGCCACGGGGTGTATCCCGCCCTTGCCCAGAGTCGGCTGAGATGGGTGCCAGGCTCCCTGCAACCCTAATTAGGATTAAGTGGTTCAGAAAAATGAATTAATGAATTAATAATAATAATAATAAAGTATATTTAATTATATAATTATTAGTAATATTAGTGAATGGAATTTAAATTCAAGTAAATAATAGAATTTAATTTTCTTTTTTGTGCCACAGTAAGAGGAAGAAAAAATGAGTGAATACTACGACAGACTGATATATAATAATTATGAGTGATTGCATGGACCCACCTTCATGAAGCCTTCACTCTTAAGTTTTTGCATCTTGTTAGCAGCACCGTGCAGCCTCTTCCTCTGTGAGTTCAGAACTGAATCAGTCACCTGCCACCACGTCCTGCAGTTCAACAGAAGAGCCAGCCCCACAACGCTTGCCATGGAAACCAGCACTGCATTCACAGTCTGGTTCTGACGGTCTACCTTGAAGATGGCAAGCAAGGTCATGCCCGTGATCAGGCAACCCAGGATGAAAAGGAAGATCACAAAAGATGGGATGCAGCATGTCTTCTTCCATTTCTTTTTGCCTGGAGTTCATCACAAAAGTTCATATGAATATCTGGTGATGTTTAAAACTGTATTTAAAAAATGAAGACATTTTCATGTTAGTAATAGGCTGTGAATAAAATAGTCGTTACCTTGAGTGTCCTCTGTCTTAAAGACGCGGAAGAGTCTGGAGGCCATGAAACCAAACTCTCTCTCACATGCATCAGATAGCGTGGCGATCATTTCTGCCATGGAGGTCTCTCCACCAACACTGGACAGCCTGTTATAATCTGTAAACAGGAATCTGGAAGCAAACATGCAGTCAAATAGTAATTACATTTTCAGAACAACAAAGGGACATCATGCTTTATGTTAGTACAAAGAATGATCCATACAGTTATATCTATTACAAACATCACTACATGTTCTACTTGTACTTGTACATGACAAATAAAAAATCTTGAATCTTAATTAAAAAAAGTTATCGTATGGATGCAATTTAAGGCATCCATCCATCCATTTGCTGAACCACTTAATCCTACTAAGGTCGCGTGAGGGCTGAAGCCTATCTTAGCCGACTCTAGGCGAAGACGGGGTATACCCTGGACAGCTCACCAGTCCATCACAAGGCAACACACACATTACTCACGCTCACACTCACACCTCGGAGCAATTTGAAACAGCAAATTAGCCTAACGTGCTTGGCTTTGGACTGTGGGAAGAAACCTTAGTACCAGGAGGAAACCCACACAGGCACAGGGAGAACATGCAAACCCCACACAGAAACACCCTTGCCGGAACTCAAACCCAGGACCTTCTTGCTGTGCCACCCCAATTTAAAGAATGAGAATTTAAAACAGTAAATCAAGCTGATTTTCAATGTATAACACTTTAATTTAAAAAAAATTAAAAAACGTGTTAAACTGTTTAATTACTGTTAAAATTAAGTAAATACCATTTATTACTGAACCTCATACCATCACTAGTTTTTAAAGGATTTTATTTTCATTCATTGATTCATTTTCTGAACTGCTTAATCCTAATTAGGGTTACGGGGAGGCTGGCGCCCATCTCAGCTAACGCTGGGCGAGGGCAGAGTTACACCCTGGACAGTTCGCCAGGCCATCGCAGGACAGAAACACACTGGCGGCAATGCAACCTACATCTTTTCGAAAGTCAGAAATGATTCTTGGCATGGCCGGCCTTTGATAACCCAGTTAGCTGCACTGGGGGGACAGCAGTGACAACCCGTGATAGTGGGGTTTGAACCCCCGACCTTGGGATCAGTAATCCAGCACCCAACCACCAAAAAAATCTATTTTTATATTATTTTCATTACTATTATTAACAGTTAAGTGCCACCAAAGTTCAATTACCTGACAGGCAGGGCCCGTGTGGTCTGCTCAGGAAGCTCCGGAGGGTTAACAAACATGAGTTTGAGCAGTAGCTCCAAGTAGCCAATATGGCGAGCGAGCCGAGTGCTAAGAACCCAAGCCCAGCTCCAATTTTCACCCTCACGCCTACTCCCAAAGTACACAACCACTGAGGAGAAGGTAGAGAGAAGAATGAGGAATGCATTAACACAAGATCTCCAAAAAACAGCTAACAAAAGAGAGACAAAACACAAGACTGCCTACACTGCCCTCTTGTGTAACAAATATGCAAATCCTTTTCAACGTCGAGGAAAAAAACAAACAAACATAAAAGCTGTTTAATTTGTTATTTTACCAAAGAACAAGTAGAGCAGAGCCAGCAGGCTGAGGGAGACAGCAATGGCCAAGTTGGGGTCCACAGTGAACCCAAGGAGCAGCGCCACAGAGCCACAAAGCAAGAGGGACAGGAACACCACTAGCCAAGAGAACTCGAACAGCGGCTCAATCTGCTGCCCGGCAAACGTCTTCATCTCATCTGTCAGAGGGAGAAATTCCAAAGCATTACCTATAACAATCATGGGTCAACTTCCAACTTGTAGTACGAAACTTCCTTTCGTACAGTTTTTGCCATTTGCACCATATTCTATATATTTGCACTATATTCTATATATTTTGCACAATTTTTGAGATTGCACTATACTCTATATATTTTTGTATTTTGTACATATTCTGCAGTTTTTGCCATTTTCCACCATACTGTTACGCTGACCTTATTGCATATTTTTATACTGTGTACATTAATATAATAGTGTACATATGTTGTTTTTTTTTTATAA
>JAQMYF010000002.1:12383478-12414805 GCA_030014195.1 Neosilurus mollespiculum | reverse complement strand
ATGGTATGGCTAACTCAATTTTGAATTTTTGGTCACTGTGACTCATTTTGCCAGACTGGGTCACATATACACACACATACACAAATTTCTGTAAGTCTATGTATAATACTAGTTAATTACTTCTTACAGCTTAAAATTTCTAACAACGAAGCAAGACAGTAAAATATTACATAATTCAGTTATCAAGTATTTATAAAAAGATCCTTCTTGACGACTTTTCTTAGTATATTTACATGGTTGTAAGCAATATTGTATTCACACAGCTTAATGTTTTGGAACTAGTAATATGGCAGCCGGCCTGGGTTGGCTGTCTTCACTTCTGAGTGCTTAATCCAGTTATTTTAAGATCAGTGA
The DNA here is from genome assembly GCA_030014195.1 of Neosilurus mollespiculum. Taxonomy (NCBI): domain Eukaryota; kingdom Metazoa; phylum Chordata; class Actinopteri; order Siluriformes; family Plotosidae; genus Neosilurus; species Neosilurus mollespiculum. Next base: position 12,414,451 of record JAQMYF010000002.1, on the reverse strand, counting down.
CACACACACACCCCACATACAGTACTGTACTCAATAGGAGGGGATCCATGACATTTTCTGGCAACTCTGGTGCAGCCATCCTCAGAGCCAGAGGTCTCCATGCCATCCCTTTAAAAACCTTTTTACATTAAAATAAGCCATCAAAACTAGAACATGCATGCTTCACTAGACATAATTTTGAAGCGAGGCTTCATCTGACAAAACAATTAACCAAACATGCCTTCTCAATGCTCTGATCTTTTGGTGAGGTCGACTGGATCCTTGTGAAGTCTGGAGTTCTTTGCATCTGTTCTGCCTGTTTGTTCTTTTTTCAAAAGAAGTTGGATATCTCTTCCTTTCTTTTTATGATTGTTTTAGGTGGTGCTATGCAAAAATAAGAAAGTCTATGGTTACATGTGCATGCATCCAACTACACATATTTTAGTCCAGTCTCATAAAATGCACCTTTGTGTAGATGGATAGGATGAAATGCACAGTAAGTAAATCTATAAAATGAATATAGTGGACACTGAGGGCATGTCAAAAGGCTACGTCAGAGTAAATTGTACCACAGGTGCAGAAGGTGCAATAAATGAAATCCAGTTGATCTTGGAAGAGAAGCTGGAGACTGAGGAAATTGTCTGAATTCGTCTGTAAGCCAAAGCAGAGAACCCCAGACCAAAGAGTGGCGATAATGTGCTAGTACAGTATTCAACTGCAGTTAAAAAAATAAATCAATAAATAAAATTTATTTAATAACTTATTTGGGAGACACACACACACACACACACACAACAAAGCAACATATTTTTTCTAAGCAGAGAACTCCAGAAAAAAGAGTGGCGATAATGTCAGTACAGTGTGCAATTGCTGTTAAAAAAAACAAAATACAAACAAGCAAATAAACAAATCTTATTTGGGAATCCATCTTGACTTTGATTCTGCATGTAGTGCAATAATAATTCAGCAACAAACAAAATAGGGCCTGGCCTAAATGCTCCCTTGTGTAACCTTACTCCCTAATAAAAAATAATACTTCCTTTCAAAAAAAAAAAAAAAAAAAAAAAACAGCTAAAAAGGTCAGCAACACAACCTCAAATTCCAGCTCATGCACTCCCTGGTGCATTCTGGGGCTGTGTTCTGTTCAATCTGCGGAATCATAACAGCAAAGTCCCAGTCTAACCACAAAGCAAAGCTCACCTATTATGAGTCGGCATACAGACAGAAGTTTGAGCAACTTGTGGACTCGGAAAGAAACCATGATCTGTCTCTTAATGCGCATAAACCAAGAGATGGTTGTTTACTTAAGGAGAAACCATTATTATTAATGTTCTTTACACAACCACTTTCTATTGAGCCTGAGGAGCGCAAATCTCTCCTCATTATACTTATTGGAAACTACAGGGGTATTACTATAATAAGATACATTTAGAACTTTATCATCACTGTAAGAACCTTTCCAAATGCAGAAGATAAACCTGATTCTAATGACTGGGCTGTAGTTCTAGAATACAATTAGCTTCAGAAGACACATGTTCCAAGTGCAGCTCAGCAATTTTCTTTTACAAAGTGTGTGAAATACTCTGAAGTTCTCTTATTGTGAATATAAAAACTAGCTTTGGTAATCAAAAACTAGCTAAACTAGAACTTGCTTTTTGTACAAGTACCAACCCAGTAGTTCCTGTTTCACTGAGACACATCTACCATCTACCGTGTTTTACCTCCAACCCTAGTGGGGCCCATAAAAACACATCCAATCATCGCTTTAAGTCTTCATTTCCAAGTCTTAAGTCTTGATTAGATGATTGGATGGTCTGGTGGGCATAATTAGGGTTGGAGTGAACGCCTTCAGGAAGGTAAGTCACCAGGAACAGGAGGGGGCACCCCTGCTGTAGCACAAAGTCAAGAAGCTGCTGGAGTTACAATGAGGCTCTAAAAAAAACCAATGATAACTTGGTTCCTGTTGAGGAAACACGCCTACAGAGAATGTTCTCAGCAGATGCGTGACTTTCGGGTATGGAATTAGCATCATGACAAAATTCAAGATTCACTCAAAGAAACAAAGATATCACGGGCATTTCAACACAAAGGTTCACAAAACTCCAAAACAGTTTATGTGCCACACCGTCTTTTTTTTTTGTTTTTGTTTTTGTTTTTCTCCCCGCCAGGCTTCTTGGCAGATTGCTACTCTCAACACCCACCCACTGAACTAAACAAACCAGGCTTAATAGCCACCATATATTTTTATGAATCATCTTCTGGACTGTGGATGTTAAGATATTATGTTTATTCACTAATGGAGGCGTGTATATTTATAGCATATTATTCATTATTTGTAGCATTTTCAGTAAGCAGTTTATTTGGATCAGGGTCATGATGAATCCAGATCCTATCCTGGAAACACCAGGGGCAAATCAAGACTACACCGTGGATAGAATTCACATCTATCTATCCAGAGACCACACAAATGTACACACAGATTTGCAGTTATTTAAAGTTGGGATGATTATTCCTTAAACAGGTACAAGTGGAAACCAAATTGTAAAAATAATTTAATGTTATTATTCTTCTTTTTAAGATTCAAGTAAAACATTCTCATTATTATTTTTTTAAATATCTTGTATATTTTGGATTTTATGAGTTGTATCCCGTAGTATATATTGCCTTATTAAGCGAAAAATGTAGTATCTTCAGGTGCATGTTGCCTGATTAAGGGTTATTAAAAAAAAAACATTCCTGTAAAATTACTATCTAGAAGCAGTGCATAAAGCAGCTTTCACATTGTGGGATGTCCCAAGGTGGTAGGGCCCTGCTCTTTGAGGTGGGTCAATCAGTAGGTGATGTCACAGAGAGTGTAGGGGTTGATGATGTCACAGGATGAAGGTCAATCTGAAGGTGATGACACAAAGGGCCAACCTGAAAGCTCTGCGGGTGGAATGTCCCAGAAGAGTAGCGTCAGAAGGTTTAGCTAACACCCTTCTCTGTGACATCATCATTACTATCATGACAGGGACGCAAACAGACATTGAGTCTGGCCCCTGTAAGAGCATCGCTAAGTGAGACATGGAACATCCCACTGTTACTTAACGTGTTTTATAATAATTTAAACAAAACAAGGTTACCATGATTATGTGGCATGCTTGCATATTACCAGTAAATTTGAACCATGCAATTTCTACAATAGAGCTTTGGCTATGTGTTAAAAAAAACAAAGGATGAAGAAAAAATTAAAACACAGTATACAAATTTCACTGTAATTGTTTATTTATAAATAAAACACTGTTTATATCTTACTTATAAATATAGCCCACTGCTTATCTTTAATCTTCCCATGTACTAGATGAATCAATAGCCATATTTGTGTAAAACCAATTCAGTGTACCCCAGTACAGTTTTCTTTGCTTAAGTGTACATCATTTCAGCCATGTATGACATCTTTTTAGGAATGTAAAAGTAATACTTCATGTAACCTGAGAGATCTTCTATAGTGAAGTCATCTTCGTACACATGAGTCTGTTCTGAGCATGAGGAGCTGGACACTGATGAGCTCCCTTCACATTCAGAAATGACATCATGCCAGTCAGTGAGTGAGTAGACCTCCATACCTGGCCAGCTGGTGCACTGGCACACACTGCTCCCCCCCTGGAGCTGATGCAGAGATTTAAAGTCAGCCGCTATACCCTCTTCTGAAGAATCACAGGTCTTTTGGTCCTTTCTCTTTGAGGTATCCTCATTGTCAAAGAGTGCTACTCTGTTCTGAGGGTAAATCCTGGGTTTCAAAGTGACTCTCGCATCATAACCTGTGGAGCCAAACATTGGTGAATGGGCATCAGAGAATACGGGTTCTTTTTTAGCTGGAGCAAACATGGAGTTGCTGGTGTCCTCCAGCTCTGTGGGGCTCTTGTGTTGGAACTGCATTTTAGAGCTGCAGCCAGTGAATTCTGATGTGTGAAAGACAGGAGACCCGGACCTTCTCTGTCTTTGTTGTCTCATTATGCTCCTGGAGGACTTTTGCCTGCATCCTTGCCGATTCTCTTTAGGGGAAGTAATTTTTGTTTTCGTTCCATCTGTGCTGACTTGGGATCTGGCTCTGGATGCAAAAGCCTTGTAAACGGGCACCGCAGCCATAGAACTTTCAAGATCAAGGTGTAGCCTTTTAAAAGCAGTTAGTAGTGGTTCCTCCTCACTCTCTTTCTCTCCTGCATTCACTGGATCCATGGCGGTTGCCTTACAAGACCTCAGAAATTTCAAAGACTGCTGGCTTGAGGCCTCAGTGTTAGTAGTGCTTTAAAATCTAAAGTTTAGATGTTTCTTCTTCTGTGTGGTTTATCGATGTTTCTTTAAATTAGACCAATGCATTTACTTGTCTTTCTGTTTCACTCTCATGGTCATGTCACAGAGAGGTGGTAGCCCCTCCTTGTGACATCAGCACCTACTGATTGACCTACCATCCTGAGACATTCCACTGGGAGAGTTTTACCATTTTAATGTGAAGTACCACTCACTCTCTCTCACACGCACACACACAATGAATTATACTGCATACATGAATTAGACTGCAAGCCAAAACAGAGAACTTCAGCCCAAAGACAGGCAATAATGCACTAGTACATTCTGCAACTCGCTTTTAAAAAACAAAACAACAACAACAAAAAAACCCCACAAACAAACAAAAAAACAATAAAAAGTAATTTAATAAAAACAAAATTTGAATAATAAATAAATTTTTTAAATAATTTTTAGATGTAAAGGCCAAGAGAATTCACTTTTGGGAAATATGCATAAGCATGGAAATTAGACGAACTAAATATACAACACCAGTACATAACGTTACGTTTATCATCAGATGAAAGAAATTGTTACATCATTAAACTTATACACACTGAGTGATTACATTTTGTTGGCTACCTGGTGTTACCACTTTCTGACATAACCAGTCAGCATCACCACCTACATTCCCAAAATATTTTTCAGTAGGAGTTATGCAGTATCGTAGTGGCAACTGTCATAGCAATACATAAGTTAACACAATAAGAAACTTTACCTTACTGGATATAAATTTTTTTGCTAAAATGATTTAGGACTTACAGTTGTGGTATAACCAACCGGATTTCATGTACTTCAATAACTATAGTGAGGTTTTTGCTACATGGTTTGTATTTTTTATCTGGTTTCACCCAAATGAGGATGGGTTTCCCTTCTGAGTCTGGTTCCTCTCAAGGTTTCTTCCTCATGCCAAGTGAGGGAGTTTTTCCTTGCCACCTTCGCCGCACGCTTGCTCATTTGAGATATGTAGGGTTTGTAAAAAAATTGTTCAAATGTTTAAATTCCTGTTTTATTTTTTGTTTTACTGTGTAAAGCTGCTTTGTGACAATATCAGTTGTAAAAAGCACTATACAAATAAACCTGGATTAAATTGAAAAGATTTGTGTAATTCAGCTAACATTGTCGTTTATCTTCTTACCTTTAGATGATTATTTAAATTGGACATGGAGCCTCTGGATGATGACAGTATTTTTACAGCTGGAAGGCATAACTTACACCGTACTGTGATGATGTTCCCCTTTTGTGAGTTAAACACAAAGTTATGACAGCATTTTAATTGTTAAAAACAAAAAAGTTATAAATGTAATTGTAATCAATGTTTACGTCTCGAATACTTCAGATAGCAGTGAGGTGTCTGTAGTGCATCTTGTTTCAAATCATGTCAAAATGAAATCTGTTAACTGTAATCTGTTTTTACAAAATATACCAGTAATCTGATTATAACTTTTTTTCTGTGATGTAACGGAATAGTTTCCAGATTACATAATGCCGTTGCATGTAAACTGTTACTCCCCAAGCGTGGTTATTTATACCACATATATATATATATATATATATATATAAGATCTTGAGCCGATTTTTCGTAAAACAGTGCTCGATACGTCGAAGTACAGCTAAATATATTTAAATTTGATATATATATATCAAATTTAAGTCACCAATCTATCTAGCAGCATTTTCTTTTTTTTTTTCTTTTTGGGGTGGGAAAATTTTAAAACCATTACATTTTGAGGATGGCACTATTCAGCTTGAGGTTGCACTGTAGTCTTACATGCTGTGTTCCTTGACAGTGTATTGTGTGTGCTGTGTCCTGGTCATGTGGAGTATTTTGTCCAACTTTATACATGATGACAGAATGATCTCATGTACTTCAAAAATTTGTATTTCAAAAGGTTTCACTTTTCACAACTGAAAAGGAAAACTTGCTTTAGCAAAATCCCATTTCTCCAGAAACCTGAGGTTATATCTGTAACATGTGATGAGAGATTAACACAATTATTAAACCAGTGAAAATTTTCACAGGGATTTAAAAAAAAAAAAAATTAATCAACCCTTGCAGTGTATATTAAGCACCGTTTTGTTATATATTTGTTAATAGTTGCTGGCTAGGTTAATGACTTATAGGCCAGCAGAATGTGTATGGCTGTTATGAAATTTTAATGGACACAAAGTTTATTGAGAGTAAAGGGCAGATGCTGTATGATTGCACTTGAACAACACTGCTCTGATAAGTGTATCTGGATTTTGTATTCTGTACAATGCATCATATTGTATTGATGAAGTATTTGTGTATCAACACCAGATAAGAGTCATAACTGAAGTTCTTATTCATGCCACGTGTTACACCTGTATTCCAGTGGTATTACACTGACTGCTCACACATTCAAATAAAAACTCCCGCAAGGTGGCATAGTGGTTAGCACTTCCTCCTCATAACAAAGAGGTCGTGGGTTCGACCCCCGTGCACAGTGAGGGAGTATCTGTGTGGAGATTGTTCTTTCTGTGCTTGCAAGAGTTCCATCTGGGTAATCTGGTTTACTCCCACAGTAAAATAATTACTCCTATTATTAGGATAACTGAGTATTCTCCATTGCTCCAGCTGTGAATGTAAATGGTTGTGTGTCTGTGTTGGCCCTGCGATGGTCTGGCTGTTCAGGGTGTACCATGCCGTGGACTGGAGTTGGCTGAAATGGGCATCAGCCTCACTGTGCCCTTAATAAAGAATAAAGTGGCTCAGAAAATGAAACGAAACGCCTTCGTACATACAGATCAATACAGTATGTGGGTTCAGATTTTCAATGCTGCTTTATTGTTCATGCCAAAGACCAGCTGCGTTAGTGCCATAACCCCCAAACTCTCCCTCTCACTTCAGACCTTCATTACTGCACGTCCTTTTCTATTTTAGTCTATTTAAAATGAAACTTTTCTCCAAACACATTTCCTCTCTTCCTGCTAGTAATGCTTTGCCTTTCCCCCACTTTTTGTATAATGACCTTGAGAATTAGACGTGTGAAGAATTAATATTATTATTATTATTAAGACATATTTGGGTGAGAGGAATTACAATACACACCATGTGTATAGTTAGAAAAAAATTCTTATTTAATCACCACATTTACAAAGTTGGGCTTTGCATCACTGGGCAAACATTTATGTTTTCATTGCAGACTAACTGATATATAATTATCTTCTTAAGAAATTGTCTTTCTAGCACACATTAAAAATGGAATGTGTTGGAATGTGTATTAAAGCTTCATGAAGAAAAAAAATGAGGCTGCAGTGACTTTTTGCAACAAAGAAAATATTTCGATATGCAACCTCATGCATTAAAGGACTGTATGGAGCACTAAACTAAAGATAACATGCTATGGTGTGAAGAAGCTCATTAGGTGATAAGCTCAAATCTCCAATTCAACTTTTACTGTGTCTTGGATAAGAACAGAGGCATGTCTTCTCAGGAGCCTAACTCAGCGAGCAAAAGATGAATTGGAAAATTATGACTGACATTAGTATAGTGCCAACCTGTCGTCTGAAGTGGTTTAGCTTTTCCCCTTTCAAATCATTTGCCCCTATCAGGTGTTTTATCATCATCTTCATACAATTCTCCAAGTCCGTTTTCTTTCTACTGGTAACAGTGGCACGGTCTCCTGCAAAGTGATGCAGCCTGCATGTCACAACATCAACTCCTACAGTAGTGATGGGGAGTTTAAAGGAAAGTATGTAGAATTCAATACATCAGAGTTTCCTTAGCATCCCATCCCAACAACGCAATTCTCATTCTAACCCCTCCCCTGCAGCCAATGAGTTCTGGATGCAGTGTTTTGAGCCCAGATTACTGTGACAACCCACTGGACGAGTCCACACAGGGGCTACGTTGAATGTTTGTTGGTTAGTTCATTCGCCGACTCTCCTGGCGCATAGTTTTACAGTTGGAGTGTCGGCCATTGAGTATGCTGAAGTGGGGTGTGTGTGGCGTCTTGACTCATGTGGTTTTGGGTTTCTGGCTGTCTGAAGAGGCGGTGCTGGGGCTAACAGAGCTGTGCTGCTCTTTCATTCGCAGATGGCGAGGTTTCACCGGCAGAGCTAAGGCCAATAACACACATCCTATATGGACAGAAAAGTACCAAGACCTGAAAGCAGAGGAAAGAAATAAAGGGAAAAAGAAAGTGTGAGAGAAAAATACTAAAGGTTGCTACTTACAAAAGTATAGCAACGATTAAGAAATTGCCTTTGTTTCATATTCAACAATCGGTTGAATAGTTGAACATTATGATTACGTATGGTTATTAAAAAATGTATTAGTTAGACAATCTTCTGTAACAGTTACAAAAATTTGGAATACAATAATATTATAAATATATAAATATTGTAAAAACTTAATGTAGCCAGTTGACCTAATGTGCATATCTTTGGACTGTGGGAGGAAACCAGAGCCCCCTGAGGAACCCCACAATGGCAGAGGAACAACACAGTCAGCTGCAAGATTCCACTGCACCATAAGGTTTATATAGTTGTACTTAAAAAAATAAAATAATTTAAAAATCAATCAATCAATCAATCAATGATTTAAAATAAAATAATAAAAGTGTGTGTGTGTGTGTGTGTGCAGCTTGTGTCCAAAACATGATAAAAACCAATATTTAAATTTATTTCACTTTGTGCTTTTATAAATAGTATATAACCTATAATTTCTATTCGATTATTGTGTATTGTTCAATATAATCTCTACAGAATTAAAGCTGCATTTCTGAGTGCTTTATAACTAATTATATAGTAATAAATAAATATACACACCAATTCCAACAGTGAAAAACAGTTTTACACTGTACCCAGGCTTATGTAATACGCACAGCTAATGCATCTTTCAGTTATTTAGAGAAAATCTTTTCAGAGCGAGTCAGTAAAATCTGAGAGTGCACAATTTGTCCAAGAACTCCTTTGGTATCCTAACAGTGTTGATACTGCTGACTAAATGAAGTGCTGTTGATCTGAATGGATTTTTTTGGATATTACCCTTCACTTGTGTATACTTAGAAACCAGAATGGAGTGGGTGCTGGAGATGCAGGATGAATGGATGTGTGTTTTTATGGTGCGTCTCACAGCTGGTGTGAATTTAAGCACAAGGATAAACAACTTTTGAGGATTAAAAAAATCAATTCAACTTTAACAAACAGCTACTCCTTCTTATTTAAGGTAAGAGTATATGTATGCTATATTAAGAGGTTATATTTAATAGATATTTGGATGAGGTAAACTATTTGCATTAAAGTGCAGCGAGATAAACACTGTGCACCCACAAATGGGCTTGTGGTGGTCAGATACAACGGCTTTTTTAAAGCATAAATAAAGTAAGATAATATTATTAAAAAGAGTGTTTCAGTGTATAGTGGTTACCTGTAAAATTTGAGTGAAGGCCCCACAGACAGCAGCACAAAGGGCACCACAGTATAACAAATGGCTATCTGTGTGCTCGCCCACGTGATGACATCATACACCTGCTTGTGTGTTGCTGAACCCAAAAAGTATGGCCTAACATTGTGCCTCACCTAAACAAAGAGAGATGGAAAGCATAAAGTGTAAAAATTCACAATGCAGCTTTATAAACTCCACAAATCCTGGATATACATTTTAAACTTCTATCTCTTTAAAATATATGTTGCATGTTGCACATATAAAAATCTAGAAGCGCTCTTTAGAAATGATCCATTGCAACTGCAGTTTGTAATGCATGAATATAATCTTAGACACATTATAATCTTAGAATTTTACTAAAGAAAAACTTATAGCTGTAAACTTAACTTTAAGCCCTAGGCTTCAGTTTATATGCTCTGGCCTCAAATTTAGTCCTAATTAGGATGAGCATTTGAGGCAAAGCTAGTGTTCAAACTTATAATACACTGAAACGATACATTTTAAGTAATTATTCCAATAAGGCCAAACCAGTAAAGCAACTAAACTAATATATACTATGAAATCACAGTCAAAAGCACATGATTTACTGATTGATCACAAGATTCTCTTCAGTTGAAAAAAAAAAAAAAAAGCCTAAAGTTACTAAATTACAAATTCAATCTCAAGATTAGCGTGCCACAGTGAGTTTTAAATCAAGAGGGACAATGGCTTCACTGAGCTTTCTATCCATCTTACTTAATTGTTAACAGCCTGACAGGCACCGCAGTAACTGCCTACTTAAGTGGATCAATGTCCTTCCTGTACTGTGTCTTCTATAACCTGCTGAAGTCCAATCTCCTCCATGCAGAGAAAGTGCATAATAGTCTATAATTCAATTAGCAAAGTTCAAAGAGCATGTATTAAAAAGGTAAAGATGCACCAACTCTCAACTCTTTTATTACTTACAGCATTAAACATTGCTATAGACTCTACTCTGATGAAGAGAAAATAATAATAATAATAATAATAATTATTATTATTATTATTATTATTATTATTATTATAATACAAAATACATCACTCTTTAGAAAAATATCAATACTCCTCAGCCCATAATCTTATAAAAGATATGGCCGGTCCCAAGATGGCCACCAAAAATAGTGATGCTCAGTATTGGTGTTTTTGAATTAATGTGCGCAACGCAAATTCAAGATGGCAGCTGCAGCAGCCATATTGGATATTGAACCGTGAACAAAATCTATAGGCTTGTGTAGTTACCCAGTCCCAATATCCACACTAAAATGATGATGATCCGTGATAAAACTTTTTTTTTTTGTTGTTAGTGTGCGGAATGCAACTGTGATCGGATGATCGGCAAGATGGACATCCCTCACGTCCATTGTATTAATTTATTATAGTAGATTTATTCTAGTACATTTGGACCTCCTAATTATAGACTAAAAGTACAAGAACAACCCATCCAAAAAAAGACTGGACTTGTATAGTTACAAAATACAGCTTTAACATACATTTGTAAACTTTCATTAAAACATTCACTCACACAGATCCAAATATACACACACTCACTCTCTCTCTCACATACACACAAGCTATCTTTGGGCATAGATAGATGACAGACAGACAGACAGACAGACAGACAGACAGATAGACAGATAGACAGATAGACAGACAGACAGACAGACAGACAGATAGATAGATAGATAGATAGATAGATAGATAGATAGATAGATAGATAGATAGATAGACAGTTCTTAAAGGATAGGAATATCTGACAGGACTTAATTATTTTGCCCCTTTAACCTTGTTGTTCGTATTTGTGTCTTTACTCCTGTATGTGCTTCTTTTTGTTTTTATGTTTGTGTTATGCTGTTTGTACTAGACCTTATGCATCAGTGGCCCACCAGCAAAAGAACTGCATTTTGGGACAAGATCAGATGCAGACGTGACCCTGATCTCCCCTTAGCAGCGACTCTGTCAAGGTTCTGTTGCCAAAATGTGTAAGTTTTGCATGTTTACAAAGCTTACATAAATTTCTTGAGTTATAATATATACAGTACGTCAGTGAATCTGATGGAAAAATGTATCAAGATTCTGTTCTGGCTCTTTAAGACCTGCCCTGATTATGTTTTCGACAGGTGGATCAGAACAAAATAAACTTAGATAGTAGCAGCCTGCTTGTGTAGCGTGAAGTGAGGAGGCTCCTTACCGCCCTAGCTGCCAGCGTGACGACGATGCCAGTGAGAAATGTGAGGTAGTATCCTGGGTAAGCTCCATGCCACATTGCTGACAGCAGGAAGGTGGCAGCTGTAGGTTTGTAAGGACAACGCTCGTAACACACCCTGCACAAGAAATACAACAAGCTCACCGCCATACACTTTACATATGGGCAGAAGTCCTAAATATATTCATAATAGTGAGAATTACTGAACCATTTATCAAGAATGACAACAATAATAATTATAAATGTGTACTTGTCTCATTAGTTAAACAGAAATGCACCAGAATGCTCTGATTGCCCATACAAGAAGAATAAATCCTGCCTAAAAATGTTGCCTACCTGCACCCCTTCTCTTAAATGTGACTGTCCTCTGTCACTGACTCTCCTCATAAATGTGACGGTCCTCTATAATAGCTGTATAATAATTTCTGGTTGTTGCACATATTGGCACATGCTTCTTAGGCTCATCACTTTTTTACAGAATCATGCTGCAATAGCAATGCCATGTTCCACCAGGAGATGGCACTCTCCAAAACAGATTATTATCATATACATTCAGATCTTGGGTACAGTCTGCTTGTACATGTGGGTCACGTATTATGTTAAACATGGACAGTACATATGTGGCCAGCTGGCAAAACTTTTCATGGGATTAAATATTGACACTTACCACACAGTGGGGTTCAAAATTCAGAGAATCTGGGATTTTTTAATTCTTTGTTTCATTTAGCAGTTAAAATAAATAGAAAGGGTTGTAGTTATAGTGGGTTTAAAGTTAAGAAAATAAAACGCTTAATATCTTGAATAAGAACTTTAATTTAAACCAATTTAAAATATCAACCTTTTTCACATCTTTGTACATACAATTGATGGGATTTTCCTTGAGTCTTATATCCGCCACTGATTAATATAGTAACTCATTAACAGTTCTGCTTGATTGCCGACTCTGGGCGAACGCGTGGTACACCCTGAACAGTTCGGCAGACCATCACAGAGCCAACACACACCAACTATTCACACTCATACCTAGGGGCAATTTGGAACAGCCAATCAGTCTAATGTGCATGTCTTTGGACTGTGTGAGGAAACCCATACAGGTACGGGGATAAAATGCAAACTCCACACAGAAACACCCTTGCAGAGCCTGGGACACGAACCCAAGACCTTCTTACTGAGAGGTGGACGTGCTAACCACTACAGCACCGTGCTTACCGTTGGTATCTCTTTACTATCTGAATTCATTCTGCTTATATCCAACAAGTTTGACATTCACTGTATGAAGACAGGCGGCACAATGGCGCAGTGGTTAGCACGTCCGCCTCACAGACAGAAGGCCCGGGTTCAATTCCCGAGCTCGGCGTTTCTTTGTGGAGTTTGCATGTTTTCCACGTGCTTGCGTGGGTTTCCTCTGGGTACTCCGTTTTCCTCCCACAGTCCAAAAACATGCACAGTAGGCGAAATGGCTGTTCCAAATCACCTCTGGGTGTGAGAGTGAGTGTGAATGCTTGTGTGTGTTGGCCCTGCGATGGCCTGGTGAGCTGTTCAGGGTGTACCCCGCCCTCGCTCAGAGTTGCGTGAGATGGGCGCCAGCCTCCACATGACCCTAATTAGGATTAAGCGGCTTAGAAAATGAATTAATGAATGATGTATGAAGACATCACACTTGCTAGCAAGGTTTTTGATATCTTTATGCAGACTTGACTGTTTTTGCCACCAACGTCTTACAGGCAGATGATGCAGCAAGATTTGAGCGTAGCCTACATAAAAACATGTCCTTGTTGTTCTGGTGAAACATATTTACGACCCAAAGTAGAAAGGATGTCTAAATATATTCCTGGCAAAAAATTGTTCAAAAACTGAGTAAAGTTCAGTTTTATTTTTGCTGTTTGCCCGAATTCAGCCAATATCTGATGAGTTTCAGAGATTACCACACATTGGGGTCATTACTGAAACGGCATGAAGCAGCTCTTAAGCTATTACTTAGTAGTCACTCTTACCTTTTAAGCCAGTGGGCAGTCTGAATATTCCAGTTATCAAGAAACACTTTAAAACTGGTTGCAAACTGAAATACAGAACATACGAGAATGGCAACTTGTCATTCATCTTTGATTTCTGAATAAAAAAACAAAGGTAATGGGACCAGACACTGACCTCGATGTTCGTTATTCTCAGGTTGGAGATGAGATCCCATCGTGGCACTCCATCACTGTCGTAGCCATTAAAGCCAAAGCCTGCCGCATTGTTGATGGCATCAGCTGTTCAGATCAGATACAGGATATGATTAATGGTTAAAGCGCTTCAGGTCATTCTGTATGCATTTTCTGTGTTTTAGACTCTTGTGCTAATGATTCAGTGACATTGCTGGAAATGCTGGAAAATGGATATTTGAGTTTAATTATACAACATTTTGCACTCACAGAAAGGGAGATGATGATGAACTGCACATGATTACAGAGAAATACTATACTATACCATGTACACTACTGTACAGAGAAACAGTGAAAGACAGAAAAGCAGACAGTGGCACGCACCTAAAGTCCAAACAAAGTAGTATTTTGGTCGAGTGGTCAGCATGGACAGATACAGGTAAACCACCTGAGCATAAAAGGGGGTGGTGGCAATGAAGTCATCATCGACATTTCGTTCCACTGGAAAAACTTTACAGACGGAGAGGAAGACGAGCAGAGAGATGAAGCAGGTGGCAAGCTTACGAATAACCTCTGTCTGCAAATGATACAAGAAACAAGTTCATTCTTATCATCGCGTACGACACAGCACTATAGCAACTATAGGATCTATAAAGAAGTTCTTCTGCCTCTCTGTTCTTTCCCTCAAGTTAATAAGATTTAAAAAACCCTCACTCAAAAATAAATCATCTTAAAAATTGCATTTGCACTGACTCATGATGCCTAAATATCTCTAAATTATAAATCATTTATGTAAATATCATTTCCAATTATATTTACATAAATTACATTTCCTTGGCACAGCACATTTTCATTATTCACGAGTTCAGAGTACAAGAATTTTACTCGCATCCCTTTAGGAAATCAGGCTTATAAACCTAAATAAACAGCCGCTCAACACTTCTCTATTCTGTGAAAGCTGCTTGCATATTTATAGCATCTGAGTACTTAACCAAACCAGTGTCTTAAATATTCAAAGAATGCACAATATTAATAAAACTGTAATCAAAATAAAGTGTAAACTGTAAATGTGAGAAGCGTTTCCACACAGTCAGTACTACTAAATATTCTACATAAATTCAGGCCTTACGTTTGGTGAAGGGTCATTTAGCCTGATTTTCCCCTGCAGTCTGCCGTTGCTCTCCTGCTCTCTGTGGCGGAAGGGCTTACCCTCGATGAAAGCAATGTAGTCGTTATAGGAACAGGTGGGACCTGCCAGGATGCCCATGAAGTTACAGTTATAGCTGAAGTATTCAAGAAGGCTGGGCATCCGCCTGATCACACAACATGGGAGGGGTGGGGAAGAGAGAGTTCTGTAACTTCTTCGTGTCAACAACATGACCTATACGTCACCTGGAGGAGCTGCAGGAAGGTTATATGGTTCTCATAAAGAAAGACTGATCAAAATTTTAAGTTTAAAATGAACTATTAATACTCCTGTGCTAAACGAGTCTACTTGCCTCTTTCAGGAAGTGGTGTATGTTTTGATTTACTAAAAGCCCTCTGGTCGATGTTTGGGTTGATGTTTTGCAAATCCAAAAAAAAGGAAAGAAAAAAAAAAAAAAAAAAGAAAAAAAAGAAAAAAAAAAAAACAAACCTAGAGAAACTGTTTCCTCTGATGGTTTGATTAGATTTTTTATTTTGATATACTGTATTAATAACAGTATTTTAATTTGATTTTGATATACTGTATTGATAACATAAGGGAAATTTGGCTTCTACATGTAACCCATCCAGTGTGAGCACATACACACTAACAGCAGACACACCCTCGGAGCAGTGGGCTGTCACACATTGCAATGACCGGAGAGCAGTTGAGAGTTAGGTGCCTTGCTCAGTGGCACTTCAGCCATGAAGATGAAGGAAGGGAAGGTGCTGCTCACTTCCCCCGCTGCTACACAATTTTTCTGCTGGTTCGGGAATAGAACCAGCGACCATTTGGTCCCAAACCCGTTTCTCTAAACATTAGGCTACGGCTGCAAATGAATATCTAAAAATGTAGTATTTTTATAATTCAACTGGGGCAGCCATGACCTAATGGTTTGGAACCGAAAGGTCGCTTGTTCAAATCCCAAATCGACAGGAAAAAATGTGGGGGTTGGGACACCTCCCATTCCTTCACCTAAATGGCTGAAGTGCCCTTGAGCAGGTACCTAACCCCTATCTGCTCTCCAGGCACCACAGTATGGCTGCCCACTGTTCCGAGAGAGTGAGTGTGTGTGTGTCTGTATGTGTGTGTGTGTGTGTGTGTGTGTGTGTGTGTGTGTGTGCGCTCACTTTGAATGGGTTAAATGCAGAGCCAAATTTCACTTGCGGGATCAATACAGTATATCAAATCAAATCAATATTAAATTAATACAATAGAGTGATTGTATTACCCAAACACTGTTAAATGCAAACATGCTAAAATGCTCCTGGCTGCCACACGGCAAGACTTATACAATCCAAATGCAGCAGATATAATGACTAATCTTGTTTATTTTCATCCAGGATGATCCTTGGGTTATCAAACAAAACACTCTTTTTTTTTTTTTTTGGTTTTTAGCCAATATAAAAACACCACTTTTACATTTTCAGATTACTTTTACTACAAATTTAGGATCAAACAGAATTTCTTGTTCACAAGAGTGCATTCAGATCAAAGCAGTTCAGTTCAGGCATGACGTCAGGAATATGTTTTCAGAAGAGACGGTTGAAATTCTGCCATGTTATGGGGGTCCTGATTTGTTTAGGGCAAGCCAGTTACCCTAGTAGTTAAGACCCAAACAGAAGTCATGAACATTAAAGGATATTAAACATTGGCTTTATTCTAAAAACACCAACACAGACACTATTTCTCTTCACTCTTATTTTACACACCTGATGGCCAACAGCTTCTGACTCTGATTAAGCTGATCTTCTTTCCGTGCCAGTCCTGTCAACAGACAGAAAGAAAGAACATACACATATACAGTACACCATTATTATTGTGGTCTTTATACTAAACACTTAAGTGGGTTCTTTCCAGGTTCTCTGCTGGAAACAGCAGGTTGTATACCACAACTGGGGGTACAACATGACAAGTGTGGGTAGTAAAAGAATGCAGAATTACAATGCCCTGTTTTCATCACTCCAGAAATTTGTACCAGACAGTACACCAGATTAACACAGTGGTGGAGGCAGTGGTGGCTTAGTGTTTAAGATAATGAGTTACTGATCCGAAGGTCAGCAGTTCAATCCCCACTATCACCACTGTTGGGCACCTGAACAAGGCCCTTAACCTTCAATTGCTCAGTTGTATAAAAATGATAACTGTAAGTTGCTCTGGATAAGAGTGTCTGCCAAACTCTGTAAATGTAAATCTAAAATTAACCCAACCCAATCCAGGACAAATAATTGTGTCCTTTTCCTTCCTTTAGAATGCTGGATATAGCTATATATGATAACCAGTAATAGGCAATTTTATTTTAAAAATAGCCTTTTTAAAAGAAGGCTCATTACAATGTACAGACTACAGTCATGTTTTCTCGTCTCATAGGCATTAACATTTAGTCAGAAATACATAAGAGTTAACAGTGGTGCCAACAAAGTGTGCAAGTGAGACTTTAGTAAAATCAGAGACATTTAAGGGCAAAACTTCATCAGACAATAATAAAAACATTCTTTTTCTAAGCCTCTTAATCCTAATTAGCGCCCATCTCAGCCAACTCTGGGCGAGGGCGGGGTACACCCTGGACAGCTCACCAAGCCATCACAGGGCACATAAACATACAACCATTTACATACACATATAACTGGGGCAGAGGGGGCTCAGTGGTTAAGGTTCTGGACCTTTCTGTGGACGTTATCTCTGTGAAGCGGACATGATAGATAGTTATCCAAATTTGGTACCAATATTAAGGTGTGGTATGGCCATATAGCAGTGGAAAGAAAAAAGTATTCAGTAAGATGCATAATTTATTGAGCCATAAGTAACAAATGTTCAAGACAGATTAGAATAGAAAGAGGAAATTCTTTTTAGTAAAAGTAATTTTAAATCTTAAAGTAATTGAGAATGAAAGAGCTCATCATAATAGGTAATAAAGGATAATATGTCATAACCATATAAACCCTTGTAAATCCAAAGCCTAATGTTGTGGATGCCTGTTTCGATGTGTATAGTCTCTTGTTATCCTTAAGAAAATTAGAGTGCAGTGAAACAGGAAGTAAGAGCAGGCTTCTCTTAAAACACCCAGCACAGAAGGCTGACGAATGAAACTAATTAGAGATGGAGGCAGTAAACAGTAAATTCACTGCCTCCTAGTTTATGTTCTAGCGTCAGGTGAACTTCAGCAGATTGTTTCCCTGTACAAAGAGGGAGATGACCCAGAGAAAGTGGCTCGAACAAAATCATTCCTGCTGCTATTGTGCTGTTGATAAGATTAGCCACCTAATCAGCTCACATTACTGCGAAGGTCTGGCTGAAAATAAAAGACAGAGACTGAAATGGGAAGTAACTTGTTAAAGTTCCTTAGTTCAAAGGAACTTTTTTTTTTTCTTTTTTAAAAAGCTGCAAGTCTTGCAATTATTTATGCTCACGTTATGCACTGTTATATGGAAGAGCAATGAGAATTTTGTTTTAATTTTTCATTTTAAAGCTTTCTTCCAAGTGACCACGACAGATTGTGAGTAACCTTCTTGGGTTGTAGAGAAAATTTTTAGATTCCTCCTTAATTTAATTTTACTATGTAAAGCTGCTTTGTGACAATGTCAATTGTAAAAAGCGCTATACAAATAAAACTGACTTGACTTGACTTAACCGTCGTTTTGATTCAAGCATTATCCACTCAGAATAATGTTTTTTTGATCCAAGAATAATCTTTAGAGTATATAAATAAATAACATTCAAAAGAGCCATGGACATGCCCATGAGACATAGCTTAACAAAGAGGTGGTGAACCTCTCTAACAAAGATTTAGCTTTTTATGTGCTCCTAGACCTTGACCTATTTGTACTAGTATGGGGATATTTTTTATAGAGACAAAGCACCTTCAAGTAGGTCTGAATAAAGGCGTGTTTCAAATGCTGACATTTTTAAACTATTATAAATCTAATTCCCCTGTCATCAAACAGAGGGCTCAAAAACTACAAACATGTCCTTTAAGTTGTCCAGCACAGTTAGTTTAGCAAAGGCAGGAAGGATGGAAGTGACAGTAAATTATTAATACAGTGTAAGTCAGATAAAGATGTATAGTTTGGGACCAACGTGATGCAGGCCATTGTTCATTCTGTGCAGAAGAGAAGAGGACAGAAGGTCCTGCTGTGGTAATTTCAGCCCTCCTCCATCATTCATCTCCCTGTGCTTTAATTAGCTTCACCAGGCTTTTGGCAGCGGATGGTCAGTGAACACCTGCATTTTTCAAATAAAGCACAGCACCTGCATTTTTTTTTGCTGTGTGCGCTGAAGTAAATATGCATGGAAGTGAGGAGAATGAATGAAACGATTTTATGTATTTCCAATTATTTAAATCTAAAGTGAAACTGGAAAGAATGTGTATAAAAATAAATCAAATGGATGTGATGATTCGGTCCCATTGTATGAAAGAATAGATACAGGCTACTTTAAACAATAGAACGGATATAAAGCTCACCATCATGAATCTCAAAGGCCATACTGGTGATCTTCTGGGTGATGACCATCATTGGCCTTGAACCATAGCATGACCGGGGGGTGAGAAATGATTAGTTAGTATGTAGATTTGTATGTAACACTTAAAAAAAAAAAACAAACAAAAAAAAAAAAAAAAACACTTTATTGTAAAAAGCAAGTCAGTTACAGCAATCTTATATTCTCTCTCACACAATTCTTACCCTGTGAAGTCAGCTGAGTACATGCCATAGTCAAAGACATACACTCGTGTGATCTGACAGAAGCTAAGGTATGCCAAGGCAAACACCAAGCAGTATCTGAAACAAAGCAATGCATTAGTACAATATATAGTATTCTTACATTAATGTTCAATTTACTAAAGCTGTAGCTCATCAGAGAGACGAAACCTGGAACCACTTGCTATAAATACAGCCATGGAAAAACTATTTAATGTATTTACTATATTTTTATATTAAAGACTCTCAACAGAACAAGTAAAAGAAAACATTAATTCAGCTGATATGTCATTAAAACCTTAAGCAGTTTCACTCCTGTTAAGATTCTATTTTAAATGTGAAATCGATGTTTGGGTTTGTGAAAAACAGTGTGCTAACAGAAGGTCACAAATGAGTAACAAAAACAGCCCAACATATATGCAATAAGAAAGCATAATTAATATTTGCCTAAATAATATTTTCACCAAAATAAAAACAGTCTTGTATTGAGTAATTATACTCATCTCAGAACTAAAGAATAACCATGAGAATGAATCCAAAAACTGGATATGTCAATTCTGCATGAAAATCACATACCTGGCAACCCTGACCCTGAGCTCTTTTACACTCGAGTTTGGGAGGTGGACAAACTCATGGCTCGTATGTTATGTAGCTGCTCAGAATGAACATTTATTAATGGATTTCAACAGCTTCCCTTAGATGTAGAATGACTTTCGACTAAACATGCATCCCATTCTTTTCTCAGCACCGGAAATAATAATAAATAAAAATAATAATAATAACTCAATCATTTGCCAAGCCACTTAATGGTATTAGGGTTGCAGGAAGGCTGGAGCCTATCTCAGCCAACACTGGGAGAAGGTGAATACTATCATCATCATCATCATCATCATCATCATCTATGGTAAGCACATGCACACTGCAGACTCAAGCGAGTTCCTTTACTAGACTAATATGAAGCAAATACACATTAAAAGTCACATGACTCCAAGTCAAATTACATTCTGAGCAATTAGTTCTGCTTTTTATGAGAATGTTTTACAGTAATACTGTAGCTCCGCTGTTATACATGTACCTACCTCAATATCAGAGCTGCTCCACTTTTATAAGTGGTTTAACATCCTTACCATCAAAAAGAGGCGAAGAATTTAATTACGGATTATTGCTGTGTGTGAATTAATGTAACATCAAGAAGCGCAGCAGCCCGTGTGCATGTAATGCACTGTATGTATGTGTGAGATGACAGCTCATTACTTTCAATAAAGATAAACTACATAATCTCTTCTCTATGCACCTTTGAAATTTAAACCCCTCCCCAAACTCCACACAGAACTTAGTGTACTTACTGTTAGTCCTGCATAAGTGTTTCATTATCACTGAATCTCAGTGGGATGGCGGTCTGTGGCTGCAGGTTGCCTATTTCTGAAAGTGCACTGACTGACACTGAGGTGTTGCCAACAGACACTAATGCTCCTGGAGAACAGAGAGCAAGTTGAAGACATCCTCCTCACACCTTCCTTTATATAACACCCTATAATACATTTTAGACTGTTTTTAATACGGATTTACCCAAACTGAGCAGCAGGTTCCAAACCCAAAAGCACAGTGTTTCCTTGGGTACCGATTACATAATACTGCAAACAGCGTAGGGTTTAATGAAGCAGCAATGCCTACAAATCCTTTACTTAATTTCAGTATTACAACATAATATTTAACCTTACAATTAAAGTGTTGTTATTCAATCACAGGTGAATCATGACATCTACAGGAGCCAACTCCTATTTCCTCACAGCTTATATTTTCCTCGCATAAAAGTTACAACGCTGCTGGTGACGCACTCAGCACTGGTCCCATAGGACTGCAGCTGAGAACAAGTCCGAAAGAAAGGTGGTGTGTGTATTTGTGTTTGGGTGTCTGTGGTAGAATTTTCCATTCAGTTGCTCCAGAGTGTAAAAAGGTTTCTGACCTTGAATGCCTCACCTCATCTGAATTTTGATCACTTACAACATCAAACAACAGCGTATCCCAAAGCTTTTTAATCCTCTAAGGTCTTGTTGCAATTTACTCACCATTGTAATTATTTATTAATGAAAATACTTTTAACCATTTACACTCAACTTGGCTCCTGTTGTCAGATAGATTAGAGCAGCTATAAACATTCATTTCTCCATCAACTTCTTTCATTTTTTCTTTCTTTGAGTCAATAAGATTTTAAAAAGTAGCTTATATGATCCTAAAGAATTTCCTGTTTACTGACTTCCCTATCCTGGGTTTACAGTGGGGCATGATGTCTGCAATCCCCACAATTTGGGAGAATCATGATGAGCGTGAGGGTTTGTGGAACCAAATCGTGATAACCTTGAAGGAACTTGGTGGATTTGTGCTGATTGTGCTGATCGTGCCGAAATTTTTGACTGTCAAAAATTTTCCTGCGACTATTACGATGTATGATGATTTGACGCCAACATGGAACTGATTTGACGCCAACATGATAGAACATGGAAATCATATGAAAGTGTAGTAAAGCTTAACAGATCTTTATGCGCCATCATAGGGGATCCTGATGAACTTGGAAACACGATTCCATGTCCTGTCTGTGGTGAGAGGCATGTAAAAGAACCATTGTTGTCGTTCGTAAAGAGTAGGCCACTGGCTTGTCGTCAGCGTGTTTCTGCCCTGCGATGGCCTGGCGAGCTGTCCAGGGTGTACTCTGCCCTCGCCCAGAGTCGGCTGGGATGGGCGCCAGCATTTAAATATGATTATTAATTGATTAATCATGAAAATACCAAGTGCTGTTATACAAAATCGTTTTCCTCAAATATTTTCAGTACAAATATCTTACAAAGAGGAACAATCAACAACAATTTCAGAAATGCCTCAGTAATATCTTTTTAAGGAATATTTTTGAATGCTTTTTTTATTATTATTAATTGCATTACAAAATTGTGCCAAGTGAGAAAGAACTATTTTGCCAAGTTGCTTATTTTTGATGATAATGCACCATTAGCCTTACCAAGAAATCCAGGTTGCATGAAAATGTATTATGTAAACATTTTAGGAATCTCTTTTCACAGGAAAATTGTTGCTAGACATCTATATACAAAGCTGCAATTAGACGGTAATACTAGTCTGTCACATGTTTATGTTTACCCCTATCTCGGATCTCTCTTGATACCAGTCAACAAAAGCACACAACTTCCTCCGGGCTCAATAAAGTGAAAAGCCACTGCACTGATCGTTATCACGCACTATACAGACACATATGACCAACAGACAAACGGACAGACAGACAGATGTTATTCACTTCTAATCTGTACGTATGAGGCATTATTTAAATCCACATAAAAGCTTTTTGCTTGACTGACTTCAAGTAAAGCTGAAAAGAGAAGGCTAGGAAACCAGAAACCAGGGGAGTTTTGTGTTTTCTTAGCTGTGATTCTCCAAGGAACAGATACACTCACTGACTCACTTGTGCATGTGTTCGACTCCTGCCAAGATCATGATGCCGTAGGTGATGCCACTCTGCACCAGGAAATGGAGGGCATACCTGCCGCAAAAAAAGAAGGGAAAAAGTTTAGTATATAACAGACAGATGATCATAAACAGCTGCTGGTAGCTGGCCCCTTAACAGCTGTCAGCATCTCTCTCTCTCTCTCTCTCTCTCTTTCTCTCTCTCTCTCTCCAATGCTGCGGTGTGGTTCAGTGTTTTTTGGTTTTTGTTTTTTTTTAACAAATACACACAAGTACCTTGAGATGTGTGGTTTTCAATGCATGACAGAGATCCTATCAACAGTTCAGGATACATCTCTCTGAGCCCTTGTTGGAGGCCTTTTCTAAAGCTCTTCCTCTCTCCTCATATCCATCCATTCATCTGCCCCTCTCCCTCTGTCTCTTTCTCTACTTCCACCTCAGAGTAAACAAGAAACCTGGCAAAGTGACCTCGATAAAGTCCTTCACTATTCAGCTTCATTCATCCCTATCGATATTCAATATTTGACATATCAATCAATACTGACTGGAGAATGGGTGCATTCTGATATACATCAGAATGTAGGTATGTACAGTTTGTCTGGAAGGCTTCAAAAATGCCATTATATACTAGCATAATATTTTTTCCCTTTATTTTTGACAATATGTTTACCAATTTACTATGTTAGCTATTAAGCTAGTTAATTTGATTATACGACTAAACAGAACTTAGCTATGCACTATGATATGATTAAAAAAAATTAACATTTTTACTACATGACTAAACTAATTATTTCACAATTTTGATACAGGAAGTTAAATTAAAGTGTTTTTTTCCTATTGATTTCTGGCAGAAACATGCTTCCTTATTAAACATGCTTGACTCCTGAAAAATGTACACTAATAAATACATATAAACAAACAAATTGAAAGCTGTGCGGCAATTTAATAAGTGCCTGTAAACATATCAGCAAGAATTACAGACTGCCACATGTCTGCTACTGAACTCACCCATTATAAGTTATCGACTGGTGTATGCTATTAAATCTAATGCGTTAACAGAATGAACATTTTCATTGATGCCCCAAACCCGATATGGTCCTGATCCGTATTTACTGAATGCTACACGCACAGTATTTCTTTGCTCTGTAAATAATACGTGGCATTTGCAGAAGCAATTCAATCCATAGCTATTCCACAACCATCAGTAAAAGGGATCCAGAACTCTACACATTAATCCAGAAGGGAAGGGAAGGGCAGTGATGACTCATGCTATGTGCCATTAAAACTAATTCATATTTGTATTTTTTTTATATATATATAATTTCATTAGAGAAAAGCAATACAGAGATTTACAAATCACCACACACTACATCTTTAGTAACTGTTTTATGCAGGGCAGGACCATGGAGGACCTGAAGATTATCTTGGGAACAGTAGGTGTCAGGCAAGAATTCTCTATTTGACATGCTAGACAATCACAGGACAATTTTAGTAAGTTTCAAGCAGGAGCATAGCAGCTTCTGCATATCTTAAAACAAGCTTTCCTCCCACACTCCAGTTCTCATGTCTATGTAGCTCCTGCATACTTTAAAAAATCATATGAGCCTCATCACGACTTAAGCACTGTATTTGTAGGTGTTTTGATCCAAGAAATAAAGAGCAGCTAGCTATACTGTACTTTGTTCAGGCATTCTGAATAAGATACAGATCACACACACTTACTTTCCAATTTTTTTTCTGATCTGCATTACACTCACAGAAATTAGTAATAGGGAAGAGAAATCCCCACTGACTCACCAGCCAAAGCAGAAGAGGGCGAAGTAGAAGCCGAGCAGCGTGGCCACCACATGCCTTACAAATGGACTCGTTTTACTTGGGTGCAGGTAGAGCCGGAAACAGAAGGCAGAGAGGAGGGCACACAGCTGACATGCCACGAAATTCACCTGGAACAGAGAAGGACCCAACATCATTACCTAACATGGTGTGTTTCAGTATAACATGATGTACGTTTAACAGATTAATTCCAGATTTAACAGATTTAGGGTTTTTATTTTTCCTTTCACTGTCCACTATGGGACCACACACAAAACCTTGTTCACAAACTCATTGTCAGTTAAGGAAATAAAGGTGTAATAATCAATTCTTATACAGTAAACTTTTTGTCAAATTTAGCAAATATCGACTCCTTGTCCGCTAGCTGTACATTCTGTGTGCATGCTGAAAAAAATATGTTCGTACTTAGCCTAGGCTCTGTAAATGATAAACAATCAAATGGCTCAGAGCGAGCCACACATACCACTCTCTCAGCCAATCTGCAACGAGGGAGTTTGTGTACGTGTGATTCAAATATCAACAATTACCAGAATCAAGCCCCCATGGATTTTCCCATTAGTTACTCATCTGAACTAAAGGCAGCTGTACATTTCATTTCATTAATACACAGATGATGGAAAAAGTACGTGAATCCTTGAATTGAATAGTTGTTAAAATTTCCTTTAGCAACAAAAACCTGGTGCTCATCAGACTTGCACAGCAGTGAGAAGAAATTTTAAACCACGCTGGGGTGCAGAATTACCTTATCACATCAATACTTCTAGGATTTCCTATATGAAATAAAAAAAATCCTCATATTACAGCGTTTCCACAGAGTTAAGGTCTGTACTCTGACTTAGCCACCCCCATGTTCTTTCTGTTGATTAAGTTGTGGTGTTTGGGTCATTGCCTTTTATTGAGTTTTAAGTGGCAGAATGCTCCACTGATGGTCCACACTTGGGATGAAATTTATGCTGATAATCTGCATTACCAAACGTTCATTATAACTTTCTATTGAATAAAAAAAAGAAGTTTAACCAGGGCATTCAGCAGAGAACAGATCACGCAATACCAAGGCCTTTTGTTTTAAATATTCTTTCTGCCAAGAAACCAGAACCAAATCAATAGCTATGTGGTTGCTGTGGTATTGGATATTAGTCACAGAAGGAGTACGATTGCATTTCTATATTCAAGAGTAAAAAAAAAAAGGTTTCTCTGAGGAATGATTCAGCACTCTGATAGGACAAGCAAGGTTTCTTTAATACTAGCACCCAGAATGCCCTGTGCCCCAGATAAAGCAAAGTGCCTTCCCTTACTGTCCTGTTCTAAAATCCTGATCCTGCAGCATAGTGCCTGAAACAAAAAAAATAAAAATAAAAAAACCCTTTCTCTTACATAGTTTCTCTACATCCTTCTACATGACTTAAAACACTAGATCTTTCTGTAAATTGTGTTATTTCCCTTTTTTGAACCATAATTATTGTTACAGTGTTAAACAGTGTCAAATAAGGTTAGCACATTTTTTTTGTTGTTGTTGTTGTTGTTGTGTTTTTTTTAGCACTACTGTGTCGTGGCATGCTGGGCCTTCTAATTAGCTGGCCTTCCCCCACGGCACCCCCACCTATACACAGTGGTATCTTCGCCAGTGCAATAAGCATGGAGCATTCAGGTGACCAATCAGAGCAGAGTATACCATAACTGGGAGGAGAAAGTGGTGCTCCACTAGTGTCCGAAATGTAAAATAAACATCTTAAAATGGGTAATATCTAAGCTTTAATATAATGCATAAGCAACATGAGGCTTGAATCAACAAATATAATGATAATTGTAAAAATATTCTGCAGCATCCAAATCTCAAAACAGGGAAATCTCAAACCCTTAAACCAAACAATACTAAAACTGTGCCAATTTATTGATATAATTCAGAGACAAATTTTAGGAGCTAAATGTGGGACATTCTGGGTTTTTTTATGGATGGAGGAACAGAGGAATATAGGATTGTTTTATTTAATAAACAGAAGGATCTATATATTTGATTAAAAAATAAAATCCCCCATAGCCTCTTCCAACTCAATATGAATGCATGTAAAGAAAAAAAAATGTTGTGTTTATAAAAACACTCTTACTGTGAAAAAAAATCATTACAGTAGAAGGAAGACCTCCAGTATCTATTCAGCTGCCAATCTACAATCCGCTCCTCTACAGCTGCACCTCACAGGCCCACAACAAAAACACCGCTTGTCGCTTGTTCTGTAACATTCAATACATCTGTCACAGAGCCCAGCTGGGCTCACACTCCAGGCCAAGGGAATTGTGGGAGATTCTTGGCAGCATGATGTAAGTTGCTTTGCAAAGAGAGGAGAAATAAAGTGTGTGTGTGTGTGTGTGTGTGTGTGTGTGTGTGTAAGCAAGAGGTTTTTTTCCCCCTAAATGTTTTGTTTCATTTTTAAGCCCTCCTTACACATTTGGAAAGGACTCCCTCTTTTAAGAATATTTTGAGAGATCATAGGTTACACACTTGTTTTAATCTCAGCAGCTAACAATATTAAAACACTGGCATTTTAATTAGCCCTGAAGCTAATGTGCAATGACACGTGGAGTCAGAAACAATGGTAATTACTGTACAGTTAGGGGTGGCCATAACTGGTAGCTAACTGCTGCTAAAACAAGCTAATTTCATGAAACCTCATACACAATAAAGAGGTAGTACAATCCTAGCTTTAATATTTAAAATAAGTTTCCAAGAAGGTGCAGAATGAAAACTATTAGTTAATGAAGACAAAAAATTCCCAGTGTAAAACATTTCCAACACATAAAAATGGCATAGAAACATAGTAATGTTTCAGGTTCATTATTTGGTCTTGGGTACATTCTGAAGGACATTTATTTATTTAAAAAAAAAAAAGAAGAAGAAGAATTAAAACCATATTACCAAAATATTATCCACAGAATAAATTCTAAAGCCACTTTAAATTAATGTCATGTAACATTGACGGACACATCACATCACCTGTGGCTAAAATCAAGGAAGTCGGAAAAGTGTCCACTGAGCATGTACAGAAGTAATAAATATTCATGAGACTCGGGTTTGGCTTCAGGGTTTTTTCCACTGATGTGTGAACCAATTTATAAACGAATGTAACGCAATGCTACCTTCTTTCCAGTTTACTAAAACCAAGTACAGACATTTGCTGGTATGTCATATCATATGGACCATGATATCAAATATATGGATCTTGACAGACGTTACGTTCGGCCCACCTCTTTAAAAAGGTGAAATTTTTTTTGTGTGTGTGTCAAAATATAACAAAATTAGCAAAATCACACATTAAACATCCTTTAGACGCTCCAAAATTGTTTTTGTTTTTTTTCTAAAACAGAAGTAAGAATTTGTAATATTTATTTGTGAAGCCGGTAAGCCAGATATGTCCGAGTTTCATGCCGGAAAATCAGCAATTTTACTATGAATAAAGTCAAAAAAGAAAGCGGCGGAGCTTTGTAATATACTGAAATTGTCTTTAATATCATTTTTGACTTGTACTTAAAACAGTTATTAAGTTAGACATACAATTGCATGAAAATATTTTTACATTTTTGATTTTTAATATTACATGTGCAGATGGGTCCATGTGCAAATAAAGAGCCTTCAACAGAGTACAGTCATACCAATTAGCATATTGTGCGCAAATAAACACATACATACATGCATACATTTAAGCGGTACCACTTTAATCAGAATTTAAATTCTTTTTATAGAATTCAGTTTACACATACGTCCACCTCACAGCAATAAGGTCCTGGGTTCGAGTCCAAGGGCCCGAACAGGGCATTTCTGTGTGGGTTTCCTCTCACAGTTCAAAAACATACATATTAGACTAATGTTCCAAATTGCCCCCAAGCACGAGTGTAAATGGTTGTATGTGTGTTGGCCCGGAGATGAACTGGCGAGCAGTTCAGGGTGTACCCCACCTTCTCACAGTGTCGGCTGAGATAGGCTCTGGCCTCACTGCGACTCTAGTATGTACTAGTTGAATAAAGAGGTTCGGTAAATGAAATAAAATTAAATGAAACTCATACAATGAAATACAAATATAAATAAATATAAACAATTTTTTAAAAAAAAAGAATTTGCAAATTTTGGATTTAGATTTACTGTATGTCTGTTGCCCCCGCACCCCAGATAAGCGATACAGAAAATTGAATCAACTGAATGCATTCAGGTTGCCGTGGCACACTTTTCATTTTATATATTTAAATCTGTGGGTTTTTTCAGACAAATACATGTTTAAAGAATAAAGTGATTAGAATCTGGGGCACATATAATGGACTATAGAGAAAATACCCCAGTGTGCCACAAAATTTCATTTATTAAAATATGTAATGTTTTTTTAAAGCACTAAAAGCATTCTGTGTACACTACTTGCTCTACTTGTTGTGCACTTGATCCATTAAAGTATTAACCAAAAGTCGCATCTCACTGTTGCTGATTTTGTCATCCTCTCATCTTTTGGCCCATCTACGAATTCAGATAAAGGATTGAATAGACTGTAAATTGCAGAGATTGAACAGTGCTGTGTTAATTTTCTGAAATTTGCACACTTTAGCTACACAGGGTTTTTTTTTTTAACTTCTTTTTCTCCACATTGGTTAGTTTTTCAGCTGTGTACTCTATTTTATCAACTGGACAGAACACTTATAAAGTTAAACTAAATTAAGAATTATCACAGAAACACTCACATACTATATGCTTAAAGGTCAGATATTATACACAGTTTCAGACCTTCATTTTTCTTTTCAGATACCAGTGGAACACCAAAGTACAATTCACAATCTGAAAAACTACCTACAGGAATTCTACAGGAAGCTGCTTCCCCACCTCTCCCTGAGAAGCTAATTTTAAGGATGCTCCTGGACTGCCTATTTAGCTTCCTCCTCCCATTTATTGTCTTTCTGCTCTGTGCCTACTCCTCTCTGATTGGTCGTCTGAAAGCGCCATGGTCAGTGCTAAGATGCTGATTGGGATGAGCAGAAATACCAGTGCACAGCGGGGCAGTGGGTACAAGTCCAGCTCAAACACAGAGGAAAAACTTAAACATGCACTAACTTCATTATTTGACATTCTGTCGTCATCTAATACGGCTATTTAATGATGTGGCAGTATTTATGGGTCTAAAAAAAGTGTAGAAAGCATAATATCTCCTTTTTAAGGAGCTATTTAGGAACAGGACTTATTTATTAATTGGTTTTATAAGATTGTGCAAGTGCTGCTACATAAAAAACATTAACTTATCTGAGGTAGAGACATCTACATTGTGTGCACTCACACTTAAGCATCAAGGGATTATTAGGTGTAATAACATACTGAAGAACAAATGAAAGGCTGGCTGATTCTGGAGTCAGCTTAAAAATAATAATGACTAGTTAAACAAAGTTTGTCATGCAGTGTACATGCATAGTTAAAAAACAACAACAACAACACACGCTGCATATAAATCAGTAACATGGCTTTTAATTGAAAATAGAAAATCCCTGAGGAGAAACCCTGGGGCATAAACATACTGAGACATTTAGCTCTAGGAGACCCACGATAGAGACTAATTACTGCTGCATATCGAGTGTACTGGGAGATCTTCTCCTTTACATTCAACCACTCTTATAAGGAAACTACAGACTGACACCAGCACAGAGGCCAAATCGTAAAAGAGAGATGATGCAGTGCAAAAT
>JAQMYF010000002.1:12368316-12380314 GCA_030014195.1 Neosilurus mollespiculum | reverse complement strand
CCACCCCCGAATATTAACGTGTTTTACACCTTCACCAGTGCTATACCACGTATTCATGTCACATAAACCACAGACGGTAAAACTTTCACTGCTATTATTTTTAAGGGAAATGCTGGTATTTTTTTCCTGGGACCAATAATCCCATCTGTTTAATTTTTGACTCACCATACAATCTAACCCTCTGCAGCAAACAACAGGGTCAATATAAACTGCTTGTTTCGGCCTTTGACAGGCTGTTATTATTATTATGTCTCACAACATGAAAAAGATCCATACAAAAGATACACCTGTATCTGTTCACCACAATAACTGCAAAGACAATAACTGTCTTTTCAGTCGTTTTTATCTTTCTCTTCTATTTATGAATAAATCTCTTTATAAATGAAACAAACGGACTTTACTCTGGAAACAGACATCTTCATAAATTCGGTGCAACTTTACTTTTTTGTAAACATCAAAAAACATTGTTGGTACGATACTTGACTATAAGTACCAAATGGAGTCCTGTGACAGAGACTATGTTAGAAATTATAACCTTGTGGATGTCACAACACTGAATGGCAGCTATCTTTTTTTTTTTTTTTTTAACCCTGAAAGCAGATGTGAGTTAAGTGCCTTGCTCAGGGGTACTTCAGCTGTGAAGGTGGAGATGGGAAGTGCTGCTCACTCCCCCTGCCTTCACCAACGTTTCGATCCCTATCCCGCTTCTCTAACCATAAGGCCACGGTTGCCCCCAAAGTCATACTGTCTTCTGTAGGCTGAATATCATCTAGCTAAATGCGTCTGTGAAATTCAACACATCAGTCAGAACACAAACTAGCTATTTAGTTTATGGAGGGTTCAAGTCCCAGAACCACCAATCTGCCACTGTTGCGCCCCTGAGCAAGGCCCTTAACCCTCACCTGCTCAGTTGTATAAATGACAAAAATATAAGTCGCTCTAGATATGGGTGTCTGCCAAATGCCATAAATGTAAATGATGTAAATGTTTATCACAGCGTCACTGAGATGACGATTTTTTGCCATCCAGTGTTTGTTTGATGTGTACATTAATGGACTCTTTTTACCTTTACTTTTATGATTTTTTGCATTACGCTGCTGGCAGGTGATGGTATGATTATATAATTGTGTACAGCAGGTGTTCCTAATAAAGAGGTCAGTGAGTATATGAATGATTAAAACTGACAAGTGCAACATATGACCTCAAAATGCTCTGAACATCTGGTTAGTACTGCACTGATCATGCATGTTGCCAGAGACAAAACAATTCAGGATGCTCATTTAACAGGAAGGAAGGAATTCTAAGTAGCCTGTTGTTAAAATGCTTCTTTAGGTTTGGAGCAGTTATGAAGAAAAACAGGTCTCTTCATGTTATCAGAAGATATTTATGTCACACTAAGAAAGAAAACTAATAAGTCAGATTTTTTTTTTTTTTTTACCATAAATTTACAAACCTTTGCAGTTTTCACATTTGATCAGATATAACGGTCTTCTTAAATGTGATCGATTGTGGCTAGAAAAAAACAATACTGTTTCCTTAGTGATGTACAGGCCTTAAAAACCCAGCCAGGTCTTATTAATTTCTCATGACGGCTCAGCAAGAAGAGCTAGGATATCTCCGCACCTGTTACGAGCTCTCACCTGCAGTAACAGCATTTTGTAATTCATGGCTCTTGATGCCTCTTGTTACAGTCTACAGTAGGTCAAGCCTCGCTCTAGTGATCCTCATCTCCAGAACTGGAGAAGAGGAATCGGAGAACTGCTCTCCACTTCAGACTGCAAAGCACATGCATGTGAAGGTGCTGACTGGTCAGGCTGCAGATAAATCACATTATCTGCTTGAATGAGTTGAAGCGGTGCCTGACTAATGAGTCAAAGAACATGAGGCAGGCGGGTCGAGTCTGAACTGTTTAACGGAGCATACGGAGTGATATCTTTAACAGACCTTTTCAATGTAACAAATGTTTTCAACAAGGTAATTAGGCAGAAACCGCATTAAAAGGGGGTGGAGTCTGTTTAGTTTGGGATAATAGAGACACTCTGGTGTTTAAATGTAGAACTATAACATTCTCATAATTGTTATTTTTTAACACCGCAGGTGTGCGACAGAGCATTTTCACAGATCATTTGCAGAAGACAGAAAAAACTCCATGCAGCCAAAGCCTTAAAATAAACTTCAAGCCCAAAGCTAGAGGGCAGGGCAAATAATGTGATTTTACTGGTGTCGACAATTTTGAGAGAATACTGAGTAATATGCAACATATACCTTTACATTTATGGCATTTGGCAGACACCTTTATCCAGAGCGACTGACGTTTTTATCTTATTTACACAACTGAGTAGCTGAGGCTTAAGGGCATTGCTCAAGGTCCCAACAGCAGCAGCAGTGGTACTGGGGCTTGAACCGCTGACCTTCTGATCAGTAACCCAGAGCCTTAACCACTGTGCCACCACTGTCCCATGCACATGAAAACAGACACATACACGCTTTCTTAAATGAATTATTAAATAATACCATGTATATAGTGCTTCATTGCAAATGTTTTCACCTCCATGTACTTTGTGAAAAATAAATAAATCAGCTTGAATGAGCAGTCAATACTGACTAGTGTTAGCTTATAGGCTAGCTGTGGCTCCTTTATACACTTGCTAAAAGCTCATTTGAAGAGTCAGGTGTTGGAGAATGGCGAGAGAGCTTTAAAAACACAGAAAGAGTACATTGGCAGAGTAAGCCGGAATGTGTCAGTTTTAAAAAAAATATTTTGCAAAAGTGTTCATAAACATTTGCGAGCTCAGCCTGAAAATTCTGCTAGCTAGCTTCTGTGTAGCGATAATCCGGTGCTGCGAGAGAAGACGGGCTGAGAAAATGAAAGCCCTGCGCGCAGCTGTGTAATGAAATAAAACATTACATATTTTAAAAAGAAAGAAAGACAGAAACTCAATATATGGCAGCCATCATTCATTCTGTGGCCACAAATAAATCCATGTATGAGAAACACTGAATTGTGCAACCGAATTGTGTGTGTGTGTGTGTGTGTGTGTGTGTGTGTTGGGGGGTGGTCAGATATTTTTTCCTGCCTCAACAAGGCATTTCAAGGTCTCTCTGAACACTGACAGAAGGAATCGTGGAGAGCCTTGTTGCTAGGATACTCACTATGTTCAGATGCAACACGAAATCCTGTGCGTGTACGTGCGTGTGCACCTACTTGGTACATATTAAGAATGAAAATACATTTTTAACCAACAGACTGAGGACACTTTTGGGAAGTGAGGACATTTTGGCTGGTCATCACTTCTTCAAAGGGCTGTTTGAGAATTAAAACTCGGTTTTATGACTCGGTTTAGAATTAGGTTTAGGTTAGGTAAGGTTAGATTAAGGGTTGAAGTAAAGCATTTAGTTATGATGATTAAGGTTCGGGTAAGAGGCTAGGGAATATATTACATCGATGAATGTCTCCACAAAGATAGAAGTACAAGATTGCATGTGTACGCATGTGTGTCTCTTGTCATGTCCGTCACTGCTCAATCACACCGTGGCCTTTTCAAACCTTTTCTCAATCCCTCACATCAAAAACAACCCTAACATCACTAGTCTAACTTCAATCCTCAAATGAATATGTGTATATTTACACATCAGACCACATTTCCTAAGTAAATCATTTTGTGCTTAGATTAAACCACAAAAGCTGTACATGTACCAGCAACGCCGCAGATTGCGTGACAACCATTGTTCAGCTAAACACATTTCTGGTGTGTTATTCATCAACCATACAAATGAAAATCAGCTCTTTACCATGGTGGATGTTTTATATATATATATATATATATATATATATATATATATAATATTCCTGCATAGCGAGAGGCAGCTGTCAGTGTTCAGGCATTTCTCTTGCATATATGCAGCACAACCCCCGTAACAATACAGCACTGAAACCCACCCACAGTGTATATGGCTGGAATGTGACAGTACTGTGAGTGTTTAATGTTCTTACTGTTGTTTTGTATGAATCTCCTGTATGATTCTGGAGACACTTCTTATTTTTCTGCAAAGAAGGGTCCACATTTCGTACAGTCTGTAGCAAGAGCCCTTTTTGTGTCCTCGATGGTTTTATTACAATTTCCTTTAAAGAGCTCATGACACCATTTTTCATGTTTATTTCTTAAAAATCAGCATATTTTATGGAATCAAAGCAAATATAACATTACACAGCATAGCACACTTGCATGGAAACTTTGAATTGCACACCAGTGAAAAATCGAATCCTCCTGCACCGAAACCACGAGGAAGAAGGCGGAAATGACGCCATTGGTAGAAGTCCAGTCTCGTCAAGCCGCACTCACAGTTGTGGTTTGATTGTTTTCTGTGGCAGTGAGTGTTTTGACGTTTTCCTCTTTATTGTCGACGAAATGCCAGATCGTTGTGTGGCAGGATTTTGCTCAAACACCAGAGAGGGTGGTTAGAGTTTATTCAGATTCGTTAAAGACCCAATTCGTCGTAAACAGTGGACATGCGTGCGTGCGCGCGTGTGGCTATTTGATAAGATTGTTATTACAGACAAATCACAAAAGAATGCCTTAATAAATGCCATGATTACATAAATTCATGTAAATATATCCTTTACATGTTTTCAACTTTAGCCACTAATAGCCAGCTGTGCTTTTTCATAGCCAGTTATCTCTTCTATATGACCGGCTAAGCAGCTAGCTAGCCACTTCATAAAGTAACAGGCCGATTTCATTGCACCTGGCTGGCTCCCAGGTCTAGATAGGCTGCCAAGCAAAAATACACGCTGCCAATGATGTCACAACAAAATGGCCACCATTTCATCAATCATGACACGACATTGCTGTGTTTACATCATGTTTGGGACGAAACTGATATCATCTAAGTCTTTTATTTTATGTATATTTTTTTGATTTCTCTGTTTCAAGTTTATGTATTTTGTGGTGTCATGAGCTCTTTAATAATACTACTCAAAAACATAATAGCACTTCCTATTAAAAAGAAAAAAAAAAAGGCACTGCCAACCTAACAAGCTCAACTGAGCTACACACTGGAGGTGCATCTGTGATGCATCTGAATCTGGCTATATATCTGGTAATGCCAGTAATTTGGTTTCCAGTTTGAAAATTTAAAATCCGGCTCCACAGGACTGTTCATCAGCACATTAGTTCTTATACAACTTATAAGCCTGCAAAGTTCGTGTGACTGCAGTCAGTTATAACAAAGGAGAAGGACTTTTAAATTTCATAACAGTGATGTTATGATTCCACAAAAATGTGAAAAACGTGACCCTGCAGAATTATTGGAATTTTTCCGTAATATAATGTCGCTAAATTTTGTTCGATTCTGTCCCCGCATCAGTGAGCAGTTGGACTTTTTTTTTTTTTTTTTTTTTAAATAATGTCATAATTTTGTTTCTGGTTCAAAAACCCAAAATCAGGCTCCATGGAATTCTAGTTATTGTGCACAAGAATAAGTCCATCGAGTTTCATGTGATTCTGATCGCTGATAATGAAAGAGTAGGACTTTAAGTGCCAGCTGTCCACAACAACACCATCACCAACACTATTAAGGAAAAGGTGACAAAATGTTTTACACTGGATACCTACAGTGTAAAAATATGGCCTTTTGCAAACCTGGCACACTGCTTTAAATCAAACATAAAGATCATTGCTAGAATTCATGCTCATGAAGTATAAATGAAGCAGCATTAAAAACCGGCCATTTTCCCAAAAATCTCGGTTATACTGAAGTGGAATACTTAAAATATATCAACGCAGCATTCATGCAGTAAAAGCTCTCTGATAAGACAACTACATACGAGGACACTTTGCATGTTCAAAAGTACAAACTTTACCAGCCTACATACATGAATTCATGGAGTATTTGTAAATCCTCCAATACATAGTTGGTCACATGCATCAGACACAACAGTGTAGCTGAGAACACTGTGAACCAGGGAACCCTGGTGACTTGGTGGTCCTTCAGTGTTGTCCAGGCTGCATCATGACAAGATACTGTTTACACTACAAATGTAATGTAGCCTCATGCTCCCCTGACCGCCCCTCCTATAGACATATAGCCTTGTTTGCACGGTTTACCGGACACTGCCTGATGAGTCCATATGTACGTTAATATCAAGCGCAAAAAGGGCAGCCGTTTCCAAACACTGTAGGTTTAAAAGCCTCATCCTTGTGCATGATATCTGCCCTTGACCTCTGTACAGAAAATAAGTTACCAAATAATTATCCTGTGATTAAATACCTCTCATGCACTAAGTGCTTTCTCATATGAGTATATAATGTACTCAATTATTCATGACTGAGGAGAAGTACTATCCCCAGTACTTTCCGCACTCAACTCTTAGCCCACTACAGACAGATAAACACGTGTGGAGATGCATTACTCAAAGAAAGAAATGCCAACGATGCACACAGCTGAAGCAAAGAATCAGTTACTAGCAAAATAAAAATAGACATCAAAAAGACGGGGGGGAAATGTAGCTCATGTGATGGTATTGATGTGCTTAAAGTGTCCCAAGAAACCATTTCCCACACTATTCCACAAGCCTGTCCTGTTGATACAAGGGTTTGGGTTCCTGAATTCATTGTTGTTGGTGTCAAATGCTGACCCCAAAATCTGTGTGCATCATTAGAAATTGAGGTTCATCTGACCAGGCTACATATTTCCACAGAGGTTATCTGAGATACTTTAGCTTTTCTCTCAGCTCAAACCATTCTGGCCTTGCTTTGTTGAACACACATCAACAAGTCTTTCCTGTCCACTGAGCTGCTGCCCACTGCATGTTGTTTCTTTTATGTGTGTGAAAATCACAGGAAATTAGCGGCTAGAGAAATACTCAAACCGGCCCTTCTGGCACCAACAATCATGCCATGATCTAAATCCCCAAGATCACTTTTCTTTCCCTATTCTGATGCTTGACGTAAATATTATCCACCGATGCCTGATCATACCGGCACAATTTTATGTACTGCAGTCACACAAGGCAAGTGGCGATAGTGTCAAGTGTCATTTCATTTGATTAATGTAAATAATTATAATAATTTTCCTGACTATGATTAATTGCCATAATTTATTGATGATTATTTACATAAGAAAACTATGCTGATAGCATTTTATTGGTTCCACTGCAGCTCACTTTCTCGCAGCTCTCCTCCCCTGAATCTCTGACTGACACAGGGAGGCAGGGCGGAAAGGGGTACAACAGATTTCATTTCAGCTGGAAATTAATTTAGTTATTTTTTTATTTTTATAAAAAGACAATGGTTTTGTTCAATCAAGATTTCTGGAACAATATACTATCTAACAAAAATCAGTAAGTGTACAGGCATTTCTAATAGTGTTCCATAAGTGTACAGGAATAGAAAAACAACCAATCAGATTACAACCTTTAGGACTTGAAGCTGGTTATAAAAAAAAAAAAAAAAAAAACCCCACACGCTTTCATGGAGCCATATGTGCTTCTTTCCCTTGCTTTGTTACACACCAAGCTAGATAGAATTACAGCACAGAATAGCAATAATAGACCTAAAAAACCTAAATGTCTCAGCCAACTCTGAGTAACGGCAGAGTACACCCTGAACAGCTTTTCAGTCTATCACAAGACCAACACACACACAACCACTCACACTTGCACCCAGGAGCAATCTGGAACAGCTAATTAGCCTAATATGCATATCTTTGGACTGTGGAAGGAAACCAGAATACCCAGAGGAAACCCATGCAAGCACAAGGGGAACATGTAAAATCCACACAGAACCATCATCGCCAAGCACAGTACTTGAACCCCGGACCTTCCTGCTGTGAGGCAGACATACTAAAAACTATGCCACCGAGCCACCCAGTAAAGAAGCGACCTGTATTCACCGTTTTTCATGCGTGATTTAGCAGACGTATCCGATTTGCTGGAGATCCCAGATTACTGAAGAGTTCACAAACAAAGGACATTTTCAAGGAACCTAACAACTGAAACCTGGTTTAAAAAGAGTACAGATACTAAATCATAATGGATCTTTACTGCCTCCTGTCCTGATTTCTACATGTCTCCCATAGGACCAGTGTTCTCTCTGGAGTATTTTGCAGAGGACACACAAGGCTGTTTCTTTCCCTCAAGAGACATCTTCAAGGTTCTGCATCCTCCCAACCATAAATTCAGTGTTTATAATCAACTGTGTCAGCCTTTTATTAGAGTCATGCAAACCAACTGGACGTTGACCAGCACGGCAATAATCAGAGGCATACGTATGCTAATAAATTATGGACAATGATCAGCATGTTCACCTAAAGGCCTGAGCTGAGGCAGAAGCATATGTGCAACCATATGCCCTTGTTGTGCAGCTGGTCAATGAGGTTCTCTCTTGGAAAATTAACATGCTAGAAATGTAATATTTAGTGTGAAAGCTGTGGTTATGGATCAGAAAAGTGTTGGATATGGATTAGTGACCCTAAATTTAATATTATTGTATGACAGTCAAGTTGCCCCAAACAAGCGTCAGAGAATGATACCTTGAATGAACCTTAGTTGGCATTTTTTTGGTGATTTTCCCCCCATTGTCTCCCCTAATTTCATTCGTATCCAATTCCCAGCCGTCAGGTATTGCTTTCCCTATCACACATCCACCATCAACGAGAGAGTGGCGTAAGCATATTCAGGCCCCCTCTGTGACATGCAATGCTGCCACCCGCCTCTTTACAAACTGCTGTGCATACTTAGAGGCAACCTAACACACTCGGACTGAAATCGCTATCCGCCTCCTCATACGAATAATCTCACAGATGCCCATGATCGACTGGTGATAGCTGTGAGTGACATGGAAGTGAGCATATGCTATCCCTCCCTCCCGTGAGAGCTCGGCCAATTAGCTCCTATGGACGCCCGGTCACGGATAGCTGTGGCATCAACCAGGATTCAAACTGGCGATCTCCACTGATTGAACCTTGTCGATGCACCACTCGGGAGCCCTATATATAAATAAATAAAAAGGGGCGGTGTAATGGTAGGTTGAAGAAAATAGCCTAAATAACATTATCAAAGGAGACGATGCTGGGGATGGAAATTGGGTTTAAAGGATATTAGACATGAATAAAGTTTATACAAAAATTTGCTACAAATTTGCAAAATAAAAAGAAAGATTTTTTGAAAACTGTTCAGCGCAACAAGATTTCAAAAAGTCCTGGTTACAATCCATTTCCATCTGCTCCATGTC
The DNA here is from genome assembly GCA_030014195.1 of Neosilurus mollespiculum. Lineage (NCBI taxonomy): Eukaryota > Metazoa > Chordata > Actinopteri > Siluriformes > Plotosidae > Neosilurus > Neosilurus mollespiculum. The sequence goes on along the minus strand of JAQMYF010000002.1, from coordinate 12,371,081 downwards.
AGGTTTGAAAACTTCCTTTTGATTTGCAAGTTGAAATGCTATTTAACAAACATAGACTAGTATTTTGGAAATTTATTACATGTTGTAAATTTGGGTAAAAATGATGACACCGCTGCTTTAATAAATCTAGCTTTAAATCTGAGGCCATATATCATTGTGCAGTGTTTCCATGACACTTCAGATCTGTCTACAGATGAGTCATAAACTTTATGGGGGTGTATTTTGTAAGTGGGACAATGGGTACTTTTTTTATACACACAAAAATTACATTTATGCAACAAAGCACAACCAGTAAAGTACCACAGCTTCAGTCACAGTCGTTATAATCGGGGTAATGTGGTTTGCGATGTGTGAAAATGTTGTACGGTTCGCCTTCCATTAGTTATTTTACTTAACAGTCGTGGTTCCTGGAACCATGCACTTAAAGTACTAAATGAGTTACACACTAATGTTTTGTTTAAGACATACAGTCCCAGAAAAAATTAAGAGACCACTGCAAAATTATCCGTTTTTCAATTTTGACTATTTACAACTTTTCTATTTAACTCTTTTAGAACAATTAATAGATTTTTTTTAGGGTTGCATGGTGGCGTAGTGGTTAGCATGTCTGCCTCAAAACAAGAAGGTCCTGGGTTCAAGCCCTGGGTTCGGTGAGGTTGATTATGTGGAGTTTGCATGTTCTCCCATTGCTTGTGTGGGTTTCCTCCGGGTACTCTGGTTTCCTCCCGCAGTCAAAGCACATGCACGTTGGGGCTAATTGGCTGTTTCAAAATGCCCCTAGTCCCTGTTCTGGTCTGGTGAGTTGTTCAGGGTGTATTCCGCCTTTGCCCACCATCAGCTGAGACAGGTACCATCCTCGCTGTTACTCTTTGAGAATTAAGTGGTTCAGTGAATGAGTGAGTGAGTGAGTGAGTGAATAGATATCTTCATATTACAATTTAATATAAAGGTACTACTTGCACAGCTTTTGCCATCCAAATTGGTCTTACTGCAAGAGGACTATAGCATTATTTTTTTTTTAATTTTATACCCCAACCTTTATTTATTGGGGTATAAAAATAAAAAAAAATTAATGCTATATATATATTAATGCTATAAATTACTGTCCTCAACACCTAGAGATGCTCTCGTGAGAAAAAAAAAAAGTGGTACCAATTTATTTTTTCCCTCAGCTGTGTATGCTAAACAATTCTCCATTTATACCTTACATCAAAAATTATGGGCTTTTTTATAACTCCCTGCAAATGTAATACTGTCCTATCATCTATCGCTAATGTGAGCAAACACCAATTGTATATAACTTAACACCTTTTTGAAGTCCTGCTTAGAATTTGAGCTCTGCATTATACTTACTCCATATATACTCACTATATACGCACCTAATTTCACCATACACAGCACGCAGCCTGATAAATTACGTCTGTCTCCACTGAGACTAGGCTGCAGGCTACTCGAACAGATACAACACGTTAATCCCGTTGTTAAAACAGATTTATAATATAAAATTTGTTTAACTTGATAAAAATTAAGCTACTGCTTAGGTCTGATCATGCTTTTCAGACAGGAAGTGTCTGCATGCTCACTGGAATATATTATAAAGGTGAGGCTTTAGCACATGCCAGAAAACTTGAACAGAGTTCCCTAAAAGTAACTGCCATCAGTTGTCAAAGGGTAGACGTCCATCCACCCCACGGCGAGTTTAAGTCATGGCTTTAAGTAGAGCTTTCAGTAGGCAGTTTGGTGCTTTTCACCAGTAATCACTGGAAAGTAATTTCAATGAAAAGCCCCATGAACAGCCAATCACATTAATTCACTATAAAACATCAACTGAAACCAAAAGATAATTTCTAAGACAACCATGGTATGATTTCTTTCCCAGTCTGGTTATATTTTGTTCTCAAAACTGTGTAAAAAACAAAAAACTTGTGTATAAACACAAGGTTCGGTAACCAATCAGATCACGAACTTCAAGATTCAGAAGTGAAATATACAAAAGTGACCAAGTGCTCCAGGAAGAAAAAGAGCCGAGAGGCCCAACAAGGTTGAGCGAGACACCATTCATTCGCCAAACCGCTTAACCCTACCACAGTCACAGGGAGGCTGGAGCCTATTTCAGCCGGCAATGGGCAAAGGCGAGGTACACCAACAGCTCGCTAGACCATTGTAGGGCCAACACACGCACACACAACCATTCACACTCACACCAAGGGGCAATTTGGAACAGCCACTTAGCTTAATGTGCATGTCTTCAGACCATGGGAGGAAACCGGAGTACCCAGAGGGGAGAACATACAAACTCCACACAGAAACGTCTAAGCCTGGGATTCAAACCCGGGACCTTCTTGCTGTGAGGCGGACATGCTCAGAACTACTCCACCATGCCACCCATCCAGACACCAACAAGTGTGAAAAAGCAGAAAGATATCACTGGACACTCTCATCCAGACCCAACTGTGTAACAAGAGTACGGTACCTATGAGAGTGAGCCAAGGATGACTGTACGCTGAAGATCTGCTCATCACGTTACAGTTTGCCTGCTAACTCCAGCAGAACTTTTCCACAACACAGAATCTGATTCAGTGACACCTTAACCTGTTCATTTCTCACGTCATAATAAATACAGTATGACCAGCTTTCATAAGACATTTACACTTTTCCGTGACTAAAAAATTCATTATAAACTTAGTAACTGTAAAATAAAAGCTAACAGTAGAGGTGTTACTCTTATATATACATACACACACACACACACACATATACATTAT
>JAQMYF010000002.1:12343483-12359102 GCA_030014195.1 Neosilurus mollespiculum | reverse complement strand
GCAGTTCTGAAGGCAAAAGGGGGTCCAACCCGTTACTAGCATGGTGTACCTAATAAAGTGGCCGGTGAGTGTATGTCCTCTGTAAGCTTTACTCACCAACCCCATAAATAATTTTTCTTTTTTTATTTTAGAATGTTACCATGAATCGCAGGGGTGTTTATTTAAACCGAGACGCTGTTCCTACTGAATTCCATCACAGAACGTCAAAGGATGACAACAGACGAGACCAGCAACTGACTTTCACTGAAGAAGAGGTGAACATAATAGACGGAGAGGCAGACAAGGAGGGATGGGTGAGTGTATAAAGTGTGCTACACATAAACACACAGATTAAGTGGCCTTCACACTATAACAAATTGGAAAGCCTATATCATTGTTCACTGTACACTTCAAATTGTTGGAAATTTTAGTGCATGGATATGATTTTCAATGTATGCCAGTGAGCAGCACCTGTGCACCAACAAAGCTCTGTATGGGCTATAGGGGACGTCTTATTTGTCCACCCCAACTTATGGCTCATCATCCACACTGATCATCATTCATACTCCTGAGCTTGAATTCTTTATTGATGGCCCTGGGCTTCTTGGGCTTTCCTGCTGATACTGTGGGAGGCAGCTGAGACATTGGATGGAGTAGGAGAGACATTTCTGTGAAAAGTTGGGACTGGGAGACCTGGATTTTGAGGCTTCTTGAGATGCAGCTGGTTTTTCAGGTGAAGGTATGGGTGGTGGAGATGGAGACTTACATGTTTGCCTGGAGGATGGCTGCTTCCTCCACGGCGTCTCGTTCTTCCTGAACCCGCACAATACAACTGGGGAAGAAAATTGTTTGGTCAGTGCACGAATGTTTTATACCTGCATACAAACGTGACGTGATTGTTTTAAATTCGGGGATCATACGGAGTGCGCACACAGCTTGTTAGCCGTCTGTTAAAACATTTGTCAAAATTTGTACAGTATTTGCTCTGTTTTGTTAAAGATGGGTAAAACAACATTGTTAGTTTATTCTGTCCAGCCCTCAGGAATCAATTCGTCCGGAATTTTGTATGTGTTCGTACTTTTGCATTTCATTTCTTCAATTCGTTATAGTGTGAAATCCTTAGTGTGATTAACATTCATATACTTTTAAATGTCATTTCTTAATGAATTATGATACATTATTACCTATTTTAATTAAAACTTAATTATTTTAGCTGTATATAAGAGTAAAAACACAATTATAATGTAATCTCCCTTCCCAGACTTCTACACTCCTGAATCAAAGCTTTCTCATTAATGTTTTTGTCGGTATTTATGTAACAATTATTAATTCCCTCTTTGTTTTATATTTGAAGGTGCTTGTAAAAAAAATTTTTTTTTTGAGTTTATAGTTTCCTGTGAGTTTTTATGACAGACGTGTGACTATATTTTAAATATGGATCACTTACTGTTGTTTACCGGTACCCCATTCCGCACCCACGATGCATTGAGCCACTTTCATGGTTTCCCTTGCAATGTATGTTTTTACCTAAGAGGGTTTCAAGCCAGATCTAGAACAAATGTCCATTCACACCTGGGGCAATTAATCTCAACATACCAAAGTTCTTTTCTTTTATTCATTCATTCATTCATCTTCTTCTGGGGTTTGGTTGCGGGGGCACCAGCCTAAGCAGTGGGGTCCAGACGTCCCTCTCCCCCAGCCACTTCCTCCAGCTCTTCCGGGGGGACGCAAAGGTGTTCCCAGACCAGCCGAGAGACATAGTCCCTCCAGCGTGTTCTGGGTCGGCCCCGGGGTCTCTTCCTGGTTGGACATGCCCGAAACACCACACCAGGGAGGCGTTCGGGAGGCATTCTAATCAGATGCCCGAGCCACCTCAACTGGCTCCTCTCAACGCGGAGGAGCAGCAGTTCTACTCCGAGTTCCTCCCGGATGACAGAACTTCTCACCTTATCTCTAAGGGAGAGACCTGCCACCCTGTGAAGGAAACTCATTTCAGTCGCTTGTATTCGCGACCTCATTCTTTTGGTCACTTCCCAAAGCTCGTGACCATAGGTGAGGGTAGGAATGTAAATCAACTGGTAAATTGAGAGCTTTGCCTTCCGGCTCAGCTCCCTTGGGATCCGTAAAGCGGCACTTGTACCAGTCCGTCGTGGTGAAGTTCTTTTCTTGTACTTCAGTATTGTCTCAAGCTGAGTGTCTGTTGCAGTGAATCTCCTGGCTCACTGCCAAAAAAATACTTTGCGTGTGTGCATGTACATACATGAGAAGGTTGTGGGTTTGAATCTCGCCCAAGGGCCTTTCTGTGTTGGCCCTGTTGAGGGTGCACCCTGCTGTAATGGATGGATGGTCACACCCAGGGGAATGATTAAGGTCACGCTTTGCTCTCCGGTCCACCAGGTGACAGTATTTCAGAGAACGAAAAGAAACGGGAACGTAGAAGAAGACGGAATTCTTTTTTTCGAGCTTCTTATTGGGTGATTGCGAGTCACGTGACGTTGGGAGACACGTACTTCGGTGCACGCGAAAGTTATTGAGTGCGGAGAGTGTAAACAAATGCGGATATTAACTAATAAGGGGAAACGGAGGTGTGTTCTGTTTTCGGCGGTGAGATGGTGAAGTGTGCGGTGCAGGGATGCATGAACCGAAGCGACCTGAGGCCGTGGGAAACACGCAGCAGGCCCCGGAAGCGGTTCTTCAGTTTCCCGGGGGATCCGGGCCGTGTTAAAGTGTGGCTGGCTGCACTGCGGGAGTCGGTGCCTTTCTCCACCGAGCACATCATCTGCGAGGACCACTTTCTCCCCGAGCACATCACCCCGAGCGGCATCAGTCCGGACGCCATCCCCGTCATGTCCCGTCCAGAGGGAGCGATACCGGACTCGGCTGATTGGACCTCACCGTTGGAGCCCAGCGACGAGCCCTCAGAACCGGTTGAAGTGGTGGTCTGGATTTTATTTATATTTTTTGCTGTGATTTTTAAGTCAGGGGTCTCAGAACAGTGTAGTGTTTAAGAACAAACACACAGTGGATCATTGTTGACTTTTACTACAAGCTGATGTTCCAGTGATTTTAATCAGTTTTGTAAATGCTGCACAGTCACAGGACACAGATTCTCAGCCCTGCTCCTGTTCTACCTCTCTGCCTTACACTAGTTGGTGTTTTTTCCTACTTCCAACATGCCTGATTTAACTAATCAGCTACTTGGCAGTTCAAGCAGGCAAAACAAACGTGCAGGACAAGATGCACTTCAAGACTAAGTCACAGTTATTATATTCTGTCTAGAGTTAAAAATAGGCTGGGCGACTGGGTGTTTAGAGCCCGCCCTGAAAATTGTTATATCACATCACAATTTTGCATGATGAATGAATGTAAAGCTCAAAATGATGAATGCTGAGTTTAAAAAAAAAAAATAATCTAATAAATAGTCTATTTTTTTTGTAGACTGAAATTCCAGGAGAGGAGGAGGATGACGATGAGGATGAGGAGGATGACGACGACGATGATGATGACAACGACGATGATGATGATCTGGAATACGAAGACTCGGATTATACAGACGAAGAACCATTACCCATGGATAAGGAAGCTGAACAGGAGTGGCTTACAAGACTGTAAGTTATGGCTGTTTTATAATATATGAGACAGATTTGACTCTGAGCGGTTTACTGATTTAAGAAATAAGAACCTATCCTATATACTATTGTCGACCAAACAACAAGGTGTTTTGTCCATTTATTATTATTATTATTTATTAATCTACTTCCCATTTTTTTCAGCCAAGAAAATCTTAAAACCTCCATAAAGCAGAAACAGGTCCATGTGAAACAGGGTATCAAAGGTTAAGATTTTATTACTTTAAGCACTTGAAAAAATCAATTTCTTTTTTTTTATTTTTTCAGTAGTGTCACTGTAAAGCAGCATAATGTTAAATAAGTCTGTGCTTGTACTGTGATTTGTTTCACTGCTACACAGATGTGCCGTGATCGAGGTGAACATGTGTTCAGTGTTTATTCTGTTTCTCAGGCACCGCCCCTCGCTCTGAGTTAACGCTTGGACGGCTTACCAAGCGCTTTATTGATCTGCTTCACTCAGCTCCAGAAGGAATTCTCGATCTTAATGAGGCCACAGAAAAACTAGGCACTCGCAAGAGGCGGGTGTATGACATCACCAACGCACTCAGTGGTATTAAGCTCATCGCAAAAAGGTCGAAAAACAAGATCCAGTGGGTGTAAGTATGTAATGTCGTCCACGTTTGCACACACATCATTTTTCAGTGGAAATTTGGATAATTTTTCAGGTTTACTTTACCTCAGGATTTTACTAATCAGCTGCTGATATTGTGTAAAGCTACGTTATTGGGTTACTCAGTGTATACAATCTTCTCTTTGGATGCTATATTAGTTCAGTGTTCCTAATCAAAATCAAAAATGTATTTATTAAAAAAAAATTTCCTTTTTTTTTTTTTTTTTGTCATAGCGGTTCATCACCAATTAGTTCTTTTAAAGGCCAATGGAAGAACAAGTTGAAGGCTGACCTTCTAAACCTAAAGGCAATGGAGGAGTCTCTGGACTGGCTCATTAAAGACTGTGCCCAGCAGCTGTTTTCCCTCACAGAAAATGCTAGATATCCTTATATGCCTGTCGTAAAGAAATCAAAATTATAACATTAAGTAACACACATCCAGCAGAACTGTGTCTGTGTCTAGGAGACTCATTGACCAGGTAATTCAAGACAGAAGAGAGAGTTCAGAATCAGCTGTGGGGCTGTGAGTGATCAGCATCAAGTCCATTGTTTACATTAAAGGATTGGTAATATCAATACTTAAGGCTGAATAAACATTAACTGATGCCCTAAGATAAGATAATCCCCAAAGGGGAAATTCATAAACATAGCACTGCATTCTGTTTTAGGAAAAATATCAACAACGAGGTGGCATGATGCAAAACTGCAGTTTCTCCTACTTCCATGTTTGATTATTTTTCTATAAAATGGACATTCTGAAGTGTTACAGCATTTTTAAACTGATTAGACAACGCCATACCTTTTTAGCAGTTCATAGTTGTGCTTAAAGACTGTTTTTTTTAATGGTGTAACAGCTATAAATAGTCATTTCCTCACTTTCACTTTGTCTCTGAGTTCTTCGGGCAACTCTTTCGACCTCATGATTCTCATTTGCTCTCACATGCACTGTGAGATGTAAGGGCCTACATAGGAAGATGTGTTCCTTTCCTAATTAAGTCCAATCAATTTATTTAAGCAAAGCTTTACTCCAGTGAAGGTGTAGAACCACCTTAAGGATGATCAGAAGAAATGGACAGCACATGAGTTAAATATACGAGTGTCACAGCAAAGGGTCTGAGTACTTATGGCCATGTGATATTTCAGTTTTTCTTGTGGGGTGCTGTGTGTACATTAATGAGGAAAAGAAATTTACTTAAATGATTTCAGCAAATGGCTGCAGTGTAACAGAGTGAATTTAAGGGTGCCTATATACTTTCTGTACCCACTGTATATTTGCAGGTGTTATTAGTGGTTTGGTAATTTAGCCTACGAAATATAACAGTTAACTTCTTTTTGTCCCTGAGCAACAACAAGCTGGAAATTAAAGAACTGGTTGAGAAAGGAATTTCATTTAACAGTGCATTTTTATCATAGCAGTTTTCCCCACATATTGACCTTAACTTTAGTTCCACCTCAGCTTACGTGTCATATGAAGACATCTGTCAGATCGCAGCCTTCCAGAATCAGACGGTGATAGCCGTCAAAGCTCCCGAGGAGACCAAGCTGGAGGTCCCGACACCCACTGAGGTAATACCTTAAGAATAATGGAAAGCTCCTGGTGTAGTATTATTGACTATTTAGAGTTCTGAAAGCAGAACTATTTTTACTTTTCATATAACCCAAATGCAAGTCAACCTGTGTTAAAATCTGATTATCTTCTAAAGTGAAAAAGATCATTTTTAAATCCCTACTGCAGTGCAGGGGCATCACGGACACTCTGAAAGGTACTATTGAATTGCAAATTAAATTGATTGTCTATGTTGCCAAGTCACATGTAATTTTTAATAGAGACACTATGGCTCAGTCCGTTCGTGCACCGCATTTGGTGAACCAGTAATGGGTTGTGCTTAAATTGGCCTATTTGTTCAGTCATCACTATTATATTTGGGTTATACAGATAACCTAAGAAACTGTAACAGTCCTCAGAGGTGGTAATACCGGATTTCATCTAGGTTTAATGCTCCATTTACTTCCTTCTTCTGCATTATGGAGCATGTACACCAATCAGCCGTAACATTAAAAACATTATGACCATTTTACAGGTTACATGAGTAACATTTTAATTAACCCATTACAGTGGCACCTTGATGTATTAAGCAGAAAGTGAATATTTAGGTGTTGGAAGCAGGAAAAATGAGCAAGCACAAGGATTAAAGTGACTGTGATGGCTTAACAAATAGGTCTAATCTCCAAAATGGCAGGTCTTGTGGGGGTGGTCTTAGTATGAAGTGGTAAGTACCTACCAAAGCTGGTCCAAGGAGGGACTACCAGTGAAATGGCAAGAGTGTCATTGGTGCCAAGGCTCACTGATGTGCATTGGTAGCGAAGGCTAGTAAGCCTGATCCAGATACTGTCACACAAACTGCTGAAACTGTTAATGCTGGCAATGATAGAATGGAGTTAAAAAAAACAAAAACATTGCGGTTACGTAGCCACAAACCAGTCAGATAGTGTTAATGTTCTGTCTGATTGGTGTATTGTTCCCTTTAATAATAAGCCAATTCAAAATCACTGTTGTTCGAAGTGGTCCTGTTTATATCCATGTTGATGATTTTTATCCTCATCCCACCTGCACCAGGAATGTATTAAGATCCACCTGAAGGGCTCCAGAGGTCCCATCCATGTGCTGACATGTGAAACGAATGGGTCAGGCGCAACCACGCAGTCCGAGCAGCTTAAACACGGCCGTTTCCTTACGCTGGAGGAGAGCAGGATAGAGACGGCGCCTCTCACAGGTTACACATTCGCATTGTAACCGCGCTTATTTGAGCAGCACCTACAGTAGAGAGACAAGTCACTATTTGTGTTGTTTCTTTACAGATCTTCCTTCCATTTCCTCTGCTGTCCGGAGCGCGTAAGGTGCAGAGAACCAGCGTTTCACTGTGGAACAGCCGAGGCTGTGTCAAAGGACTGCACCAATTCTCTGATACAGTCAAACTAATAATCTCCAGAATAGTTTATTTGGGGACCTGCTGCTGTAAAAATGTGATATATGTTGATAGGACCACAGATTTATAAGCTTTATTTTTCTATGCATTATCAGATCTTACTAAAGTGTCTTGAAAAGAAAACCTTCTTGTGCATCTGTTTGTATTATTAATGTTAAGTTACTGTTGGAGCAGTGAGTTTGGTGGAAAGTGTGATGAGGACCACATTAAAATGTTTTTATACATGCTCATAAAAACAGATTACAGATGCAAAGAAACAGGAATCTGGTCAATGTTGCAATCACAAGCATTACAAATATATTCAGGGTTTTTTTGTTTTGTTTTTGTTGTTTTTTTTTTTTTTGTTCCCCAAACGAACATGATCATGTGTTTTGCAAGTAAAAATAAATCAACAACAGGGTTAAATCCATGTGAAATACTTTGTGTACACTAACATTTCATGGAAAGTGATGAGGTGAAAAATCTCACTGATATATACATAGTCATACTGAAGTAACTCAAACTAAATTTTATTCAAAGATAAGAAAGGTCTGCCTGCTATTTGGCCTCCCTGAGTGTCAGACATAATCGTACAGTGAGCTGAGCTTGTGGTTTTCATTCACTGGAGAGGGAGTATCATACTTTAACTCGGGTCAGTAAATGTCCTCTGCATTGTGTCCAAGCCATGCAAAAAATGGCCTAGGTGCGTCATGGGAATCGATAAAGTGGAGTCTTGTGCTAATATTTGTAAATCGGAGATGCAGCGTTAACACTCTTCCCTGCAGATTTGTCTGATTCAATGCAGGTGGTTCAATGCATGTGCAATCCCTGTGATCTGTAATGATGTGATGCACACAAAAGCTCATTTTAATACAGAGCGATCCTCAAGCATACAATATCTACACCTTGGATATTTCTCAGCATGAACAGAAAGTACTGTAAGAATTTTGGGTGATTCTTATCCACCAATGCATCCATTACCTGTACTGCTTATCCATCAGGGTTAGGGGAGGCTGGATCCCAGTTATAGCCAATCCCAGCTGACTTTAGACAAGAGGTAGGGTATTCCCTGAATGGGTCACCAGTCTATTGCAGGACTAACATTGACAACCAACGCTTCAAAGTCACAGTCAATGTAGAGTGACCAGTTGGAAGATGTGAACTCCAGTGAAATGTTCTTGACTGAGAGTTGAACCCTGAAACTTCTCGATGTGGATCAACAGTGCTAATCGCTGAATCACCATTAAACATAGTCCCCAGCAATTCATATCCTCAGAGAAGAACAGTACCAATACAAAAAGACGTTCATTCTTGATCGCCTGAAAAGCAATAAATAGCCCATGCTGAAGCAGTATTAACACACTGTGATTCTCTTACTCATTAAATTCAACCATTAACATTGTATAGTCTTATTTTCTGGTGAGCTGCACCATCATGATGTGGTGTGTTTGCTTACATTGGTTTCCTCTGGGTACTCCAGTTTTTTTTTTGTTTTGTTTTGTTTTTTTGTTTTTTTACCACAGTCCAGAAACATGCACATTAGGCTAACTAGCTTGTACAAATTTTCCCTAGATGTGAGTGTGAATAGTTGTGTAAGTGTTGGCTCTGTGATGGTCTGGCGAGCTGTTCAGGGTGTACACTGCTTCAGCGCAGTGTCCTTTGAGATAGGCTCCAGCCTTCCCGTGATCTGATTAGGATTAGGCGGTTCAGTAAGTGAGTGAGAGTGTACTGAAGTCCAGAATAAATGGACTTAAAACAGCAAGTTGCATATTGTATGTAACTGTGGTTGTACTGCCACCTGGGTTTCTAGGAGTTAAAAAAATATCCAAAGACGCGTAACATGATGTGGATATTTTCTTTCACTGTTTATTTGAGGTCACTGTCATCATCACAAGGTAAAGATTTTGCTATTGGTAGTAAGTAAGGAAATGAAAACTCTATTAGCTAATCAAACCACCATGGTGGTACATGTTTACATTCTTACCCTCAATTTTGTCACAAACTATAATTTTAGAAAGAAAAAAAAAATCCACTGTTGGGAAAACAGTAAAATATATTTTATATTGTGCAGTAACAGAGTTTAAGGGAAAATTAAGAGTAACATTAGATGAGAGGTTGCTCTACAACCAAACTTCAAAACATACAAAATACTCTTTAACACGAGAACAAAAGTCCAGCACATATTTGACCTCACATAAATGTTACCCAACATACTTACGAATCCGTGCAAATGGCATTGAATCACTGGAGTGATAATTAAACAATAGAAGGAACCTTAAGTGATGAATTCCCTTATTTATTCTATTTAACATTAACACGTGGCAGTAGGTGAAATACAATCCCATACTCTGCAGCAGCAGTTCAGCATTTATCTCAGATCTGAGATGATATCAGTCACTGATGAAGTGCACAAAAGAAACAGGGAACACTCCTTTTCTGCCAGGATCCCCTTCAATGTGTCCCACCTGAAAGATACACACCTTTAGAGGGAAGGCTCATGTATACATGGGTGTGTGTCTCGCTTCTGATGTCAATGTTGCTTCGCTTCATTATATGTGTGGGTGTATATATATATATATATATATATATATATATATATGTGTGTGTGTGCGGGTGTGAATACACTCACCCACCACTCCTTGTCTTCTTCTCCATCTACTACAATTATCTCTCCCTCTGTGAAAGTCAGCTCATCTGGATTATCGGCCATGCACTTGTAGATAGCTTTCACCCGCTTAGGCTTATTTTTCTAACACACGCACACACACAGATAAACAATTAGTTTGTGTCATGTTAACTACCATTTAACCTTCTACTTCTTCTATGTGATGTCTCCTCAAATTGAAATAAAAACGTTTTCACATTATTATTGGCAAATTATTTCTAAGTAATTCATTCACTGAACCACTTAATCCTACTAGGGTCGTCCAATCCTGGGAGAAGGCAGGGGTATACCCTAAACAGCCCGCCAGTCCATCACAGGGCCAACACTCACACACACAAGAATAATTTGGAACAGCCAATTAGCCTAATGTGCATGTCTTTGGACTGTGGGAGAAAACTGGAGTACCCAGAGAAAACCCATGGGGACCTGGGATTCAAACCCTCGAAACAGCCTTCAAGATCACTCGCACAGAAGGAAATGTTTCAATCCATATTTTACTTACTCGTATAGTATAAATGCCCTTAATTTGAAGTGTCCCAATACTTTTTCCACCCAATCAATGAATTTTTTCAAAGTTTTGTCTGTGCAAGTACAAAGTCAAACAACATTGTGTGTACAGTATATCTGAGGTACATTTTAAACTGGAAGTATATCAAATAACAAAAGCAAAAGTATATGAATGCTTATTTTCCTCTCAGTGTATACTGTCAGGGCAGCATGATGGCGTAGTGGTTAGCATTTTTACCTCACATCAAGAATGACCTGGGTTCGAGTCCCGGGCTTGTGTTTCTATGTGGAGTTTGCATGTTTTCCACATGCTTGTGTGGGTTTCCTGCAAGTAGTCTTGTTCACTCCCATAGTCCAAAGATATGCACAGTAGGCGAACTGTGAAAATGGCTGTATGTGTGATGGCCCTGTGACAGATTGGTGAGCTGTTCAGGGTGTACCCCACTTTCGCCTAGAGGTCAAATAGACTCCAGCTCCCCACAACCCTAGAGGGATTAAGCGGTTCGGGAAATGAATGAATGACTGTATACTGTTATGTGATGAAAAGGGGAAATTCCTCTGACTACCTGAGGAGGTTTATGTTTTGGCACAGGGGGCGGTGCAGGAGGTGATGGTGGTAAAAAACTTGGCACTGGCATGGACTCATCTTTTTCTGGATAAAAATGTTAGGAAATAAAGAAATTACACTTTGTAAAAATATGAACATAAATCAATATAACATAATATCTGACATGAAATGCAACATGTCCCTAAAAATCACTGCAAAAATATACACATTTCTATCAAATTTTCTTTAAGTATGAAGCCTACCAGCTGTGTCATCAGGCCGAGATCTGCTTGGCTGAGGTTTGGGAGCATGTTTCTCAGTTCTGAAATCATAATTATTAGTGAAATTAGCTGAGGGAGTTAAATACTGAAACATATTTTTTACTACACTTATTTTAGTCATATCCACTTCCCACCCATCCCATCAAGTGTTACCTCCCTATCACATACAACCACTACCAACCAGGGAAGGGCGTAAGCATGCACATGCTCCCTCCATGACATGCGATGCTGTGCATGTGCATTTGGAGGCAGCCTAACACACTCGGAGGGAAAACGCTATCTGCCCCTTTTGTTCGAATGAGCTCACAGACGCCCATGAATTGGCTGGTGATCGCTGTGAGTGACAGGGGAGCGTATGCCATCCCTGCCTCCTGTGAGAACTCGACCAATTAGCTCATGGACTCCCGTTCGCGGATGGCTGCGGCATCAACCAGGATTCAAACTTGTGACATCCGGGTTGATAGTCATGCGTCTTGTTGATGTGACTTACTATACCCTTTTAAAAGATCCATCCAGCATCCTAAAGGGTTCATATTCTCTGTGAGGTACTGTTACAGACTGAATAGAAAATCCTATAACAGAGGGTCACCTATTCAGAGAATATTGTGAGTAGAACCCTGGAGAATGTAAGCTTCAGGTGTGAGTGTGGTTCTGAGGGAGTCTTACCCTGGGATGGGTTTAAGTGTGTGGGCTCTGGGCTGTATAGGTACAGTTGGTGGTAAAGGTCTGTAAGGAGGAGGGGGCACTGGGGGAGGAGGGGCTACTGGAATAAATGGTGGGGCAGTGGGTACAGTAGCGGCTGGGGGCACTGGAAGCTTTGGAATAATTGGCAGGACCGATGGTGCACCTGGCACTGGGGGCAGAGGGGCATTTTTCGTGTGACTCTTAGCTTCCTGGGAACTCGGCTTCTTGACCTGTGGAAGAGGGGGGGGAGGAGGAGGAGGAGGAGCAGAAGGAAGAACTAAAGGAGAGAAAATACCAGTTAGAGGGACACTGTACTGGAAATGATTAAACAAAGTGCATTACATCACGCAGCTAAAACTCAGTTAAAATGAGGCCAGTCACTTACTGTAGACGTTCTCTGGACTGGTAGGATCTGAGGAGGATCGCTGCCTTCCTCTTGTGTCCAGAAGCTTCCGGCTGCCAACTCCTGAAATTACAACATCGATATTCTGTATGCTGGAGATCATTACATTCCTATTCATAATTAATATCCAACATACTGCATATGTATTGTATATACTGTATGTTTAAGAGTCATTGAGATGCTTACCCATGACTGGGTTGCGTGGAGGGAGCTGCGGTACAGTGAGTGCGTTAGAGGGAGGAGTATTGAGATCTATCATTGTGCCATAGGTCTCGTTACACATCATGCTGGGGACGTAGCCTCTGTGCTTTTCCCGAACGGCATTGACCACATCGCGTGCCAGTGCAGCCATGTTGGGTTGGATAGAGGTGTTGCCCGGGAGGAAGCAGCTTACAGGTCGCTCCTCTCGCTTCTGAGGAATTGGCTGCACCACAAATATAGAAAATATTCAGATACAGTTGTTGCACACTGTATGCACAATTAAATAATAAGGTCAACAATGTGCAGTACAGTGTTGTACAAAATGCATGTTTATTCAAGGAACTGTGTAAATTAATGAGAACAGAATTAAGGCATTGTGTACCTTATCCTCCATTTCATCATCGCTCTCATCGAGGTCTTCATTGTGCAGACACCACTCATACTCCACGTGCACATGGACATTAAACTTGCCAGTCTGTGCCTGGGTCAGCTGTCACAGAGCGTTAGAGAGAAAATCTGCACTGATGCTTTCATTCATTTGCAGCAAGAGTCACCCAAAGTGTGCTTTGAAGAGCAATCATACTTCTCTTATATTATTAAAATGCTGAATATTATTCCATAATAACATCCTTACAAAGCAGAAAACGCACAACGGTAATCCTGGCATAAACTGGTGCTGCAGGGACATGAAGGTGCCGCAGGTAGCACCATCATCCCATAACTCCAGGATTCCAGGCTCAATCCTGAGCTTAGGTCACCACAGGTGTGGAGTTTCACATGTTCTCCCTGTCTTTATGAGTTTCCTTCAAGTTCTCAGGTTTCCTCCCACTTCCCAAAAGTATGCGGGTAAAGGGACTGGCTCTGGTACATTACCCTTTGATGTGAATGAGTGCACCAATGTGTGTGTACATGGACAAGCATTCATGCGATGCATGCTATTCAATCAGCCAATCATGTTGCAACAGTTTAAACTCAAGAATCTCAATGTTGGGGTCTTCATTTTGTTGCACATTGGTGATTTCATATATATGTATCAAAGTAACAATATGTTAAGGTGTTCAATTGGTCCTATTCAAGCTAAAATAAAATTTTATTATTTGCAAAGTTCTTGTTTGACCTTCATTATATAGTCCATTACTTTAGGATATACATAAGATAATATTTTGTCAAAGTTTCAGAGGGTTTTTGAGATATGCTTTTATGAATGTTTTTTTATGTCTCCGTTTTCCAGTTGAACTTCTGAAATACCTTTGTAAGGTTGGTAACAATGGTAACAATACCATAGTTTGAAAGTCCATTTAAAGACAAGGCTAGCTGTTCTACCTGATTGTCCATCCTGATTGTCTGGAGTTTTCCATCTGTTCTTCATCTTATGGTTGGTTAAAAAAGTATAACATATATCACATTAGTTCCAAAACAGTCATGGCTGTCACTCTTAACTGATAGATACCAGAGATACATGAATTAACATTTAGCATGATGGGCAAAGATATTTAACTGCTTAATTCTACTAGGGTCTATGGGTGAGTGCATGGCACACCCTGAACAGCTCGCCAGTCTATAACAGGGCCAACATACACACAACCATTTACACTCACACTTAGGGCTAATTTGGGATGGGCAATAATCCTAACGTACATGTCTCTAGACTGTGAGACTGTGAGGAAACTGGAGTAACTGGAGGAAACCCACTCAAGCATTGGGAGAACATGCAAACTCCATACAGAAACGCCCTCTCCAAGCCCAGGACCTTCTTGCTGAGAGTTGGATGTGCTAACCACTACGCCAGTATGCCACCTTGGCAAAAATATCAGACTGACATATGTTCACATCAGTAATGTTCATATCAATAAGTAATTGTTGCACTATTATATATAACCGCTATGCTGGCAAGAAATGACACGTTATATTACATGGATGTAATACAACATTATAATGTTCAACATTATGCACATGGGATTTGACAGCTTGTTCTTTTGACCAATTTAAACAATGGTACTGTAGTGAGTATTGTAATATCCTGAGAAGAAGGAAGTTGATCAAGTGTAAAATTGAAACCCCTGAGTCACTAGAATAGAACACATAAGCGTTGATCCAAATAATGTATGTAAATTGTGCTTAAAATCAAATGTGTGCTGATTTTTTAATGCATGATCCTACCAGTTCCTCACACTGTGTATGCCTCAGCCTCTTAGCAATGTCCAGTGGCGTCTCTCCAGCTTCATTGGCTACAGACATAAAGTGCATTAGTTTATGATTCTCTCTTTACTGTTTTCATGCATAATACCAACAAATGCAGGAAATTATGATGACTTTTTATGCAGGGTTAATAACACCAGACCACATTCATATATTAATATGAATCTAGACGTTAGATCTTACTCATGGTGACAGAGGCTTTGCTCCGCAGTAAAAGTTTGAGACACTCGCTTTTGTCTGTCAGGCAGCAGTAGTGAAGTGCTGTGTTTCCATTTACAGTTTGTTTATTCAGGTTCCCACTGCAATACCACACACACACACACACACACACACACACACACACACACACACAAAACATTGTGTAACTTGAGAACTACAGTGGTGTCTTTTTTTCTTTATAATGTTGCCATACCTGTTCTGTACAAGAAAGTCTACAATATGGAGGGAGTTTCTGTCTACTATTCTTACAGCCAGATGTAGTGCTGTCTCACCCTGCTCCTGTAAGAGTAATGACAGACATTAATGAGAAAAGCCAATAAATAATAAGGTTTTGGGCAATAACTAAAACTCAGGGTAAGTTTAAAAGTGACATTAAATATTGGTTATATAATACTGCACAGCAAAACAGATCAGTTAAACTATTCACATCAGAACTTTCTCCATTCCCTTTCATGGCCTAATGGTTAGAGAAGCAGGTTTAAGACCTAAAGGTCACTGGTTTGATTCCTAAAACCAGAAGGAAAAATGAGTGGTGGCTGGGGAAGTGAGCTGCACCGTCATGGCTGAAGTGCCCTTGAGCAAGGCACCTAACTCCCATCTGCTCTCTGGGCACCTCAATGTGTCACAGCCCACTGCTCCAAGTGTGTGCTCACTGTTTACGTGTGTGTGCATGTGTATGTGTGTGCTCACTTTGGATGGGTTAAATGCAAAGGCAATAATTTCCCTTGC
>JAQMYF010000002.1:12302721-12325522 GCA_030014195.1 Neosilurus mollespiculum | reverse complement strand
AAAATAAGCCCTATGGTGTTTTTTGAGCCGAAAAAAAAAATAAGACAGTGTCTTATTATCGGGGAAACACGGTATATATACACAACACAACCCCAAGGTAAGACCACTTGGGCAGAATTCCACAAACATTAACGAGCAACTCATCAATACTGGCGATAACAACCATGCCCTGGTCTCTAAGGTCACCTTTTATTCCCATTTTGATGCTTGATAAGAAAATTAAGTGAAGCTTTTGACCTGCATGGTTTTATGCAATGCCATACTATTGGCTATTTAGACAATGGCACGGTTTGTAGGTGCTCCTACTAAAATGGGTGGGGCTGGTGGCGTAGCGGTTAGGATGCTGGGCTCACGATCAAGAGATCATGGGTTTGAATCCCCGTTGGACCCTCACCGTACTAAGACCCCTGGGCAAGGTCTTAACCACAAGTGTGCCTCTGTCCAGTATAAATAGGTACCAGTAAAAATACTGGGAAGGTAACCTGCGATTGACTAGCGTCCCATCCAGTTGAACTCCTAGTTGCGTCACGCTACAGAAACCGGGGTTATGCACCGGCTCTGATGAGCCACTAGGCTTGGGTGTAAAAAGCCCAACAGACTTACCTTACCTACTAAAATGGTCGCTAAGTGTATTTATGATGTATTAAAATTATGGTGTTGCCCCTCTATGTGTACAAATGGGTCAAGACACAGACATTAAGAGAGGAATGAGTGTAAGCATACTGCAAGATATGTGCAGGGATTGAAAGAGAGTGAGAAAGAGACAGTGGGGCAGGTAAAGACAGACTAACAGCCTTAGGGGGGACACATTTTATAAGAACAAGAAGGCAGGTTTCAGCAAGACCAAACACACTTGTGGAAAAACTGGAATGGGGAGTGCTGCATGTCAGTCAGAGGAACTGTCCTTCATTCCCTAAGTGTTTAACTGTGCGCTGACCAGACCACCCTAACATGCAAACACAAACGCAGAGCTTACAGCACACAGTGTATTTCCACAACGCCCTCAGACGCTTCACTTCATATCTGATTGTACTACTATAATATCTGTTTCTACTTTAGCATCCCAACTTTTCTTTTTGGGATAAATAAGGTTCATTACTCTACCCATTAACACATTTATACGATTATCCTACCTATTTATTGATAGCAATGTACAGCACAACATCCAGACCAGATTTATGCTCAAGCACCAAAGAAAAGCTTATGCACATTTTACACAAGACATGATGAAAAGCTAGCAGTAGCCATGTTATTGTGGCCTTTTATGCCTAGGTCCCAGTGGAGAAAAGTCATAGGCGATAGACAAATTTTCTCCCATTACGGTGGCCGGGAAATGCAACACAAAATTACATTTTAAAAAAACAAAAATACATTTTAAGAAAACAAAAATACAACACGCAAAACACTTTTACAAGTACTGAGACAAATTTACAAACGACTGCTTTCTAACGGAAAGGGAATGTACCAAATGCCGGAAGTGATGACATGAGTCACTCAGTCTGTTCTGGCCGGAAGAGTACAAATGTAGTTATTAAAATGTGCTAGGAAACGAATGACTTGATTTTTACCTGACAGATATCGCGTACAAACAGATAACGTTGGGTTTACTGTTGCAATCAAAGGCTACAATAATATATGGAGCTGCAAAAAATCCGATCACACTATTAAAAAAACAGGACAATCAAGAAGCCTTGATAAAGAGGACAAAATAGACTTTAATTTCAAATATTTTTGGCGAGTGTCCCCAGGTAACATGGATCCCTGTGTAATCTTGTGACTGTGAAAAATAAAGATGAATAGTGTTATGTT
The DNA here is from genome assembly GCA_030014195.1 of Neosilurus mollespiculum. NCBI lineage: Eukaryota > Metazoa > Chordata > Actinopteri > Siluriformes > Plotosidae > Neosilurus > Neosilurus mollespiculum. The sequence goes on along the minus strand of JAQMYF010000002.1, from coordinate 12,323,713 downwards.
TTCGGAAGAGAATTTATAACCATAGATTATGGGGTGCATTCTCAGTGGAGAGGTGGCACAGGCGGATAAACACCTGGATGATCCGTTAATGTAATGCGGAGGCCTGGGTTTGAATCCTGCTGCGATCATTGTAATTATTTTAAAGTTTATTTGTTTATTTTTGCTCTTTTAATCATTTTATTTCATAGACAGCAAAGTGGAGCACCAGATTTCACTCTGAATGAGAGTTGTCATCTTCACAAATCTGCAGAAGTCAACAAGAAGGAAGGGAAATGTCAGCGAAGTGTAAACATCTGTAAGCCAATATTACCAGCTAACATTAAAACCAGTTAAGCCGGAACACCGTGTTCACAGAGTGAAATCTGGTTTGAAATATTTGCAGATACATCAGGGAACATGCTCAAGATCCCTCCCGAGGCTGATCAATTTCCATCGGGAGTATATCCCCAAGGCAAAAAAAATTACAATTAAATTTTTTAGAAAATTTCTATCAGAAGCAACATTGAAAATATTACTGCATTGATCAACTTTATGTGATTATATTCAGTGGTGCATATTTATAATAATAATAATAATAATAATGTTTGCGTGGATATAATTTCTCAAAATTTCGTAACCAATGACCTCTTTAATTGTAGAATAAATTCCATAAGCCACCTTAGCTCAGATTTATTTCATTAATGTTATTGGTATAGTAAACACCAGTGTTTGAAAATCAGTTGGTCTGTGAACAAAATCCTGACTACACCTGCACAGCCAAATCCCCAGTGTTGAATTAACACCCAGTGTCTACTTGGACTCAGATGAGCATTGTGGGTGTTAATTTATCACTAGGGATTTTACTGTGAGTGCTCAGATTTTCACCAAACTTGGTGGGGACACGAGCGCTTATAGTGCAGCTAGATATGCTGTTACTATGGATCATTAATCAGAAACCATATATCGACTTTCAAATGAGACAATTATTTTTTATCTTAAGTGACCCTGAAAGGTGAAAGTCAAAGTCACAGGTTTTTGAGCACTTATAACTTTGAAAAAAGTGCCGAAAAACATGCAGTCACTACAGAGCACTAACAGTAAACCATACATGGACTTTCAATTGAGACAGTTTCCTTTAACCTCGAATGACATTCAAAAGTCAAACGCCAGTCATTTTGTAAAACGAGAGATTTTCCCCCTCTAATTCGGTCATAATCATGTACTATAGGACATATATTAAGATGAGCACATGGGTAATTAACACCAGTAACTATAGAGAGCCTATATGCTAAATTAATCATGCTGCGGTGGGTAGATACCTTGCACTCCACGAGTGACCCTCTATTTACGTACGATCTGTTGCTTGCTTATTGAACAACCATGCCTGACAAATCCAGCAGCCAAATATATTAGGTAGAAGATGACTTTACTTATAACTTGTTTTTGAGTTATTAGGGTTTGGATTAAGCAAGTTCAATTAAGGTTTCCAATCAAACAGACTAAGACCTCAGTAAAAAATATAATAACTGCGATAATAAGTCTCTACTAAAATCACTAGTATAAATAAAAGTTTAACTATCACCGGCCCCCTCTCTGTGAATCTTGGAGACCCGGCACTCCATGAACCCCACTTTGAGAACCCTATACACCGATACAGTGACTGGATGTAATATAATATATCTATTCATACATTATCTATAGGCTACTGCTTATCCTTCAGGGTTGTGGGGAAAGCTGGAGCCAATACCAGTTGACTTCTGGCAAGAGGCGGGGTACACCCTGGGCAAGTCACCAACCTGTGATATGATATATCCATGATTAAAACACTTGAAAGCTATCTTCAGTATCAAGATGAAGATATCATAATTAAAAACTGGGCTATGCCACATCCACCACAATGACACTATATCAGCTAGTGTCAGTGCAGCTCATACTGAAACCCACAGTGGAAGTGGAGGTTCCAAGGCCTGCCAGGTTTTTTTGTGAGAAAGTCTGACTGTGATGATTAAAAGTGCCTCTGACTTTTTTTCTTGATAATTCACTATTGTCTAAAATGGTGACCGATATTTGACACACAGTAGAGCTTTCAGATTGCTCTGGTGCGGATGGAAGAAAAACTCAGTGTATTAGAGCATGACATTTCCAGGGAAAAAAGGCTGTGATTTCTTATGGATAGATGAATTCAAAGCAATTCCTAGTTTACTCTGTGTAAATGTTGTATTGCTCTTCTTGAGCAGTTTGGTCTGTGCAACTACCGGCTGTCTAAAATACAGCTAACTGCTTGTAGATGGAAACAGTTTCTCAATCACTGTTTCTGTAGACGGATGTGTTCAAAGGTTTATTGAAGTAATCATGAAGCTGGAAAATAACACGACTGATGAGATCAGACTGAGTTTTGGTATTTTAGGCAGCTTCAACTAGATTTTTCACTTTGGTGGTCAATAAAATCTTTTTTTAATCAATTGCCTAAGTATTTTCAGCAAAAAATAATTTGTTTATAAGATTGCATTAGTTCAGGAAATTTCCATGTCAGCATTGCGCTGTGTGTCGGACAGCTGTAGCAGCTCAGAACAAAGTGGATTTTTCAGCAGGGTGGTGACTATAAAAACTTAGTACTTTAATCCTCAGGCAGTTTTCACATTTTGTTCCCTATGAAAGGTCCAGACTGAGTATTTGTTGCTTTATTTATTCATTTTCTTTGGAGCTCATTTCAAATTGAGTGCTTAGACCAGAGTTCTGTGCCCTTAGAAAGAGAAGTTGTGACTTGGCTCTGAGTGCAGGTTACAGAGGTGTTGTGGAGAACTATGGGCGAGGTTCACCTCCAGCTCCACAACTGGCAAACCTGTGATTTCAAAGGAGGAAGTCATTCTTCTTCCATCTCACTTTGAACATTAGTGAAACACACGGGCAGCAGAAGCTCAGAAAAGTTTACAAAGTCCCCTAGTACAGTGTTGCTGGTTTTAATAAAGAGGATAATATGGACAGAGTGTCTCACCTCCTCCAGTCCGGCCACAGTGTTCCGACAGTGACCCATTCGGGTGGTGAAGATCGAGGTTGTCGGTGCTTTATAATCCTCATTAGTAATGTCTATGAACTCAGACACTGTCAGCTGGTCCGGCATGTTTACTGATCTCTTTTAGTCTTAACAATGCGCAAAATAATAAAGAAAAGAGCGAAGAGGGAGAGAGATAATGACCGCAGTCAGACTGCGCCTCCCTGTCTGTAAGTTAGAGTCTCTTTAGAATTAAATTACTGCGCTATTTATTATGCAGAAGTAAAGAAAAAGCGACAGATAATAATCACAGTGTCTAAGGGAAGTCAGTGAAATCCATCACAGCTGAAGTTTACACTGCGGCTCTTTAATCGGGTTCATTTTTGCGTTTTTCTCCACTGACAGTCCTCCAATCTCTCTCTCTCTCTCTCTCTCTCTCTCACGGTGACCTGTGAATCAAGACCAAGGCCCGCCCACAGACAGAAAAACTGACCAATAAGAAAGCAAACAATTGTTACTGTTGAAGCAAAAAGTACAATTCAGCAGTATGTCCAATAAACACCACCTGAATACAGCTGCAGGGTCATGAGCCTTGTATAAAAGAAGCAGTAATGATTATTTAAAGAAAAAAAATTTTTTTCACTTTTAGAAATGTTACTGTAAGCACAAGAGTCCAGTGGGAAACTATATGTCAACTTACAACTAGTTTTATTATGACAAATATAACAGATGCGTTTTCAGTAAATTTCATTTTTGTTCCCTCTAAAGTAATCTTTAAAAAGTGCAATATGGACAGTGTGTATTATCAACAGCCAATTGTTACACAGAGTTACTGTAATCCCACATTATTACACATTTACAGTCACTCAGTCACGATTTGCCGAACACCACCAGAGTCACTGGGAGGCTGTGCCTATCTCAGCCAACACTGGGTAAAAGCACAGTACATCGTGAACAACTCAACCATCGAGGGGCAACACACACAACCATTTACACTTACACTCACATCAAGGGGCAATATGGAACAGCCAATTAGCCTAATGTGCATATCTTTGGACTGTAGGAGGAAACCGGAGTACCCAGAGGAAACCCATGCAAGCACAGGAGAACATGCAAACTCTACATAGAAACGTCAGAGCCCGGGACTCGAATCCAGGACATTTTTGCTGTGAGGCAGACATGCTATCCACTGCGCCACAGTCATGGCAAAAAGAAAACACACCCTCGTTGACCCTCCTGTTTTTAATTTATCAGGGACTAAATAACAGTAAGACCTAGATGTTAATAAAGCCCTTTAAAATGTGGAAATATAGGCTAAAGGTTCTTATAAATGTGTTCTTATTTTTGTCTCATCTGGTAAATATGTAAATATTGATTTACCTTTTTTTGTTTGTTTTTATTTTTTTAAGAGGGGACATAACTGTTATTTGGGTCTTTTAAAATAAATAATAATAAAATAATTAAAGAATATTGTGTGTCCTTTTCCCTACATGAATGTAATTCTTCTATATGATATAAAATAACTCTTCAATTCAGTCTTATTAAGAATATTTCTTTTATATATTATATTTCTCAAAAATAATTGTAGTATCTGTGTTATAACAGGTTACTTATGCCAAACCTGGTTGTGGAGGACCCCCTAACTTGCACATTTTAGGGTTTTCCTTGTTCTTAACTCACCCAATTTAACCAGTTAACTGATTAACATCTGTTCCTGACTTGAAGTGGGTGTGGTAGAGCAGGGAAAGCAATAAAATGTCCAGGTCAGGGGGTCCAAGGTTGGAAACCCCTTGTTTATACTGATCTCCTGCATTTTTCTCATGCACATGTTTAAAGCAAATGTCTGTAAATAGCTACATACACGGTCTATAATTATAAATATAAAGTGCACTTAAGGTATTCATTCACATAAAGTACAAAATTCCAGATTTAAAGATTGTTTTATGTAACATAATCAAACAAATTTACCTTCTGTAATATACAAAACAGTAGGCGTGACACTATTATGATGATAAGACTTTTATTTTGGGAATACATGACACCGGAAGTACATGCTTAAGTTTCGACTAGAGTGCTAATGCGGTTTGCTTTTATCGTATAACGCATTGAAATAAACATGGATTAATTATTGATTGTTTGAAAGAAAATTGTGAAACTCTATATATAAATATGGCTACAAAGCGTAAGTCAGATGTGCCAGTTCCTGCTGAGGAAAGCGACCAACTTCTTATAAGACCGCTGTGAGTTTCATTCAGACTGATGGGCCAGTTAGCATGTTAGCATGTTAGCTACACGAATGTCTGTTATAGCTATACCGATTCACCTGTATTTCAGATATAAATTAATTTTATTTACGTTTAAATAAGTACAACAGAAAAGGTGTTCATTAGTGCACTTTTTTAAACGCTGTTGAAATTTTCTTCATTTCTAGAAATGTTATTTCTTAAAAAGCAATACAAAACAGGTGAATGTTGGGTAAACAAATAAATAAATAAACTCATAAGTAAGGTTTTGCGAGTTGATTGCTGAAATTCCTACAAGTATTTTATATAGAATTTTGTAAGTAAATTTGTTGATGCAGTTAAATTAAACGTGTTTATGCTAATTTGTCTGTTCCTTTTTGAAAAGTTAGTTAACATGTTTACTTCAGTACAGAATAAAAGACACATTACAGTTGCATCTCACTTCCTAACAATATATATATATATATATATACTGTGGTTTGCACGGCTGCCTCACAGCAAGAAGGGTTCGAGTCCCCGGCTCAGGTGTTTCTGTGTGGAGTTTGCACGTTCTCCGTGTGCTTGCGTGGGTTTCCTCCGGGTACTCTGGTTTCCTCCTACAGTCCAAAGACATGCACATTAGGCTAACTAGCTGTTCCAAATTGCTCGTAGATATGAATGTTTGTGTGTTTTGGCTCTGCATTGGTCTGGTGAGCTTTTCAAGGTCTATCCCGCCTTTGCCCAGTGTTGGATGAGATAGGATAAAGGTTTAAGCAGTTTGGCAAATGAGTGAGTGATTGAGATGTTTTCATTAGTATTTTCATGAAATCTTGTGTTTTTTTTTTTTTTCTTTCACTTTACCATGTCCATGATAGGGGAGCTGGTCAAGAAGTGGGCAGATCATGCATCATTTTGGAATTCAAGGGACGTAAAATTATGGTAGGTTTATTAAGATGTTGACATATGATACTGTAGTAATTCTTATCTTAAATTATGTTACACTGTTTTATCATTTATGTGTTTCTCAGCTGGACTGTGGTATCCACCCTGGTTTAGAAGGAATGGATGCTTTGCCGTACATTGATTTGATTGATCCGGCTGAAATTGATCTTCTCCTCATCAGCCAGTGAGTGTAACTTTTTTTTTTCTCTCTAAGTGGTGGTTATAGGTGTAGTTACAGTTTTAAATACCATTTTCCTTTCTCGCTTAGCTTTCATCTGGATCACTGTGGGGCACTGCCATGGTTTTTACAGAAAACAAGTTATAAAGGAAGGACTTTCATGACCCATGCAACCAAAGCCATTTACCGCTGGTTACTTTCAGACTACGTTAAAGTCAGGTAGGTACTGACAGCTTCCTTTTCTGTTGAATACGAGTGAGTAAGAGTCAGAAAGAGTCCAAAATATCTGATTGCTGTTAATCAACCTCTCTCTGCAGTAACATCTCAGCAGATGACATGTTGTACACAGAGACGGATTTGGAAGAAAGCATGGAGAAGATAGAGACGATTAACTTCCATGAGGTGAAAGAGGTGGCTGGGATTAAGTTCTGGTGCTACCATGCTGGCCATGTCTTGGGTGCAGCCATGTTTATGATCGAGATTGCTGGTGTGAAGGTGGGTCTGGTTTATTTATAAACTCCGTCTCACTGTTCACAAGCAACTCAGAGCTAATGTCCTTGATTTCACTTTCTTCTTGTTCTTTTTTTTTTTTTTTTAATTGTTTTTATTTTTTTGAAGATTCTTTATACGGGAGATTTCTCTCGTCAAGAAGACAGACATTTAATGGCAGCAGAGATTCCCAGTGTTAAGCCAGACATCCTTATCACAGTAAGTAAAATACCCTTGATGAGGAATCTTTAACTTACCTAAGGATCGTTTCCTGTTTCCTGAAGGTCTTTAGCATCGAGGATTTGTGTCATAGGCAGAGTGACAGTGTGTTCTGTTCACCCAGGAGAACACCGTAACCTGTACACATTTCTCTTCCTGTTTATAGGAGTCCACATATGGAACTCACATCCATGAGAAGAGAGAGGAAAGAGAAGCTCGTTTTTGTAACACAGTCCATGACATTGTGAATCGGGAAGGCCGTTGTCTCATCCCCGTCTTCGCTCTTGGTCGGGCGCAGGAGCTGTTACTCATCCTTGGTGAGAACGCAATAAATCTTTTCCCTGATAGAGAAAACATTTACTGATGGGTCACTATTATAGGAACACCTGCACATTTATTCATTCATTCATTTTCTGAACCACTTAATCCTAATTATGGTCACAGGGAGGCTGGCGTCCATCTCAGCCGACTCTGGGCGAGGGCAGAGTACACCCTGAACAGCTCACCAGGCCATTGCAGGACCTGCACATTCATGCAGTTATCCAAACACCCAATCATATTAAATTATATTCCCCGTTCTGATGTGAGTTTGATGATGTTAACATTAACCGAGGGCTTGATCTGTTCTTGTTCTTATGCCTTGTGCTGCTGCAACTTGATTGGCTGTTTAGATTTTTTGCGTAAAAAAGCAACATACTACAGTGACCCTGAGAGGTCACCACCCTGCATGAGTGACAAAAAATAAGCGAGTTTATATATGTGCATCAATCTTAAGTGTCAGTTTCAGTTACTGAGTTGTGTTGTTTGAATTCACAGTCTGTTGACCTCTCATGGCCACTGGAAGGAACAGGTGTTCCTAATAAAGTGGAGGGCAAGTGTAGTGATATCTGACTTTGGCTCTTTCAGATGAATATTGGCAGAATCACCCCGAGCTTCATGACATTCCTATTTACTATGCCTCATCACTGGCCAAGAAGTGCATGGCGGTGTATCAGACATACGTGAACGCCATGAATGACAAGATCCGCAAAGCCATCAACATCAACAACCCCTTTGTCTTCAAGCACATCAGCAACCTCAAGGTGAACATCTGAATGGTTTCTTTAGCATTAAACATTAAAGGTGCAGCAGAGTTTTGGCTGAAGTTTACTGATCCCTGGTATTCGGTGGCAAAATCCTGAACACACCTTTCTGTGGACTTCTACCAAACATGGTGGGGATACTACCCTACCTGAGTCCCAGAAATGATTTGATTTTGGAATGTCTGGGTCAAAGGGCAAGATCACAGTTTTTGGAGATGGATTGCTTGTAAATTCTAAACGAGTTCCGATAGAGATGCCATTAGCATGGAACACTAATAGGAAACCATATATGACCTTTCAAATGAGACAGTAACCTTTGACCTTGGGTGACCTTCAAAGGTCAAACTCCAAGTATCTCTTAAAACTTCCAAATCAGAGAGCTGATTTGGTGATGTCCATCTACTATAGAACATATTGTAATAGGTAATTATTACCAGTACCCACATGGTGGAGGTACCTTGTACTCTGAGTGCCCTCCAGTCTTAGTGTTCAGTCTTGCTTCATTTAACGAAGAGGAGAGAATGTAAATGTAATGGAAGCAGCATCACTGAACATCAACTGAACTCTGACTTTGAACAGGTAAAGCAAAGGCAGCGTTTAATTATTGTGCAGCTGAAGCTTTGTAATTAATTCTGCTCACATTCTCATGGCATTCATTCATTTCAGGATGCGGTGTGTTTTGTGCTTTCTGACCACTTTTTTAGACATGTGTTACCCCTGTGCAGTGAAATCTATTCAAATTCAATATAACGGTACACTTTGCAAAAGTTACTTCAACCAGTTAGTCCTGGATCTACTCTCTTCCTCTTTTACAGAGCATGGATCATTTTGATGACATCGGCCCCAGTGTGGTGATGGCATCTCCTGGTATGATGCAGAGCGGCCTCTCCAGAGAGCTGTTTGAGAGCTGGTGCACTGACAAGAGGAATGGTGTGATCATCGCTGGCTATTGTGTGGAAGGAACACTTGCCAAGGTAGAGGAGATTATGTGTTCAGGTTCCACAGCCATCAGATCAGGCAAACATTTGGAGAAACATTAGCAAACATTTATGTGTTACAGATAGAAATTGCTAGCTGGCAGATGATTAATAAGAAGAGTGAAATAGAGTAAGATGTCCTTGAAATATTATTGACGTGACTGAAGTAAACTCTAGGTGAAGATTTATGAGCAAGAACCCTGTAGTTTGTAAATATTTTGGATATGCTGAGTCTTCTGTTCTTAAATAAAACAGCTAATACTCATCCCTTTCCTGCATGTCCTTGTGTAGCACATCATGTCTGAGCCGGAGGAGATCACCACCATGTCAGGCCAGAAGCTGCAGTTGAAGATGTCTGTGGACTACATTTCCTTCTCAGCTCACACTGACTACAAGCAGACCAGCGAGTTCATCCGAGCACTCAAACCACCCCATGTGGTGAGTTACCTCAGTGTAAACTCTTCCGCACCTTTAACATTTGGATTATTTTATCATGAGATGTGATAAAATAATATGTGCAACTGATGTGTCTTTTTGTTCAGGTCCTGGTGCACGGAGAGCAGAACGAAATGGCCCGACTCAAGGCAAATCTTATTTTAGAGTATGAAGAAAATGAAGAAGAGCGCATTACAGTACATAATCCCCGCAACACCGAGGCAGTTATACTCAACTTCAGAGGAGAGAAACTGGCCAAGGTGAAAACTCTACACACACACATATAATATGTGTATTAGTGTCAGGCAGATTAGGGAGTCCAAATAAATGTCTGTGATTACCAATAACTGACATTCTGTCCACCCCTTGAAAAAAGACAGAGATCTTCATTCATATAGAAATAATGTTTTAAAGTCTTTTCAATAATACAGAAACAGATAAGCAGGAATAAATGTGCATGGGAATTTATTTTTACCTTGTGCACAACAGAATTATTTTAGTTTGGCCTTTGTATTACATATAGTTATGTTACTTTAATTACCTAATTTTCTACTATAATGTTACTTTAATTACCTTCTTTAAAAAATCTTTATTTATCTTATTCTCACAAATATTGCATGGGTACAACGTTAAAATAACTTTGTAATACTTTCATAGTGTTGTAGTACTTATTGAATTTGTTTATTTATATAGGAGCATTGCCAAACCCCCCCCCAAAAACAAAAAACAAAAAAAAACTAAAGTTTGTACATGATGATTAGTATATACATAACAGAAATTGACCTTTTAAAGGTACAGTAGGTAAGATTTAACAGTATCGAGTGGCATCTAGTGGTGAGTTTCCACATTGCAACCAAATGAAATTTTATTCCCGACCCTTCCCCTTTCGAAGTCTGTATAGTTCTGGGCTATGGTAGAAACATGTACATAATGGCGGCCTCCATGAGAGGAACCCGCACCTCATCTAGATATTACCTTTTAAATAGCTAAATACTTTTTAACACCATCTGGTGGACAAGATGCGCAACTACAAAACTTGGAACAGTTAAAGGATTCATCTTCCATCACACTGTTTCTTTTTAATTGTCAGTTTACCGATGTATCGACAGACAGCTCATATCTTTCGATTTAATCAATATGCTGATTTATTGGTCAGCCCCTAGTTAATTTACCAAACTATATATTTGCTTTTTCATTTCGAGTGTCAATATTTACAGTATTTTGGCTTTAAGATAAACTGACAAATGTTTACTTATATTTGGTGTGGTGTGATCATCCAGGTGATGGGCTCTCTTGCTGATAAGAAGTGTGCACAGGGTCAGAGAGTCTCTGGGATCTTGGTGAAACGCAACTTTAATTATCACATCCTCACCCCCTCGGACCTCTCCAGTGAGTTGGTGCACTTTCCCAAGATAGTCAGAATGCATTTGAACAGCATGTGTTCTCATCATTCTTGTTTCCCTTTTAGATTACACAGAATTGTCTATGAGCACAGTGAAGCAGACTCAAGCCATTCCCTTCACTGGACCTTTCCCCCTACTACACAGCCAGCTTTGTCATTTAGCAGGTGTGTACTCTGAATGGATGAGTGAAAATAAAGCAATAATATTCAGTGTAAAGAACAATTCCTTTGTATTTAGTTAGTAGTCTTCTTAAAGAAACACTCCAGTATTTTTGTATACTTTTATCTGAGACTCATTTCCAGTGAATTTTAGGTTGAGATTTTGGGGTGTGTTTCCTTTAAGGAAACATACACTAAACAAAAATATAAACACACATGATTTTTATTCAAAATGGTTTTAGACAGTATGGAAATATTTCAACAAAACAGTTATTTTTGCCTTAATATTCAACCAAAGGAAACATGACTAACAATTTTCTGTTCACAATTCATGAGTTATCACAGCCTGAACTAAGCAGGGGTCAGTGGGCAAAGTGTCTCCTCCTGGGTGTTTCCACCATATGCATCACGTAAAGCTGTATATCTCTGATGCATAGAGTTAACGAGATGATCAATAGTGGCCTATGGAATGTTGTCCCATTCCTCCTGCTGCACAACTCGGAACTGGGCCACGTTTTCTTGAAACAGAACACGTTGTCTCACCCGCTGATCCAGAACATCCTAAAGGTGTTCAACTGGTGACATATCAGATGAATATGCTGGCCATTTGAGAACAACGACATCCTTGTCATCAAGAAACTCAGCAGACATCCCATCATTCAGCATGCCAATGGCACGCTCCCTCATGACTTGTGTCATCTGTGGCATTGTGACTAGTGACAAAAATGCAATTTCAGGGTGGCCTTTTATTGGCGCTGGTGCAAGGATTGCCTGTATATTGGTCACGCTGACTGACCAACTCAATGTTATACATTATGCCACTCATGAGTGATTGCATATTCTCACAGGGATGTGGTATGAGAAGTGGGTGACCAGAATTCAGCAGAACAACTCATTCAGTCCACCAATAAACACTATTTATGAGCATATTTCATTATAGATCAATTTAACTCGCCACTTTTGGTTTGTGTGTTTATATTTTTGTTCAGTGTACATACACGCAAAACATAGTCCTGACTTGATGTAAGTGTTGCTGGTTGTAAGGTTGTTGTGTTGGTGTGTTTTAGGGCATGTAGAAGAGTTGGAGACTGCAGAGAAAAACACACTAAGAATCTTTAACAGCATCACATTGATTCATGATACCAATATGGTGATACTGGAGGTGAGAACATTCATACACAGATGGGTGGTGTTCTTAAAAATGCTTAAATCTTAAGGTGTTGTTTTCTATGTTTGAAAGTTTAAGTCAAATCTCCATGATATAAGAATTTTTTATTGTATTTTTCTGTTTCATATATTTAGTCAAGCACAAAATAATTTCACATTTTCATAAGTTTATAAGTGTATAGTGAAGTATTAATGTAAACTTCATGTTGACTCATGATAATGTTATCAGTTTATGGGTTTAAGTTTTCTTTAGAGAAGTAATGTAAACCCTGAATATAGCCATAGTAATGCATTTGATGGTAGATAAACAATAATAATAAATGTTTGTCTCACGGTTACAGTGGACTGCCAACCCTTTGAATGACATGTATGCTGATGCAGTCACTACTGTGATTCTAGAGGTGCAGTCAAATCCAAACGCTCATAAAGGTAAGAAAATGTTCCATGTCTCGTCATTATGTCATACATGAACATCTGTGAAGGCTGTAGTCAGTCCTAAATATAAAACAATCTCCCCCGTTTGCCTCTTTTTATTACTTTAACAGTCATTTCTTGATCAATATATTTGTACAGTCAATCACACAACAGCTCTTCGCCATTTTAGATCAGGTGGTTTTGAAGCTTTGGAGCTAAACAATAATGCTGACACTCAGTGTAACCTGTAGACAGGAGATGTTTTATAGGGTTTGAATGGAGAGCAGTGAAGCTAGATTGGGGCTTACGTACTGTTCTATTGAGCCTCTTGTTTACGGCGCAGCATGAGGCTTAGTTTGGTGTTGGAAAATAACGGAAGAAACACAGTGAGAACGGTACTCATCTCATAGCTAAATTTTTCACAAGAACTCCTACTGCTCCATTTCTAATTTAGTCCATCTATAAAGCTCAATTCCCAAATTCCAACATAGTGCCAAAGCCAATCCAGCAAAACATCACTGGTGCTACTGTTTCTGAGCAGATGGCAGAAAAGGTTATTCAGATTCTCAGAGAGGTTCTTATCCAAACAATACGATTATGTTTGTCCTGTTTGTAATGTCTGCCTTAGAAACAATAAAACCTTTATTTACACAGCCATAAAGTGTGTTATGAGGTTATGGACCTGGTCATACAGGGATGTGTTGATGTGTTTGATGTAAAAGGAAGGCTAATGCTACTTGGATATCTCATTCTCCTGTGACTGCTACACATTCTGAACATTTAACCACTGACCAAATGATCAGTAACCCAGAGCCTTATCCACTGAGCCACCGCAGCCATAGTGTATGTTACTGCACCCTCTGCTGTCTAAACTATACAATCACAGCTAGGGTTTGAATAAAGAGAATACATGTCTTAATAATAAGTAATTCATTTTCTATTTACTTTATTCAAATTTAAATTTATATTTTGGTTTGTTGTTGCATGATATATCACTATTATTCTTTTAGTTTTACAGCCCAAAGAGGAGAAGGTGGATATGGATCTCTTCCAAAATAGATTACAGATCATGTTTCAGTAAGCGAGCCTTCTGATTGTTTTTAATGTCAGTCTCATTATATGCAACACTGTATATAAGCTAATATGCTCCAACATGATTTTTTATCTCCTTTATATAGTGACATGTTTGGTGAGGAATGTGTAGATTTTAAGGACAAAAACAATCTGTCTGTAACTGTGGATGGCAAGACTGCCTACATTAACCTGGAAACCAGGGTGAGTGTCATGCTTTAGTGTGTGTGTGTGTGTGTGTGTGTGTGTGTGTGTGTGTGTGTGTGTGTGTGTATTTCAAAATCCTCTTCGTTTACAAAAATCTTCAGCGATCTCCTTCACTGCTAACATCTATAACCTCTGGTATCCTTGTAGATTTGTTACCTTCACATCCTATATATCACGATTTCAACAAATTTTCTTGTACTAAGAAAAGAACTGAAAATATTTTTATGCCAGGCTCACTCAAATGGATAAGGCTTGAAAAGGCTCACCATCACGGTTTGTCATTCATTCTGATTTTGAAGTCACTGATTTTGGAATCCTAAAAATGTTATTCCAAAATCAATGAAAAATCAATGTGATCAATGAAAAATTAGTCATAAAAATCTTGTTTTATTTAGCATTCCTTATCTTTTCATGTAGCTTAAAAAATGGGGTGACACGGTGGTGTAGTGGTTAGCATGTTCACCTCACAGCAAGAAGGTTGGCAAGGCATTTCTGTGTGGAGTTTGCATGTTGTCCCTGAGCTAGTGTGAGTTTTCTCTGGGAACTCCAGCTTTCTCCCACAGTCCAAAGACATGCACATTAGTATAAATGGCTGTTCCAAATTAGCCCCTTGTGTGTTGGGCATGCAGTTGATTGGTGAGCTGTTCAGTGTGTACCCCACATTCGCCCAGTCAGCTTGCCCTGCAACTGTAGTAGGATTAAGAGGTTCGGCAAATGAATCAATGATTGGATATAATAAAATAAGACACTGTAACAGACTGCATATGCCCTGCTAGCAGAGCTCATCTGACTTCATTTTGATTAAGTGTGCTTCTTATTTGCCAAATTGTTATTAATATTTACGAATCATCTGCTCCTGTGTGCAGTCGGTGGAGTATGAGGAAGGCAGCATGGATGATGAGGCTCTCCGGGAGATGGTGGAACATGCTGTGCAGAGGCTCTATGATGCCATGAATCCTGTGATGTGAGCATGAGGCAACTCTTCATTCCATCATCCTCTGCTGTCACATCTCTGTCCAGAAGAGTATTAAATGTGTAAAAGATGGACACTACACATTCTGTTTAAAGGGACACGTATTAATGTCCTTTTTCTTTTTTTAATATGTCCAAGATAAGACAATATGATTTGTATGCAAATCCATCATCTAGCCATTAAAAGCAATTTCTGGATTAGGTTGTGCTTCATTATTATACATAAATACACACACACAGCACACACATTAAGGGTAAATATGCTTATTGGATGAAACAACATTTACAGGGAGAGATGAGACAGTTGACAATGTTTTAATACTCCTGTCAGCACTTCAGTCCTGCAGTTTTTATACCCAAGTTTAAAAGCATTTCTCTCACACAAAGATCACCCAGATATTTTCCCCAAGTCAAGTAATCAGGACGTACCAACAGTGAAATCATACACGTGTTGGGAAAAAAAAACCTAGAATGAGAAGCAGCAGTTTATTTGAACACAACCACATTCAGTTAAATGCCATTTCTTTGGATCTGCTATTTACATTAACACTTCAGATATCTCTACTCTAGGATTTTGTATAATACTTGGGAGTGCACAAAATATCTTCATCACAAAAATAAAATTATACTTAAAGATGTTTTTGGATTAAACTTCTTTGCAGATATAAGAATGAAAATGACTTGCATCCTAGTTGTTTTTTTTAAATATATTACAGTTCACTCAGGATTTTGTACGATGTATAAAATGTTATAGTACAACTTTTAAGAAGCCCTTTAAAATTACAAATTTAATGTGACCAAACATTTCCCATCTCAAAAAAAAAAGCATGTTTGGTACCTGATGGATAAAACTGAGATTACATTTTAAAACCTGTGGTCATACACTAACTTATTAGCCGAACCCCTTACTCCTATAAGGGTCACTTAACCACTATGCCATCGCGTTGCCCTGTGATTATACTGTTAAAGGTTCAACTGTATAAGGTTAAAAAGAAAAAAAAATCATCAACAATGAGAAATCAGTTTATGATTACTTTTCTCTCATCCCAAATCCCTAAGTTGTGAATTTAAAGACATCAACCCTTATTTTGCATCAAGACAACTACAGCTTTCTTTTATTTGTTGTTGATAATTCCATACACTAAGACCATTCGTGTGCCCACTGTACACAGTGTGTATGGCACCAACACACATAAACTAGTGATAATTAATGAATCAAAATTTAATTTTACATTTAAATGTTCTGTGAAGCTGTAATACACAAAGATGCACAACAATCTTACATAAAAAGGTAAATAAAAAATAGACATTATAGTAGCAGTGGGTGAAGACAACAGTACCTGTGATATAGTTTTGATTCTTCTCCATCAATTAAGATGTGATGACATTCATCAAGAAAGCGCCACAGTTTAAAACATTCCTGACCTACTCATTTTAGGTGTTTAATGACCTAGATGACGGACCCATATATTGGACAGATATAGTTTACAGTGCACATCTTTCAAAATATAAAATATCTGTCTGGAACCTCTCAGCTAACCAGACATGTAAACAAATTATTTTTTCCTGCATATTAAACAACCTTTTAAACAATAATGCTAATTAAAGTAATACTAAAGCTGGTCGGGGTGCATAGATGTGGTACAATTCAGTGTGAATAGTGGGGGAAAAAAGCCTATTAAAGCTTTGGTATCATTTGTAGAAGCCCTTTGCAGTTAAATGAATTTGTTTTGTGTTAAAGGTTAACAAATAAACGACATGAGGGAAAGAAGTATGGAAACAAGGAAGGTGCCAAAAGATTTACAGTATCATTTTCTGTACCACTCATTTTTAATTGTCTTAGAAATCCCTTTTCTTATACACTGCCCAGATTAAAAAAAAAAAAAAGTCATACACACCAATATTTTGTTGTCTCACCTTTAGCTTTAATTACAGTATGGAATCACTAAGGCATTGTTGCTTCATTTGGTCAGGTCGAGGCTCAGCAACATTATGTGGCAATAAAATGAAGTCAGCTGATGACCTGAATGACCAGGTTATCCCATCAGTGGACATGTTCTTCCCTGATAGGGCTCAAGAGTAGTTCAGGAAGGATGAGGGATCATTGTCACACATGAACTGGCACCACAGAGTCCTGACCTTAACCCTACTGAAAGTCTTTAGGATGTGCTGGAGAAGACATTCCAGAAGGCTGGAATGGTCCAAAGGAATTTTACTCTACTCTGAATGGAAACCCTACTCTGAATGGAAATAACTGTTTAGATGTTGCTTAAGTTTGCTGAAACGATGCCATGGTGATTACATGCTCTAATCAAGGCTAACGGTGGTCCGACATAATATTAGAGGGTGTGACTTTTTTGGCTGGGCAATATATACATACACTCAGCATCCACTTTAATAAGAACACCTGTATTATTTCTCAGTAAAAAATTCGAACATGTCCAATAACTTCTACTTTCCTAACCTCTTTTTTGTTACTATAAACTGTTGAAACACAAAATCTAAGTGAATTTAAGCGTACCTTTACAATTCATAAAGCAAAGTCACCACATTAGTCTTTAGCTAAATGTGCACCCTGTAGTCACTGCAGCTTTACTGCTAAATTGAGCGTTACATAAACCTATGCAACACACTTTGTTCACCCTACAGGGAATTGAAGTGCTTCGAAACCATATAGCCTTTCTGTATTTCTGAATACAGAGTTACATAAGCTCCATCCCACACTTCACTTACGCAAGCTTTGCTTATTCTGCTTTTACTCTGAAGTTCATGCAGTCACTCTTACCCCTTTTCACTCACTTTCCTTCTTTTTTTTTTTTGCCTGCACACATGAACACACTCAGCACTCTGTCTCCTTCCTGATGCGGTGCCCATGTGTCTTCATCTTAAACGATCTCTCCAGATCATCCCCCACTGCATCCGTCAGGTCTGCAAATGATCGAGCTGCATTGGTGTGAGTGGTAAAGTCCTCCTCCAGGACCTGTTCATCCAGGCGCGAGTCATAACTAGGGTCTTCCTGGATGGTGTCCATGCGTGGAGGCTCAGTGCTAGCCAACATGCCTGAGGCTGGAGACGTTAAGCTGCCTGCAGTCAGAGGAGCGGGAGGGGTGATGTTCTGGAAGCGTGAGACAGTAGAGAGAGCCGAGGAAGAGTGAGGCTTGAAGATGCGCACGGAGGCTGAATCAAGACTGCTCAGTAACTCTGCATTCTGAAAATGGGCATGCACACACCATAATCAATCATGTGCTTCCTGGGCAATTCATTCTGTAATTAATTCATTTATTCATTCGCAAATTCTGAAAACAGCTTTATCTTGACTGTTTGTGTTGACACTGGAGACTCCTTCCATACAGTTTTCTCAGAGGAAGCCATTTCGGTGATTACATATTTTATTATTCATTCATTCATTCGTTTTCTAAGCCACTTAATCTTTATTAGGGTCGTGGGGAGGCTGGCACCCATCTCAGCCGACTCCGGACGAGTGTGGGGTACATCCTGGACAGCTCACCAAGCCATCGTGGTATTTAATTATTTTTTAAAATAATTTTTCAATCAATTAATTATTACTATTATTATTTTTTAAAAGTTCCTGCATTATCAGAACTAGTGGTTGAAAAGAGCCCATTCACTTACCGTGTATATTAAATAAACATGAAATGAAAACAGTATTATCTCTTGGAAATAAAATGGAATCAGCCATGACATCTTGCTGAAACCATTTGCTTACTCCTGTACGCACAGTGTCAATGACCCTGTACCAGGCTTAACTATGATTTTAGTTTACATGGTCTTGTTATTGTTATTATTAACAGACACAGAACCAAAATGAGATATAAAACAGGTGAATAAGAGATACTAAGCCCTGAGCTGTACTTTTGCTGGAAAGTCCTTGTATTGAACCAAAGTGTACTAATAATGGAAGATAAAACACATAGACTATTCACTAGTGAATGTGCAGCTTTAATTTGAATCTGTGATTTGAATTAGAGCCACAACTGCTGTCAGAGCTGCTATTACAGAATAGTAAACACCAAATTCTACCCAGTCAAAATACAGCATTCACCAGTGTTGTGGTATAACCTGTATATCATTATTTGCTTCCTCATACTCCCAGGGTTTTCACAGCTGACTCAACTCTATATTATCTACCACTTTTAATAGAATATAAATTTATCCAGTACTGAATACATAAGTTCCATTAAATACTGAATTCCGATTAATCAACTAAGGTATTTACTGGTCTGCGATTTCTTCACAACAGACCTTTAATATGCTTAACAGACCATTGCTATGGAGCACATAAGTAGCTAATGGAACAAAATCATTTTTAAATCAATATTTGTATGTAGCCATGTAAAAAGTGGAAATAATGTACAGTGGGCTAAACATATTGCCAAATAAACTTCTTCAGAGTGATGCAAGACTCCTCATCTGCCTTATTTTGCTATAACAATCAGCTAGCAGTACTGTATTATGTTTTAAATACTGTACATGTCTATTATAGTTACGCACTTACGCTAGGGTAAAAGAGGGATCTTGTGTTCAGTTCATACTGCTGGTCGAGCTTCTTGTCCTTTAAATTAGAGACAGAGAACTTTAAGCAATATAAATATGATCCAATTCCCACAAGAGATTTACACTTATTTTAAAACGTGCTGAAAATACAATAAGGAAGATTTCTACCACCTACCACACAGTAAACAAGAATACTGAGAGGGATCCAGAAGAGCAGGGAGAAAACCACCACAGAACCCACAATGTTATCTGCCAAAAATTTCCCTGAGGAAAAAAAGAGGTACAAGTTTTCGAGGTTGCTCTTCATATATTGCATTATCTGAATAAAGTCCGATACACTTTACACAACACTCACCAAATGTGTTGATGTTCAGCTTGTCGATGAAATCCCACAACCTTTCGATCACATCCTGTACCTGCTTCATGCATTTACCCTACAGACAATAAAAACATATTGTTTTATATTGTTTTAAATCTATTTCACAACAGTAGGAACCCCCAAGGTAGTAGTAAACTCTCTCTCACTCACTTGCTCATTTGCTGAACCGCTTACTCCTACTAGGGTCAAGGGAGGCTGGAGCCTATTTCAGCCAACACTGGACTAAGGTGTGTTACACCCCTGGACAGCTCATTAGACCACTGCCAGGCCAACACACGCACACACACACACACACACACACACACACACACACACACACACACACACATACACACACACAACCATTCACACTCACATCCATGCCTAGGGGCAATTTAGAACAGCCAATTAGCTTAATTTGCACATCTTTTGACTGTGGGAGGAAGCCAGAGTACCCGGAGGAAAACTACACAAGCATGTGGAGAGAATGCAAGAACTGTCTGAGCCCAGGAATTGATCACCTTAAATAATACATACTGTAGCTCATTAAGTGAATTTCCAACTTTGATTTTCGTAAACAGGGTCACAAAAGTTTAATTTCCTAAAAACTATCCTGGCACAAGACTATTTTACTTGTCTGTGCCATAAAAACCTCCCTATGATGTTGCATTTTGTTGTTATTTTTTCCACCAAATGAGGCGTCACCTTTTATGCATAGTTACCATGTGTGCCGAGCTGGAACATATGGATGCTGCTATAAAAATAGTTCAGATCACCACACTGATCACAGCTGCACCTGATTAACGTTTCTGGCTGGATCTGTTTCTCTAGTGTATCTTTAGCAGTAGACTCCAGTAGTGTCTTATCTGACTCTTTTTTGGGTCAGTATGGCAGTTCAGTAAGTAGGAGAGAAACATGGCAGTGCTGTGTAAAGATGATGAGCCTGGTTTCATTTCACAACCTTTTTCTTTTCATATGTCGATAACCTTCAGAAAAACTCCTCTTAATTTCATAGGTAGTTACGTGATGGGAAAACAAACACACTAGGACAGTATAAAGACTCTATTGGTTTGTATTTGTTGCTGAAATTTTGATTGATTTATTTATTTTAATTTTGATATACTGTATTTATTAGCCCCTCCTCGAATCGCCACCTTATCGTGGTGGAGGGGTTTGAGTGTCCTAATGATCCTGGGAGCTATGTTGTCGGGG
>JAQMYF010000002.1:12298057-12300139 GCA_030014195.1 Neosilurus mollespiculum | reverse complement strand
GTGTGTATATATATATATATATATATGTGTGTGTGTGTGTGTGTGTGTGTGTGTGTGTGTGTGTGTATATATATATACATGAACACTATACCTGAAACGTTAAATGCTGTAATCAGAGTAAAGGGTAGGTACACTAAATATTGACTTTTTTTCTCAAAATCTTTGGTTTTTGTTATTATTTGTTATTATTGTTGTTTGTTTACATATTCTCATCAATATGATCCATTATTAAATGAAATAAACACTTGAATAGTACTTGGTTTCTGATTTATCTTATTTTGTTAGGTTGTATAAGTGTAGTGTATTTAAAAATTTCTTCACTGGCTAAACCATTCCATATGGGTTGCTGTTCATTCATGCTATGCAAAAGTAAAAAAAAATAAAAAATTTGCTACACCTTTCAATTTTTCTGAAAAATTGGTATTTTTAGTGTTTTTGTTTATTAGCCATACTTTTACCTCAATATAGTTGTCGGGATGATTTTTTTTGGTTCTCTTTGCCTACATTAGGATTGTTCAATACATTTTCACCAAAAAATTATAGAGAAGTAATTTTTTTACTTCTTTTTATTATGAACCCTTTTAGACAAAAGTGGTGGTGTATAATCTTAACCACACAATACTGTATTTTATATATATATATATATATATATATATATATATATATATATGTGTGTGTGTGTGTGTGTGTTTGCGTGTGTGTGTGTGTGTGTGTGTGTGTGTGGAGTAAAATAAATATAACGTTCAGTTTTTTCCTTATTTTTTGTCTTTTGTGTAGTTGTATGTATTATTATTAAACTTCAATTATATTGTTCCCACGTGTCAAAACAGAAAATCATTTACCCTATTCGCACTATTCAGTCCCAGTAATGCTGGAAATAACTGTTCCTTGGAGCCAAGGGAGAAAAACTGATCATATGAGGGATGGCATCCTCTCTTTTCCTTGTCATTCAAGGCCAAACTAGACAATTGCGTTTAACTGTGATCTTATTTATGTGGAAGAAGGTAGACAACATTTTATCCCGAGTGTGTTACGCAGTCCTGATATCAGTAGTCTAAAAAAAAACATGTGATTGGCTAGCTTTACATGCCTCAAATAAAGTATATGTCTGCCTTCACTGTCAAATAAACACATCAAATAAAGTATGTGTTTGCCTTCAATAAATAAATGATCCAATATATGCAGCATATCACATGGCAACACCAGTAGCCAATTAGCTGTATAAGCATGAGTATGTAACTGTAGAATAGTCATGTCAGCAATGTGGAAATATTGTGTACAATTTTCAATCAAAGTACACTACTTGTATACACGGTTGTGATCTTAGCTCCTGCTCCTGTGATAACACTTTAGACCAGATTTTGGCTTACCTGTGCAGTATGACATGCCCTTACAAATGGCAGTGATGGGCTCCTGGCAGGGCTTTCCGACCTTCTCATACATACAGTTCTTACAGCAGGTGCTATTCCTATCACTGCCAACAAAACATCAACAAACACAGAAATATATCTTTTATAATCTTTTATAACTCATCACGTGTACATTACAATAAAGTAAATAGATTCCACAGCCACATGAGGGCGCTATACCTGCACTGCCTGTTAGGTCGCAGCTTGCAGTCAGAGGTACAGCATGGGTCAGTGTGAAGGTGAACCAGGCCAGGATCACATTCCTCTCCCTCCTCCACTCGTGAGTTTCCACACACCTTACTGTTTCTCTCTTTAAAACATGATGGAGCCTTGTGCCTCAGACTTTTCACAATGGACATCTTACTGCAGTTGGAAAACAGCTGTGAACAAACACACTGATTATTCATAAGACTTCAAATTATTAATTATGTTTTAATTTTTTAAATCTAATTAAATCAGTAATAATGAAAGCTTTGGTACTGTGGCACAGCATTCTGCAAGCGAAAGAGGAGGAAGTTTAATCAATTAGAATCAAAATACTTTATTGATCCTGGAGGAAATTGTGTAAAAAGTAAGAAGAAGAAGAAGAAGCAAAACATGATGCACAAAAACTATTTTAGTTACTGCATAAAAGTTCAAGCACTTCCATCAGCTTTAGGGAATTCTCCAACAG
>JAQMYF010000002.1:12285557-12295557 GCA_030014195.1 Neosilurus mollespiculum | reverse complement strand
GGAAATTTCTGATCCCAGCTGTACATACTTCAAAAGACAGTGTGCGAGTAAATTTTATATATAAATAGACACGGCCCCACCCAAAACAAGTTACACGCGGAAATTTCTTTAAACAGCCTTTAGCTTTGATTACAGCATGCGCTTACCATGGCATTGTTTTAATAAACCTATGCAATATACCAATGCATATTTCAATCCACAGTTATTTATTTTCACAATATTACTCAATATATATTTTTTTCTCTGAGATCTTGTATTGGTGACAGGAGAGTCAAAGCCCTGTGTAAAGCCTTGTCCAGCAAATCCCAAACACTTTTACTGGGCAAATGTTTAGCACTCAGGAAAATCAAGCCACATCATAAAGTCTTCTCCAGCACATCACAGAGACTTTCCAGGGTTAAGGTCAGGACTCTGTGGTGCTAATGTGATTCACATGTAAACATGATTCTTTATGCTCCCTAAAACCAATCTTTCACTATTTGATCCCAAATTTTATATCTGTGCCTTAAGAGATGCTGAAAGTCTACTAATGGGTTAGCCTGGTTATTCGGTTCAGTCAGGTCAGCAAATGACTTCAGTGTTTTGTATCATACAATAATTTTGTAATTTTATTTAGATTATTCTAACAGCAAATGGGGGGCAAGATCTTTAATGGAATGTTCAAATACATATGGGTGTGATACTCAGGTGTCCACAAGCCTTTGACCAAATAGTGTATATCAAAAAACAAACAAACAAACAAAAAAAAAAGTGTTGAAACTTATTTGCCATCAATGTATTCGTTCTAACACAAAATGTAATACTAATACAAGGGTAACAGAAGTGTTATCTGTCATACACACCATGATGATGTAGAACGTTTGTGTAAGTTTAATGTGACAGCACAGATTTATTAAGAAGCCCTCCCTCTCACCTCCAGAAGACTTTTCACATCCCACACATCTTTATTCTTCACTGGAGTTCCCTTCATGTTGTAGTGTGTTTGGTTTGCTTCCACTGTAGTGGGGGATGTGTTTATTATAATCTGACAACACCAAAAAGTCAAAGAATCAGACTTAACAGAACCAAAGAAGCACACTTATTAGAAACACTGCAAGCACACATTAACACAAACCTGCTGAATCTGAACACCGTAACCCTTAAACTCCTCATCCCAAGATGTGTTTCTGTAAATGTCATCCACCCGGTCAATCAGCTCAATCTGCAGGTACACAACACATCACCTAATACTGAATAATCCAGACATGCTGAAGACTTCTTTAGTCCAAAATCACATCTAGTTGCTTTAATCTACTGGTGCAGCTGTTTAGCATCTTAAAGGAATGTTCTTCATTATGCCACTTCAGGGCTGAAGTGCCCTTGAGCAAGGCACCTAACCTCCAACTGCCAATATATTTTATATATATAAATACACATACACACACACACACACACACACACACATATACTTACATATACACGTATACACAAACACACACACGGACCTGTTTTACAATCGTCTACAATTTGAAGTACTACTGTAGCCTTAAAAGCATGTGCCAAAGTCCATGAACAGGCTGCTCTCACCAGGTAGTTAATGGTGATGCTTTCCTCCTTGCGACCCATGTGCCTGAAGAAACGATAATCTGCCACCAGCAACAGATGGCATGTGTTCTTACTGTGATCGATTACCTGCCTCTTTACTCTCAGTTGATCTAGCAAAAGTGGGAGAAAGAGGGAATTTAAAAGGGGTTATTTTTAATTGGGAAAACATATAAAAAAAATGAAAATGAATGAAGATCAGCTATGGCACATAAACAGTTAAAAAAATACTTTGGGGTATGAGAATATCCAGTAATCTAAGACAAAAACTGTTAAAAGATTTGATCCAAACATTATACGTCATGTAATATGAGTAAGACACGCACAAGTGGTTACCCAGTCAAAATCCTTTTTAAATCTTCCAGTTCTGCTGCATAAAAAGCTATTTAATTATTAAATACACACACAAAAATCACAGACAGAGTTCAGACAGAACTGCAGGACTCCACCACCCCCTAGTACTACTTAACCCTAAAAAAACACATCATCTTCACTGAAGAATAGTAAACACTATTTCTATAAAGCCGTACTCCCTCTGTGCATCCCCAATACAAGCCCACACACAGATCATTAGTTTCCTGTGACGTTACTAGCAGCTCTAATTAAGCCTCCATAAATAATGAAGCATCGCAATCAGGAGAGGTTCCTACTGAGCATTTACATGCACAAACCACAGAGCTGAAAACAGTGAGTGAGAACTTAACCATGAACCAGGCCATGCTGTTATTCAAGGACTTGATGCAGCATATAGTCAGACATTGTCAAGACACCCTACCAAACACCTCTATATACAGTCACAAGCAGGCTGGTGTTAGCATAGCAAAAAAAAACAACAACAGGGTGTTGAGCATTCATTTTTGCATTCCCTGGGCTGGTTCAGAAATAATAATAATATTCATCATCATCATCATCATCATCATAATAATCATAATAATAATAGACACGCACACCTCGGACAGCACCCTACCGGACGCCCTGAACCAGTTCTTTGCTCGCTTCGACCAACACAACAGAGAGGCACGCAAGGAAAGCTACTGGTCCAGATGGAGTAACAGGAAGGGTACTTAAAGCATGTGCAGATCAACTAGCAGGGTTTTTTACCACTATCTTTAACCTCTCTCTACTGAAATGTATGGTTCCCACCTGCCTTAAGACAGCCACCATCATTCCAGTGCCGAAGAAGAGCACAACTGTTCCCCCATTCACACCAGCAACACCACCGTCATAGGTCTGATAACAGATAACAATGAGTCAGCCTACAAGAAGGAGGTCTCGCATCTGCGGCAATGGTGCGACAACAATAACCTGGACCTTAACACATCTAAGACAAAGGAGATGATAATGGACTTCGGGAGATCTAAACAAACTGAGCACTCTGCCCTCTATATTGATGGAGAGGAGGTTGAGAGTGTGAGGTGCTTCAAGTTTCTTGGAGTCCACATCTCTGCTTCACCAGGACAACAAACATCTCCCACCAGGATGGGAAAGCACAACAAAGGATGTACTTTCTCAAAAAGCTCAGACAAGCCCGCCTACCCCGACCCCTACTGCCAAATATTAACCATTTTAAACAATTAGCTCAGCCATCGAGAGCCTCCTGACCTACTGCTGTACAGTGTGGTTCAACAGCAGTACTGCAGAGGACAGGAAGGCCCTGCAGTGGGTGGTGAGGACAGCAGAGCAGGTGATTGGAACTATACTACCCCCTCATGAACCCCGCACACCCTGGACACCCCCCTTTCTCCCCTCTCCCCTCCGAAAAAAGGTACAAGACATTAAAATCAAAAACAGACTCAAGAACAGCTTTTACCCACAAGCTGTTAAAATTGCAAACCCACCACCACCACCACCACCGTCACATACACTGACTGAATAACCATCATTCTGACCATCTTCCTAGACAGTGCAATATTACTCTTTAAGTGCAATACTCATGTTTAGAGCAGGTCTCGAACATCATATAACATTTTAGCATCACGCACCTTATAATTTAAAAGCTCTACCTCTCACCATGTGTATACCTTTGTGCACCTTTGGCATATCATGCACCCTTCTGTGTATGTGTGTACATGTGTGAAGAAGTGGATAGATGTATATGTGTTTGCATATATACAAGATATATGCACGTATATGTACCCATATGTGTCTATACCGCTTAGTGTAGTTTCCTTAGTTGTTTTTTGTGCACTCTTCTTTAATAATTGCTGCAAAACAGAGAGCTGCTAAACTGATTTTCATTGTTCATGCAACAGTTGACAATCACATTATCTTTACAATAATATTATTATTATTATTATAAAGATATTTAATCATTAGAATAATAATAATAATAATAATGATGATGATGATGAGAAAATAATTCCATGTACAAACTAGTCAAAAATCAAGCATGTGCTACTACAGGACAGGTCTGCCTCTGTCTTTGCCCATGGCCCAGGGGGCATGTAAAGATCCATGGGTGGAGGTGATGCTGGAGTGGATAAGGATAAAGGGTCCAATGTGTCGGCCTGCTACTACATAGATGACATGCTATTTTGATTATGATTGTGCACTACATGTTATAGCAGGACTGGCATAATTATACAAATTATATAATTATGCTATTATTATTTTGTAAAGAAATAAAACTCCAGGATGGTGATGCAACTTTAATTAACCTGGGAGGGTATTTAATGCAGTGCTGCTGTGGGTTGTTGTCAAATGGGCTTAAAAGAATATCTAATTTTTTAAAATTTATGTAGGGTAATAAAACTGAGGTATATTTAAGAAATGAGCATCTTTATATAATACATTAACACAGTTTACCAACATACAACACCATGATAAGGGAAGGGATCATCTACATCTTTGGTAGGTTCAAAATGTTTCAAAAAAGGTTATAATAAAATTATGATATTTTCTAATGACTGTCTTTGTCAATAATATTTTGATTGTCTGTGATTTTGTGATGTTTGTAGGTGTATACTGCAAGCCTACTGGATATTCAAATACATTCAAATACAAAAACATGCCAGTGAACTGAAATTCAAATTCACTTAATGAGGAATATAACAGCATTAAATTCCTACTAAAACTCTACATTGCTCACCATTTTCTGCTTCTTTTCCCTCTGCTGCTGAGGCTGTGCGTGCATTCTTAGGCAGGAGCTGACTGGCCTCAGCTGTGATGTAACCACACACTTTAGGAGCAACAAGACGGCTTACATTCCGGATGTCCTCCGAGCGATACACGAGTAAACGGCCATCCGCCGGGCCTTGAGTAAGCCTCCAAAGAGGCTTCACAGAGCAGACAACACATAAGAGAATCATTGCACTGCACAACATAATAGACATCAGCACCAGGATCAATGGGATAATTTTACACTGTGTGTTATTAAAACGTTATTAACGTTATTTGATTGAACCTAAAGCATATTTCAGGGTTCAGTTGTGTGGAGCGGAGAACAGATATGAAGAACACAGTGGCAGGATAAGCCACGTAAGAAGGCAAGCGTGAATCTAACCTCTATGTTATACTCTGCCTCATCAGTTAGAATGTGAGCAGTGAAATCGTTGTCATCGACATGTGCCTGTACACGTGAATGCTCCTCACCTGCAAGTGGAATGTGTAAAGTTAACACTGGAACTTAGAAGGTCTGACATCAATACCACAACAGCTACTAGGTTGTTTAAATTCTCAGCTAAAAATTAATCGCTACTGTAAGAAAGGATATGCATTATACAACATAATATATACATACAATATTCATTTGATGTGAGAATTATACTTGTAGAAATATGATGAGCAATACAAATTGTAATTTTCAATTCCATTTTTATTTCTGTCTACAAAAGAAAGAAAACAAAAAAAGAATAAAAAGACGAGGAAAGGAAAAAACCTCCATGAATCAATAAATAAATAGTCGAATAAAATTAACAGAGAGAAACAGCTAAAGCAAAAGCTTATTTTAAGGATACCCCTTTTACTGTATTTATATTTAATGATAAAACACCTAATCGCACCTTTACAGGAAAGAAAAAATAAATAAATAAACCAAAATTAATTACAAAATTTCAATAATAAACTGATCCCAAGGTTGGGGGTTCAAGCCCCACTATCAGTGGGATGTCAATGCTGTACCCCCAATGCAGCTAACTGGGTAATCAAAGGCCGGCCATGTCTCTCACTGTCTGTGGTGAGAGGCATGTAAAAGATTAATTGCTGATTTTCGTCAAGAGTAGGCTGCATTGCCATCAGTGTGTTTCTGCCCTGCGACGGCCTGGCGAGCTGTCCAGGGTGTACTCTGCTCTCGCCCAGAGTTGGCTGAGATGGGTGCCAGCCTAGCTATTCATTAAACTATTTTTGCTAGACTTTTAAACCTGTTAAATATAGCACATTTTATTTCTCCATGAAATTATTCCATAGTTTGTTGTCATCAACAGAATCAAAATGTCAATGACAGTGCTCACCCGGCACCCGTACAAGATAAAATTATACAGTTTTCAGCATGTGTGGGTATCTAACTGAATATTTATAGGGACAAGCATCACAGGATTTTACTGTGAATCATATTGCATTTGATGAATGTGTTTATGAGAGCAAACAAACATGATGGGTACATTTCTAAAAACATTTTTAATTCCGCAGGAAAAAAAATAAATGTGTATTAAGACCCTATGGGAATAGAACTAAAGGATGCATGGAGCTGAGCTCTATAATGCCACATGTAGCTCAATCAGATGAATCAAAAAGTATACAACTTGGACAAGAAACAAAGGAGAAGAAGCAGTTTTTGTGATTTTGAAAGAGTTTGCATAAATATGCATAACTGAATTTCCAAATTCCGTGCAGAATTAAAAAAGTCTGCACCTAGCACTATCACATTAAACAAACAAAAATCAAAATGGGAACAAGAAGCACATTGAATATTGTGAATGGATGCCAGACAGATGGATGAATGCCATTTCAACATGGCATAAGCTTATTGGGTTTATAGCCAGATGAGCTAAAACGATCATTTTTAATATTTATGGTACTCTTTGGTTTTTGGAAAACAAAAATCCCTCTTAACCTCCTAAGACCCAAACCATAATGTTGTGAGTCTGGCCATTTCTCTACAGAGAAAATATGCAGTCCTTATATAAGGACAGTGGGATCTCAAGAAGTTAAACCATAGTTACGCTCCTTCAATTATATATAAGACACACCTCAAAAATATCCACATAAATTAAAAAAAATTGTCTTTGACCTATTTGTACATTTTTGCACAAATCTAAAAAGAGTAACTGGACTCTACCAGCTGTACTATAGTATATGTACTCCAGTGTCAACTCAAACAGTACACAAGCACATCACACTAGCACATATAAGTCAAGTCATTTGAATTTTTTATGGTTTATGGCTGACCGATAACATGGCCTGTGTAGAAGTTCTCTCTGTGAACCTCATAGTTCCGGCATGAGCCGTCTTTCTCCACCACCACAGCGTTGAAGTCTTCAGTGAACAGTTCAGTGTTGGAGACCAGATAAAGCCTAAAATGCCTGAAAAGCCAAACATACATACAGTAAACAGCAAAACAGATCATAAAGGTGACTTTATTCCAATCAGTGCTGTGCTGTGTACACAAAGGCAAATAATTCTTATTGGCACGACATTCATGGCACATCACATAACTGCAGGGGTGACAGAAGATTCAGCAAAGTGTCTATCCATTTGTACTCAGGAAGCCTGGTCTCATTCATTCATTCATTCATTTTCTGAACCGCTTAATCCTAATTAGGGTCGCGGGGAGGCTGGTGCCCATCTCAGCCGACTCTGGGCGACTCTTTAAACTACTGAAATAGGATGAGGATGTGTTTTTGGAGACTACAAGCACTTTTGTAAGTTGATCTGGATAAGGGCATCTGCTTAATGCTCTAAAGGTAAATGAACCATTGGAAATTAAAGTAAGATAGAACAGAAGCTAAGGTGAGTTGTTGTGGTGGTGAAGTGGTGCCTCATATTTGGAAGGTGCTGATAAGTTGTGTGTGAACTGAACGGCTGTTTATCCACTCTGTATATGAGAGGCATGAATTTGCACCATGGCCAAAGACCTCCTTTAGTTTACTAATAATAGTAGCAAAGAATCTGTAGTACAGAGCAGCAATACAAGGCCAGTGGAGGAATGCTGAAATTCTCTGGGAAAACGAAGTGCACCAGCTGCTCTCTTAGGACGTTACATGACTGTTTTTTCACTTAAATATCTGCTTCCAGTCTGTCTGTGTACTTTTCATTGTAGATGTATGAGAATCATTACACACTCAGACATCTAATACAGCTCACATTCAACCCTAAATATGCAATACACTGCAATACTGTTATATCTGTTGTTATATCCACACCCACTGGATATGAGCAGTGGTGCGTTCTGATTGGCTACTCTACTACTAGGATATCAGCTCCTGTACCATGAGCACACACAAAAAAAGAAGAGGTCATGCGGTTTACCGAACCTACTCTATTTAGAAGAAAATATAACAACAATTTTTTAGACTGTGTGTGTGTGTGTGTGTGTGTGTGTGTGTGTGTGTGTATGTATATGTGTGTATATATATATATGTGTGTGTGTATATATATATATATATACACACATATATATATATATATATATATGTGTGTGTGTGTGTGTGTGTATATATATATATATATATATATATATATACATACATACATACATACATACAGTCAAGCCCGAAATTATTCATACCCCTGGCAAATTACTACTTAAAGTTTTATTTACTTTTATTCAATCAGCAAGTTTTTTTTTTTTTTTTTTTGAGCAGAAATGACCGGCTTCTCCCGAGAGATAACACAATGTACAAGCGGCATCATTGTGGAAAAAAAAATTTCTCTTTCTTTCTTTTATTTACATTTGAACAAAAAGTGGCATGTGAAAGTTATACATACCCTTTGTATACTGTCACAGTCTATGGGAAAATCCAAAGTTCTATTCTGTTCCAAATAGTCCAAGCTGTTCTAAAGCATCCTAATGACCCTGATTCATTGGGAACAGCTGTTTTATTCAACTCATCAGGTGAAAAACAGCAGCTCTCTGCAGTTGGTTTGTGGACAGTCATGGCTAAGACAAAGTTCGTTGAGGATCTGCGAATGCGCATTGTGGCTTCTCACAAGTCAGGAAAGGGCTACAAGGCCATATCTAAATGTTTTCAAGTTCCAGTTACTACAGTGCAAAGTATTATTAAAAAACACAGACGCAATAAGACGTTGCGTACTGTGGAAAATCTCAGAGGACGTGGTCGGGAGCCACGAGAGGAGGATAGAGGATAGTGAGAGGTGAAAAAAAAATCCATGGCTCACCACCAAGGCCATCCTGGTGAATGTGGGCTCTGCTACTGGAAACGTCTCAAGGCAGAAAGTCGAACGGACACTGCACACTGCTGGGTTCCATGGACGCAGACCAAGAAGGATGCAACTTCTCCAGATAAGGCACACAAAAGCCTGCTTGGCATTTGCAAATGCTCGTCTGGACAAAGAAGGCGACTCTGGTCTTCTGTTTTATGGTCAGATGAAACAAAAATTTAATTGTTTAGCCACAATGATGTATCCTTCATTTGGGGTTAAAAAGGTGAAGCCTTCAACCCTAAGAACACCATCCCCACTGTCAACCATGGTGGTGGGAACCTAATGCTTTAGGGATGTTTTTCAGCCAATGGACCAGGCAACCTTATCACAGTAAACGGCTCCATGGGAAAAAAGAGCAATACATCAAGATTCTCAACATCAGGCAGTCTGTAGAGAAACTTGTCTTTGGGCACCAGTGGACATTTCAGCACGACAACGACCCAAAACACACAGCAAAAGTGGTGAAGAAATGGTTAGCAGACAAAAACATTGTTTTTCAGTGGCCCAGCCAGAGTCCTGACTTGAATCCAGTTGAGAATCTGTGGAGGGAGCTTAAGATCAGGGTGATGGCAGGGAGACCCTCCAGCCTGAAAGAGTTGGAGTTCATCGCTAAAGATGAATGGGCAAAAATACCAGTGGATGGTGAATAGAGGCTTTTCTATTGATTATTGAGAAGGGTATGAAGAATTTCGGACATGCCACTTTTTGTTCCAATGTAAATAAAAACTGAGAAATTATTTTTCCCACAATGATGCCTCAATGTACATCATCTTATTATCTTTTGGGAGAAGCCTGTGTCATTTCTGGTCAAAACAAAATTGCTGGTTGAATAAAAGTAACTTTAAGTCAAAATTTGCCAGGGGTATGAATAATTTCAGACTTGATAGTGTGTGTGTGTGTATATATACACATACACAGTGGGGCAAAAAAGCATTTAGTCAGCCACCAATTGTGCAAGTTCACCCACTTAAAAGATGAGAGAGGTCTCCAATTTTCATCATAGGTACACTTCAACTATGAGAGACAAAATGAGAAAAAA
>JAQMYF010000002.1:12275124-12285457 GCA_030014195.1 Neosilurus mollespiculum | reverse complement strand
CAGGGAGAACATGCAAACTCCACACAGAAACGCCCGAGCTGGGAATTGAACCCAGGACCTTCTTGCTGTGAGGCAGAAGTGCTAACCACTACGCCACCGTGCCGCCCAGCCTTGTCTCAATAATTATTAAATTATACCACACTTACGTCCATGATAAAAAAATCTGTTGCTTCCACAATAGCGGCTTCTTACTAGAAAATGTCACCCAGCCGCTGAACACTTAGCAAACAGAAATTAGAATAAAACCATTTTGAATCCCAGGTTGCTTTTAGTCCAAGAAGAACACAACATTTAACACAACCCCCAGATTCCAGGATAACAAGTACAGAGGGTCAATTCTGTTTAATCAGCACAGTGGGACATCAGGAGAACCTGGAGGAAAGTACAGTGGGGGGACATGCAAAACTCTGCGCAGACAGTCAAACAAGTTCAGGGTTGAACCCAACAAGTTGTCACATTTAGAAAACAACTTTAAATGACAAATACCTGTGCAAGGCTGTGAAAGTGAGCAGTCTCTCTGCGTGTGTGTGGCTCTGCACATCTCGCTTACGGACAGAGTGCTGCTGCAGACTGGACAGGTTCAGAACATCAAAGTCTGACAGCAAGGACCTCAAGTGATCTGAAAGGAATATTACACAGAAACTGAAATACAGCGACAACTTCATGAAATGACTGATTTCACTATCTGACTCCCACTCCAAGCTCGGCAAGGCATGTCTTCATGGAGCTCACTGTGTGTGGAGGAAGACTGTCATTCTAGAACAGGTTTGAGCCTATTAGTTCTAGTGAAGGGAAATTGTAACCCAACAGCAGACGAGGACATTCTGTACAATTGTGTGCTTTCAACTTTGCGGCACCAAAGTTAACTTAGACTTTGGTCCATATAGTGTACCTCTGGTGGGAAACATGAACTGTACAGTACTGTGATTTGTGCAAATTATATTTCTCAGGGCACTGAAATGAAAGCATTGGTTCCAACTAGTTGAAACTAGTAAGCAGTGCATGTTAGACAAGCAGCCTAAGGATGGATAAAAAAAATTCCCGGTTTTTCATCAGAACTTTTTTAAAAACCTAAATGCAGCATGCATTTTTTTTTTTTGCTGGTGACTGTCAAAGCCCAAAAGCTTTTAAAGCTAAATGTAGGTAAAGTGACTGAAATTAGGAACTTGAGGTGACTTTCAGCAATTTATTTAGATTTTTGAATAAATAAACAAGAGTAAATAACAAGAACCTTTTAGAAGTACTTGTTTTAATTTTCTGCTTCACAATACACCCTAGATGACCAGTCTTTTACATGTGCATTTAACATGTATTAACCTCTGAAACTCTGAACAACATGTATTTTTACAAAAAAAATATGGTGCTTCCTTGTGTGTGTGTGTGTGTGTGTGTGTGTGTGTGTGTGATAGTACACACAGGGCTACATGTAATGACTCCTTAGAAGCACATTTTCACACAGACATGTTTAAGTCTGTAAAAGAAATATATGAATGCCTATGCATTAAAAGGTATTTTGGCATGTTGGAAGTTTTAATCCCAGATTTAAAAAATGAACTGCATGTTAGTAAAAATATTTTTACCTGTGCTAAAGTGGTCGGAACACACTTTCGAAGCCTTCCCTTTTTATTTTTGCCAGCCAAAGATTTCACCTTGGTGACAATAACTGTTTAGTGTTAGTGTTAGGCATGTTCATAGTCTTTTACAGTAATCAGTCCCAAAGGGGTCCAAAAATAAAGATTTTTAATTTGCTAGTCTTTGTTCAAGGTTATAAAAACTTTACATTTCGGCTGTATGTTATTTTCTTGGACGTTATGGTCTTTGAAAGTATGCACATCCAAAACAATTAAATTTCTTTAAAAACTATCATTGTCAAAAGTAGTAAGATTTCAAAGTTAAAACCAGTTCAATTTTTAAATTAAATTTTTATCACATAATTTAGTTTACTGGAGGACTTGGTACAATTTAGAAAGAAATATGTTTGCAAAACATTTCATTATTATTGGAAATTTTTCATTTAATTAGAAAATTTTGTAAATAATGACCAAACATGGGAGATAAAGTCTACTTCTTTTGTAGGAAGAATACCAAAATCATAAATATGCCCACATTCAAGTTGTAAATATCGCAAACACTGTGAGACATTCAAATAATGTCCACCCCAACAAATGCTGGTGTATATCAGTAAGCTGATATTATTTTGTTATGAGGTTATGAGGTTATTTGAAAGCAATTTTACTATATTATTCTGTGAGTAATTAAATAATTGTCTGTTCATTCAGTCAGTGTACCAGTAGTTACATGTCATGTCATTTTCTAAACCGCTTAATCCTAATTAGGGTCACGGGGGGGCTGGCGCCCATCTCAGCCGACTCTGGGCGAGGGCAGAGTACACCCCGGACAGCTCGCCAGGCCATCGCAGACCAGTAGTTACATATTATACATATATAATCTTGGTTTCAAAATCACTTGAGTCTATTAGAAATAGTTTGAAAGTTGAATAATATAACCAGTGACTTTTTACTAGATGAAATAAATCTATAAATTCAGGGAAGACGACAAATATAGGACGCCTTGAGTTTTGTAACAAAAAGGTTCGGAGTGGACAAACTTTTTAACAGACTTTCAGTGTGGGTTTGTATCCAAATCAGCAGCCTGTAAGATTCTAAAAGTATAGTATATGAAATATGTAGCAAATGGATATATTTTCTGAGCTTTAATTGGTAGAAATAACTTTTGTGTTAATTTGCTGATGGCATAAACCTAGATTTCGGAGTGGACACTTTTGGACGGACACATATTCACCTGCTTGTGTAATCAACATTTCAGAATTTGGTTCACATATATTTTGCTGTAAAGTTATATACCTAGATGTACTTTATAAAAAAGTGCATCTGATTAAAAAAAAAGATACATTTCTTATTACACAAGAGATAGAAAAGTCGGAGTGGACATTTTGGACGGACGCTTCCTCACATGTATTCAGATCCGCTCTGTGCAGAATAAACTGGGGATATTGCCACCAGTGCATGATTTCGTTAAACTACATACACTTATCTAATTTTGAATGGAAAATTCTTCATGACAAACATCCTCCTTTGAAAATTATTTCAGTTGGAATTCTGAGAATTTTTTAAGTGGGAAACTTAAATTTGTCCAAAATTCTGTGTATATTTTCAAGACAAACTGATATATTTTGTTCATTTTTTTTATTACCTGAAGGTGCTTCATACTATTGTGTATTCATGCACTCATGCAACAATCATAAGGTGAAACCTATCACGTGATCATCATCATTATTTAGTTTGTATTTATTGATTTATGAAATGTTCCTTTAAGGTACAATAAGAAAGGATCCCATGATACACATTTATTATTATCCGACAGCAGTACCAAGCACCATAAAACCCAGTGAGTTTTAATTCGAGTAAATTTAGACTATGAATGAAAATTTCTCAGATTAATTCTACGAGTGACGTAACAAAGTCGTAAGGACGATTTTGTGCAGGAGGAACAACTGGCAGGGATTTCTAGAAAGCCCCGTCTGTGGAATGATTAGAAATACATTCCCATAAATAAAGTTTCTGATGGGATAAATAAGTTCCCAAACTCACCATACTCGCCACCTGTGCCAGACCTCTCTGAACACTCTGATAAAAGTAAAGATGTCAAAACAATAACGATGTGTTTCATGGCGCACTCAAAGCAAAGCGATCGACTTCGGGCGACGAGCAGCGCAGTTCATCCGCCGGATTACTGATGTGGTCGAGGATTAACATCTGGACATGGAACACAGTCGGCTGTCGGCGTGGAACGGTCACATACACAGAAAAGTACAAAATAAATTCATGATTTCCTAAGAAAAAACTCCGATTCATCTGTTAAACATTACTTTCCCCCCTGTAATCATGACCACGCCGAAAAGAGAAACTGTGAAAAGTCCCAAACACAGAGCCGACACCCGGAAGTACTTGTTGGAGAGCAAATCAACCTCATTTGTAGTCAGTGTGTACACGGTACAGCTTTAATACTCATCCTACTGGGCTTTCATTTCCCAATAGACCCATGGTTTCATTTAGCAGAAACCATATATATACACATAAATCCTTTTCTTATATAAATATTAACTCTGTGGGTTATAAAAGAATGCAGGACTGTACTATTTTTAGTTCATGCTTGCAGTAGTAAATTTTTACCCTTATAAAAGTCAGAATAAAACTACACCGAGGGATACTAAATATCCAGATAAAGGAATTTATAGTTTACTACATACAACCTATACATATCCAAAGTTACTGCCTCTGATACCCATGTACAGTACTCACACCACTGTTTACTAGTTCTAATGCTCAATGGAAATGTACCCAGCTTTATATTGTAATCCTTTGAAAGTATTCATGTTTTCCTGACTAAACATGTCTAGCATACACTAAATAAAAAAAATTCTATTCATTCATCAGGGTTGTAGGGAGCCTGGAGCCTATAACTCAGCTGACTCTGGGCAAAGGCAGGGTACACCCCAAACAGCTTGTCAGTCAATTACAGGGTCAACATACACAACTAGGGGCAAATAAATGGAACAGCCAATTACCCTAATGTCATTGGACTGTGTGAGGAAACCCCACAAATGCACAGGAAGCAAAGGGAGAACATGCAAACTCCACACACAAACACCCTCACTGAAATAAATAAATTGGGGGTATTGAACAATTTGAAAAATGAAAACACATTTAAGCCTGGAACAAAAATACAGAGATAATATGCATGGATTATAAAACGGTCACTTTTTATTCATGTTACATAGCTGTTACATAGGGCTTCTGAACAATTTCACAAGGTTTTTGGGGGACTACAATCAATGCTTAGCAAAAACACAATAGTGGTCTGTATAACCATCGACATCACTGGACAAACCAAAAGAACCTCAGTATGTGCACAATCCTGCAATCAAAGTATTTAACCAAACTCAGGAACAATAGGTAGGCTGTATTAGCTCCCATACCAGCAAATACTAGAAAATGGGCATGCATGACCTTCATTATTTTAATCCATTGTATATCATACTAAAGTGGCACCTTTTTGACTAAGGCATGCTTTTAAAGTAACATAAAGCAGAGGTCTTGTGCAGAAAGGAGTGTGATATTAAGTGAAACCTTGATTGAAAGAACCAATGAGCAGAATTGCCAGGGTGAGTAGTGCAAGCTGATTAGCTACTTAATAGCAGCCCTTCATCTTGACAGTACTGGAATGAAGGAGTGTTCACACAATCACTAACATTCTTCAAAACTGTATTAACCTTCAGCAAACGTGTACTGCACAAATGGCCAAAAATACAGTTTATAATTGAAGAAAGCCTGTCTGCTTTACCCAAGGCTGTCAAATCTGCAAAAGGACACTCACGAATTGTTTCATGATTAACGGACTGCTGACAGCTTGTAAGGCTAATACTTTTCTACAGCAGACACTGCACACAAAGGCAAAACAGACAAACCCACAGAACCATGGAACGGACGAGTTACTTTTAACTTCATATCATCATCATCATCATCATAACCTCAAGCCAGGTGATTAAAATAACAGGACAATTGGAAATTTTATAAACACGGCTCATTGGTAATGATTATGGGTTTACATGACTAGATAACTAAGTGAAACAATAAGGAATGAAGATGTGTAAAAAGTTTTTTTTCTTTTTTCCCCATTTTTTTTTCTTTTATTATTTTATCTGTAGAGACAACACACTGGAGTCTTAGTTCTCTCCATCTCCTCCTTCACCCTCATCTGCTGCATTGTCAGAGGTCCATAACTAGAGAAGAAAAAAAAATATTAGCAGATTTCTAATATGCATGTTTTTAGAACAATTTTATTATAATTTTTTAAACACCAAACCAGCTACGCATTGGGGGGTGGGGACAACACAGAGACACACCAAAGTGATCAGTAATCAATGGATTACAAAAGATAATCAATGACAGAATGGTGAGATGCAGCCTTTACTAATCTACTGCTATTGACAGCAAACCCCATCAGATTTTGTTAGCCTTAAGCTACAACAGCTTGCAGTGAATACAATCATATCATTTATAATTACTTACTACAGAATGATTTGCTGCATCCATATATTACATGTAAAGTTGTGGAAGGTCTGAACAAAACTGGTTCCTGTTATCAATTGCATTTTAACAGCTACCAAGGAACAGCAATACTGCTGACTGTCTAATGTAATGAGCATACACTGACACTGAGGTTAAATAATGGTTTAAATCCGAATTCTCACACATTCATTCCTGTTTATTTGGCGGATCTGACTCTGCCCACATTGTTATAATGTGCGCATTAATTAAAAAATAGTGATGAGCAATATGGCAGGGATGCCATCCCAGTGTATATTTTCATACACACCAGTGTTTGGTTTGATCACAGTAGTTTTCTTCAGCTGTGCGTGTAACTTACTGTGAGGTTATCTCTAAGTAGCTGCATGATGAGTGTGCTGTCTTTGTACGAGTCTTCATTCAGTGTGTCAAGCTCAGCAATGGCTTCATCAAAGGCCTGCAAGCAGAGTTCAGCATTAGACTTCATATCTGAGTTCATTTAAAAGAGTAACCATTACAAAAAAATTGTATTTGCAGAATGAGAATGAATGTAATATGTAATGAATCATCGTTCACCTGCTTGGCCAGGGTACATGCATGTTCAGGAGAGTTAAGGATCTCGTAGTAAAAGACAGAGAAGTTGAGGGCCAGACCCAGGCGGATAGGGTGCGTAGGCTGCATCTCCTTCTTACTAATGTCAAACGCATCCTGATAGGCACTCTGAGAGTTGCTTATTGTGTCTAAGTGGATGGAAAGAATAATGGTTAGGATATAAAATATTAAATTGTAAAATACCATGCATTATTTAATACTAAGTGGAGTTAGGCCTGGGAGATGATTCTGGTTTAAAATAGCTAAAAGATGAATGTTTAGTAATCTTATTTTGTGTGCACTACAAAGGCAAAAAGGTCTCAGTTATGTTAGGGTTTTTTTGTTTGTTTGTTTGTTTGTTTTTTTAAACAAAATCAGATATCTTCTGGTCATGTTATTTAAGGAATTAAAAATAATCTTACTGTTAGCACTAAACAACTCAGTCAAGTTATTTAGCTACTTGTTTGAGCTGGATATCAACTACATAAGCAGTTAAATTAGGGGATTTATTCATTCATTTCCTCATTTTTTAGAATTTAATGACATTGCATTAGCAAACTTTACAGATCAACATGCATGCATTATAATAATCTATTCTTCACATTTCACTCCAGCCTTGTTCATCAACACAAGACAGAGCACTGGGTGAATATGCAATTCTCTGGTATAAAAAAAAAAAAAAAATCAAGAAAATTGCTAGAAAGAGCTAAAACATTGTTGGTGGGAGGAGGCAGTGAATTTTCTTGAAGCTCGGCTGAGAGCAAGGTGCTGGTTGGTATCATTCACAAATGATTTATTTGATTTAATGTAGCTTAACATTATCTAATCCCTGCAATTAAAAAAAAAAAAAAATTACTGCTATTTTGTTCATGAACTTCAAGCTTTTAGCTCCAAATTTCAAACAAATGCATTCACTTGTAAGACTGCTGGAACAATACAAGTTTCCAAACATGTAATTGTTACTGTCCTAGGTTATGAAATATCAACTGTTCACCTAACACTTTACTCACTTCCTGATCAGGGACCATAAAGTGCAGCATTGTGGTTTTCCACAATTGGAGCTGATATATCATATGGAGTGAGAAAGTGTGATTATGGTTGTTGGTGCCAGAAAGGTTCATAAACTGCTAATCTGCTGCTATTTTTAGGCAAAACAGCCTTAAGAATTTACACAGAATGGTGTAAGAAACAAACATCATTAAGCAAGTAGTAGTTTTCTCAGCAGACACACCTGGTTGATAACAGAGGTCAGAAAAGAATAGCCAGACTGGTTGGAGCTCACCAATATTGGACAAAAACATTACCTGTTTTTTTTCCAGTCCTTTGTGATTTCACTGATGCAACAGATTCCTGGTTTTGGGTAAGAGACCTTAGTGTGGTCTTGAGTAGCTATCACCCATCTGCCTCAAGGTTAGGCATGTTGTGCTTTATGAGATGCTTTTCCATTAATGGTTGTAAAGAGTAATTAT
The DNA here is from genome assembly GCA_030014195.1 of Neosilurus mollespiculum. Classification (NCBI taxonomy): domain Eukaryota; kingdom Metazoa; phylum Chordata; class Actinopteri; order Siluriformes; family Plotosidae; genus Neosilurus; species Neosilurus mollespiculum. Next base: position 12,277,308 of record JAQMYF010000002.1, on the reverse strand, counting down.
TTGAATTACTGTAGTCTTTCATTTGAATCTGTTTGGCCATTTTCTTCTGATCTTTCCTCAATAATGCAGTTTTGCTTACAGATCAGTCACTGACTCAACTTTGTGTTTTTCACACCATTTTTTGTGAAAATCTGAGGACTGTTGTGTGTAAAAACTACAGAAGATGGATGTTTAGCCAGTGTGCTGGTATATAATTTGCTGACTGGATAACAGCATGAATTTGCAGAGGAATACGTGTTCCTATTAAAGTGGTCGGCAAGTGGAGTCTAATCCAGTTTCTCTGTAGAATAAATGTAGACTATTTTCCTTTAAGTTTCACCTGATTAGTGACTACTTTATGGATTACATTAAAGTAAATTTATAATTAGTTCTGATCAAAGTGTCACAAAAAGAATAAAAAGAAAAATAATGCATACTTACCCTTCTTATCATCCCCGGAGGCAACCTCTGCGAGATATCTATAGTAATCACCCTTCATCTTTAAATAGAAGACTTTGCTCTCAGCACTAGAGGAGTTTTCAATCAAATATTTGCTCAGGAGTCCCTAAGGAAGAGAAAAAAAAAGAAAAAAAAAAAAAAGAAATATTGTAAAATATGTTAATCTAAAACTGAAGAGTTTTAATGTTAGTGGGCTCCCACTTCCAGGCTAGCATCAGATTACTAGCTTATATTATATGAAAATTAGTAAGCAGTTTCAGTACTTATGGCTCAAAAAACCCTTCTTTACACCCAGTGTTCTTACAAAAATAAAATAGTGCAAAACTAGACCATAACACTTTGCTTTTGCACTTGGACTTGGTGTTTTGGCATTCAAGTACAGTTAACAAATAAACAAATAAACATGATTTTATTGTTGTTAAACAATGGCAGTTACAAATGTGTGAGAAAGTGTGCATGCAGCCTGCAGACATCCTGTGTGAACCCAGCCTTTTCCTTTAGCTTCTGAGGTCAGTGACAATTGCCTAAAATACCTCCTTCACCCAGGACACTGTTCAGCTGACACATGGTTATTCTAAACAGGGAGTCGACGTTGTGCTGCGGTTAGGTGACCTAGCAGTCCAACATTAATGCTCTATTACCAGCTCCAGTGAAAGACACCAATGCACAACAGATATAAAGCCAGCATCCCTTCCTTCATAACTACACAGCTAAAGCTAAGCAGACCAGAGGCATAGCCATGGTCATGATTTGATGGTGGTAATTAAAAGAAAGCTGCAGTTACACAAGCAACGGGAAGAAAAACCGCAAGAAGTGAGTAGAGGCTAAACAAAGCAAACCTCACCAATGCTCTATCTGCTTCCTCTCAGAGGAACCCGCAGTCTATAGACAGCTAACAATCTCTAATAAATAGAAGAAAAAGAACATGACAACAATGGTCCACATTTACTGAAGATGAATTTTACAAAAAAAAAAGAAAAAAAAAAAAAAAAAAAAAAAAAAAAAGGTAGATACACACATCCATCTATCCACCAATCTAATGTGACCTAAAGGATAAGACTACATGAAATAATTGTTCATTCATTTCAGACCAACTTTGTCCTCAAAGACCTAAGGAGGGAAAAGGTATTTTGAGGTTCACACTCATATCTGCTATAGTCAGCAAGAAAAGAAAGGTAGGTAACACTAATGACCAGGACTGGATGAGGAGATCAAGACTGTGATCCATTAAAGTCACAGTACATACATCAGCAATAACACATGTATCATCTGTCCTTTCACATCACCATCTGAATCCATCATCACTTGCTGTAGCCAAGTACACTGAACATTACATTATAGTGTTTCACTCGTCCTCTTTTTGGTGTTAGACTCTAAAGCACTGTAATTTGTCTTATCCCCCACTCTCAACATCTGACCAGTTCTATATCTCCAAAAATAAATAAATAAATAGATAGATAGATAAATAGATAGATAGATAAATAAATAAATAAAACATTTTGTATGTGTGCTGTGGCCTCTACTGATATGACAAACCATTTCTTTGTTTTTAGTGAAGGCGTGAAGGTATGAAGTTTGTGTGGGAAGCCATCAACCAACACTAGGGGGCTGAAGCAGGTAATCTGAAAGGAAAGTACTGCTGTGCCCATACTTTTTTTTTTGCTGCACTAGTAGAAGCTGGAGGAAGTACCCCCCAAAACACTTCAGTGGCTGATAAAAACTCAAACACATATATACATACACACA
>JAQMYF010000002.1:12233825-12255453 GCA_030014195.1 Neosilurus mollespiculum | reverse complement strand
TGTGTGTGTGTGTGTGTCTATATATATATATATATATATATATATATATATATATATATATATATATACACACACACGATCAACTAATACTTCCTTTAAAAGGCAGATACAATCGTACACTATAAATAATAACTAGTAATTGTTGATCTCATGAAAGCTTTCAAATTGAAAGCTCCCCCCACAGTCTGCATATTAGGCGAACTGCTGTTCTAGATTGTCCCTAGGCATGGATATGAGTGTGAATGGCACCTGACAGTGTCTCTATTTACATTATATTTACACAACTCAAAAAATCAGCTTGGTGGATAAAGACTTGTGGTGATGGAGCATATCTTTTAAAGATGTCCCTATGTCATCTTTCTGTGTTATATTTGATGGCATTCTTTTTAGAGTAATTCCAGTCCAAAAAATTGCAATAGTGGAATGGTTTCTTGTGAACAGTTAATGGTTATATGCATTAAACAGCAGTCTATTTTCTTGGCCTCACTTATCTCACCAGCAAACAACCTAAAGGTGGCCAATGAATAGCTTTTGTTAAAACAGAGTAGGCAGTTGAATATAAATGGATCAATGATTTGGCAAAGTTTCGAGTCTCCTGAGTCCTCAGAAAGTGGGGTAAAGCCCAGCAGTAACTTAATTCTTGTCTATAAAAGCATTAAGAGATAAAATACAGCTAGGCTCTGTTGTAGACTAATCACCAATATGCCTGTGGATTCTGTTCCTTCAGGACCGCTGAGTATAATTTGTGAGTAAATGAAACCCTCAAACCAATATAATCCTGGAATAAATTGTAATAAATATAAACACTTGTCCAGTCTTGAGAAGTCTGTCATATGTGGGAGGTTCTTAAAAAACTAATCAATCCTGTTTTTTCAAAGAACAAAGAAAAACTCTGGAATCTGGGAAACCACAGTAAGACTACTGAAGTCCAGGGTAATAAAATTTATGTAGATGGGAGGTTCTCACCCTTCAAAGCCAAATGCATGTACCATAATACTCACCCTAATAGGTTAATCATTGAGCTGTTACAAATGCTTAGGGGTTGATCACACTAGAGGTGCAACTTATGCAAATTGATTTTTTTATTTTATTTAGAAATTCACATCAAGCTGTTTTGTGACTCCAAATGCAAGCGAATATTTTGTGGCTTAAATAAGTATATCATGAAAGGTCAGGAGAAGGTCATGTGACAATTTTTGCAATTGCGAATCTCCTGTCACAAATCAGTCATTTTTGATCGTTTTTTGTTATGAAATCATTCACTTTTATTTATGCGTTATTTGAGGGAAAATTTGTGAATAAAATGTGAATGATTACAAAATATTCGGATTATGGAAGATGCCAGCAAGTCTCAAATTTTCCGCGGGAATGTCTCAAACTTGTCACTTTTCCTTGTGAATGAAAAAGAATAATTAGAAAAACGACATCTTTGCGACCATCTCACGACATGTGTGGACAGTCTGAGAAGAGTTTCAGACTATTCCATGTCAGAGCCTTGTTTTGCGACATTCACAGAAATTTCAAACAGGTGACCAAAATGTGATGTCACGAATGTTACATGACAAATTTGAGAAAAGTAAAGCAACAAGCACAAATTGCCTTTTGTGTCAGTCGATTTTCTATCGCACCTCTATTGTGGTCACCCCCTCAGGTATTCCATCTTCTATCAACACCATATTTCAATGCAAGATAAATTCTGTTTACATGCGAAAATGCTGTCCAACAAAATATGTAAAATATATTGAATAATATGCTAATAATATATAAATCCATAAAAAAAGTTAAATAAGCTTGTCTATCTGGTGCCTTATAATGGATTGTATCCTATCTAGGGTGCATGACTGCCTTGCACCTAGTGTTCCTGAGATAGGCTTCACATCCACTTAGACTGTGACCATCATAATGCACTTACTAAAGGGCAATGCTAAAGATTTGCGATTATTTGAATAATGTTGTATCAGATGTATCTATTTTAAGCAATTTAGTATTTTTGGTCCAAAAAACGTTTTAAGAAATTTCACATAAACCCTTAAAATATTAATGTTTTTTGCTGCTTTTCCATGAACCCTATAGGCACTCTTCTATTTTTTGAAAAGTCTAAGCCTAAACTGTTGAAATGTAGATATGTGTGAGAGAACAGATTTAGACACCCACTCAATGCAGTGGGCCAGGAAGCACAGCCATTACGTAACAAGTGGGCGACATCCCCCCACACAGGCAGAAAACTACACAGAGTAACGGAAGCACAGAGGCCGGTGCCATCCCACTGTTTCAATCTTTCTTTCCCTTCTCTGCTCCTGTTTCCTCCCTCCTCCTTTTCTCCCTTTACTCTTCAGTATTGATGAACTGATGTTTGCTTTCTGCTCCTGCTTTCTAGTCTTTTGAATTCATACATTTCCTGTTTGCACTTTGAACATCTAGGGACATACACTCTAGACACAAGTGATGCATCCATAAGATGACATCACCTCAGTTGTCAGTAATGTAGGGAAATGAAAAAAAAAAAAGGACGGCACTGAAATTAAAAGAAAGAGAAAAACACACATTAAAGGAAAACAGTATAGCTCAGAGTAACTTAAAAAAATAAACAATTTTACCCCTCAATACATCTCTGTATTGGTTTTACTAAAAGTCCTTGCAGACAGTTAAAAAGCCTGGGTAATCTTAATCCCACCCTCTGATGCCTTATTACGCCACTATAAATTGCACAAAAGGTATACAACAGGTCAACAGAAAATTCCTTGGATATTTGTGGGTGTGTCATAAGAAGTTCACTTGTGATGCCATCGTAAACTCTTATCATGGAGTTCTGAACATGTTAAAAATTCTCTTAGGTAATTCTCAATGTAAGGTCCATTTCCTAGGTCTGTTGTGCAATGGCAAATGACTGTTACAACAGACGTAATAATTTTAGATTCTTTTTGGGTCATCTGATACACTTTTGTATGTTTTTCCTTCAATAGTCCTGTGTTCGCTCTACCTCTAACTTAGAGGACCTTCTTATATACCCATGTGTATTGCACAACATTTTTATGACAGTGTGTATGGACATCATGTAACATATATACTGCGGTCTTACATCAACTGAGTGTAACAGGAATATCGTGGGAGAATTATTTTTTTGTCTTGCAAAAGATGTATCACATTCTTATGAGTTTGACTCACAGAGCTGACCATTTTTCTCCATGACAGATGTATTTAATGCTCATGAACTTTAAATCATATTACGTAGTGGCTTCATTAATAAATTCAATGGAACACCTGCCACAAAATCTCTGTCTGGTGTCTTTTCATCTAAAAATGACAGAGTAGTTTCCAAAACTGCTTGTGGAGTGAACATAAGATCTATAAGGATCTTATTTCATTCATTTACTTAATCGTACTAGGGTTCCGAGGAGGCGGAAGTCTATGTCAGCTGACTCTGGGTGAAGGTGCAGGACAACACACACAACCATTCACACTCACACTTGGGGAAATTTAAAACAACATATTAGGCTAATGTGCATATTTTTTGGACTGTGGGAGGAAACCAGAGTACCCAGAGGAAACCCACACAAGCTCAGGTAGAACATGCAAACTCCACACTGAAATGCCTTTGTCAAGCTTGGGACTCAAACCCAGCACCTTCTTGCTGTGAGGTGGATGTGCTAACCACTACACCATCATGCCACCCTAGAATAGAACTATGATGACGAATTCATAGATCACTGTTAGCAACCACCAATGGAATCAATAACAATTGAAAATCTGGTTGTTGTTTTTCCCCCCTTATAGTATATGTGAGATGATGTTCTTTTTTTATTAAAAATTCTTTGCCTGTGTCTCTGTTTCACAGGTTCAAGGACACTAACAGCCTGCTCCTTTTAGCAGCAAAAGACAGACTTCTCAACCTCTTCATGCTGATGCCAGACTTGATGCCTATGATTCCCATCATCAAGCCTTTTAGGTATGCCTTACAATTCTATCCTCTAGGTGATGCATACTATATATCCATAAAAAGTTGTTTGCACTTTTCCAATAACATATAAAATTTTTTATTGTGTATTTAAGTGTCAGTTAAAATGCAACAAGGTAAAGGTAAATAAAGCTCCATCCTGATATGGAGTTATATCTTTCCACATGGACAGCCCTCATCCTCCCTGCTATACACTCACGGGAGGTAATAAGATCTGTCATCATCTAGTTGTTCTAAACAATGACATCATATTGTGTGATGAATGCTGCCCTAAACCATTTGAATGAAGTATGGAATTGGCATTAAATGCACATATTTATCATACATAGATTCCTATTCATTTTGTAGAGTCTGTCTCTGACTGCTTCTGTGGTGGTTATATGTTGAAAGAGTAACATACTTGTTGTTAAATTATTAACATGTCAATACAACGTTCCTGAAACTTGGGCATTATCAAATCAATGTACAGAAATATATGGAGAAAAAAAACATCAATGCTGGTGGTTGTTCTTTCTCTGTTCCTCTCAGATCTCTCTCAGCTTCTTTTTACTTTCATTTGTCATACATGCCCTGATACAGCATGCTTTCAAACCATTGTATTTCCTCCTACTTTCTGCCCACACAAGCTGATTGTTCTGTACTTCCTTCATTAAAAATTAGCCAAGAATTAATAGTGCACTGTCAGAGAGACTTAGCAATTATTGAATGTGTAGCATTAAGTGAATAACATAAGATGGGTCTATATTTGGCAAAACACTAGTATAATCTTCTGTGATCTTCTTTCTCATTCCCTCTCTCTCTTTCTTTGCAGATTACACTTTCTTAAGAGTGCTTATGTCAATCATTGGTTGCCATGGAGACTGGGCAGTTAATCCTTACCTATATATTGAAATTAAATATAATTTCAAAACACAGAAAACCTTACATGGACTGAAGCATACTGTTTATCATGCCCAGCACTGGTTAAAGCTTGGGCAGTAGAATAATTAATATAATCTAGGTTCAAGAATTTATTGTCATTTGTGAAGTAAAAATAGGTAGTTATATTGTACAGTTAATTTTTTACTCTGCATACTTTCCAGACCCAAGTCCAGAGAGATAATATAAATTAATTGGAAACTATAATTTAATCATTAAAAACTGTGATACACACTGTAGTACAAGTACAAATATAAGGCAGTTAAACAGTGGTGGTTAAATTGTACCGTTTATGTACAATGTCCTTTTGTGTAAATTATTAAGCAAAGTAGTTAAGAATAGCTAAGCAAGCACTAGGTTGTAAAAAAACAATATGTTATGTGTTTATGTGCCAAAATGCAACAGCCAAAAAATTTTACAAAAGTGTTCAAATGTTTGTTTTGATGGTCAGTACTGCAGGGCTCAGTCATGGTTGATATATCTGTAGATATCTGTATCTGTGTAGGTACATTTACATCTATGGCATTTGGCGAACACCCTTATCCATCCATTCAATCATTTACTTTCTGAACCACTTAATCCTAATTAGGGTCGCAGGGAGGCTGGAGCTCATCTGAGCCAAGTCTGGACAAGGGCAGAGTGCACCCTGGATAGCTCGCCAGGCTATCGCAGGACCACCCTTATCCAGAGCAAATTTTATGCAGCTGAGTGATTCAGGAATTAAGGGCCTTGATCAAGGGCCCAACAGTGGCAGCTTGGTGGCACTGGGGCATGAACCTCTGGCCGTCAGATCAGTAACCCAGAGTGTCACTACATTGCTAATGTACAATTCCAGGGTTCGTGGCTCTATCATGAGTTCAGGATACTATTACTTTGATTGAGGTTCCTCTATCTTGACTGGTTTCTTCCCATTTCTTCCCAAACAGGCAGGTAGGTTGGCTTGCTATGTTTAGTGCCCATAGATGTGGATTAGTGCGAGATCAACTGGCATCCCATTTTAGGTGAATTCTCCTGCCTTATGCCCACTGATAATGGGAAAGATTCCAGATCCTCTGCCACCGCTACTTAGCTGAATGAAGGTAGGTACATATTCATTCATTCATTTTCTGAACCACTTAATCCTAATTAGGGTCGCGGGGAGCCTATCTTTGCCGTCTCTGGGCCAGAAACACGCTGGCGACTATGCAGCCTACTCTTGACAAAAATCAGCAATGGTTCTTTTCCATGCTTTTCAGCACAGACAGTGAGAGACATGGCTGACATTTGATAACCCAGTTAGCTGCACTAGGGGTACAGCAGTGACATCCCACTGAAAAAGGGGCTTGAACCCACAACCTTGGGATCAGAAATCCAGCACCCTACCACCGGGCCACCATGGTAGGTACATAGCTTCAGCAAAAAACAAACCATATTCCAGGTGCCCTTGGAGAAAATCAACCAGGTTAATGACATTGGGTCATGCTCACTTAAAAGGGGCAAAATTCAAACAGTCTCAGGTGAACTCTCACATTCCTGCATCAATGATTGTCTCTGCAAAGCTGCTGGTGGTCTAAACTAAATAAAACCACCAATTAATTAGTCAATGTGTTGAACAATGCAGCCTGGGCTTGATCGATATTCACCGAGAGATAAATGATAATTAGCTTCTAGTGATTTTTCCATTACTGTGTTTGAGTTTTCATGGAGTACATTTCATTTTGTCCACTTTGCTATATGAAAATTGATATGAAATATTAAGTCGCATGGACAGGTATTGTATTCAAAATATCCTTTCAATAAAGACTCACTGTTGTTTTCAGTGTTCATTCTCTAGATTGACTTCCTTTATTGTTTAGGTTTACCTGTTGTAATAAAGTTTATTGGTAACTCTACGAAGTTTATTGGTATTCCTTCACTGAAGGATGCATTCTGCTTTATATGTGAACACTGAGTTCACAAAGTAAAATTCAGTTTATCTTTTCATCTGAGCCCTTTACTTCATTTGCCAGCCTGTAAATCCATGTTTATGTTTATGTCCATGATTATGTCTTTGTTCTTTTTTTTTTTTTAATGCAAAGTGTAGGCCCATCATCCAAACACAATAAAGCAATAGACTATCACTCTACCTCTGATATATTGTTAAAGAAGCCATATAATGTATTACACACTGGATAATGCACTTTAGTTGCTAAAAAAGTCTAGCCTTAAAGGTCATACCAGGACACAGGGAGGCCACTTCATTCCTTTCTGCTTAGAACATGGTTACAATGTTGGTCAAAGCTAACGTTAGTCAGTCGCTACTTACTCTCTGCGGCAACTCACTCAGAAATATTGCTGCTGTGTGCAAGTTTGGGTACCCTGGTATTTTCTGAAATTATTTAGTATAAAATAAAAATGACATTATGATTTTGGGTATCTGGTGCATTCAATAGTATATTTACCATAAATGAATGCAGGAACTCTTTGACCTTACTTTAGTTCATGAGAATGTTGACAGAGAATAAAGAAAGACTACATATATAAATAAATGAATAAATAAATACCATTTGCTCTTTTTTTTTTTTGCACACAAGGATTGCTTACACAAGAATGTAGCCACAAGATATGAAATCCAAAACCTTGGAATTGTACTGTGTTCACAATGTATTTGTTCATTCTCTGACTTTGTTACTATAATTCCATAGATGGATTAAATTTAGCCCAAGACTGGATCAATATACAGTGTGCAGTAAAGATTATACACCACCACTTTTGTCTAAAAGGGCTCCTTACTTCTCTATAATTTTTTGGTGAAAATGTATTGAACAATGCTACTGTAGGCAAAGAGAACCAAAAAAATCATCCCGTCAAGTATATGGAGGAAAAAGTATTGCTAATAAACAAAAACACTGAAAACACCAATTCTTCTGAAAAATTGGAAGGTGTGTCAATTTTTTTTTTTTCACCTTTGCAAGAAAAATTTGTGCCGGTCGTGGAGTGAGCTGCACCTTCCCTTCCTCCACCTTCATGGCTGAATAGCCCTTGAGCAAGGCACCTACCCTTAACTGCTCTCCGGGTGCCCCTATGTATGTGGCAGCCCACTGCTCCAAGTGTGTGTGCTCACTGTTTACATGTGTGTACTCAGTTTGGATGAGTTAAATGCAGAGGCGATAATTTCCCTTGTGGGATTAATACAGTATATAAAAAAAAAAAAAAAAAAAAAGACAATGGGATTCACCAATCTCTGAACACAGCTGTGAACAACTCTGAGTTTTAAGAACATGTCATGAATCCGATGTAGATTTTTCTTACAGATTTTCCAAAGAACAAACTTAAGAAAAACTTGAGAAGATATTGATGAATGAGGCCCATTATTTTTACCTTTCACAATAATGGAATAGTGGGGCAGTGGTGGTCCGGTGGTAGGGTACTGATCCCAAGGTCGGGGGGTCAAGCCCCACTATCAACGGGATGTCACTGCTGTCCCCCTCAGTGCAGCTAACTGGGTTATCAAACGTCAGCCATGTCTCTCACTGTCTGTGGTAAGAGGCATGTAACAGAACCATTGCTGATTTTTGTCAAGAGTAGGCTGCATAGCCATCAGCATGTTTCTGCCCTGCGATGGCCTGGCAAGCTGTCCAGGGACTCTGACCTCGCCCAGAGTCAGCTGAGATGGGCGCCAGCCTCCCTGCGACCCTAATTAGGATTAAGCGGTTCAGAAAATGAATGAATGAACTATAATGGAATAATGGCTATAGGAACATTAATTCTGGGAAAGTAACATTTGAATGTAAGGACTAGAGAATTTCCAGCTAACTTATACAGAACTGGACTCCTAGAGTCATAGCACACAACATCTCAAGGATTTCCATGAAAAAAAAGTCCATCTACCCTACTCTATTGAAACAAAGCTTCTATATTCAGGGTCTAATTCTGTCAATTCTCTGAGCTTCTTTGAGTTGAGGATGGCACATGCTACTCTCTGCTCTCATCTTTGGTTATGCATGTAAACTCCCCACCACCACCCTCACATACACACTCCACCTACCAATCCCTGCTGTATCCTTCGTCAAGGCTGCCGTGGTGCTGTGTGGTTGCCATGGTGACCAGCACAACGCAAAGCATCGTGGGCAACAATAGGATTTACCATGTGTGAGCAGAATGCAAAGAGGTGAGCAGATTCCCAGCCTCTCAGAGCTGTGCTTTAAAATATTAGAAAGAAATAAAATTATACTTATACTATCATCCTACGCTGTAAACAGAGAAAGATCCCTCATGGTTGGCTTGTCCGATTAGGTTGTAGACTTTCTCAGGGATCTGCTATGGTAAATTCATTCAGGTCAAAGATTTCTGGAGCATACTTTTGCATTTTCTCCCGGGTATTCCCCTTACCTTATTGAACTCAAGAATGACTCATGTTCCCACATTACCTCACACCTGAGACCTATCCCAGAAGTCTACAGAGGCTCACTTGATTCACAAAAACGAGAGAATGAGAGCGCAGTAAAAGTAATGAATCATTAATGACTAATTTAATGGGTTTTATTTTTTTAAGCGTCAACATGAATAATCTCAGACTCTTTGTTTAAGACAAAGCATCAGCCTGACTGTTTTCTTGCTCAACCACAGACTGTATCGAGCAGTAAGAAGCAGAGCTGTGATGGCGAGATGCAGTGAGAGCATGCAATATTTATAACAGCTGAAAACCCTGCAAACTGGATTCAGTATAATGTTCTATCTTCCTCCTTATACAGTATAAGACTCATACTGCACAATCTTACCAAAATGCACCCACCGCCTCCTACACCTCCCTCCCTGGTCTACGCCATCTGTGGAGGGCAAAAAGAGAGGCGAAACATGCCAGACTAGAGCAAGAGTGAAATACTGAACTACAGTAGGAAGAATGCAGTAGTAATGTCCATGCCAGCAGTTACCAACTGTTCCTCATTTCCATAGACTCTATTGCTGCGTTTTGCATAAAGAACATTGGAGAGAAAACAAGAAGACTGCCACACATGAGAACAAGGCAGCACACATCCAACAGGTTAGGCAAGGTAGTTTGGCCCTGAGAAAAAACACACACACACACACACACACACACACATACACACAGGAGAAATCACGAAGATCACACAACTATTTTGAGAAAGATGAATAAATCATGGATGGCACAGTGGCGTAGTGGTTTAGCATGTCCACCTCACAGCAAGAAGGCTCTGGATTCGAGTTGCGGGCTCGGATCAGACATTTCTGTGTGGAGGTTGCATGTTCTCACTGTGCTTTTGGATGGTTAAATATTTGTGTGTGTTGGCTCTGCAATGGTCTGGCAAACTGTTAAAGACGTACCCTGCTTTTGCCCAGAGTCAGCTGAGATAGGATCCTGGTAGAATTATGTGTTTTGGGGAATGAATGAATGAATGAATGAATGAATGAATGAATCATGACCAATTATAAAAGACATGTATATATATTTCCCCCTCAGATCCATCTCGGAGTGCATGAGAACCAGACCAATCACAAACCTATAGATCTTAAAAAAAACCTTCCCAATTAGCATGATTCAATGATCAATTTTAAATACAGAACAAACAGTAGCATGTGAAATAGTGAGCAGCTCCCACTCTAAAGTCTCTCCAATTGTTTCTGTTTCCATGGAGCTGCATGTCCTCATGTCATAACGCTCTCTTACACACCCACACAAACCCACTTGAAGAGCCACCCACACACACACACACACACACACACACACATTATACAAAAGAGATCATGCTGATCTGTGGTCATAGAAAATATATTTTATGCTCAGCAAAAAACCCCAAGCTTTGATATAAGACCTGTAGTAATTAATTCAGCCTTACAGCAGTCAGTCATCTGCTCAGCTGGATTTGTAATAAACACTGAAAGTGTTCAGCAATCAAAAATTTGAATTTAGATGCTGTGTAAGGGACAGCAAATATGAGAGGATTTCATTTGCTGTTCTTTTGTAGGTTTTGTGTGGAGGTTCAGATTCACTGGTTGTATCCTTTATTTGTTTATAGATTCAATTAATATGAAATGAAAAAAATAAATAAATAAAAATCGAATTGTAGCTTTGAAGCTGTCTAAGCAGGGCTGTGCTGGTGCGCCCTCTACCGGACTGTCTGTGCCTAGCAGTCTGTTTTCATACAGGGCTCACAGGGAACCTTTTCACTGTTAAATAAAATTCCAAGGAAAGCCTCAGCAAAGACTTATTTAATTAGCATAATCCAGGTATTTAACATTTAACTATTAATCATTATTCAAATATGTAATGCAATATTCTGGCTGGACGGCACGGTGGCATAATGGTTAGCATATCTGCCTCACTGCATGAATGTCTACCCACAGTCCTAACCATATGCATATTTGACGAATTGGCAGTTCCAAATTGGTATAGGTATGAGTGTGAATTGTTGTGTGTGTGTTGACCCTGAGATGCATTGTTGAGCTGTCCAAGGTGAACCACGCCTTCGCCCAGAGTCGGCTGAGATAGGCTCCAGCCTCCCCACAACCACAGTCAGATTAAGTAGTTCGGGGAGATGGATGGATGGGTTGAAAAGTTCATAGGGTAAATAAGAAGGAGTAATGTTAGAGAAATGAAACTTGACAGGGAATCCAATTGCTGCAACGATGGAAGAAGTATGTAGACCGCAGGGGAGACTGTTGAAAAATAAGCCACATTTGGTCAAGTTCGACCTCTGGATCATGGTCAGCCCTTGAACTTTTCAGCCCACCCTCATAGGCATTTTCCTAGTTTTCATCATTAGTAGGCTATACCAAAATAATGCTCAGTATAATTCTCAGTAATCCCAGAATGTGTGACTTTTGGTCGATGATGTTATTATTATAATATGATATGATATTTATAATATCCATCCATCCATACATGGGCTGTTTCACAATCAGGGTATACTTTTTGGGTCCACAGTATCTCCAAAAATAAATAGATAGATAGATAGATAGATAGATAGATAGATAGATAGATAGATAGATAGATAGATAAATTAAAAAAAAAAAGTTTTTGTGGTTTCTTGTTACCAGTCAACACCTTATGAGACTAGAATATTTTGTGTGAATTATCAGAGCTACAGGTTTACTGGTGTCTAAATTACACTGGGTAAAAGTATAACAGGTACAGGGTCTCTAGAATAAGTGCATCTGCTTGTAGTGTATCAGAATAAGGCATACAAAAATATGTATATGTGTACATATTTGTATCTCAGTTAGTCTCGCTATGGACTGACATTCATATATATTATATTTCCAAAAAGAGAAAAATTTTAAGTTTTAATTAAATTAAAATTTAGCCAGAAGTCAAACAAAAGTTTTTACAGCATATCTTTCTTAAACAATAATATTAACAAAATATCAAGGCTTATACATGTGAAAAGTTCACAGATGATGCAATATATATTTCTGTTTAACTGTATGTCTTTTAACGGAGAGGACATTTTTTGACACATGACCTGCCAGCATCACTTATAAAGAATTCACAGCATTAAGTATAAAAGCTCACTAAACACAATTATCTGAGCAGGTTTTATGCAACATTAGTTGTATATATTATTAACTGCAGTAACAACAGAATCAGTGACAATCATTGTGGTTTTCCGGAGAAGACACGTTTTGATGGATATGCTTATCAAGCTGATGTGGAACTCTGTACAGAAAGTATTTCACATCCAATCCCAATTATATTTTTCAGCAAGCTATACAGTACAATGCTGCTTTAGAAAAAGCAATTAATATATCTGAAAAAAGCACATGTGTCCTCCACATGTAATGTCTACTTTCTGGAGTAGACATTTCTGACAGACAAAGGATCCCGACAAAGCCACTTAGATTATAAATAGAGCTTACAAGCAGCAGAACTTCTTTCTAGACTGTATGAAAATACCCCTCCAAAAGTAAAAGTTAGTTAGTAATTAGGAGCGCAATTCAGAATTTCATCAGGTAAAAGCATTTTTAAAAAAATATTTATTACACTGGAGAGAATTGAATTCCGTACTTAGTCAAAATTTGAGCAATATTTTCCTCTGATAACACTATTTATCAGAATTAAGAAAAGATTTCACTAATGTAGCTGGGACTACTCTTCTTCTATGCAACAATAAACGAGACAGTCATATGCAAGTGGCTACTTAAAGGGATCCCTTGTATAACTTTAAAAAGCCAGCCCTGACCATGAAACGGCTCTTATTTTGAAATGCTTTGTGCGGCTCTTATTTTGAAATGCTGTATGCGGCTCTTATTTTGAAATGCTGTGTGCGGCTCTTATTTTGAAATGCTGTGTGCGGACGCCATTTTGGATTTTTCATTAGTCATGTGGTGATAAACTTTGCAGGGATTCAGAAAGGTGTTTGATAAATTAGTGCCTTGGTGGAAGCCTGTTTAAGTCCTCTAGCCATGGATGAAGAGATAACTGTGAGTTTCAGTGATATCCATTAAAACGAAATTGAATAATAAACCTGAAAGATTTGTTTCGGTGGAAAGAAACTGAACGTGTTCTATTTTGGTGTGTGTGTGTGTGTGTGTTTTAGGACGGTTACAGTGAACCCTGTGAACAGTGTGGTTCAGTGTTTTGGGGTGTTTCAGATGGAGGACAGTTCTTCTGTAAAAACTGCCATAATGTGATTGAGGTGAGTCAGACACCTATTTTATAATTAAACTCTGTATGTTAACCTGGTAGCTATATGTACAGCTGCAAAAATAAAGTGTTCTTAGGGCATTGCCTAAAGTCCTGTAGGTTCAGTTTAATTTGTATAGCACTTTTTACAGATGATAGTGTTGCAGAGAAGCTGTACAGGGATGCAGACAGGCTCTGGGCTTCAATTCAGGCCAAAACACTAGATCAGGGATTTCAGTGGCTTTCAGTATGGTGGTAAAGTTCCATGATTGACAGAAAAGCTGTGTGTCTGACTGCATTTCAATGCACTGGTTATTTAAACTCCGTGGCACATAAATATAGTGTCTTTCACAACAGGTTTGCATGTCACCCTTAAGTGAATGTTGAGGTACAGGTCTGAATGGGTTGCGATGGCCTGGCGAGCAATTTAAGGTGTACCTTGCCTTTGCCCAGTGTCAGCTGAGATGGGCTCTAGACTCCCCGTGACCCTTATAGTCGGATTATGCTGGACTGTCTGACTCGAAACAACATTTATCTGGTGATAACCATGTCCGAGACACACGCAGCCCTGGGTGTTACATTTATTGCAACAGTATTTCAAATCAAATAATCAGGTTGTTAATAAAGTCATTTATGAGCTGAGTTAGGTACAGGGAAAATACAAAAATGGACATGATTCCCTGTAGACTTGAACTTAAAGACAAGAGCTATTTAAACCTACTTGTGTAGGGACCATTTCAAAATTGATTCACAGAGACAAAACAGTTGTATATATCTACTTGAGTTCAACTTTTTCCATTTTGCTCCCAATTTACAGAGAACTACAGAAGTTGAGGATATGAACACATTGCCCTTCAACAGCAGGATATCCTCTTTATCATCAAGCAAACAGAAAAGGGATGGAAAAGGTTAGTTACCTTTCAGAGTCAGATGTATACTGTATGTACAGTAGCTATCAATCCTGAAGTGACTGCATGAGCCGTTGTATCCACTCATGTACAGCACTGTGCAAAAGGCTAATGGAACAAATGTTGTAAATCCACTTTGATTTGGTTGCATAATTGTTAATTAAATACAGAAGTTAGTTCCTGTCCATTTTATGTTTTGATTCTTGCTTAAATATTTTACCTTTTTTATTGACATGAAAATTACATTTGTGGTGTGCATGTTTGTGTACTCTTATTTGTATTTTTGTAAGGTGCCCGAGAGTGGATGGTATGTGAGGGATTTCAGTTAGTCCTTAAACTTCAGGCTGAAGCGCTGGTTGATCTGGGTGTCTGCCCTCAGTTTAAGGTTAGTAAAGTGATGCAGATAATATAGAAGAGATTAAAGCAGATATTTGCTTTTTATTAAAATGAAGTGTCTTACAGACAGATGTTTTATGGATTTTCTGGAAGCGATACATGCAGAAGACCAGACAGGCATACACAAAAAAACCATTGAACAATCTCAGAAGTTCAGCGGTGAGTTAGACACCTCCTGAGTTTTGTGTTTGTATTTTATGTGTAGATGATCATGGGTAGAATGTCTATAGTATGTTTTTAACGAACTGAAAATAACTTAAAGCATAATGAAAGGAAAGCCTTTCAATCTCTAGACTCTGCTCAGTTAGTTAGCTCCATTTGATAGTTTGCAGTAGCCTGTTTGAAAAGGTTGCTGTTTCACCCATGAGTGCGCAGAGTCATGAGAATAGGGCATGAATTCCACGTTCATATAAGGCAAGTTGATGGCAGTGATAATATTTAGATATTAATCTAACAAATCAGATATAAACTAGTGAACTTCTGAATTGAATAAAGTAAAACTAGCCACTTCTACAATTTGTACACGATTCCATCTGCATACATGAAAAAAGTTTAGTGAAACAGCAATATTAAATAGAAACAGAGATAAATTATGCCTGAGAGCTTTTATTTAGTTTAGGTTTAATTTCCTTTTTAGCAGAATGAAATTGGACCAAAATGTTGACAAAAAAGGCTCAAATCAATAATGGCAACTCAAAATTTCAATATCAAACTAGAGGGGCACTAGAGTGAAGGGCACCTCTGCCAGCCACAAATGGGTTATGTTGAAAAGTGTATTGATTAACCCAAAGGCTGCAGGTTTTTATTAGAACTCAGAATAGTTATAATGAAATGTCTCCCCCTAGTGGCCGTCTGATGAACTTTCATTCACACATTACATGCACTTATTCAGAATCAGAATACTTTATTGATCCCGAAAGAAATTGTTGACCATAATTTAATTTTTCAAACATGACCCTGTGCATGTATTACCTCAAAAATGTTATGATTTGTTACTTGTACCACACCCTACTGTACAAAAAAAACAGCAAAATCTGTGCATAGTTTTTTTTGAGTTATTTTGCACGCAAACATACAGAGGTGAAAAAATAATCTGCACACTGAGAAAATAAATCGTGACCAGTTGTCAGTTATAAGAATAGAATAGCAAGATGTTAAGGATGGTCTTTTTTCTTGATTTGTCGGCTTAACAAAAATTTTTGATATTCCCAGGTTAAAAAAAATAAACCTCGCTCATATTACACTCTCTTTCATGCACTTGTTCACACCTCAGAACATGACCAATGACAGTGATGGCGAGTCATCTGTTGCTCTCAGTGAAGCTTCATGTCACTCGACGGAGGAAGCTAGCACAGTGTCTGGTATTTTTAAGTCATTTTTTTTAACACATCACTCTGATTATCTCATTAGACTGTTTTGCTTATTAGCTTTGATGTTTGCAGGATACATCAGTGACGGGAGGTCTTCAGTGTGTTCGGGCTCTCTGGATGCCGAGTACTACTTTGGACGGAAAGAAAGAAAGATCCTGATGAATATGCCTCGAACACTAGCATTCTGCTACTTGGCTCTGCTTTGGGTCCGGGAGGCCGTAACCCTGGCAGACTTGCTCAGGTCAATAAGCAGAATATGTGCTCCTCCACACACAGTATTGGAATGTCTGACATCCTTTTTTAATGGCGACATATAAAGGTTTTTCACTGACAGAGTGAATGGGGTATTTATAATTATTTTTGATCACAGTTTTCATATGTGATGAATAGATTTTGTCACAGTTTAACACACTCCTCCATACTTTCATGGTTTAACTGTGCTTAAATGAGTGTGATATTTCTCTTGCAGGTTGGTGTCTGAGGGTCACATTCCTTATGTTAATGTTCATGCACTTTTTCCAGAAGAGATGAGATTTTTTGGCAAGGATGCCATGATCTTTAGAGTTGAGGTGAGCAAGCAGACTTTATTGTTTGTGTAGCAGTGGTGCATATATTTTCAGATTATTACTTGGTGTCGATAAATGCATGTTGTCTCCAGTCTATTCCCTCTTACAGTAATGTACACAAACAGACATTGGAACTGGCAGCACTGATGGAGCTACCCACTTTCCCTCCTGTGTCTCAGGACTGTCTCCTTCATCCTGCTTTACTCAGCCTGCGCTATTTGATGGATGCTAACCTTCCTGGTGGGTTTGCATGAAGCAGTGAAAAAAAGCTTATAAGAGTCAGCTTAGTGACTCTTTCATTAGTGTTCATTTTCTCTTTCTCCGGCCGTCTTTCAGACAAACTGCATACATTTGTTTGTGAGGTAATAAAGAAAACAGCCATGGGGAAAGAGTCCTTTCTGACTTTTGACCCTACTGTGAGGAGTCCTACCCTTTTGTGCTATGATCTTCAGGCTGCAGCACTCATTGTTGTGACCATGAAGCTTTTGTTCAGGCTGGATGATAAAGTCGAGTGGTGAGTGTCCATTCTGGAGCTAACGAGTGCATCAGCATTATTATGGTATTTGGTGAGAAACAGTTAGGTATTTATCAAAAATGTGGACATTCTCTTCACTTCACTGGCATTACAGCACACATTTGGTAAAAGATGTTATATAATCTTTAGTTTGTCCTAATAGTTTGTGTTTAAGGGAGTGAAGAAGGCATGCTGTACTAGTGGACGAGTTATATAATAGATATGAGCTCCATGACTGACTGTACTGAATTTTATCCAGTTTTTTATACTTCAGTACATATTTTTAAAGCCATGGTTACCTACATCCCTGATCTACAGCACTAATCCAACACTCTAAACCCTGACTTGATTCAGATTGACTCATTCCTGTTTATTACTTTCACCAAGGAGGTTATGTTTTACCTTTGGTTTGTGAGTGTGTGTGTTAGCAGGATTACACAAAATTTCTGTGCAGATTTTTAAAGGGGAAATATTAGCACACTAGTGTCATTGCATGAGTCCCTGTCCCTCCCTCACTGCCCATGCACAGTGGTATTTCAGCTCATCCTGGTCTACCTAAAAAGGAGGGTGTCCTACCTCAGAAATCAGAGCAGAATATGCACAGAGAGTGGAAAAACCATTAATAGGAGAAGGAAGCCAAACAAGCCGTTCAGTGCACATACGCTCCTAATCAGCATTTCGGGGAGGTAGGCATACAGCATTTATTTTTATTCGGAAACATACCAAGTGTTCCACTGGTGTCCGAAAAAAAAAAAAAAAGACCTGAATATAGGTAAAATATCTGAACTTTAATGAAATTTTTAACAGGCTTGGCTTTGAACAAGGAAAACTCCATCAGATTTTGGAGAATATCTGGATCAAATTCTGGATCCAGGAATTTTTTTTAAGGATTCTGTAGCCGAGATGGGGGGCATTGGGATTGCTGATCTTGGCAGAGACTTTTTCTCTCCGAGTGCTTGTGTTTGTTCATTCATTCGTTCAATCATTTATTTTTAAGAACCTATTGAGCAGGTTTTACACTTGGCTTTGATTATACAAGTGACCATTATACAAGTTACCAGTGGCTGTTTCTTTTCTGTTTCTTTTAAGGACCTTGTACAGAAAAGAATGTAAACAAGGAAATGAAAAGCATCACCGCAAGAAAAAGACCAAGCAAGGTAGACAATTTGGATTTCATATTGGGAAATAGATTGGAGATTATTTATTTCTGATAGAACTACCAGACCTTTTATGATTAGTTCACAAATTCACTTTATTTATTACTAGATATTACTTCTGTTTCACTATAACGTTCGCTGTTTGTTTCTTATTACCTAACCGGCCCTCTGTTGCAGGTAAAAAGATGTTTAGTTTGAGAAAATGGTTTATGACTGTACAGCCTGCACTGGAACGAGCCAGGGAGAAAGAAAAGCAGGCTAAGGCCATGTAAGCAGCTTGTTCTGATAAATCCTTGTTTATACAGTCTATCTTGCTATTTAAACGTCTAAATCTTTTATCATTGCACTCCCCCCCCCCTTAGGCAACAGTGGAAATCTAAGAAGCCAATCATTCCAGCATTGAAACATAAAACTGTCGTACTAAAACGGAGACGTAAGTGCATAAGATCCATCATATTCGTCTGTGTTTATAGAATCCTCAAACATGAAAATCAGTGTGAAGTATGTCCAGAAGAAACAAATGCCAGCACAGAAAATGCCATGTTTTTTTTCTTGGGTTTTTGGCCCAGTTTATTTAATGATTGCAGGACCTTTGAGGAAATCCCATCCTGTCCTTTAGCCACTGGTTTGGTATGAGTTGTTAGCACCAATTTACCAACAGACACAATGATTTTCAGAATAGCCTCAATCCATCTATCTGTATACAGTGATGCTTGAAAGTTTGTGAACCCTTAAACATTTTATACATTTCTGCATAAATATGACCTAAAACATCAAAACAAGTCCTAAAAGTAGATAAAGAGAACCCAGTAAAATAAATAAAACAAATATTTTACTTGGTCATATATTTATTGAGGAAAATCATCCAATATTACATATCTGTGAGTGGCAAAAGTATGTTAACCCTTTAATTTCAGTATCTGGTGTGACCCACTTTTGCAACAATAACTGCAGCTAAACGTTTCCGGTAACAGTTGATCAGTCCTGCACTTTGGCTTGGAGGAATTGTAGCCCATTCCTCCATACAGACCAGCTGCAACTCTGGGATGTTGGTGGATGTCCTTGCATAAAATGCTCATTTCAGGTCCTTCCACAACATCTCAGTTAGATTAAGGTCAGGACTTCGAATTGGCCATTACAAAACATTAATTTTATTCTTCTTTATCCATTCTTTGGTTCTTCATCCAGTGTTGGGTGAGATAGGCTTCAGCCTCCCCGCGACCCGAATATGATTAAGTGGTTCAGCAAATCAGTGAGTTTTCTGTTCTTTTATTATCAATTGCCAATTATTCTCTCTCTCTCTCTCTCTCTCACACACACACACACTCACTTCCTGTCTCTCAGGTGTGGTTGAGCAGCTGCAGAGTAGTTTCAGCGCTCTTTCAGGTTTAGCTTCAGAGCAGCAGAGTTCTGCTCCATTCACCTTCCTCTTTCTCTGGGGGGACGAAGATGGAGCTGATGGACCCAGCCTGCATCACAAGTGCCTGGACTATCTGATGGTGAAAAAGCAAAGTCTCTGGCACTTTGTTAACCGTAAATATTGGCACACTGACTTGAGGAAATGTGACCCAAGGTACTAAAGATAAATTGAATTGTTTAAGAAGAAATGTAGAAAAATGATTGGTTTTGACCCCTGATCTTAGAGGGAAGCTTTTTGTAAATAGTTCACAGGAAGTGCTCTATGTTGGACAGATTTCTGTCGAAATTTATTTAACTAAGATGTGCTTATGTTTCAGGTCCAGTTTTACACAAAATGTTAGGGGTTCATTTATAAAAATGAATATAAAGTATTTAAGTGTGAATGAACAATTGTTTCCTAAATTTTCCTTTGATTTTACAAATGGGTTTCTATGGCAATGTTTGTTCGTGTTCTTTTAGCTCTACAAAGTAGTGTGTGGTATGTAATAATTACTGATAATTATTGATTAATTGTCCAAATGGCGAGTGGTGGTTGTTGTGTATTATTTATGACAGTATATTCACACCCTGCCTCTTTGATTTGGTTAGTCATGATTGACCTCAACCTGAACGTCTTTTACTCAGGGCAGATGGTGATCGCTAGCAGATGCTGTACAGTACAGTTTTAATTGTTATTAATAAACATAACTGTTGAATCAATAAGCTAACAAATGTGTTGCTTTTTGCATTTGGGTCCTGTGAATATGTCAATTTCAAAGATTTTAATTTTGCCTGTGCAGGCGGTGTGGAAATCATTTCTGGGAGCTGGAGCCTACTTTGCCTAGGATGTACTTGTGGTTGCTGGGATTCTTCTCTTTCATGCTGGGTGTTGAAGATGCAAAGCTACACAGTGCAGTCGTCCAGGTGGAGCGGTGCCTACTTAAAAAGTCAAAAAACTTCACCTGAGGATGGACAGTGTGTGATTAAAGTATTTCGGTTTTCATCTTGTATGTGAAGTCATTGCATGGTGTTACACTTCAGAACAGGGATGTCGGAATGCAACCTTTGTAAGGTTTACAGACTAACTTTTCATAGAGCCTTTTCTCTTTTATTCAGTAAAAGGATGATGGGTTGAAATTAAATATTTTTGTTTATACGCTGATTTATAATGTCCAGAGCACATTATAAAGGATTTATTTTGTACCCTGTTATGAAATGCACCATAAAAAAAGCTAGAGACGGGTCAAACCTGTGAATTTTTACTAGTCGTTGTAGTAATGAACAAAAACTTTGGTAATGTGATTTCTACTGTAAAGATTTAATCTGTGGCAGTTTGTCATTATATAAAATATGTGAATATTGTATTCTATATGTGTACACCTGAACCTAATATAATTGTTTTATTTGAAATATTTAAAATGCACATATTTTTAGATTTGCCATAAACACTTTTTACTCTTTTTCAAGAAACTGTTTCTTAAAGGAGGCCTTAAGCTGCAAGGGATATTTTTGATGTACTGTATATATGTGAGTTGCTAATTTTGCCCATTTTTAAAAAATGTATTGTTTTTCATTCTTATGATGGGTGTAAAAAAAAATAAAAACAAAAATAAAAGTTAGTGTACAAATAGAGGCAGGCAGGAAATACATAACATAAATCCATAATGTAAGTCAGAACTTGACTGTTGAGCCTTGGGCACCAAAAGCATTCTAGATAGCCTAGATCAGGGGTCACCAACCTTTTTGAAACTGAGAGCTACTTCATGAGTACTGAGTCATACGAAGAGCTACCAGTTTGATAGGTTCTCCTGAAATTACACATTTGCTCAGTTTGCCTTTAGTTA
>JAQMYF010000002.1:12220920-12233725 GCA_030014195.1 Neosilurus mollespiculum | reverse complement strand
GATACTCATCTATGTGAAGACACTGATCACGTTAATGATTTCTCACAATAATTATCAACAATAAAAATCAAAAATTAGTTTTAGACGCAGCTCACTAGTGAGTTGTGCTATTTTTAGAACAGGCCTGCGGGCAACTTATGTGGTCCTTGGGGTGACCTGGTGCCCGCGGGCACTGTGTTGGTGACCCCTGGTCTACACATTCTATATAGTCTAGATATCTCAGAAGTTCATTTTTATAATTTGTGACCCATCACAGCAAAGTGGATATTAAGTTGGAAATTATTAAATACTTTTTTGAACTTTAAACGCCATTTTCTCCAAAGGTGCATGCTTAAAAAGCTGTAAATTCCTGGCAGGTTTTGGTTAGTTACTCCAAAACTAGACAATTATGTTAGAAAATTTGGTATCATTTTAATGTTTAGAATATGAGCTACAAAATGGCACCAGTAATTCAAATTTGATAATTTCTGACTTAATGCCCTCTTTGCTGTGATGGGTCACATTTAATTTTAGAATTCAGCATGTTATGTTAAATTAGTTTTGGCGTTGAAGACAGAAACAGTCTTGCTCAACACTTGGTTTTGTGGTGTAGCGTGTAAACCAAAGATAACCACTCATTCATAGCTTGACCTTCATCCAGTAGGTCATGCATGGGTCAGCTAAATCCCACACATGGATGGAGGAATCATCTGCTGTTCTACATTTTCTCGACATGAATTAAAAACAGTAGTAAAGTGCAGTATGCGGCCCAGTTAAAAAACTCAAATGTGAAAAATGTATTTGCACCAATAAGCTTTTGATTATCTTGTGTTGGTGGTTATTTCTGAGCTCTTCTATCTTAAATCATGAATGCATGTGTCCACTATGTACATTCCTTTATAGCCACAGTCAACTCATCTTATAATGATTAAGTATGATAAAGTGAAAAGAAAGTAAGAAAAGAAAAAAGGAACGGGTCAGTGTGGTTTAATAACCTTCCCAGGGACCAGATTAGAATCCAGTTGGACATTTCTGGGATGTGGTAGTATAGAAGAAGTACAGCATAAATATCTACAGTCATTATAGGATGCATGTCTACATTCCGACACCCTAAAGGAATGTTTTCAACCCCTTTGCAGAATCTACCCACAAAGTATTGAGAGCAGAAGGGTGTGCCACAGAAAAAAAATGACTATTAAATGTATTTTATTTTTTTCTATTTATTTATCATTGTATTTTATTATTTATTGTTATCCAGCCCTTTCTAGATAGGACCGTGGGGCCCAGCAGGACCTGTTTGTCCGAACCAAACCCCATCACTCCCTGTATTTACTAAAATTGTCCAGTAGGGGGAGACAGCCATGTAATTTAAGAGCTATAAATTTCTTTTGTCCTGTTGCTTTTCAATCTTTTAACCATTATCCATAATAAAATATCTAAGACTAGAATGGTACAAAAGTTCAATGTTCCATGAAGCAGACAATCTTTCATATAAAATTATGCTTTTGTGTATTTTCAACCTTCCAATTCTGTTTGATGTAAAAGGCCAGGGTTTTTTCTTTGTTCTCTGAGATCTTTGTGTTTTTACTTCAGGCTGAAGAGATTGAGGGGTCTTCGTCTCTGTCTGTACACATACACCCACATGGAGGAGGGGAGCAGGCTGGGAGAATATGCAGTACCTCATGGTGCACAATCTCTCTGTATTTCTCTATATAACACACCCAGCACTTCACTCAGCAATGAGTTAAAACAATATTCAAACTAGTGTTTACGTTCAACTGTTATAATGAAAACTCAAGAGCGTATATTCCATCAATAAGGTTCGAAATTTTTAAAACATGCACAGCTAAGTTCCTTGGACAAACCAGACATGTCTCCTGAGATGTTTTATGAATGGTGATTTTTATTTAGTCTTATCCATTTTATCTATTATAATCCAGTTAGCTACCATGTTCTACAGGTTTTGTGGTTTTTATGTTCCATCAGACCCACACAATCACCTCAGTGAGGTAAATGTAAAGTCTAGTTTTTGGGAATGGACACATACATACATACATACATACATACATTAATTAATTAATTACAGATTTTGAGTAACTTAAAAAAGAAAACTTCAGAAAAGCATTATAGTACTATTTTTAATAATTTATTGGCAATTTCATTATAAATTACATTTGAGTGAACGGGTCTTTGTTCACTCTGTGGCACTACCCCAAAAATGGAAAGGATCTCTTAGGATCTCTTCTGAACTCTAGTCCTGCCCTTCTCAGTTTTACTTTTTCCCTCCTCCAAAATGAACATGATCCCACTCATTAGCTAATGATCAAACCTTTTGTGTCATAGCGAGTTAAAGGAGGAAAAACTTGAGCCTGTGGAGTCTCTGGTACTGGAGCTGAGAACCCTGACCTAAAGGATAAATGAGACTTGTAGCTTTAGAAGATCCAAACAGATCCATGTAGGCATTGTGAGCTCACACTCCACACCTACAGTGAGGTATCATGTTTGTGCCTGTACTTGAGCTTAATTAACTACTATCATTCTTGCTATTCTTTCTCTTATCATGGCTGTGTACACTCTTATCAGGACAGTTGTCAGAATCCCAATAACTGGCGTACCATAGAAAAAAGTACTCAGTTCTACTTCTTGCTTATAAAACCCTTAAGGTTTGTTTTCAAATTTCAACCCTTCACCTTTCCTACCCTCACAGTCAGACAATTCCACAATGACAACCTCTCAGTTGAAATAGCGCCCCATGCTCACTAATCCATCCCTGTATTGTGTTTCCTCTAGAGCAGGAGTTCCCAAAATTCTTGTAGCCAGGAACCACTTTGTTATAAAACTTTATAACTATGTTATAAAGTTATACTTTGTCTAATTATGTTAAACATCAAGCTCATAATTTTAAAATGTACCATATTTTGACGATTAATTTGAGCCATAAAGCTTTTTATTCATGAAATTTCCACTTTAGAGTGCTTTATGCCCGAGTGACATTATTTATAAACTTACTGTTTTTCAGTTATTTAGGTTTTAAATTAAATCCAAATCGAATCCATTCTAGTCATTTGACCAGTCAAAAATATGAATAATTATCTCATCTAATCTCATTTAATTTTCTGAATTGATTAATTCCTTATTAAGGTCAGAGGGAGGCTGGAGTCCACCCCAGCTCACCAGACCATCGCAACCACTCACACTCAGATTCACACCTAGGGGCAATTGAGAATGTCCATTAGCCTAATGTACAAGCTCTTGCCAGGGATGGAGTGCAAACCCAAGACCTCTTGCTAACCACTACGCCTCTATCCTGCCCATGAGTAATCATATGAACTCTGTAATAAATATAATATTGGATTGTGATTTTGTCCTCTGTTAATAAAAATTAAACATACTTTGAGAAACATAATTTGGAAAAGTTTGGACACCAACCTAAGTGAAGTGATTTTCTACACTGTTTTCAGTTTCTACACTGAAACTAATGCATTATATACTAACTAGACCATGGTTTTTAATAGATTGTCTGCCTATTAATCTTGCCTAAATCCCATAATTCCAAAATCTTCTTCTTAATTAATTAATTCTTTCATTCATTTGCAGAACTGCTTAATCCTACAAGGGTTGTGGGAAGACTGTAGCCTATCTCACCCAGGTTACAGCCTTAACAACTTGTCAGTCCATTACACTTACACCTAGGGGCTATTTATAACAGTGAGTTAGCCTATTGGGCATATCTGTGGATATGGGAGGAAACCAGAGTACCGGAAGAAAAAACACACATGCACGTACTAACCACTAGGCAACCAAGCCCCCCACAAAATATTGATGTTTGTTTTAAATCTGCAGTGCAAAGCATGGGTCTAAGTTTAAATCCCTAATATGGATATGATTACTAAGATATTTTCTATGGTACAAGATCGAACAATTAAACAGTGGATCCAGAAGAAGAAAACATAGCCACAACTATAACTTGCACAAAAACAGCAGTATGGGACTAAAAAAAGGTGTGTCACTTCTGTTTGGTAACTGCAATGATTGCCTGTGATTACCCAACAGGTGCACTGAAATTATCTAAGAATATCATTGCATCTGTGGTGTAGATGACATTAAAGATATATTGAGATTGTTTTATTCCACCAAAATTATGTCTTTCACTATTCCAAATGCACTATTTGGGTTTTGCTAATGTTGGCCTTATGGATCACCCTCTCTATTAAAACAGATGTGGGAAGATCTGTCAATAAAAATGCTTTTAAACTATAGAACTCAATAGGTGATGAAGCTCAGAGCATGGTTAGGACAGGTAGCGCCATGAAGTGAAGAGCAGCAAATAATTTGAGTGGAAAGCGAATTGCCCTTTTGACACAAGTGAAACTCGTGGCCATCTCTTTTCGCATGTTTCTTGCTTTAGTAAAACTCTAAACAGTGAACAGCTAGTTCCCTACAGGAATTACCTGGAAGGTCCCTATCTTTATCTTGTAGTATTTTAGATTATATCAGTTTACATTATCATAATAAACAGCATATTCTGTCATTATTATTGCACTGCATGTTTCGAACAGAGACTCTTCTGCATCATGAACTAGAAAGAGTTATATATATATATATATACTATAGCATATTGTATCAGCATCACATCGCATACAGGTTATTATTCTTGTAAAATTTCTATGGACTGTTGTAGAGTACATGGCAATAATAAGCTGCTCTCCAATGTTGAGGTAGGTGGAATTATTAAACTTGTGTTTGTTTTCCCCCTACGGGAACTGTACTGGAGAGCTCAGTGTTTGGTGGCATCTGTCAGTCGACAGAAAATTTAAGCTGTGATTGGAAAATCTCTTGGATCGCCTCACATTCAAGTTCAGTTCAGTTGAACTCTGTTCCTGCCCACTTTGTGTCACTTGAGAATATTTTGCCTCTCTTTGCTCATTTATCAGGGTTTCACTGAGTTTGCCTGGTCACATGTCGCTCATTACTTCCTGTATGGATGCCCCTTTACCTGAAAATAAATATTTTCAGTGTAGTTTTCAGTTGAAGTGTATTTTAAGTACATGATATAGTTCGCTTTCATTTTTTTGATTACTATGATTTCTAAAATACTTCATTATTCCTTATATTTCTATTATATTTTTTATTTTCTATAATTATTGCTTTTTTTTAAATTTTTTTTTACATTGTTTAAAGCAAGGCGGCACAGTGGCGTAGTGGTTAGCACGTCCGCCTCACAGCAAAAAGGCCTGGGTTCAATTCCCAGCGCGGGCATATCTGTGTGGAGTTTACATGTTCTTCCCGTCCTTGCGTGGGTTTCCTCTGGGTACTCCGGTTTCCTCCTATAGTCCAAAAACATGCATAGTAGGTTAATTGGCCATTCCAAATCACCCATAGGTGTGAGTGTGAATGGTTGTGTGAGTGTTGGCCCTGCGATGGCTTGGCGAGCTGTCCAGGGTGTACCCCACCCTCACCCAGAGTCGGCTGAGATAGGCGCCAGCCTCCCCACGACCCTAATTAGCGGCTTAGAAAATGAATTAATGAATTGTTTAAAGCGTGTTTAAATGTGATTTTAAGCTTTACTATTAATGTTAATATTCTTCATCATCATTTCTTTAAAATTTATTTATTTGCTTGTTTGTTTATAACAACAATTTGTTTATAAAGTCTTATTAAGTGTGTCATTTTTCAATAAGGCATAATTATTGTTAATTCATGAGCTGTGACTCTTGTGTATTTCCTGCAGAAGACCTTGTCCTGAAGAGCTGAACAGTGATCCGACTGTGCTGCAGCTAACAGAGCTAAAAGGACTAGCCCACAAAAGGTTCATGAGGGAGAGAGGGAGGGAGTGAGGGAGAGAGGGAGAGAGCGGGTGTGTGAGTACAGGCAGCCTCTGTGCTGCTGTGGGTGGGTTTTCTGGCGCTGTTCCCTGCACACACCAGCTGACTGCTCGTGCATGT
This sequence comes from Neosilurus mollespiculum, assembly GCA_030014195.1. Lineage (NCBI taxonomy): Eukaryota > Metazoa > Chordata > Actinopteri > Siluriformes > Plotosidae > Neosilurus > Neosilurus mollespiculum. Next base: position 12,227,801 of record JAQMYF010000002.1, on the reverse strand, counting down.
AAACACCATCCACATGCTTCCTGCTCAAAGAGCCCTGCCCCCAACGACAGAGCATACAAACACAAACTAACCCACTAACGTATATCCTGATTACCCCTAGAGTGGGTTAAACTGCCATGGCATGACTTTTTATACGTGATGTTCTGTGTCAGACTGTTCTGCTTCCCTGAAATTGTGCAAGCTGGTTGGTGGTTGGCTCGATTGCTCCCAGACAGGCAGAGCTATTTTAGATCAGCAGCTTCATCCTGCTGCTTTAAAGGCGGATGGCACTGAATCAAAAATTCAGTCTTTATAGTGCAGAGAGCTTCCCCACCATGATCTCAGCATGCTGTTTAACCTTAATTGACTCGAGTCCTGTTCGTAAGAGCAGGTAGTGTACACAACCTTCAACCTCCGATATTACTGTCAAAATAAAACGAAGAAAACAAAGTCCTTACTGTTAAATACCTATAGTTCCAGTTCAACAACAATTCCTACTTAATTTATCCATATCTAGGTTTGTGATACAGTATGTGTAAGTAATAAAATAATAAAGTTATTAATACATGAATTTTGGTGCAGCTATCAAACTTTAGTGATTCTTAAGAGAACACAGTGTGCTTGTGTACAAAGAAGTGTTTGTTTTTGGCTTGAGAATGTATAAATTGTCCTGACAAAGGTTTCATGTTGCTATGCAAACCTCATTGTCAATGTACCATGTTTGTGGTACCCATGACCTGAGCTGCAGTACTTGTGTGTAGTTTTTGGTAATATCCGATTTATGCCATCATGATAACACACTCTAAAAGTAACTGCTATTAATCACACTGGGACTAAATTCACTGTCCATTTACATGGTAATGTGTACTATTTTTAAAAAATGTAAAAATGTAAAAATGAGATGGAAAAGCCATATTCCAAGTGCATAATTCTTGAATCAAATGGATGGACACTCAAGGTTCATCGCGGTCTCTTGAAGCAGATGTCTCATCATCATTATCACACTTTAAAGTGGTAAAATAAACCATAAAAGTCTCACATTTCAGTTTGTTTTTCTTAAGTTTCTACAAAGAAAATACTAAAACTTTGAATGAGTATTCTCAGATCAGTTTATTTACATTTACATGTAGTTTGGAAGTTTGAATCGCTACATAGCGCTTAGTTTGCTCAGAGCATGCAGAGCTCACCTGACACACCTCTGTAATGGTTACAGGATGTAAAAATAAACTATAAAAATCTTGTTTTAGTATGCTTTTTTAAATGTTTCTGTGTAGTATATACTAAATGAATGGTTCTGTGTGGAGTTTGCATGTTCTCCCTTTGCTTGCCCTCTGGGAACTCCGGTTTCCTCCCACACTCCGAAGACATACACATTAGGTTAATTGGCTGTTTCAAATTGCCCCTAGGTGTGAATGCAAGTGTGAATCGTTGTGTGTGTGTTGGCCCAACGATAGTTTGGCGAGCTATTTAGGGTGTACCTTACCTTCACCCACGGTCAGCTGAGATAGGCTCCAGCCTCACCGCCACCCTAAAGAATTGAAATGTTAGTAAAATGATTGAATGTTTAGGAACTGTAGCTGGGAATCTAAGACTTCTTGTTTCACTGGGGTATAAATATGAAGTCACAGAGAGGCCGACTTCCCTTAGGTAATTTATTAAGATCTGAAACATTATAGTATTGTGGAGTCGACAAATCTACAATTAGACACCATCTCCATGCCAGCAAATCCTTTGGAAGGCGTGGCCAGAGAAAATGTTTTCTTCTAACCACAAATATACGTGAAACTTTGGCAAGCTTTGACCAAAACTGACTTCTATGCTCATACACAACTACAAGCGAGCTGTTTAGAAACATTCAGGGTGGGTTTGGAGCAAAATGAATAATGGTCTTGGATCTATGGTAATGTAGTACTGTGAAAACTAAAGACATTTTTAATACCAGACACTACAAGTATCACAATTAATCACAATAGTTTTCCCCATTGAAGACACTCTTCAGAGAACACTTCACTTTAGATGAACAGTTTGCTGAAATATAATTTTCATTAATTTTCATCTAGAAGAATCCATGTGCTGCAGTAAAAAAGTGTTTGTCATTTCCAGTAACTGTGATTTATTTTAAAATTAACTAATTAACAATATTAATTAACTGAATCTTAGATTATTAGTCTAATAGAGTGTTATAGGTGTTATTATTCATCATATTATAGGTGTTTTCTTTTTCTTCAGTTTTTCTCTTCTTCTGCAGGAAATGGGGGTTGGTTGGTGAAAGCAGAACTGCTCTTACCACAGAATTCCACAGGAATCCTCGCCTAGTCACCTTTATGTAAACTGCAGTTGTTATTGGATTTATTTATTTTTTTTAAACATGTTTATGTTCTTTTCAGATGAATTAATATATCTGATGCCCATTTGAATACAATAATTATTATTTGTACTGATAAATTAGCAGCAGTGCGTGGTTGTAGTATTCATAGTCATAGAACATTATATACAGTTAATGTAGTTTATTTATGCCTTGATAAGTGTCTGTATTTTTCTGCTGTTTTTTGTGTTTGCATGTCAGTGTCAGTCGGTGCATGTCTCTGTTTTTGTGCTGTGGTTCACATTCAGTCATGTGTGAGTTAACAGAGCTCTGTAAAGTTTCCTCTCTCCTGGCTTTGTGGGTTGTTGGGTGTGGAGCAGACTGCTCGTTCTGAGCTGTACTCATTGGCCTCTGCTTAGGACTCAGAGACGTTTTGCGACACAGCTTGTTAATAATGCTGAATAGGCATGATCTCACTTCATCTGGTTCAACTTGTGTAGACTCTCTGTTAAACCATATTGTTTGCCATTAAAGAAGTTCAGTCTTTAAAAGTAACCTGAATTATCTTTTTGATTTTTTTATGGAAGGGAAAAAGTTTAGGCTACATATCCTGAAAAGCATGTGACATCATGGCTTTTTTTTTTTTTTTTTAAGAAAGTCCATCCCGTGTTTTTGGTTAACCTAGGAAAAAAAAACATTTCAACAAATGGCTTACAGATTTTTTTCTTCCTCAGATGTCCTGCCTATGCTGCCACTGCATATTTTTTTCCATCCACAACCAAAAAAGAGATGACACATTTGTTATCAAGCCGTGCACATAGGCAATGTATTGGCACACATCCAGCATGCACTCTCTGCTCTCTCTCTCTCGCACGCGCTCTCACACACATAAACACATACTTCCTCCCCCAACCCTGAGCCTTGCCCCTGCAGCTCCACCAACACCCACCAAATAATTCCTAGCCTTCAACCTCCCTTTACAAAACTGGGGGATTTTCTGTCTGACTGCTTTACCTAACAGCTATTCCTACCCATGATCTCTAAAGCAATTCGATACATTCTAATACTAACTCATTCTGGATATGTATGTTCTACTGAAACTGATTTTATGTGCCACTTTTCTTAAACAAAACACAATTTCTGTATAGGATTTTATGTGCAGGCTTTTGTACGTCATTTTGTAAGAATGCCATTTAAGACCATTACATGTGTGTATATTAATGTAATGAGAATAGAAATCTACTTGACTTTTGAGCATGGATTTATTGTTTGAATATAAAAATTGGCCCAGTCAGAGCTTTCATATACTTAATGTATACGCAGAGCTCAGGAGCTACTCTCCAGTGAAAACAAAGCAAACATGAAGCACATTAGGATAGAGATATACTTGTGGTGCAGTAATCTGAAACGTAACCATGCAAACCTACATCAGGTATATTGATACCCATAAAAAGATAATTAATTTAGAAAAGCTTTCTAAGCCTTAACTCTGAAGTATATTTCTACATCAGGCATTTTTAAATAGCATTAGTGCATGATGTCAGAACATTTTTGGTGTTAAACCACTGTATAGTACTAGCCTGAGTAGCCCGAGTCTCTGCTTGTTTACTTCACTCCAAAAGGTGTGAAGTGTGAGATGACCTGCTATTTCCCTGGCATTCAGCAGGATGATCCGCTATCGTAACGGATAGATTGTCCAGTATGGTATTAAATTTTCTTTTTAGGGATCCTGTTTTTATCACTAAGCTCCAAGTAAACATGGCATATCCATATGTCATGAAAACATAACTGCATGTGCTAAAAATGTGCTAAAAATACAAATCACTCAGGCTCAGGCTAATATTCAAAACGAATGCCACCTTGTTTATTTAGCACCGCATGGCCTGCACCATATTTTTATGATGCTGAAAAATGGGACTGTCTTTTTATATTTGCTTTAATGCCCATGGGGAAATTGTTACAGACATGTCGCAGCGTAATAGATTTGTTCTACTGAGATTTTCATATTTAGCTCTTCAATCTATTCATAGTCTAGAATTGAATCAGCCTTCTTACTTATTCTGTTACACCAATGATACTATGCCTGATTAATTGAAAATGATCCTTACAATCAAATAGAACACAAGAGCAATATTATCTGGGTGAAAATCCCAAAAGGAAGAACAAGCAATGCAGGTAAACCATTTGTGGATGACGTTTCTAAGTGTGGCAACTCAAGGCTGTTTTAATATTATTACAACCACCAACTGGTATAACCTTAGTAATTTTAATGGAGCGGACTACACCACCTTGGTTTTTTTTTTTTTTCCCCACCCAAAGAATATTCAACTCAGAGTAAAACTTAACAGGAAGAAACATGGTTTGGTTTACAAGTGAAGGACTATAGACATAGTTCAGAGTTGAAAGTAAGCAAATACACATTTATTTGGAAATGAATCACATCATTTTCAAACAACAAAATTAGGATAAAAAAATATTTATCAGCCCTCCTTAGGAGCTGAATCCTACTGCTAGCGAGAAGGACCAGTCAGGAGGAAAGAAAGCCAAACCACGAGAGACAGCATACTCTTAAATGACACATGCTGCTAGTGATGATGCGCATGAAATCAAACACAGGGACACACAGTACACAAGAGGGAAACCAAAACCTGGGGGAACAACATCACCATCATTGACTCTAACTGACTACAAAAAAGGGAAAGGATACAGATAATAAAATCACACCAAACAACGTACACAATCAACCCCAACAAACCTAATATAGACAAAATAAACAAGAGACTAGAGACTAAAGGAATTGCCATAATAATTAAATTAAACTTATTTAAATACAGCGATTGTCCAGATTAAAACCCAGGCAAGTAAACTAAAGATCAAAGCATCTCTGGCCTGAGATAATTAATCAACAAATAAAGTAATGATAATAAACAAAGAGTAAGAAAAGGAAAACAATTTAAATCATAAAAATACACTTTATCCCATGCACACATTCACACCCATACACACACACACACACACACAGTCCATAAAAGTGACCATCAATATAATGTGTCCACCATAAATGCAAGCAGCAGGCAAAACGTGAGCGGAGCTATTGCTTGCATGAAAACAGTTACAACAAGCACCGGTAAATGGCAGCAGCATCAGTAAGCAGAGCAAGCAGCAGCAAGCACAGTCAGCAGTACAAGCGGATAGGAAAAGCAGCTAACAGATCCAAGCAAAACAAGAAGGGCCTGGGTTCGTGTCCCAGGATTGGCAAGGGCGATTCTGTGTGGAGTTTTCATGTTCTCCCTATGCATGTGTGAGTTTTTGCTGGGTACTTCAGTTTCCTTCCACAGTCCAGAGACATTCACATTAGGCTAAATTGCTTTTCCAAATTGCCCCTGGGTATGAGACTTAATGGTTGTGTGATGTCCCTGTGATGGACTATCGAGTCCCATATAAGCACAGGGAGAGCATGCAAACTCTACACAGAAACGCCCTTGCCAAGCCCGGGACTCAAACCCAGAATCTTCTTGCTGTGAGGCAGATGTGCTAACCACCCTATATTTAATCTTTATATTTAATATTGTTACTCATGTTTTAAGAAAAAAAAATTATATAAGAAGTCTCTAATGTCAGTACTTTGAGTTGAAATGCTCCAATAAGTTTTCTGCTACAGCAACAGTCGGTTTCTTTTGTTGTTGTTGTTGTTTTTTTGCACAATCAAATCACATCACATCACCCTGCCATTGACTGATTTCCTATAACATCACAACCTATCGAGTTTTATTTTCACTTATTTGTCCTTGTTCCTATGGCAACATTTTTGTTATCCTCTGCAAAGGAAAGCTCATCCTCACTTCTGTCTGTCTGATGTCACTGCTGGTGACTCACTTATGCATAGAAGGTCATTGTGTACAGTGATTTCAGGGTGGGGTATATATTGAGAAACATTTTTATTCATTTCATTTTGTAGAATATCTGGTTTACTGATTTTGGTTTAAGATATATTACCAGTTGAATAAAACCTCCATGTGTAAAAAAAGGTGGTACACCATTAAAGATATTTTTAAACTTTTTACAATATTATTGTTATTATTATATATGCTAAATCAGTCTCTCTCTCTCTCTCTCTCTCTCTCTCTGGAAGGAGGGACTTCAGCAGCTCTTTGTTTGCAGACACTGCTTTCTCTTTCTCTCTCTTTCTCTCTCTCTCTCTCCCTCTCTCAGGATCTAGGAATCATATCATAAAATAAGTGTTTTTTTTCTTTGCAACATGGATACAGACCCACGCAGAGTGCAAGCCTCGAACAGTTTACTGCGCTTTAAGGCTTCAGGTTTTTACTTGATGAAACGAGAGACACAAAGAGCTGTTGTAAGCGCTAACAGATCGACAACAAAGAAGTCCCGCCCATTGCTGCAGGCCACGCCCATTCAAAGGTCTTCTAAGGAGAAGCTGTGTTCAGCAGCTGAGACCAAGGAGGGCTTTGAGTTCATCAAACCCAAAGCTATACAAAGAAAAAGGGTTTCGGTTTTTGTCTGGGTTGAAAATCAAATGTCTGAAATGTGTCTTAAATCTTAACAGTTTGATATGGTCTAACACATTATAGTCTAA
>JAQMYF010000002.1:12193972-12220820 GCA_030014195.1 Neosilurus mollespiculum | reverse complement strand
TTATAGCAATTTAGCTCTACTTCGACGTATCGAGCACTGTTCTACGGAAAATCGACTCAAGATCTTATATATATATGTATGTGTGTGTGTGTGTGTATAAATATATTACAATTATAATAATGAATATTTAAAAAAATTCAATTAATATGATATAATTTGTAATTACGTATAATAACCTCAGTTTGTAATGATTGTTTTGGCAGTTGTTATTAACATCAAACTGTTTTTTGTTATGAGAATATGTGAATCGACATTATGAAATATGGGTTAAATGATTCAGTTAACTGGTTGTCATTCAGTTTTTATTAAATATGTCATTAAATACCTTGCTTTAAATGCTACCACATGTTGTTTTGTTGCCCTACTTCTTGTTTTGGCCAAAGAGTGAGCCAGACGCGTGCGGAGTATCTCGCTCTTCCGCGCGCGCGCCGCTCCGACCTTTCCCCCAGTTCATGAGCGCCGGGTTCACCGGGTTTACACTGACACCGCTGACTCCTGCGTTACGCCCCCCAACAGCCACGCACCCTCTCTCCACCAATCAGCTATCGGTCACGTCCTGATCACGCGCTGTGTTCGCGCCTATTGGTCAAATTCTGCTACACCTTTGTTTTTGATTGGTAACATGTTACCACCCGCCAGACTGTTCTGAATTTTGTTTCTGCTTTTTTTTTTCTTCCTCCGCTCCTGATTCACTCAGCTGAGGTTGGACCTTGCAGTAAAAAGTGGTTTCACTTATGAGCCCGGGGTCTTCTCAACGCCCGTGTCGCGCTTCTGCTTTTCTCACACTGCTGTTTATTGGGTGTTTTGCTTCGCATGCCGACCTCAGCTTCAGACCAGGTAAGTTTGCTTCATTTTGTTTTATTGACAGAGGTTAACTGCCTCTTTGGCACTTCAGCTGTTTTGCGCAATGACCTAGTAACAGTGGTGAGTTGAAGCATCTTTGTTCAATAAAGTTGCATGTTTTGTAATCATCCTGTGCACGTTTGAAGTTTATTTTTGTAGTGTTTACTGTGGTCTTGCAGATGGACTATCAAATCAGTTTTACTTATGTTTGTGTATTTTTTGTTACATTTATTTATTATTATTATTATTATTACAATTTCTCATAATTGTCATGTAATTTGAGATTAAATATACCATACATCTCATGGGGTATATCTATTTTTTATATGCCCCCCCACCCCCCGCATTATATAAACTATGAAGAATCAGTAAAATAAAATCATTTGCCGCAATCAGTATTGTTCATCATGCCCTTTGGTGGTGAGACGCAGTGCTCTTTGAGATAACAGCACATTCCCTGAGTCCAGGTCACATCCTTGATTGAAACCACTGGGGAGGAGATCTTTTTAATGAAATCACCTTATTATTCCCAATTTGTGTGCACAAACTGCAGCCTGTGGAGGCGGGTACCACAGTTTCATAACATCACGCCCCGTTACTCTGAGTTCTTTTTAAAATGCCATTAGGTGTACCCTTCTTTTGTGGAGGCTTTGTTAAGGAAAGAGACTAGTCTGAATTTTAGTACTTCCTCATGTGGGTGTCCACCCTCGCTTAACAGAGTTATGGTTAGACCCACGTCACTCTTAATGCTATTTTTGGGCGATGGGAGGTTCCCAGTAGATCTAGAGCTGGAGGGGCTAAAACACTGGGGCCCCTCTCTCTCCCTCTCTGTCTCTTTCTCTCTCTCTCTCTCTATCCCCCTCTCTCTCTCTCTGTCCCTCTCTGTCTCTCTCCCTCTCTGTCTCTCTCTCTCTCCCTCTCTCTGTCCCCCTCTCTCTCTCTGTCCCTCTCTCTCTCTCCCTCTCTCTGTCCCCCTCTCTCTCTCTCTCTCTCTCTCTCTGTCTGTCTCTCTGTGAATACCAGCATCTACGTGCAGTACAGTATTCAGCAGATGTTTGATAAGCATCTGTACATCCCCCTTTCAACACTGTTAAAAAGAAAAAAAAATACTGACCAAAGCAGTAAAAATAAGAACACGTTGGCTGGTGGAATGTATGGGATACAGAGATAAAGAGTGATGACGTTAAGTCTGCAGTGGTATAGTCGGCACTTTAACTCTTATCCTTCTCAGTTGAACAAGTGAACCTCAACAAAACAATTCCATTTAAGTGTTTTTGTCTTCATAACTCAATGAAGTTACAACATCTCTTTCTGTAGGCCTGCTGTTCTGATCATAAGCAAGCTTTGCTCCAATTTTTTTTTTTTTTTCTTCACAGAGCAATTACGTGGGAATCTGTGAGGTGATGATGGAGAGGAACGGGTTGAATCATGGGAAGCCCTGCGCCTCTACTCTGGAGTATCATGACCTTGAAGCTGCTGAGGCTCTGGTGTGCATGAGCTCTTGGGTTCAGAGGTCACATAAAGCCCGCCCGCTTACACCAACCTCAGACTCCTGTGACTCGCTTAGTCTACACCCTGAATCGCTGGACTCCCCAAAAGACCTAGTGTCCCTCTCTTCACTAGTGAGTAAAGTTAGAATTATGAAATAATAATAATAATTATTGTAATTATTATTACTTTTTTCTTTAAAAAATGTTCCTTTTAAGAAAAAAAAGACAAATTAAATGTGTGTTAGCTTTTCTATACTTTCCTAAAATAATTGTGATATCATCACTTTTACCAACATGCTACTCCATCATATTGTCACTAAAAATTTTAGAAAACCAAAAGTAATGCTGTTAAAGATTTGGTCATTTTGAAGGAGAAATAAAACTGTTGCTAACTTAAAACTAACCTTGTTCACATGCTTACATTCTCTTCTGTCTTAATAGTGCATGACCCCGCCGCACAGCCCTAGCTTCGCTGAGACCTCAACCACAACTGCTATCATCAGTACCATGCCTCCACCCGCTTGCTTGGGCCTTAAACCAAGTGTTTCACTGCCCAGAATGTGCCCTGATTTGACCAACAAGGCAGAAACCCCCTGCAGCCTGCAGGCAGACACCACCACATTCCTTTCAAACTCCATTCCAGCTCAGCTTTCTGAGTCTGGCACACATTTCAGAGCCACCAGTGTGATACGACACACTGCAGACACGTCTCTGGATCATCATATAAGCTCAGGGCAGGAATGTCATGGTTCATCAGAGAGCCCTGCCCAACACCCTGAGATCATCTCTGATTCTACAGCCCAGATCAACATCCTAAGTGAAACACAGACATGTACTACTGCATCAAATTCTACTGCAGTAGTAGAGAGCACTGCCCCTTCAGCCAACTCTACAAGCCCCTTCCCTTCTTCATTACAGCCCACTTCACCCATGCCTCAGTCTCCCATGACCAGTCCAGTTCTGTGCCAGGTATTTCCTGTGAACGGGCAGACTGGAATCATCTCTGCCTTTGTTCAGACCCACGTTCAAATGCAGAGTAGTGGGCCGAAGCCCATCCTTTCCCAGTCCACCTCTTTCTCACAGCCTCTTCTAATGGGTCCTTCAGTGGCTCAGGGTACAGTGATGCTTGTTGTTCCTCAGTCCTCAGTGTCTCCAGCTCCACCATGCCAACAAAATGTTATGACCGTTGGCAACACCAAGCTCCTCCCCCTGGCCCCTGCACCAGTTTACATACCGTCAAACCAGAGTGGGGCCACCACACACACAGACTTCTCCCGCAGACGCAACTATGTCTGCAGTTTCCCAGGATGTAAGAAGACATACTTCAAGAGTTCTCACCTCAAAGCTCATCTAAGAACCCACACAGGTTGTTATAAATTCAATACGTTTCATTTTCCTGGCCTATGTTGTTGCTCAGTATACATTGATACCTAGAAACAGCAGAGAATGTGTACTTAAAAACTTAAAATACTTATTTATCTATTACTTTTTTTATCATGCTTGCATTTTTACACAGACACACACTGGATAAAACAAATCAGACTTAGATTTTATGGTAGAATTAACAGATGTCTTTAACAATTCTAATAGTCAATAGGGGTTTTCAGCTAAGACGCTGGCTTAAAAAGATTGATTCAACATTTGTTCTGATCATGAATGTTTCTGCTCCTCAGGTGAAAAACCATTCAGTTGTCATTGGGATGGCTGTGACAAAAAATTTGCTCGTTCCGATGAACTTTCCAGACACCGCCGCACTCACACGGGTGAGAAAAAATTTGTGTGTCCTGTGTGTGACCGACGTTTCATGCGAAGTGACCACTTAACCAAACACACTCGCCGTCACATGACCACCAAGCGTTCTACAGCATGGACCACCGATGTGCGTGAGCTGAACAAAACAGTCTCTACTCAGGGTTCAGCATCACAGTCATCTGTCTCCCTCAGTGTCCTCGTACCTGCATCAAACTAGGCCCAAACTAAGGATGCTCATTCACCTCAGGACAATCTCCCTCCCACTGACCATTGTACAGGGGAAACATGAAAACCAAGGCTGCTACATATCCATGTACACAACAGACCGTTGCACTGGATTTCTTTTCTACCATTTGTTGTTGTTTATAAGGAGTTTTTTTTTTACTTTTTATATAAGTTATGTCTCCCAAACTGTATGCACTTCATTTGCCAAAGTCTTTGTTGGTTCATGCTACATTATTTTAATGCCACTGTATATTTGTACATAAATCTAACTATATATCTATATCTATATATATATATATATATATATATAAATGTAATGTGTAGTCAAACGTGCATTTATTGGCAATACATGAATAAATGTTAAGTTTCTGTAAAATGAACAGTATTCCTTCCTGTGATACTACCTATTATCTGAATTTGAATATTATTTAATGACCATTTGAAGATTCAAATAAACCTTCATGTTTACATAGTACTCTTTACACTGTTTTCCTTTATAAAATATAACTGTATTTAAAGCTGTTTAATAGCAGAGCCCCAGTCAAGACCTAATAAAAACCTCAAAAACTGAGGCTGTGCAATTTAACCGCAGTGCAAATCTTCAAATAAATTATACTATTTACTACTATAGAGTGCACTGTAAGACAGAAGATATAAAAGTGAAGTGAGTGTCACGTAAGACATAAAATGTTATTTCTTTTTCTTCCTTAAAAAAAAAAAAACGAAATCGAGAGAACATCAAAATAATAATTTCAGTTATGCAAGTTCAGTTATGCAAGTGCGCTCAAGACGCAGTTACACAACATCACGAGGGCGGTTTCCCTTTAACACCCAGAAACAAACTATCCAATCACAGCGCGCCGTCCAAAAGAGCTTAGTGGGCGCGACCAATCATAGACGGCTCACGGACAGCTGCGAGTTCTAATGGTCTGATTGATTGGTTGATCTTGAAATAAACCTATTTGCCTTACTGAACAAAATTCTCAAATGGAGAAATAAAATATCTCGTGTTACACTTTAATACATGCTTTAAATAGTGCAGTATATTGAAAAAAAATCTAGTTTATACTGTGTAGTATTTATATATACCAAACGTAGAAAAATTATTAGAACAAATTACAAATAAAGAAGCAAATTGCCGGCAAATGAGGGCCTATAGATACATGTTTTATTAATTCCTTAAAAATTATGGGGTACAGCGATTAAAACCTAACAAAAATAATCGTTATAATTTGATTAAGAACAATAATGTTAATTCCCTGATAACAAAAATAATTTCCTTCACATCATTTTAAAAACCAGATGTTGAATGTATTGTACTCTGCACATATAAATATTACTATACTCCACATACTGACATCCGAAAATAGTTTATAGTGTTTAAATATTTGTTCCGTGTCTAACAATGAAGATCTGTATGCCCATGTGTGCTGCATTGCGCACTGAATACATTAACAAAAGATAATACAATGCTGGAAGGTTTATGTAAGGTTTATGTTTGAAGAAGTTAATAAGGTCATATTTCCTAAGCTTTCGTGTTTCCTTAAGAAATTGGATATTTTTAATAATCTGCATATTGTAAAAAAAAAAAAAAAAAAAAATAATAATAATAATAATAAATAAGACAATAAAATAAAAATGAGGCTGGTTAAGCTATTTGAATGTATACATTATTGATTAAAGTATGTTGATGTATGCATAGATCAGTCTGGGTTTATAAAACCTCCAGGCCCTGATGGTATATTATATGGTAATCATAGCTATAGGAATATTAGTGAGGCGCGACCCCTGCTGTTTCCACCCCTCACTACCTATCTGCACTCACAATTAAGCAATTATGTCCAATGGTATAATTCAGTATAATACAGTAGCTATAATTTAAATGAAGATTTGGACAGTTCATGGATTTAGTTTACCAAAAATAAATAAATAAATAAAAATAATTAAATAAAATAAAGAAGAGATTGAGAGAGAGAAGTGTTCAGTGATTTTTCCAGTGTGGATTCCAGTTGTCCCAAACCAAAACCTGCATGATTGTCATTCAAAACCAGTTCCAGCCAGAAGAGCAATATAGCGTGTTTAAGGACCAAACAGGGATAAAAACGTTCATTCCTACAACCCACAGAGAGTCGGTTCAAAAGGATCATCCGGTAAAACAAACAAACAAACAAACCTACTCTGAGTAACCGAACTGTTGTGTATATAAAGGTACATAGGAACATTACATCCACATGTGGTCCTTACCATACTGGTACACAATTATTCCAGTAAGAAACCCCTTAACTGGAATCATAGTGCTGAGAAATCTCCGATCTGATCAGCTACCAGCTCCCCAAACCTCAGTGCTTATGTGGAAACAGTTTATGAATGAACGCCAATTATGCATCATTGTAAACAAATTATTTTGGGAACATTTATTCAACAAGAAGGGAAATAACCACCCTCCTGAAATATCCGATTTTAGATGACTTTCTGCCAGATTCCAAAATTCAGCCAGAAAGGAACAAGTTAAATTCCAGCGTCCGTGTAGGAGCCAAATTATGAGATTTGTCCCATTTGTTAGAATTTTTCCGCCCCCACGTGGTCAGCCTTGGCACAGAATTTGTTAACTGGGCGCCTTTTGATAGCGTCATTGTCATTTATTACCAGCCATAGAACACGTAAGTGTTCTGGGCTTTTCACACCTGAACCTGGTGGCTCACCACAGCCTAAGCTTATCCTGGTTTCTGTAGAGTGAGGTGACTCCTTCAACTCCTCCTGGATGGGACGCTAGTCCTAGCAATATACATCCCATTATGACCCACTGGGTTGGACAGTGACATAATTTGTATAGCTTGACAGTTTCCATCTGTTCCTGATTACCTCTGATGATGGATGAATACGAAACGTCTTATTGAGGCTTATTTTAAAGTCTTCTGGTTTCAATAAATTCTTGATTTTTTTTTTTGTAATGCTGATGTTTCAGAAGATGAAGCTTCACAGCTACAGAGAGTAAGTAAAGCATATGAGAACCTTAATGTATATTTTTTTGGATTCAAATTTGCTATTAGGAAAATTATGATTTTAGAATTTCTGCATTGGGTCATTGTTTTATTTATTAGTGTTACAGCTAATGTCTTGATTTATTCTATTCAAAAATATTTTGTTCTTGAAAAGCTTGTAGTGACATTCAGTGCCTAAGTGATTGAATCAAGCCCAAATTTTTGGTTATGAGTTTATTTTTTTTTAAGTGTACAATGCAAAACCAGTGACACTCATTTTGTCTTCCATGTTACATAGGAATTTAGGCATATTTTATGAAATGTAAAATGGTTAAAAATATAAAATGCACATAATTTACTGAGGTGATATTTTAATACAAATCAGAATAAAATATACAATAACTACTATGGCAAGGTTCAAGTTGTTTTGGTTATTAAAATTTTTCAAAATTTTAACACTGAATTCTGAATGCCCCTCAATCATCCTTCTGATTGTGTTTTCTAGAACTCAAGGTGTGGCTTCAAGAAAGGTAGTTATTAAATTGGTCCAAGTACAGGAACCAAGTCACACAAAATAGAGAGCACTAGTAAAAAAATGAAAGGAAATGTTCAGAAACTCCCAATCACCAGTCTCTCAATGGATGACATTAAATGTGCTGAAAGGGCTATTATATGTTTTTGTCAGCAGTTAAAAGAAACACCCCCATCTTGGATGGACCTTAAGTTGGAGGATGGCTTAGTAAATCAGCCATGCCAGAGGAAACAAAGCATCAAATAATCCTGCCAAAGGAACACCATGCTATCAAGCAAATGCCCAAACATATTTATAACCAAATAGGTTGAAATTTCATGGTGTCTCAGTTAAAACAGTATTATAGGATTCCATGTGTAATCTCACTTGCAGTAAAGCTTATATCAGAATGTATAACCTGAACATGCCTACATTTAGTTGTTGGTGAGCAGAAGGTGGAAGACTTGCCCAGAGACTACCGTCTAACACCAGACTGTCCTTCCGTTACACGTGTTGGGGTGGACTATTGTGATCCAATAGAAATCAAGAAATGAAGTTTGGTGAAAATATATGGAGTTGTTTTCACATGTCTGACATCTTGAAGTGGCCCATTTCCCTGATACTGATGAAGACGCTTCATTTGTAGAAGACGACAGGTTAGGCCGGATAAAAAACATCCCAGTTTCTTATCAGAACTTTTTGAAAACCTAAATGTGGCACTTGTGTAGTGTGTGTTTTCTTTTTTTTTTTGTTCTTTTCCCAAATAGAGAAATTAAGTGACTGTCAAAGCCTTTTATAACTAAATGTAGGTAAAGTGCCCGAAGTTCTATAACCTTCCTAAACCTTTAGAAAATATAACCATTTCAAACAGAACTAAACCAATCTCACAATCACAGCATCTAACACTGAATTGCGTTCTGTGTTGTTTTTACCTTCTCTGAGGCATTTTCTGGGGTTTTGAGTGTGGTTTAAAAACAATAATAATAAAAAAATTGATGCAGTGTCAATTTCCAGGTGCGGGTGCTGACGAGAAACCGGGAAATTTTTTTTATCCAGCCTTAAGGAAATCTGATAACCAACCAATGTTGCTGCTACTGAGAGAGAATTAAGAGAAGCACTTCAAGCTTGGAGTCCAAAGAAGAAATGGAAATGCTGTTATGCAAAAGGGAGTAAAGTGGTCCTTTAACCCACCCACAGGTTGACACCATGGTGAGGTGTAGGAAAGAATGATTCGTCTGTCAGAAAGCAGCAAACTCTCGATGACGAAACCTTTGAAACAGTTATGTGTGAAGCTGAAGCCATACTTGAGTTGTCCTCTAACAACGACTTCAAATGACCAAAAGGACTTAGAACCCCTTACACCAAACCACCTATTACTCAACGTGCAACCCATTCTACCACCACGGCATATCCTGTTTTTGTTTTCTTGTGGATAAGTTCAGTAGACATGTATGCACACTAAACCGCACTTCGACCAAGACTCAAGTAAAATAACACCAATGCTGAGCATCGATCTCTGAGTAAACTGAATTAAACACTATTAACCATAGAAATGGAAACCTTGTTGTGTGGTTATTGGCGATAGACTGACTTGAACTGTAGAGGGAAGTGTTGTACTGTGAGTCTGGATTACTTGAATAAACCCCTCAACAAAGCTATGTCTGTACTGTTAGCAGTAATTTACAAACTATTTCCATCTACTGCCATTTAGATGTTTTTTGTTAGTTTTTTTCACAGCTGGTAGCTGGTCAGACCATGCTGGATTTCCAGCAGAGTGGAAGAACCTGAATGGTCTGTAAGGCCTGACCTCAGCCCCGCTGAACACCTTTAGGATGAATTTGAACGTTGCACGCCGTCTCACATGACATCAGGGCTTGGCTTCACTTGTGCTTGTGACCGAATGAACGCAAATTCTCACAGCTGCACTTCAATCAATGAAAGTAGCCTTCTCAGAGAGTGGAGTTTGTTATAACAGCAAACAAGGAGCCATCTCCATGTCTTGGTTAACATTTGACCATTACGTGTGTGTGCGTGCTGCCGAACCGCTTAATCCTACTATTAGGGTCGCAGGAGGCAGGAGCCTATCTCAGCCAACAATGGGCGAAGGCGGGGTGCACCCTGAAAAGCTCTCCAGACCATCGCAGGGAAACACTGTATTCGTTCAAAAGGGAGCCATTTTGGATTCGGCCCAAGAAATATTCTGTGTTTTGGTCCGTCCACCACTGTGCGGCGCTGTGCCTGTAGCAAAGACATGCAGCGCGAGGTCTCCTCAGAGCGATGAACACGGACATAGATTTTACAGTCCTTGCTTCGGAGTGAAAACGCGTCCGCCATCTTGCTCAAGGAACCCAGCGCAACATAAGATGATGAGTATCCGACCTGAATAGGAGGCAAACCTATATAAATATATATGTTGGAAAATATATACTAGGATTACGAAATAAATAGTATAGAATTGTACATTTTGTCATAAACTCAGAAAAATTTGTCATGCTTATCTATCAGTTATCAGGATGTAAACCCCTCTGCAACAAATTCCACACTAGGGGTTTCAAACCAAATTTAAGAACACTAGTGAAGTTTTAATCTGTGTTTAGTATCAATAACTTTTTAAGTTTTGATCAGTGAGCCATACATATAGTGTACACCCATACAAGCGTCACAATGTCATATGATTTTTAAAATGTGTTCTTTCAGAGACGGCGGTCACTCAGTGACCTGCTCAGCATGGTTTCTGTGCTCGTGCAACAGGACATCATCTTCGAAGTGGGCACTGCAGGCCACGTCCCAATCTTTTGGGCTCCAGCCCTCATGCCACTTCATGAAAAACACCCATCTGTTTCTCATCTCATCATCCTGAAGAAATCTGAAGTAAAATAAATTCGGTTACCCGTAACATCTATTCCAAGTTACAAATATCAATCCATAGTTCAGATAACGTGAATGCAGCATGATGGCATGGTGGTTAGCACGTCCGCCTCACAGCAAGAAGGCCTGGGTATGATTCCCGGCCTCGGGTGTCTCTGTGTGGAGTTTGCATGTTCTCCCTGCGCTTGCGTGTGTTTCCTCTGGATACTCCTGTTTCCTCCCACAGTCCAAAAACACGCACAGAAGGCTAAATGGCTGTTCCAAAATCATCCATAGGTGTAAATGGTTCTGTGTGTGCTTGCCCTGCGATGGTCTGGTGAGCTGTCCAGGGTGTACCCCCCCCGTTCACCCAGAGTTGGCTGAGATGGGCACCAGCCTCCCTGCGACCCAATTAGGATAAAGCGGCTTCGGAAATGAATGAAAAAAGTATATAATTGTTTATAAAGGATGTTGTACCAGGTCACATGTGTACATTCACCAGTAATTCAAAATAGCTAAGTATGCTTTTTTTATTTCTGTAGTTATTAGTAATGATGAGTTCCTTTTTTTCATTCACTGTGTCGGACTTCGATGCTAAAAATAAGCTTATTTGTCTCCTGTCAGTATATTCCCTCTGAGGCAAGATGTAACTTGGCTGACATTTGAAACCATACATTTTTTTCACAATTTGCAATTAACACCTGGGAAACAATGACATACTAACATGGGTCTGTACACTTATGATAGACTATCACTGTGTAGCAGGGGTTCCATACATATGAGTAAATAATACTCTATAAACTTCTATACAGGGCTTACCATCATTACAGGATAAATGTTCCTTCTTAACTCATTTGAAATAACATCACAAACAAAAGAAAACTGTATAACACCACTTTTTTTGGTCTCCTCTTCAGGTTGGCTCCAACTCTAATCACTCTCTCATCACTCACTCATTTGCCAAACTGCTTAACTTACTAGGGTCACTGAATCCTATCCCAACTGTCACTGGGCTATGGCGGGGTACACCCTAAACAGCTTGCCAGACCACCGTAGGGCCAAAACAGTCACCCATCACACTCGCACCCAGCTGCAATTTGGAACAGCCAATTAGCTTAATATACAATTCTTTGGACTGTGTGAGGAAACAAGACTACCCGGAGGAAACCCATGCCAGCATGGGGAGAACATGCAAACCACACAACGTGCAAGGTGCGAGATTCCTTGAGCAAGATGGCGGCCGCGTTCTTTCTGAAACAAGGAAGAGGCTCTTGTGAAATATCATACAAATCTAGTGTATTATGAAATGTCTCCCAGTCCCCTCTTCTTATTTTCATGGCTGCAAATCGTTGGATTTAAGCGATTGTCGGTGCAGGAAAACAAACACAAGGTTACAATTTAATGCAAAACATTATCATACTTGATCATTAATGCTTCAATACATTATTTTAACCATTTTCCTGTGGATGGTTTAAAATATTTAACCGTATTACATAGATTTTTTTGTAAACACGCACACCATTAGCTGACTGTGTGTATGTTTGTAAGCACGACTGATAATGGCTTAATATTCAGATTTAACCATTTAAAAATGCTTCCGATATTCTCCTTCATACAAAAACACTTGTGACAGTGAAACAGATCACTGGGTTTACTGTAATACTGGGGCAGGATGGTGAAAGCTGGTGGTTGTATTTCTAGTTACATCCGCGCCAAAACTTTTACATAATAAAATGTGTGACAGATGCACAACAAGCCGACATGTTACCAAGGTCATGAAACACTGAATGTGGGTAGGGACTCCTCTAGGAAGGCAGTGTGGGTTTTTAAATCAAATTTCATTTCATTTTAGCAGCCACTCCTTAATCTGGCGGGAAAACTCGCTAGGAATCGTTTATTATACGCCAAAAAGAATCTGTTTTCATTTGTCTTATTCTTCTGCAGCTGGTTGACAGTTTACAGTCGTGATCAGGAGCTGTAGAGATGTGTAGTGTATTATTATTATTACACTGCTATCATAGTGTTCATGTTAATCTGCTGCATACCCATACTCACTTCCGGCTGTCTGCCCATTCCTGGCGTTGTCTCTAATAAATAACAAACAAGCAGCAGTTATTTATTCATTTGAACTAAAAGGAAAAGTGTTTTAGATTATAGTTCATTCGCTGATATTTGGAAAAGCGCGCCATTTTCGGAATTATTTGTACAGCTTGAGCTTCAGACTCACACAAGGGTTTGAAATTTCCCGCAATTTGCTGATGACGTCGCGGCTTCTGATTAGCTGGAACTATAAAGGAATTAAAGAGCCCGCACGAGCCACGTTCTGATTGGCTCGACGAGATCGAGCGCCAAAAAATGAAATAAAAAGGAGCAGCTGGAGCAGATTCACCAGTCCGTTCCCTCCTCTGTATAGTTACTGCGTTTCGCTCTTATTTTAGCTTCTTTTTAAAACTTTTTAAAGCGCTTTTTTTGTCACCTGCTTCGTCTTTTTACTTTAGTAACTGTTTTGTAGATTTTTTTTTTTTGCTTACTTTCCTTAAAGGTAAAAATGCTGTCCACACGCTCACCTCTCAAAAACAAGAATACGAACATGTCCACGAAGTTGGGGAGCATGTCACTGGGAGACAAAGAAAACACGGTGAGTAAATGTCTTTGCAGCAATTATTCCTCGCTTTATACCGTTTAGTAAGTGTTGAATTAGGAGGGAAGGGAATCAAATACTATTGAAGCTGGTGTTAAACATTCACAGGCTGTATATCTGGGGAGGTTTATTTATTTATTTAATAATGCACTGCTTTTTTTTTAATCCATGCAGCCACCAAGTTTAAACTCGACCCGAATTCTGGCCTCCAAAACGGCGCGTAAGATCTTCGACGACTCCGAGGTGAGTAAAACCCAACCGGTTTCCATGGGAATGAAGTATGAAGTGCACGCGCCCTTTATACAGAGTGGGCTTTTAGCACGATGCTAACTATTTATATTGTTTAACCTATAAACTGCTGAGAACAGTGTTTATTTTGTCGTCTAGACAGAAAATGTCAATTTTCAGTTTTTTTAAGACGGACATTGAGGTCACTGAGATGCTAAAACACAAAGCGAACAGATGACATTTTGGCGGTAGGAATGCTAACATGCTAACTAAGTAGCCTATTGTGTTAATCAGTGTAAACGACCACAAAACAGGAGTGAAGAAACACCACTGAGTTAATAAGTGAACAGACACTTTAGGTTTACATCGTTTCATAAAAAAAAACAACGGGTTTTGGGTCTAAATTTTAAAGACATGGTGAAGTACATGTGGTTTTTTTTTTCCTCATTTCTTTTTTTTGTGTGTATTGATTAGCGTTTGCTAATCAGGGTCTTTTAATCCTTCAACTTTCAGGCGTGATTTAGGTGTATTTTTTAAATCAGCCCCCAAATTGGCCAGTGTGTTTTCATTTCAACCAAATAAAAGCCACACTTGATCTGGTCACTGATTTAACTTGTTGTGTGGATGAGTGAAATTAAGAAATTTGTTTGATGGATTGAATTAAACCTGAGGCCATTTGTACAGTTGAGTACAGTCACTTTAAATGTGTAATTGTGACCATTTTAGATTCACTTTCAGAAAAGTGCTGCTCAGGTAAGAAGAGACCTGCAGGGTCCTAGCTGAAATGACAAAAGTGCCACTGTGTACATAGACAACCCATCATATAGTTTTAAGTTTGTCATATACAGGTAACAATGAAATTCTTGGACTCAGTGTAGTCAGATATATAATCACATACAGGAACCTACCCACCTTCACCAAAAACCTGCATTCAGCAGGAGGCCATTTCCACCCCTAGAGGGGAGAAGAGTCAGATGTTATAAAATATTAGAATTTATTGCACAACACTTTTAATGCAACCACATCTAGGACAAAGAATTACGTAAGAAGTCAATAAACAGGTAGAAGCAAGACCTACAAGAATACTAAAAACTGAACACACCACCTTCCTCAAGCTAGCCAATGGGCATATGGGGTAAAATGAGATGCCTGTTGGAATTAGGATCCAATTTTATCTAGTAGTGGAAATGGACTTCTGCTGCATGCACCCAAAAAAACCCCAAAGAGGAATAAAGCTATGTGTACTGTGACTACGTGTTACACACTTTTTTTTTTTTTCTTCCGACCTTCAGGACATCAACAAACTGTCTGTACATGGTTTAATGCTTATGACGTTGGTGCAGTTTTTCAGTGTTTAATGATTAATTTAAAGGAATAAAAATATAATTCTTTTGCGATTGCTGGCAATCCTGCAAGGGCTGGTTTTGAAGAAGGGTTTTACAGGGACAGTCTTGTCACTTCTGAACCAGTCTTTAAAGCACCCACCATCTTTCCTTTTAGCAGAAGCCAAAAAACAGCAGTATCAGTCTAGAGGAAGAGCCTCTCCTGAAGGAAAATCCACGCCGCTTTGTCATCTTCCCCATCCAGTACCACGACATCTGGCAGATGTACAAGAAAGCTGAAGCCTCTTTCTGGACAGCTGAAGAGGTAACTAGCTTGTTTTAGACGGGTCCAAGTCAGTAGCCCCAGAATATCTCTTAATACTGAGGTGGCTTTACTCACATGCCCTTTCTCTCCCTTCTAGGTTGATCTCTCTAAAGACCTCCAACATTGGGAGTCCCTAAAAGATGAAGAAAGATACTTCATTTCTCATGTGTTGGCATTCTTTGCTGCAAGTGATGGCATTGTCAATGAAAACTTAGTGAGTTTAGAGACCATTTTGTGTCTGCAGGCATTTCCAAATCTGTAGCATTTTGAAACATGGTATTCATTGCATCTTTTCTTCACTAGGTGGAGCGCTTCACTCAAGAGGTTCAAGTGACTGAGGCACGCTGCTTTTATGGTTTCCAAATTGCCATGGAGAACATTCACTCTGAGATGTACAGCCTGCTTATTAACACATACATCAAGGATTCAAACGAGAGGTAAATCTCTACATGCTAGAAGGGCAATGATGAGAAGCGCAGGGGTACGGACCTCAGCTAATGATGGGAGCTGAATGCTGGTGTCTGACTTCAGATCAGCTGGCATGTGGTCAGCTGACTGAAGGACATCAGTATGAAACTGTCGCCTATACTGAGCCCTTGCTGTGTCAATTTAAAGTGTCTGTTTTGGGTAGCTATTAACTAATCTTTAATCTGCAGGGAGTACCTCTTCAATGCCATTGAGACTCTTCCTTGTGTGAAGAAGAAGGCTGACTGGGCCCTTGACTGGATTGGAAACAAAGATGCACAGTATGGTATGTCACAAACTTCATGTTTACTGAAATCCTGTAGTGATGCTAATATGTAGGTTTTTTAATCTCTCAGATGAGATGTTGTGTAAATAGTCACTACTATTAGGGCTCTGCTGTTAATAATTGTAATTTGCAATTTTCTCAAATGGGTTTGATGGACAAGCATAATTAGTTCTGTGGCTAGGAAAATTCCCCTATGAAATTTACAAACTTATTACATTTGACCTAACATTTAGAGGTTGGGGTTAGTAATCTAGAAAGCTAGCAACAGTTTGAAAGCAGCATCTCTTCAGGTTCTGGCTAAACCCTCCACTGCCCTCAGAGGTTCTTCTGCTCTACTGACTGAGTTTGTGCATGGTAGGGTCATACATGAGCAAGGAAACAGGGCAGCATTTGATTTCTCAGAAGAATGCAACGCAAAGATTGGTCTGGGAATTTTTTTTTTAATTTATTATTATTATTATAAATTGTTTTGCATCGTTGCAGTGGTCAGGTGGTGGCTTTCACATCCTATAAGTTATTGATTGCTGTTACTGTTATGCTGGCTAAAATAGTTAGTGCCAGCTTTAATGGTGTATGAGAGCAATAAATGTTCATCGGCTATTCTGAATCTTGCTCTTTTTACTGTGTGAACTAAAATTTTAACCCAGTCCTGTGACCTGCATGTCAGGCCTCCATGTTCATTGGGTTTTTTACCTGACAGGGTCTGCTGTTTGATGGGTTACAGTGCCTTTTGGTTTGCGTAGTCTAAGTCATTAATTTGAATGCAAGTTATTGGTGAATGGAAAACATTTGCACCTTTTTGGGAACTTTTTGCAGTTATAAAATGTGTAACCCTGATTAACCATTTTTGACTAATGTGTTGTCCGCAGGCGAGCGAGTGGTGGCTTTTGCTGCTGTGGAGGGAATTTTCTTTTCTGGTTCTTTTGCCTCAATTTTCTGGCTCAAGAAGAGGGGCCTTATGCCAGGTCTCACCTTCTCCAATGAACTCATCAGCAGAGACGAGGTAGCTGGAATGCAATGTATTGCAAAAGGTGTCTTCTGAATTATACTGATGTAGAGTGAACTGACTTAAATGTTTTGGGATTTCAGGGTCTTCACTGTGACTTTGCCTGTTTAATGTTCAAGCACCTGGTGAACAAGCCTTCAGAAGCGACTGTCAGGAAAATCATTGTGAATGCAGTTCAGATTGAGCAGGTATTTACATGCAGAGGAATCATGACGAAACTGATTTTCTGTATTGTGGTTCAAAGTAACTGGCTTTAAACACCTTTCTCCGTTTTGGTCCATAGGAGTTCCTGACCCAGGCGCTGCCAGTAAAACTGATTGGCATGAACTGTGAGCTGATGAAACAGTACATTGAATTTGTGGCTGACAGGCTGATGTTGGAGCTGGGCTTTAACAAGGTAATTGATTTGTGTAAAACAGGTTTTCTGGGAGTTTGATCTCCAAACCAATCAGTTCTGGGGCTACTGTAACATTCCCCTTTTTGTTACCCATGAACCGGGAATTAAAAATGACTGGACTAAAGTGACACCTGTTTAAACCTTTGGTGTTTTGTGCATATACATACCTGTGCACCCTCTTTATTTTTCTGTATTTGTTCTTATTCAAAATGAGATGCTGTAAGGTGTCAGAAATATGACTGTTCTTGTCGATGGCTAGCAAGGCCTGTCTTTAACAAAGTCATGTCCATGTATGCTTTTCTAAGTCTCACAGTAGTGTGGGGGATGAAACCAAATAATGAATTCAAATAGTGTAATTGTCCAAAGAGCCCATATAAACCAGTCAGTCACATCAGTGAATGCAGCATGTATGCAACTTGTACATGAACTGAGTTGATTTCAAGTGATCTTGAGTCAGTTTTTCTGGACCTCACCAGCCACTTTGTTTAAATTTTTTATTTATTTATTTATTTTTTTAATTGCTTAAAAAAATGCATTGAGGGACAACTGGACCATGGTCCAATTAAATGGCTTAATGCTCTATGGGGTTAAAGTGGAGACCAATAACCTTATGTTGGCATTTTTAAGAAAAGTTCCAGACAAGGTTAGCCAGTGTTGGTTGACATGACTATTTATTTTTTTTGTTTCCCCCTCTCTTTAGATCTATAAAGTTGAGAATCCTTTTGACTTCATGGAGAACATCTCATTGGAGGGAAAAACCAACTTCTTTGAGAAGCGAGTGGGAGAGTACCAGCGCATGGGTGTCATGTCTGGACCCACAGACAACACCTTCCGACTTGATGCTGACTTTTAATCTTTGCATAAATGGGCTTTGTCAAACATTAACACTTGAAGAGGCAAGACTCTTGACTGCCTCCATATTTCACTTCCAACTTTCACTCAACGAGACTGAGATGCTGCAGAAATCTCATGTACATTACTTTTTTTTTTAATCTCTTATACCTAAAAGGCAGGTTTCCCCCCTGATGGGCTCAAACTCCTGGAATGGATTTATTTATAGCTTGCACAAATGCCATGTTTACTGCTTTGTACAAACTGCTTTTACTTTCCCTTCAAACCCAGTCCCCCTAATGCTTTCCTCTGAATGTTGTAAATAAAATTTTGATGGGGAAAATACAGCAGGAAATTGTAAAGGGTAATTTTTTTTTTTTTTTTTTTTTTTTTTTTTTATAAAGGAAGTAAATGCACTTGCAGGGTGGAAGGGACTAAAACAAGGGAAGCTAGTTCTTTCTGAATTACTTCTGAGTCATGTCAGTGTCAAACTATCTATTGAACCAAGTGGAGGTTTTTCTTCAACTCCAGCTGATTTGCAATCTTGTGGGATGCTGAAATCAAAGGCCAAATGGGTTGAGCTGGTTTATTTATAAAAAAAAAAAAAAAAGTTAGGAAACCCAGATCAACTGAACTAGACCTTTTTATAGCAATATAGCTTAATGTAATTTTCATAGGTAAAAGTGTATAAGCTGTAGTGTTTTTATTTTTGACCTGTTACTAACTATATCTCTAATAGACAAATTGCATGGAAATTTCCAAAGCGCTCTCTTTATTTATAGCTGTTATCTGGGGCACTTGAGGCATGAGCTGAAGCAGCCAATCTTCCCTCTCCTGTCTAAGGATTATAAACCTAAACTGCCCATGAGTGTGGGCTTCCACCTGGGCAATCAAAACTATGAAACAACCATTAGTTTCCTATGTAATAGGAATAGACTGGAACTTCAATTGCTCACAGTGAAATAAGGTGCGGGGTAATAATTGATACTAATAGCCATTCATTTGGGGGGGGATATGCCAATTTCTGACACCTGTTTTCCTCTGACTGGAAGTTGGCATGGTTTGAAAGAACTGTTGTGATTTACAGGGCTATGTTTAACATGCCAATAGATTCAAATCATAAGTGAGAGGTCTTGTGCTGGAGCCAGGGGGTGCAGTAACTGACTGCACTATAATGAGGTATATGGATATTACTGATTAGCATGCCTGTCAGCATTGTGTCATCTTTAAAGTTTATGCATCTGCTGACAGCTGCCTCATCTGAAGTGAAACACAATGGCCCTCGATGTGGGCATGTCACTAGTAATTACCTAAAACCTGATGTAATGGTCTGGGTCTGCATAGCATAGTAAACAATATTGGATATGTACTGTGCAGGTACACAACTTGCTACCACTCATACTGTAAGTGACAAACTCAACCTGCACTGTATTTGAGGATATTTGACCATCACATGCATTTGAGGGCCTTAATTGTATAGTATACTTTTACATGTGGTAGAATTGCCATTTCCCTTCTCTCTGTCTAAGGGGACTAAACTTGTTTCAGCTTTATTCTACTGTGCACAAAACAATCTCCATGAAAATGTGGTTTGCAAGGTTAGGAAGAACACAAGAGTCCTAAATTCAACCACATTTTTAGGTCTTGCCACTCGGGAGCAATAGGAATGAGTTCTGTCTGTCGCGCTTTAGTTTCCGGGTATTTGCCGTGTGCTGAAGCTGGGGCTTTCAAGCTTGGTATGCTGTCTCACTACTATGAGTGCTAGGATGGAATCATGTGTGAGTGACATTAACCTACTTTTCAAGGTCACAGAGGCAAAACTGTATATTAGGTTTCCCAAAATTGACTTGCTGTGTGCTGAAGCTGGGGCTTTCAAACTTGCTATGCTTGTCCTATGTTGGCATGTTATGTAATGGACCTTTTGGTGGGAGCATCTGGACCCCTGTGGTCTATTTTCAATATTGCATCTCAAGCTGCTTTGTGCAACATCAGACCCCGAAAGGCTCACCCTGCTGAGAAAGGGTGAAAAAAATTTTGTATTTGCTTTGAGCCTGAGGTGGACCAAATGGTGCATCCATGTTAAAATCCCTGTGGTTCTAGTTGATGCTTCAAGCCAAGATTCTATAATGTATCTATATCTTCATGCTCAGCTTCCTGTGGTCACAATAGTCTAAGTCGTTTGATTTCTGTGTCTCACTCATTTTCAAATACAATAACTGCTGGAAATGAAGTATTTTTATAATCCCAAAGTAGATTATTATATTTGTAGAAATAACTTTTTTGTTAAATATTCTCTCACAATTTGACATACAATGGATCTGATTCTAATTTCTCTGACTAATCTCTTTTTACCCTGTCACTGAATTCTGGTGGACAGACCTGTAGGTTGAGTATCAGTTTTGCCATGTACTTTCCATTTTAATCCCTCTTGTATATAATGTGGGGGATATAGTCATCAGTATGTCTGTCAGTCCATCAGTCAGTAATCATTTTAAATTTCGACCCAGAACTTGGAACCTATTTTAGATTTCTTCAAGTTTCCATGGCAACCAATTTACCATGTAAGTATATAGGTGGTGTATGTTTTCTGAGCTGGAACTTTGTGCCTTTTGGTATTTTGGGATTTTTACATTTCTTTTTTTCGGACATGTAGAGGCCAGGGTATATATCATGTCCTGATGACTCTTGCTCGGTACTGGAAATAATAGTCCTATGTAGGATGTTAAAAGTTTAATATATTTACTCTTAAAATTCAGCCCTGATTGATATTTTCCAGAAAATGTGTCAAAAGATCATTGGTCTTCATATTATTTGATCAGGTGCATTTTCTAAAATTAAAAAAAACCCTGCGGCCTTCCATGAAGAGGAGCATTTATATAAAAATTACATTTTGTCCTTCTAATTCAGTATTATGGGTTATTTTGTGTAGAATTACAAGTCCCAATTTAGGCTAATAGAGTATGAATTTATAATCTAAATGTTGAAGGATTAAAGGGGGTGACTATTTGCACAAGGCATTGTAAATACCCCACTCACAGATAGGTTGGTCAGCAAACCACTGCCTCTAACACCATGCATGTTAAAAATCAGTTTGTCACCAACAACTGTTGTGTTTCAGATTAGGTGTGGTAGAGCAGGAAGAACAGCTGTTTTAAACAATCTAACACCCCATACGTTCCCTTTTAAGGACATCAGTTCCCCCAAATGCACTTATGCTGTAGACTACTTAGTCCACTTCAAAACAACAGACTATTCATGATATTTATAGCTTACGGTCCTGGTCACCAAAACCCCCCATAGATCTTACTTCACTCATAGTGGAAAATGTTTAAAACTACATGTGAATAAACATACACACACATATATAATGCCAGCATTTGCTTCTGAATGTCTTGAAGTTTACATTACACATGTGGAGGAAATTTCTGTCCAGCATATTTTCAAGGCAGCCATGTTGGAAATGACCCCTCTGCCTGTGTATCATTCTGGATATCATCAGGCACACAGAGCCTGATCACATCTATTCTGAGCTGCCATTATCACTCTGAGTACATGACGCTTCAAGGGAATCCTCAAGGATTGTGTTCACTATTTATCTGTGGATCTAGTGTGAAAATGTTCTAAGTATAGTGCCTCTAAACCAGAGGATGAGACTTTGTGTTACACAGTAATGCTCACACATAATCCAACTATGGCACAGCCTAGTGGAACACAAGTTCATTATACTATCGAAGCTCTCATCCATTTAAACAGACAAATCATACAAGTAAGCTGATTAGAATTAATCAACATTAATGAAAAGTAGTCTTATTATCAGTAGTCTTTTAGGGAGTAGAGTCTTTAATCTGGTGTCAATTAAAGGCATCTTTAATGACACCAATGTTTGGTGAATGTCATATACAGAGATTAACCCTTTAATTATGAAGGAGTATCCCAAATGTATGTAATACAACTTGCTTTATTTTGCAATTGACTATCTGTGATCACTTCTAATCTTGATTAATACACCCTGTAGTTTAATCACACATCTAAGTAAAGATTAAGTAATTTTCTGGAAATATTTGTAGAAATTCATTATTGTTTTCTAAGAGATTCATGATATTCTGTCTAGTGAAGTCTCACATTCTTTACCCTCTAAGCAGAGTACCCTGTTTCCCTCAGTGGCTTGAGCAAGGAGGTGTGCCGACGAATAAGGAACTGACAGTGGTCAAGAGCGTCGTTAATGTGCACCCGAGGACACTTGTTACACGCCATGACCCTAAAAGGACACGCCAGAGCCAATCAGAATGCAGCAGCTATACGCTGTCCAGAAAACAGTTGTGAAGGAGGGACAGAGACTTTTATCAATCCCCCTTCCATTCAGACACCTAAACCCCACCTCAGCTGTCTGGCATGTTTTGGGCCCCCATCACACATGCCATGGGCAGTACTGTGCATTTGCCGTCTTGGCTGGTTCCTTAACTTGACCTGAAACATTTACTATTTCAACATGTCATTACTATTTCAAAAATGTCTTCTCACTCTCCATTCATATTTTATACTTCATATGCTTGGTGACACTGTCCATTGTTTAAATTAACTTAAATGAAAATTAACTAGTGACTGTAATATTATGCTTGTTTATTCATGGAATACTTGGGCAGTGTATAAAACAGTAACAGCTAGATTCCAATATAATTTTGTTGACAACAATGCAACATATTCAGATCGAATCTTATATGTGTCATAAGATGATTAAAGAACAGTAATGAGTTTTAAACACTACAGGTTTATCCATTTTATATATATGTGTGTGTGTGTGTGTGTGTGTGTGTGTGTGTGTGTGTGTGTATTTATAAAAATACACTCTCTTACAACTTCTGTTAGTGGAACATCAAAATGTTTTTTTTTTTTGCATACAGTCTATAATTAAAAAAAAAACTAATAACACTGTGCAGTTCTTCACTTCTTACCTTGTGTTCTGACTCACAATAATATATATGAGTGAACTGGGAGTAGTGCAGGCAGGTCCTACAGTATTCTCAGCTTTTACAAGCAAATAAAAGTACCAATTCTGTTACAGGGAGGGACATCTGACTTCTAAAAATCACCATTCCATTTTAGTAGATTCCTGTCACCGACAATCAGGTACTGCATTCCCTTACTAGTAGGCCATTTCGACAGCTCTTATTTAGGCTTGTGTGAATACTTGAGCCCGCCCCGGCCCTCGGCGCCCTGGTATATTTAAGGAGAATCTCTCACACTCACCCTCTGTCCCAGTGGAAACTACCGTCTTTCAGTACAGCTTGGTAAGTGCCTTGGGTTTCATTTTCATGGACTACTACAGCATAACTGAGCAGGGATAGGACACAAAACTTACAGATCTACATGTTGAAATTGGATCTACTCTGATTTTAAATAATTGGTAATATAATTAAAACTTTATTTCAGTTTCTGCTTATAAAACCTGGTAGTTAAAATCAGTCATCTGACTTTATTTTCTAAAAATATTCAGCAAATCAGCTAAAAGTTTGTAATGAAAAAAAAAAGTTGGTTAAAGAAGTTCTTTGGGCAGATGTGACAATCAGTTACAGTCCATAAATTTGGACTATAAAAATTACATACAAATATCCAATTAAAAATGTATCAGGAAAACAAAATTTGTAGGCTAATGAAGCAGGAAGAGTGTGTTGACTACTGAATGGAATAATCAGTGGTGGCGGTAAGAGACCATAGTGCACAGACAAGAGTTACTATGTGTGGACAGCTGAGCCAGGACTCCGTTGACACTCATCAGCTGCCAAGCTCCATCATTTGTGAAATAGCTCCAGATAAAGGGGCTCTGTGGGTTAAGATAGTTGTGACTACACACACTGATGGTTAAAACAGTATACTGCTAGTGTTTTACTATTAAATTGTAATTCTTGACTGGACAACACAGTCCATATTTTCCACAATTGCTACTGAAGAATCCCTTTTAATAATATTTCACTTTATATTTTCATCATCTTTAAAAGAACTTTGCAGAGGTATATGCTAAATATTATTCACATAGGTTGTCATTTGTACACTAAAGAAATTGGCTTCCCCCAAAAGGAGATGCTCACTGAGTACTAATAGTGAGAAGATAATATTCTTACTGCTATCTACTTCTTTTTAGACCATCCCAGAAAAAAGTAATCATGTGTGACGACGATGAGACCACCGCCCTTGTGTGCGACAATGGCTCTGGTTTGGTCAAGGCTGGGTTCGCCGGTGATGATGCTCCCCGTGCCGTCTTCCCTTCCATTGTTGGAAGACCCCGTCACCAGGTAAGTGAAATGCACAACACAATGCAGCTACTACATACACTCAAAAGTACATAGAGGAATACTCTTTTATGCTTGCCTCTATTAAGGAACAAAAGACTCACTGATTTTTGGGAAATGACTTCTCCCAATAGGGTGTGATGGTAGGTATGGGTCAGAAGGACAGCTACGTTGGAGACGAGGCCCAGAGCAAGAGAGGTATCCTGACTCTGAAGTACCCCATCGAACACGGCATCATCACCAACTGGGACGATATGGAGAAGGTGGGTACCAGTTGCTTAAAAACCTAAAAACTCATAGAAACTAATTATTATAAACAATCAGAGCATTAATTACAAAATAGCTCTTTTAAGTAATGTTTTGGTTGCTGGTAGTAGATTTTCTATTTACTAATAAGGACATCTTTGAGCAAAAGAATGTAATTTATGCATTCTGTCAATCTTATCTCATCCCATTTTTTCAACTCTTTGTCTCAGATCTGGCACCACACCTTCTACAATGAGCTGCGTGTGGCCCCTGAGGAGCATCCCACCCTGCTCACTGAAGCCCCCCTCAACCCCAAGGCCAACAGGGAGAAGATGACCCAGGTCAGTAGGGAGTACATAGTACACTATTCCCTCCCTCATTCCCAAATACACTGCTGACACATATACTTGAAAATGACCAACATCTAATTTGTTATAGATCATGTTTGAGACCTTCAACGTCCCAGCCATGTATGTGGCCATCCAGGCTGTGCTGTCTCTGTACGCCTCTGGCCGTACCACTGGTCAGTATCTCAAGAAATAATTAATTAAAGATAAAGCCCTTATAATTATTAATAATTTTATATAATTAATAATAAATATTATTGTTATTGTTATTGTATAGAGAAATGTGTAATTTCATACATTTAAAATTTATAATTGAATATACTGTATATATTTTCAATGTAGCTTTGTGTCTGTTGATAAAGCTTTATATAAATTAATAAATTGAACTGAATCTTTACAGGTATTGTGCTGGACTCTGGTGATGGTGTGACCCACAATGTTCCCATCTATGAGGGTTATGCTCTCCCCCATGCCATCATGCGTTTGGATCTGGCTGGTCGTGACCTGACTGACTACCTGATGAAGATCCTGACTGAGCGTGGATACTCTTTTGTGACCACTGGTGGGTATAGATAACAGAATTTTAAGAAATCCTTATGATTGTCTTCAAATTATATCAAAGCATGATTATATTTCTGAGTAATAATTACCTTCATGAGCTGAACTTGTGTAGTTTCTCACTAAAGTATTTCCTCCATAGCTGAGCGTGAGATTGTACGTGATATCAAGGAGAAGTTGTGCTATGTCGCTCTGGACTTTGAGAACGAGATGGCCACTGCTGCATCATCCTCATCCCTGGAGAAATCCTACGAGTTGCCCGATGGCCAAGTCATCACCATCGGCAATGAGCGTTTCCGTTGCCCAGAGACCCTCTTCCAGCCTTCTTTCATTGGTGTGTCTTGGTTGTACATTGCACTTACTTTGTCTTACTCTGCCCTCTGCTATTAGCATGCTTACTAATCCCAATACAATAATTCATTCAGATAAACTACATACTTTACTGATGTTCTTTTACCCCACAGGTATGGAGTCTGCTGGTATCCATGAGACTGCCTACAACAGCATCATGAAGTGCGACATTGACATCCGCAAGGACCTGTACGCCAACAATGTCTTGTCTGGTGGTACCACCATGTATCCTGGTATTGCTGACCGCATGCAGAAGGAGATCACAGCTCTGGCCCCCAGCACCATGAAGATTAAGGTAAGAAATCAAGGGACTGTATGAAGGCAGAAAAGCAGTCTGAACTTGTTCTGTGCACACTGTGATGATGTTTCTTTCTTTTCCAGATCATTGCTCCCCCTGAGCGTAAGTACTCTGTCTGGATCGGTGGCTCCATCCTGGCCTCCCTTTCCACTTTCCAACAGATGTGGATCAGCAAGCAGGAATATGATGAGGCTGGCCCCTCCATTGTCCACAGGAAATGCTTCTAAATGCCTTTCTTCTAAATGCTTCTAAATCTGTTCATCTATCCCGCTATCTGCATTTGTACTGTTTCGATTACTGTATATACATGTACTATTGTAATAAAGTTAATTACCTGTCACAGTTATCAAGTTTCTCACTGTCTTTTGTTGATGAAAAGGTGATTAAAAATATTTTAGACATGAAAAGGTTCATGGAAACTTCACAAAAAAAAGGTAATGTAGCTTCAGGGTCACCAATTTTGGGTGACTGGGGAATTTAGCAATTTCTCTTCATGCTTACATGGGGTTCCTCTGCTTTCCTCTAGTTTGCACACGGTGTTCAGAAGCAGGTAGGAGCTAAGTTGCCCCTAGGTGTGTTGTGTGGTGCTCTGCGATGGGCTAGCTTTATAT
>JAQMYF010000002.1:12171388-12193121 GCA_030014195.1 Neosilurus mollespiculum | reverse complement strand
TGTGTGTGTGTGTTTGTGTGTGTGTGTGTGCGTATGTATGTATGTGTATATGTATGTATGCATTTCGCATTTTTTCCACATGCTTGGGTGGGTTTTCTTTGGATAGTCTGGTTTCTTCCCACAGTCTGAAGACATACACATTAGGCTAATTGGCTGTTCCAAATTCCCCCTAGGTGAATGGTTGTGTGTGTTGGCCCTGCGATGTCTTGTGAGCTGTTTAGATTGTAGCCCGCGTTCACCCAGTGTTGGCTGGGATAGATTTCTGCCTACCTGCGGCCCTAGAAGATTAAGCAGTTTGGTGAGTATTAACATAGTAATGAAGAAACTAGTAAGTAACTTTCCAGTCATTATGATCAGACTAAACAATAAACTTCACCAGGGATTGCTTTAAGTGTTCATTTTATTTAGAAAAAATTCTAAAAGCCTATACGTAAATTTATGTGTACATATGTAAATAGTTATCATGCATACTTTGTTGTTGCTGTTAATTCATTCTCCCCGTGCTTGTGTGGGTTTCCTCTGGGTAGTCCGGTTTCCTCCCATAGTGTAAAAACATGCACAGTAGGCTGTTCCAAATTGCCCCTAGGAGTGAGAGTGAGTGTGAACGGCTGTTGTGTGCTGGCCCTACAATGGCCTGGCGAGCTAGTCAGGGTGTACCCCGCCTTCGCCCGGAGTCAGCAAAGGTGGGCGCCAGCCTCCCCCAACCCTAATTAGGATTAAGCATCTTAGAAAATGAATGAATGAATGTAGCATAATTTATGTTATAAAAAAAGGAAAGAAAAAAAAAGAAGAAAAAAAAAAAGAAAAAGAAAAGCACCTCACTTGGGTAATGTAAGGAACAGGCTTTGTGTCCTTTTGCACTGCGGGCAGAGGAGGTGTATTGGGTCGCTTAGAAACAGCGCAGTATTCCGGAAGAGAAGAGGAAGAGCGTCTCTCCTCATCCTCACAGCCTGTTCACTGGTACGCATTACTTGGTAAGGTTTCACTTAACGCTATTTAACATTTCTTTCAATAAGCACAAATCCTAATCGTCGGTTTTGATGTGAAACACTGTGTTTGGGAAGCTTGATCGTCTCCTTTATGCTAAAGGTGGAGCTGGATGGGGAAGGAAAGCCATGTCGTCGATACTGCGGTGTACAGTCATGTTGCATGTCTGCTTCAGATTCTAATGTAACATATGTATGAGACAGACGACAGATACAGTCTGACAGACAGGAAATAATGCATTTATTTTATTTTTTCTGTGGTGTTGAGAAGGACGTGTCTTGTAAATAATAGTTAAAAAAATAATAAAAATAAAAATAAATTCATAATAAAAAAAACATAACAGACTAGATAGATCAGTGATGTTTTCAGTAACATAGGGAAATTGTGACGGAGATTATGATGGTGTTTGTTGTGTGGTAGAGGGTGCAGTGATGGGCTCGGTGGTGTTGGCGCTGGTAGTGAGCATGGCGGCGCTGGTGTGCGGACGGAGCGCGCGCTCTGACGCGGCTATTGAGCGGCTCCTGCACGGGGTGATGGAGCAACTCGGCATCGCGCGGCCCCGCGAGGAGTTCACCGCACATCAAGCCGCTAATGTAGCAGGCCCGCTCAGCATCCAGGGTAAACACACACACACACACACACACATTAATGATATAACAAATAATGGGGAAAAAGATCGCATTTTCTGCCAAGCACAGATCATTAAATGATAAGGATAAATAACTTGCACATATAAAAAAAAAACCTTTTCGGTCATTGCAAATATATTTTTTTATATTGGAGCTGCTTAAAGTGACACAAATACACTTAAGAGAATATATACATTTTGTCTAAAAAATGGACAAAAATGATCATTTATCTGTGCAGTGTCCAGCTTTAACAGAAATACCTATACATTAAGAATGCAAAATGCCATTGTCATTAAGAAAAACCTTCTATTAAAACGGTGATTTAAGAGTACACATTACCTTTTAAGGGTTGATTAATCATTTATTTATGTTTTGGAAACTGCAAATGCAAATAATTTTAATATGGGTCAGGCATAAAAAAAATAATGACAAGGTCAAAGGTAAGCTCCAGAGATTCATTCATTCATTCATTTTCTGAATCGCTTATTCCTAATTAGGGTCGCGGGGTGGCTGGTGCCCATCTCAGCCAACTTTGGGCGAGGGCGGGGTACGCCCTGGACAGCTCGCCAGGCCATCGCAGGGCAGCTCCAGAGATTGCATTATGTTTTTGTTGTGATTTGTGTTGCTTTAAAAAAAACATCATCCATCCATTCATTCATGCATTATCAGTGCAATTAACTGCACCTGGTGAAAACCCATGCAAATTCTAAATAAAATGGTCCCAGAACATTCTTGCTGTAAGCTGCCAGTTTTAACCACTTAACTTCTTCCCCTTGACACCGATAATATATTCATTCATTTTTATTAAATTGTTCATTGTATAAGCAACTTAATTCTAATTAGGGTTGTGGGAAGGCTGGTGCCTATCTCAGTCGACTCTGGGCAAAAGCGGGGAACACCCTGGATAGCTCGCCAGACCATTGCAGGGCCAACACTTACACAATTATTCACACACTTACACCTAGGGGCAATTTGGAACAGCCAATTAGCCCAGTGTGCATGATTTTGGAATGTGGGAGGAAATCAAAGTACTCAGAGAAAACCCAATCAAGCACAGGGAGATGAATATAGTATTGGTGGTGAATTTGTTGTCAAATGAATATAGTATCATTCCAATTTTTAGTATATGTGCTTGCTACGGCAGCACGTATACTAAAAATTGCAACAATACTATTCATTTGCCAGCAAATTTACCAACAGATTTAAAATTGTATAAATTACCTGCACATATATGCAATTATCCAATTAACCAATCAGCAACCAGCACCATGCATGAAACCATAAGGTTGGGAGCTGCAGGAAATGCACATATCAAACATCAGAATGAGAAGAAATTTGTGAAAACAAGGATCTTTTGGGAAGAGTAAAATATCGGCTAAAAGCCTGATTTTATATCTGTCTTGTCTAATTTGTGGTGTGGTGTGTACTTCATCAAATTAAAACAGTCTTTCTTTCTCTGATGAAGCCTGTAGGGATATTTGATCTGTTTCTCCTTTAGCTCAGCTGTAAACAAGGTTAATTCTGTAAGTTACAGGAATGTGTATCCTATAGGTGGTGCTCATGAGGGACTTCAGCATCTCGGCCCCTATGGAAACATCCCTAATATTGTTGCAGAGTTGACTGGGGACAATGTCCCAAAAGACTTCAGCCAGGACCATGGATATCCTGATCCTCCTAACCCATGCCCTCTTGGAAAAAAAGGTACAAATGAGAGTAGTACCACCTGCCAAATCATACCAAAATGTTTGAAAGTTGCTAATTATATACTCAGCATGTAAAACATCACATCGTAATAATCCATTTAATATAGTTTTATCACTGTTCTGCTCTGTCATACAAATTTCTTATAAATAAAAATAAATTGTTGGCCTATTTCTTAGTATAGGACTAGACATAGGACAATGAAATGTTCCATGACTATGATGCTCCACTTGGGGGCTCTGCTAAAAATCCAAGGAAAATCTTAAGAGTACTAAACCTGTACACAGAGAATGTTTTATTTTTTAGTTTAATTCCTCTGATGATTTCTCTTCTTAATAAATGTTTTTTAAGCTGCTGATGGGTGCTTGGAGAATTCGCCAGACACAGCTGAGTTCAGCCGAGAGTTTCAAAAACACCAGCACCTCTTTGACCCAGAGCATGACTACCCCTCACTGGCCAAATGGGTGAGTTACAGTGAGAATAATTTGGACAGGGGCAAGATTTACATCTGGTTAACATCAGGTCTCGGAATAGCACAACACAAATCTCTAACTGGAACCTTAAGATTAATTCTGGCCACTGTTATCCTAGTTGAGAAAAAAAAAACCCAAGAAATAATTTCTATTAATTCCAAGCATTAATTTTTTCTTGTAAAGCAAAATAAAAAATGAAAAATATTTATCCAGGCATTCACTGAAATTCTAATTTTTGATTGTTTCCAGAATAAAAAGCTGTTGTATGAAAAACTGAAAGAAGGACCGAAAAGAAGAAAAAGGGTTTGTTATAACCTTAATGTTTCAATGCCTGATTTAACATTATGTGAGATGTATATAAACCACTACTAGGGCTGTTACAGGGTCGTGGGATCACAGTTACATAGTTTTGTCATAGTGAGTGATCGAAGGGATATCTCTAACTGCTTACCTGCTTATGTTGTTTTTCTCGTTTGTTTTTTGTTTTTTATTGGCGATTGCAGACTGTACTAGCACACTATCGACAATCTTTGGTCTGGAGTTCTATGCTTTGGCTTACATACTAATTTGTGTGTGAGAGAGAGAGAGAGAGAGAGAGAGAGAGAGAGAGAGACTGCTTATTTGTTTTCATGCTCCGGTTTTCATTTTTATGCTTTTTTATGATAAGCAAACAAACAAACAAACAGATAGATAGGTTCACATTGGGAGGCACAGTGGCGTTGTGGTTAGCACGTCAACCTCAGCAAGAATGTCCTGGGTCTGACTCCCGGGTTTGGCAAGGGGGTTTCTGTGTGGAGTTTGCATGTTCTCCCCCTGCTTGCGTGGGTTCCCCCAGGTACTCCTGTTTCCTCCCACAGTCCAATGACATGCACATTAAGCTAATCGGATGCTCCAAAGTGGCCCGGGACAGGACCTTCTTGCTGTGAAGCAGACAAGCTAACCACTACATTGTTGTGCCACCCCATTAATTCATTAATGCAACCATAACATGAAACCATGATATTTTTAGATTAGATGAACAAAGCATGAAAATTAAAAACCATAACACCCCTGCCCAGGAGGTGCTGCTATCATGCTAAGAAAAAAAAACTGACAGAAGCCTCTCTGTTTTCTGTTTCAGAGCACTAACCCATATCTGATGGGTCAAAGACTGGACAATGTGGTAGCTAAGAAATCTGTGCCACATTTCCCAGAGGGTGAAGAGATGGAATCCAATAGAAGACAAGTCTGAATGTAATATTATAATGACAGCTGTATAATTGAGTTGTTGTAGCTATCAGTGCATGTTAAAATTAGAACCAGTTCATTTAATCCATGAGATTAAACTGAAGATAGTGATTATTTTTGCCTGATGTAAATTCTTGCTTTAACCATGTTAAATAAAACAAACATGTTAATGTGCAAATTATTTTTGTGTTTTCAAAAGTCATAAAATTCTGTAATGATTTTTTTTCCCCCAGTATGGAACATCCGGATCTTGTTATGCAGAGATGACCTTTTTAATTTCACATCACATTTTTCACATTTTTGTCTTCAATTTTGCTGGCCCATCTGTTCCGATTTGTATCGGAGTGTATAGGAGTATATTAGTACAATGCAGTTTAGTCATGCTTAGCCATTCCATGCTGTACTGTATCTAATAGGACAAAAAATATACGCAATACGTATATCATGATGTGTCTTCTTGTCTTTGTCAGTGTAATAAATCCAATACTGTAACATTTATAAATCTGTGGGGAAAAAACATTTCTTGAAGTTTTGTCAAACTTTGTTGGTAATGAAAGAGATTAAACAGCTGGCTGTAAACACAAGGTTTTCATAAATAGTTTTTTTTTTCCTTTGGGTGGAGGGAGGGCACACAGTAGTACTTCATGGCAGTATCTCCACCCATTCAGGCCTGCCTTCTGGTGCATGGAGCTTCCAGGCGACCAGTCAGAGCAGAGGAAGCACAGAGACCAGAAAGACCATAGATGGGAGGAGGAAGCCAAGCAGGCCATCCAGCAAGCCCACTAAAATCAGCATTTCAGGGGGAGGAGGGGAAGCAGCTTTCTGAAGATCTGTGGAGTTTTTGGATTAGGAATTCTGGTCTGAAAATTAC
Source organism: Neosilurus mollespiculum (assembly GCA_030014195.1). NCBI lineage: Eukaryota > Metazoa > Chordata > Actinopteri > Siluriformes > Plotosidae > Neosilurus > Neosilurus mollespiculum. The sequence goes on along the minus strand of JAQMYF010000002.1, from coordinate 12,187,233 downwards.
ATTACATTACATTACATTTACAGCATTTGGCAGACGCTCTTATCCAGAGCGACTTACAATTATCTTTTTATTTTTTATTTTTATACAACTGAGCAATTGAGGGTTAAGGGCCTTGCTCAAGGGCCCAACAGTGGTTATAGTGGGGATTGAACCACTGACCTTCGGATCAGTAACCCATCACCTTAACCACTAAGCCACCACTGCCCTCAAATGAAAGTGAATATATCTGATCTGTAAGTGAGCAAGTTGGCAGAGTAAACCATCTGAGCCAGTATAATAGGCTCAGGAATGTAAATCATGATGTGATGATGACCAAGGATATATACATGTAATCTATTTTAAATCACAGTGTATAGTAGAACATTGTGCTATTTGTAATAATTTTCTTCAGTTTTGTGTTTTCTCAGACACGCCACTGAACAAACCTATTGAATCCTCCTCCATGAATGAATCCAGGTGTGTTGGAGCAGGGAAAAAAAACAAACATATAACACAAGGACTGAATATTGCAAGTGAGAAGCACTTAAAATTCAGCCCCCAACAAACCAATCAAAACATCTAACCTACTGCAAAAGAGTCGAATCAGTAAAGTGAGTCGGTGGCACATAACTGAGCTGAATGTGTGATCAGACTGTGCTGGAGGCGGGTCTGTCCCCGGAGCCTGTCTCGCTGCATCCTGCCCACTTTCACTTAAAACTGTGCGCGGATCCCTCGCATTTTCTGTCGGTCACGATATGAGCTGTGGATATTAAACCCTCAATCTACTTTTGTTTTTTTAAAGACACAGATAAAACATATCCAACTAAACTGCACTTGACGCAAAAAAAGAAACAACTGGCAATTCATAAGGTAAACAAAAAATAATTTTAGAGTTTTGATGGAAACTCTTCTCAAGTTCATCACTAATGTTTTCAATGCATTTTTTACATTTTTATTTATTTATTTTTAGTTAAGGAGTATAGTTTACTGGAAGCTGATAATGAAAAGGGGGTTTTGTTTTGTGTTTGTTTTGTTTTAACTTTCATAATAATAATAATAATAATAATAATAATAATATTGTTCTTCTTCTTCTTCTTCTTCTTATTATTATTATTATTGTTATTATTAATGTTGTTCTTTTTCTTCATCTTCTTCTGATTATAAGTGGTTAGGGGCTGTATTGCAAAATGTATGATTCAAATTGGAGAATTTATTCTATATGATTTTTAGATTCTGGATGTTTGTTTAGCTCGAGTTTAAACATTTCCTCTCGAATCCTGCAACTTTCAGATGAAATGAGGATTATATAAATTTGTAGATATTAATTTCTCGTAGCCTAATAAGCCAGTTTTCTTATAATCCAGACCTTGTTAATATATCATTTTGTGCACCCCCTTTATAACTTTCTTCAGTTCCATGAAAAGATGGCGAAAGAAGCATTGTTTGCTGTGGTCCTGGGTCTTTTCCTGCTCTGCAGTCCTGTGAAATGCTGGATCAGCGGCGGATTTCAAGGCGCTGTTCCTCATCACACTAAACTCGCCCCAAACTCCTGGGAACAGACTGCACAGCCTGTACCGAGCTTTTCTGCCACGGGAACGTCTGCGCATGCGCCGGCTCAGGAGGTCCTCGACTCCAGCCAGGAGGCTCTGCATGTGACTGAGCGCCACTACCTGAAGCGGGACTGGTGCAAGACGCAGCCGCTGAAGCAGACGCTGCAGGAAGAGGGCTGCATCAGCCGTACCATCATTAACAGCTTTTGCTACGGCCAGTGCAACTCCTTCTATATCCCGCGGCACGTGTACCAAGAAGAAAGCGCTTTCCAGTCCTGCTCTTTCTGCAAACCAAAAACGTTCACTGTCGTCACTCTCACACTGATTTGCCCCAGTCAGACCCCGAGGATCAGACGGAAACGCGTCCGCCGTGTCAAACAGTGCCGCTGTACTTCTATAGACTTGGATTATTAATTCTGATCACAGAAAGTTAAGCTTTTGCTTCGTTTCCCTATGGATGGTTATTAACGCCACACAGGCACACAGTCCATACATTATACGCGCTACTGTATGTTTACTTCATTGTACAAAATTATCTGTAGTAAAGTAAAATTTGAGTGGAGGAAAAAAAAAAAAAAAAACAGGAGTACTGCACTCTGTCTTTTCTTCTTGACCATATGGTGCCATGAACCTTTAATATTTATTTTTCATCTGGAAACATGGATGTATGATTTATGGTTAATTATTGGTTTGTAAATCTAAAAAAAGTTTCACACTACATGCACCTTTCCAGGTAAAAAATACACACTAAAAGTACACATGGTCCACCACTGAGGATAACACCCCAGTGAAAAAAAGGAAAAGTTAAAAAGAAAGAACAAATTGTGGAAAATATCACTGACTGTTCATAACACAGGCTATTCATTTAAACCCCCTTTTTGAATTTTATGTATTTATTTATTTTTTTTAAATCACAGGGAGCCTGTCTATTGGAGACCCCCCTCACTGGCCTCACATTATTCTGATTCTGGTGCAAATGCAGCTTCTGTAGATCCTTTTGCAATTTTTTGTCTGCAAATGATTCCAGGCTCCTCAGGCACTGGATATTCTGTTCCATATATGCTATTCCTGTTCGTTTTTCTCAAATTGTAAATGGTAATGCCATAACTGGCAAAAAGACAGTGGGTAGAGTCTCTAACAAGCATTAAGAATTTTCAATACCTTGAATGAAAATGTGCGTGGGTTTTTGCAATGCACGCCATGCTTACTTTTGCACAAGCGTAGCTTTTAGTAACATAGATATAGAACATGTTTTGTGTGCTTTTGTTTTGTGTGTGTTTATTTTCATCAAATGTAAATATAAGGTATTCCAACCATGACTGAAGAATTCTGTCAGCCTCCACTATGTGGATGAAGACTTCCTGAATGATGAAAACAAAAGAATAATTTGTGTACATAATGTATATGGATAATTCAGAATGCTTAAAAATCAAAAATGTATTTTTATTTTTTAATTATTATGGATATTTATTACCTTAATTTTTGTATATGAATTTCTGAAATAAACCTCACTGCTCCTAAAATCTGATTCATCCTTTCCAAACAGCATTAAAATAAAAGATTAGGAAATCACATCTTTTATCTTCTGAAGCAATTTGTGGATGTGCTGTGGAGAATCTGGTCAAGTGAGACTGGAAAAAGTTCCTGGCGAGTGTGTCCTGGGGTTTATAAAATGTTTTTTTCTTTAAATACACAGAAGCTGGGGATATTGGACAGTCTATCCCTATTTAATAAAACTAAACCCACTTGGCTTCCTTCCCAGTCTTGGTTACTGTAACCATATAAGCTCATACTGAATTTCCTTTCATCACAATTTATACTGTATGACTTATTGTACTGTTTGACATAGTATACATGTGCAGTGATTTATAATTCCACTATCAAGATTTACCCAGAAAAGGATGGGTTCCCTTTAAGTCTGGTTTCTCTCAAAGTTTCTCCCTTATCTCATCTCAGAGAGACTTTTTCATTTCAATTTCATCAGACCTTGCTTGCTCATTAGGGATGCAAATCAACATTCCTATAAAGCAGCTTTAGTACAAAAAAAAAAAAATTAAACTCATGTGAACTGATTCAGATCTCACATGAATCAAAAATCATCACATTCAGTCAGGTATATTTGAGCAAAAAAGCACAAAACTCTGTATTGTGGGATTTCTTCAAGATTTGATTCTTATGCAAAAACAAGCCAAAGTTACATACAGATACAAAATAGAAAAAAAAGAAAAACCCACAAGCTTGAGCTTATAAATCATATAATATAGGCTCTGATTGTGGAGGGTATGTTGTCTCTCATGTGCTGGATAGGCTTGCTTCCTTTAGACGCAGTCTTTTCTTCTGTAATGAGGAAAAAGAAAACATCATGTTGTTTATTCTTCTGGAAATGTTCTTCAATATGTTTAAGCAGAACAGTATTTATAATATAAGCATAATTACACACCACATTTAACTTATGATGACATGCTGTCTCTAACAACAATCAGTTGTGACTTTGAATATGAACTCAATGACTTTAAGATTATTGCTTACAGAAATAGGGGAGAAGAACCTTGTTTCCCCTCATAATAACAATATGGTCAGACTTGGTTTTGGAGATTTGCTTCCACAAACAGTATTATATTGAACAAGTGGAAATCAACTGTGAATCTCAGCTTTTTTGCTTACATTACATTTCAAATATGTGTGATATTAGTAATAGCTATTCTATTCCCTAGTGTGGGGTTTATTCTATTATGGCTTTATTATTAATATCCTTTATGTTCTTCAATAGATGCAGAACAAAGTGAGACTCTTACCAAGCCATTAGCGTGGACCTGCCTTGTCTCCACTTTTTTGTCTGCTGTGATATTTCGCACTGACTGCTGGGCTTCTTGCAGCCTGGAGTATAAAAAAATAGTTTTTTCTAAAATAAAGACTACACAGATTTAGTCGTTTAACCACACAGCAAGAAACAGTGTGATTGATGTTTCTAACACTTATTGAAATTGTATGTCACACAGAATCATTTTCATGTGACACTGCAAAATGTCTTATAAACCAGTTCAACTTAATTTACTTTTAAAAACAGGAGTAAAAACTAATTGGAATTAAAATCCAGAAAAAGTCAATCATGGAAAAACACTGCATTTCACCTCTCATTTGAAATGGCCTTGTTCTCCCTTTTCCATCTGGACTTGAAGTCATTACAGAATTCAAACCAGAGCATAAAAATATGGCCTGGTATGACATCCTGCTCGCCAGAACGGATTTTCATCCCAAAGTACTGCACCAGGTCATGGAAGCTAAGAGAAGGAGTAAGAGGGTGATTCTTAGCAGAGACATAGATATAAAAGACCGACCTCACGCTAGTACAATTCTTTATTTTATGAAGTTAAATTCTTTGATATGATATGTTATACAACATTACTGCTGAAATCTTGATTTCTTATCAAAAGCAGTTGATCCGTTTTCTATAACAACAGCTCTAACAATAGTTCTGACTAAAATGGTAAATATTTCATTTATGCTTTATTACACAGGATTAGAAGTACTTTGTTCTGATTGGTCATTTACAGCATTTAATGGTTTGTTATGGGGGGCAGACATGGCCTAATTCTCCTGGTTGGAGAAGTGGGTTTGGTACCTAAAGGTCGCTGGTTTGATTCCCAAACCAGCAGGAAAAATGTGTGGCGGCACGGAAAGTGAGCTGCACCTTCCCTTCCTCCACTTTCATGGCTGAAGTGCCCTTGAGCAAGGCACCTAACCCCCAACTGCTCTCCATGCGCTGCAGTGTGTGGCGTCCCACTGCACCGATTGTGTGTGTGCTCACTATTTACATGTGTGTGCTATACTTTGTTTGGGTTAAATGCAGAGCAAAAATTTCCCTTGCGTGATTAATACAGTATATCAAAATGAATAAAAATTAATAACTAAAAATAAAAATTCAGATAATTTAGGATAATTGCTCTGGACCATGTCATTGGCAGAAGCAAGATTTTTTTTTAAATAAATAAAATCATTTTAAAATAGATATTTTGTGTCAAATTATTGATTTCTTTAAGTAGCCTTGTATTAAGCATCATAATGTACTCCAAACCTGTCACTACTGCAAAATAAACTCCTTCAGGGAAGTTCTGCCCTTTCCCGCCAGGGTGTTGCATCACCTGTGGGGTGTGTTATGCAATAGTTTTCGGCTCCCTGTATATTATCCCTTACAAAGCAACTTACAAAGGGGACTCGTATTAAAGATGCTCCTGATTACTCACGATCTCACTCCTTCCTGCTCATGCTTTTGGACTGTGGGAGGAAACCCACACAAGCACTAGGAGAACATGCAAACTCTACACAGAAACGCCTGAGCCTGGGACTCGAATGCAGGACCTTCTTGCTGTGAGATGGACGTGCTAATCACTATGCCTCTCTGCCGCCCAGCTCTTGATTAAAAAGATGTATAATTGTTTGTATGGTAAAGTTTACTTTGAAAGTGAAAGACACTTTAAATTAAATTTTTTTTTTTTTTTGAAGGTGCCTTAGGTAATAGCATTTGTAACAGGAGTAAAGCTATAACAATAAGAGTTTTGACACAGAAATTTCTACAGAACTAGTTCTTATAAACATGAATAACTTTTTGTCATACTCAATTCAAGTGAGGGAATGACTGATAATAGCTAGCTGATATCATAAATGAGAAGACTTTCTTTTGTGGGTATTTCACAACATTAAATGCAGCTAATGATTTTATAAAAAGTATGACATGCCCTTAATTAAATCATAACAAACTGTGGGAAAAAATGTTTTAATCTTTAAACAAAATAGTGACTTTACTAGAAGCACTTAATGACGTCACCACAATTCCAAAACTAACCAGAATAATAACAAAATCTTACCTTTTTTGGGCAGATATCAGATCATGTTCAGCTGCTTTATGATCTTTCTGGGCTGCAAGTATTTATAAAACATTTATCTACAAGTTTTAGAAATAAACACATACTAAACATAACTTCAGTCACTGAATTAGTTTACAAGATGAGTAATTAGTAATACAGATGAAGCTATGTATTGATGCTGTTCATTACTCTGGCTGCCACATGACAGAAAATGACTTATTTATTCAATCATATGAAAAACTCTTCACTGTATCCAGGCTTTACTCAATTTTTAAAAAAGCCATAAAAAGAAGTTGAGTCATTTGGAAGTCTTGTTCATTGCCAAAGCCTCCCCGATCCCTATCTCTCTGTCTGCTTTCCGAACCCGACTGCTAGCTATCTCACACAGGTAGTGAAGACCACAGACAGTTATCAGGTCCCCAAAAGGGAGTATCACAGATATTCTCCAGGGTAACTGAATGAGATATTTACTGTGCAGCAGAGATTAGAGTAATTATTGTGAGACATTTCAGTCTGTAATCTTGAGTTTTATAAAGTATGTAATATAAAGTGAGTTTGAAAAATATCAAGATCATGTTTGGCCTTGCATATTTTATTCTACAAACAATAACCCATAAAACACACACACACACACACACACACACACACACACACACACACACACACGTATGCAAAATGGGCCTACCAGCCATGTCTGCCTCTTAATTATTTTATAAAATTGAACAATCATTTCCACATAATAACAACAGCATATTATTTTTATTAACTGGTTAGCATGGAGCTAGCTGGTTAGCTAAAGGCCTGTAGTCTATTAAAATTGTGTTTTGGTGGAATAACTGGTTAATTCTTTAAAAAAATAAAATTATGTTTTTGTCATGAAATACTTCAGCAAAGAACAAGTCGTGACCATTCCCTTTTTAAATTTTTCTATAGTGACTCTGAGGTCACTGTATATGAGCTGATATCCTAGGAGTTGATTAGCCAATCAGAGTGCAGAATTGGTAATATCTAGTGACAATGGATAGAATAAACATTGTATATGTATGATGTGGACTCCAGATATCTCAAAATATCTCCCAAAAAATCAAGGAAACAGGATGCATCTGAGCTCATTTCAGAGTGCGTTAGTTAGTCCATGACAAAAATACTTGTCCAGACAACGCATTTACATTTTTTAATTTCAACACATTTACAAAAAAACAAACAACCCCCCCCACAACAATAAAAAAAAAAATGCATCCACTGTGTACGTACCATTAATATCCTCAAAATTGAAAATAACTTCGCACTGCCTCATCTAAGACAAAGATAATCCTAGTACATAACATACAGTCATGATTGTAATCCCAGGTTTTTAAATCATAAAGGATTTTCAGAAAAAACAACTTTTAGGTAAAGACTCTGGGGAAGACTCTTAGCTGTCAACCGGAACTAAGAACTAACTGTTCAGATATTTTAATGTGTGGCTTACCACTGGAGATAAAAGCTTCCATTTTCTCCTTGAAGGGATGGATGTTTTCTTGAGACGATGCTAAGAACACGCTTTGGACATTCTTCTCACATCCTATATGAAAAATCAAATCCTATTTTTACTTGGTCTTAGATTCAACTTAGATAAATACCTTACCATTATACAGTGTTACTGTACTTGAATATCTGCAACACTGTAATGATTGTTAATATCAACAAAAATCCACTGCCATATACTTAATTACAAATTATCACTGCAATTATTTTTTAATCACTATTGTTTATTGGGTAGCATGGTGGCGCAGCAGGGGTAGCTTTCCTGCCTCACAGACAGTAAGCTTAGAGGTTACTCGCTGTATGCCGTTTCTGTGCATATTCTCATCATGTGGATTTCCACTGGGCTCTCCAATATCCTCTCACCACATGCCAGTGGTCTGGTTACTCATACCCTTAGGTATGACTGTGTGAATGAGCATGTGCATGGTGCCTAGGGATTGACTGGCATCTCATTCAAGGTGTGTTCCCTCCTCATGCTCTGTGTTCCTGTGATAGCCTCTAGAATCACTGCTACCCTAATAAGGATAAAGCATTTACTGAGGATGAACTGAATTTTATTTACCTATGAAATATTTTAAGAAGTAGCTGTCTATTTTTTACATGACTGTCCTTCATTGTTTGTTGTATTTTCAAAGCACAAGGAAGGTAAGTGTACTTTAAAAAAACAGACAGGGAAAAAGTTGCACCTGTGGTGAAGTCAGAAATTCAGAGCATGTTTTTTGACAGAGCTGATGGCGGCAGAAGATAACTGCCACCCCCCCTGTGGCACCAAGCTGCGCCGTTTGTTCATCGTCAGTTCAGTCCAATCCGAGGATCAGAGGGGCCAGACTGCTGTCCCAGTCATAATAGAGAGCGATGGGAGCCCAGGCCTGCTGGATTCAGTCCATCTGCATCTGCCTCTGATAAGACTACGCATGCCACTGTTTTCATTCAGCATCTGTGTAAACTGTGGGTTGACTGGTTATGCAATAAAACCCCCAGGATATAAAAGAAGATTACTTAAGAAATCATCCAGAATGTAAACAGTGTCATATGTCTGCGTGACAACTATTTCTTTTTCAAAAAGAGTCCGAATAGTCAGTCCATAACCTATTAATGATACTTGATTGAAAAAACTGCAATATGCACCACTATAAAAAAAATTCCTCATAGGACAATAAAATTCCCCGTAGCACCGAATGGCACAAGAGATAAATCCAGTCAAAGAGAGAGCAAGCATAAACTATGTGCTTAGGGCAAACAAACTAAACATGCCAGTGAACAACAAAACAAAACGATATAGAACAAAAAAAACCGACATGGTTCATTGCAGGCATGAGGGAGGTTCAAACACTGAGACAAAGGGGAGAACGTGACGGGCCAGATTTGGGAGTCTCTCAGTCGCCCGATAAGCAGGGCTTGTTGAGAGCTAAAGAAAAGAATCTCTGACAAAAATCTGCAAGGCCACACTGAACTGAAGCTGATACAGTGTAACAGGAGAACTGCGGTGCATCTGTGTAGAGATAGAGAGCGACCGGCGGGAAGATAAGCTACTCTTCCCTCAGATTACATAAGAACAGCGGCACTGCAAGCCTGCGACCCTCAACGACGACATATGCAACAAAGACTTGAAATCATACAATACCAGAAAGCATCAGATGGGCAGGATTAAAGACATATCTAAAAGGCGCCATGGCAAAATCACAGAGACTCCACTTTGTCTAACATGCACACATCACACACACACACACACACACACACACACACACACACACACACACACACACACTGTAGTGAAAAGGCAAGCTCAAGGTTTCAGAGTGGTGGGTTATGCCATATGGACACAGAGAGGGATGGTTGCATATGAAATGCACTGTAAATAAACTACAGTAAACTACAAATTAACTACAAAATGAAAAAGTCGAAATAAATTCAAGTAAACCATCCGTTCTAACATGACTCTTTAATAGCCTGCATTAATCCTAACATGGGTCTGTAATGACTGTGGGCAATGACAGAGAGCCAAACATTTGGAATAAAATAGCTTTCAATCTATTCTGATTAAAGTAAATTCATAGGATTGTAACTTTCCCAGAGTGGGAAAACAGACCGCTGTGAACTACTCACCATAAAACAATGCCATCAGAGCACTGAAACCCAAAAGACAACTGAGACAATGCAATAACACAATACAATAACATGATGATTGATTACAGGCTTGTACAAGATGGTACAAGCAACAATTTTGACTGGACAGGGGGCGGCACGGCGGTGTCGTGGTTAGCACATCTGCTTCATAGAAAGAAGGTCCTCGATTCAAGTCCTGGGCTCAGCGACAGTTTCTGTGCTGGGTTTGCATGTTCTCCTAGAGCTTGTGCTGGTTTTTTCCAGGTACTCCGGTTTCCTCCCACAGTCCAAAGATATGCACATTAAGCTAACCTGCTGTTCTAAATTGCCCCTAGGTGTTAATGTGAAATGTTGTGTGTGTTGGACCTGCGATGGTCTGGCAAACTATTCAGAGTGTACCGCACCAGAGTAGGCTGAGATAGACTCCAGTTTCCCCTTGACCCCAGTATGATTGAACAGTTCAACAAATTAATGATTATTGGATGTCATGACAATAGCTAGAATTATTACGAATTTACCAAAACAAAACAAAACAATAGCAGCAAAGACAATTGGTGCATGCTACATATTTTGAGGTTAAGGAAGGACATTGCTCTCACCTTCAATGTTTTTGCCAAGCTTCCGGAGTTCTTTGGAAAGGTCTTCAAACTTAACTTGGGAAGCAAGAAAGACATCCTGAGGCTCAGGCAATGGAAACACACAGTTTTCAGTCCCAGCATTCTAAGGAAATTGAAAAACAATATATTGTTCATGTATTTCATGTAAAAAAATTAGATGAAAAAAATTATATATAGATAGATAGATATTTACCTTATCAAGATTATGTAGATAGTAAGACACTATGTAATCCATCAAACTTAGGCGGTTATCCTGTGGAGGATTTTTGGCAAAAAAAATTATGTATAGCCAGTCAAGATCTGGGAACCATGGTTTTGCAGCTTTGTATGTGTACATGTATAATATAGTTGAAAAACCTGGATTACATGTTCTGCCTTATATGTCACAATTATAGATAGACACAATCTGGCTTAACTAAACACACAAACAGTAGTACATTTTAAGAGTTTTTGGACATATTGAGTAATTATTTACCGTGCAAGCTGGAAAAAATGATCCCTTGAACCTAATCCACCTTTCACAGCAACAACCTCCTCTTAACATTTACTGTATCTATGTGTAAAAATGGCACAGTAATGAGGAGAGGATTGGAACCAGTCCTCCTCACAAAACTGTTTCATTTCATTAATATACAGTAGTTGGGATATCTTGATCAAACAATCCTCTGCAGGTCATGCCACAGGATCTTAATTGGATTAAGGTGAAGACTCTGTGTTGGCCTTTCCAAAATGTGAATATTCGGGTGTTTTTTTCAGGCAATCTTTAGTTAATTTACGTGTATTTTGGATCAGTGTTTTGTTGCAAGGGTAGTACGGTGGCGTAGAGGTTAGCATATCTGCCTCAGAGCAAGAAGGCTGAGATTCATGTCCTTGGCATGGGTGTTTCTGTGTGGAGTTTGCATGTTCTCCATGTGAATTGCATGGGTTTCGTTCGGGTACTCCGCTTTCTTCCCACAGTACAGTGACATGTACATGAGACTAATTGGCTGTTCCAATTTGCCCGTAGGTGTAAATGTGAATGGTTTTGTGTGTCTTGGCCCTGCGACAGCCTGGAGAGCTGTTCAGGGTGTACACTGCCATCGCCTAATGTTGGCATAGATAGGCTCCAGCCTTTGTGTGGCATAACTCAGTCTCTCTTAGGTTTGAGTTCATAGACAGTAGCCCTGAAATTCCTGAAAAAATATCTTGATTAAAAATATAATGATCTACAAATTTGAAATCATGGTTCACTTAATGATTGCAAGGCATCCGAGCCCTAAGATAGCAAAGCTGATGATCTGATGCTGCAGAACACAGCATTGTGCATTCAACTTTTGTCTCATTTGTTCACAGATCATCTGTCCTATCTGTCCACAGAACCTAGATACAATATAGAACATCCAGGTGGTTTTGTTTCAAACGTAAAACATGCCGTGCTGTTTTTCTGGACTGCCACGGTTTCTTTTTTGGTGGCCTTCTGTGGTATTCATCCCATTCTTTTTTATTCTCATTGCTTTAACCACTGAGCCACAATTGCAAGATGCTCATTCCTGGGGAGAATAGCACCAATCCTGAATTTCCCTTGATTTGTAGAGAATTTGTCTTATTCTATGGTTCTAAAGGGAATGTTGATGTGATCAAGGCATGGTTTACACCAATCAGTTGTTCTTGACAAGAATAGATTTGTCAGTAACTGACTTTGTTCATCCTTATTTAAAGTGCAAAGCAACTGCACAACCCATAATTTCACTATCATCTCCTTAAATAAAATAATAGACTCCCGTTAGCTTTTAGAATAGCTTTTAGCACAAACATTCAGTTCCTTTTCCAGATTGCATTGTAAATGATTACTAAATATAGCCCTACGATGGCCTGGCGAGCTGTCTAGGGTGTACCGCGTCGGTTGCCTGAGATTGGCGCCAGCCTCGCCATGATCCTAATTAGGAATAAGTGGCTTAGTAAATGAATGAATGAATGATTACTCAATATGCATAATAAAGACCTGAAAACAACTATAGCATGTGTGTTACTAGCTTAGCCAAGCTGTGTTTTTCTATATCACATGACCAACAGTTAATCTTCTCTTGAGTCTTTACATTGTTAAGGGTATGTTTCAGGGTTTTAGAACGTGCCGGGGAAATGTATTGATTTATATGTGGATCCTATATTCATAGAAAAGCCTACCTTGCTCTTAACGTCTTTGAGTTTAGGGAGAATGTCGAGGCCAAAGCCGTCTGCTTGGCCTCGGTTTCTGCTCCCACCATTCATGTAGTTCCCAAAGGCAAGGACTACCCCCATCACGTCTTTCACACTGTCTCTCTCCAGTAGATCCTATGAAAGATTAAGACGTGACTATTCACATATATGTCCGTTCCCTCTGTGCCCATGACACCAGAACATACCTTGAACAACAACTTGAAGTTCATGTTGCTTTAAGATATTTTATGCATGGCATTTTTAAGACAACTTGCAATGAACATTTCTTAGTTTGAAATAATTCTCTGAAAGATCTTGAATTATAAAGAGTCGTGATTATATCACAATATCAGTAGCATTAAAAACTGCATTTTACCTTGCACACTTGGAGAAACATGTTTGTTTTGCGCTGGATAGAAGCAACAGCATCCGTGAATGTTGACTGGAGAATGATACAGCGTGCTCTCAGTGAGAACTGGGGAATCAGAGAGAGCTCATACAGGAACCTGGAAGAATTAATACACAATATAACGTACAGTGTTGAATTGAATTTCATAGTTTGATCCCAGACAATAAACATTAAATATTTGTTTATGTTTATTTGTTTTATTATAAGTTTTAATATTGATATCTTAAAAATGACTGGACATTTGACTTTATATAATTTAAAAATATGGGCACTGAAGGCCCATTCAGTAACCGTATAAATTGTGGAATGGAGCACTAATCAAGTAGCAGCTGTTCCTTTAGTTTCCCACAGCATGATGTCCCTGTTTGACGTCAGGAGTATGTGAAATGTTACTAATCTCGCTATAATATCTCACTGTTCAGGCTTGTCCAGCAGACTGACATGCTCTTCATCGGAGGGTTTGTAGTGTTTCATTATTCTAGCCAACTCTTCAGGCTGAGCTCTCTGCAGACCATAAAAAAGAACAGACACACAGCTAAAGAAATGAACACATCAAAACATGACTCTCCAAACATACTAATATTAAAATCTTAAATTCTGTGGATAAAAATATCTCTCCATGTGCTTTTTAAACAGACCATTTAGTCCTGTGGACCCTGCGAAATATACCAATTTAAAACAATAACAAAAAAATAATAATAATGTGTTCTGGACTACATGATATGCTAGGCACTACTTTTATTTTAAAGAATACTGCAGATGTTAATACTTTAGTGTAACATGGGCACTGGGACAGCTAGTCTTAAATAACAGCAAGACGAGAAAATTACACAGCTGCAGCTTCATGAAAAAAGTACTCTTTTCGCATGGTTTACAGATAACAGTGTGACCTAAGTGTCAGAAACCACATAATCATAGTCAATCAGCTTGGTTCGAGTCAAGGTAACTGGGTGAAATGTAAGTCGATAAATTACTTCTACTCACATTGCTTGTTGGTGACATAAGTCTTAAAGCAACAGTGAAAACCAAAGAACCAAACTTTGGGCTTTGTTTTACTCTATTTTTTAAACAGCTCTTCCTTTATCTACTGTAACCAGTTATTAATTTTGCATTCCTATTAATACATAAAGTATCAGGGTAAACATTTTATTAACTAAGCGCAGTACAATAATCTCATGGCATCTAAGTAACATACAGATATGAATTGTGAAAAGGTACTTACATTTTCATACAGGGCTTCCACTGCATCCAGATCAACCACTGAGTTGTCCATCATTATAATAGCTTTGAAGGGAAAAGTATGTGCATTAAATTTTACTCATTTTGCTAATATCTTCCAAGCCAAATTTTTAAATTTCAATTTCATGAGAGGAGAATATTAAGATTGGTATATGATATATACCCCAAATATTAATAAATAATAAATTGATATACTTTATATTTAGTTTATAACTTTATATCACTTTATATACTTTATATTTTAGACAGATTTCTGCTTTTCACCAGGTGCTAAACATATCTTAAAATGGAGCATAAATAATTCTTCCATTTTTTTATTTCATTATTCGTATAAACACTACTCAAAATCCCCCAAACCTCCTACTTTGTCATGTCTGCACTTAAAACACTAGCTTAAATGTTAGAACATGATTAGACAGCTAGGGGGCACTCTTACCTGAAATAGTATGAATCACAATGCAAACTAATATAGTGTGGGAAAGAGGACAAGAAATGTAAGAGAGGTAAACAAGAAGTGAGGGGGGTGGAGAAGTGAGACAGGGAAGATGGTGTTTAAAGAGTTGGTTGGTCAGTATCATTTGATGAATCTTGTTTAATTTGAATTCAGGTAGGTCTGGGCTTTTAGTGGAATGTCAACATATTTTAGAAGACATGACAGTGTGTGAGGTCTGATGCTCATGGAAATTTGTCTGGGGTTGAACTATGTGGAATTTTAAAATTTTCTCCATTTTTTGCACTACAGATGAGGCAAGCATGACCTACCATGAATTTGTTTGGTCTGGATCTACAAAAGTAGGATTCTGTTAACAGCCAGTAAGTTTTAGACATATAAAAAGTGGTGGATGTTCCTGCATGCCACTGCATGGGTGTTTTTGTATTTTCCCCTTATACATTTACACCATTTTGCAGATGCTCATATATTGAGGGACTTTACATTTTATCTCAGCAGTTGATGGTTAAGGGCGTTGCTCTGGCGGTACTAAGATTTAGACTTATGACTTTCTGATCATTAGTCAAACATTCTAACCAATAAACTACCATTATTGGTGCTTTAGCACAGGACACACAGATGGCACGTGGAAATAAATAAATGAATGAATGAATGAATGAATGAATGAATGAATGAACGAACGAACGAACGAACGAACAAACAAATAAATAAGTAAACAAACAAACAAACAAATAAACAAATGAATGAATAAAATAAATAAATAAATAAATGAATGAATGATGGGGCAGTGGTGGCCTGGTGGTAGGTTGCTGGATTGCTGATCCCAAGGTCGGGGGTTCAAGCCCCACTATCAGTGCAGCTAACTGGGTTATCAAAGGCCGGCCATGTCTCTCACTGTCTGTGGTGAGAGGCATGTAAAAGAACCAT
>JAQMYF010000002.1:12139066-12149134 GCA_030014195.1 Neosilurus mollespiculum | reverse complement strand
GGACCTGTGGTTTGTCCCCATAAGGAAGCCAAGTCCCCATAACGTGACTGTGTAAACAGATTTATGTCCCCACAATGGGATGAATAGCTAGACCACACACACACACACACACACAACTATTTACACTTACACCTAGGGGCAATTTAGAACAGCCAATAAGCCTAAAGTGCATGTTTTTGAACTGTGGGAGGAAACTGATGTACCCGGAGGAAACCCATGCAAGCATGGATAGTACATGCAAACTCCACATAGAAACACCCTCGCCAAGACCAGGGCTCAAACCCATGAACTTCTTGCTGTCAGGCAGACGTGTTAAAAAACTATGCCACCGTGCCACCTGTTACTGCTCTGTTCCAGACTAATATAAAGTCCTAACACCGGATATTCCTTCCAACAAACTGAAACACAGAAATATTCTCAGAACAATTTAACATATCCATGTTTACATCCTTAAATCTACTTGCTTATAATGATCCATATGTACATCAATAATGTACAAGAACTATGTGTACATCAATGTATCTGCATTCTCAGATTGATTACTATGCTGATTAAAAGCCATCTGAGTTCCTCAGTTCAGCATCACTGAGCACTTTTGATCTTTTTTAATCACATGAGAAAAATATAGTCCTGCTTGTCCAGACATAGCACGCTCCAGGGCCCTTGATGAGAAATCCTGAAACAAGGTTTCAGATTTTGTTGCTAATCTTGGTCATAACTTCTATCACAAGGCTCAGATTCAGGGTACTTGTACAGCTCAATGAGCATGGACTATGTAAAGATAAAAAGGATCCCTTTTATCAAGTATTTTCCCATTAAATGCACTTGCTTTAACCCTTCATACATATAACAGTCTAAGGCTTTTCACTGACCTTTTTTGTTCACTTTTGATTAGAAAGTAAAAGACGGGTATACACACCTTTAACAAGTGAGAAAGACATGACTGGTAATGTAGCTTTTTTCTGACTCAAGTTGCTAGAATCCACTGCGAGATTGTCACTTTGCAGTAGGAACATAATTTTCCTCTCTTCTCTGTCATCTATCGGCAGGAATGGGATGCTGTACTGTAACCTTGATATTATCAAGGAGCAAGGAGAAACAAGTAGCAGAACGCTTCCCATGCTGCAGTATTTGAATAAGTGTCTAAAAGGAGGCAGAGGAAATATGTTCTGTGTCGTTGCTTGGATGTATCTGCTGTTTGTTAATTCCTCAGGGTTCTTTCGGCAGATATGTACTCTTATACATTTTTGATTTAAAGTATTAAGTTCTTGTGTCCAGGCTGCATCCAATTGAATGCCCTCTCCTTGAGGATTCTTGCTGTACTTTGCAAAGAGCTTGTCCTGTTTGAGATCTTTCTGGATTTTTTCTTTGAGAACTTGGAGCTTTTTCATGGGGACCATCACGGGATGATACTCTGAGCTGTGGGCCCAAGGAATATATAATTCGCTGTCAATGCCTTTCAGGAGATCTGAACTTAAAGGATGTATTTGTCCCTGGTCAAAAGTAAAGACTTGAGACTTTGCTTGTTGCATGACATCCTCTAACTTCTTGTTGAACCCAACCCTAAGTGATAAACAGTTTTTCATTACCTCAGCTCTTACCAAGTTGTGCAGCTCTGATTTTTTAATCATTAAGTTTCTTAGCTGGACATAATCTTGTACATCCCCAGACTCTGCTGTGGTCATAATGTAGACTTCACTGTTATATCCGGACATCTTGTAAGTTAAGTCTCCTTGCATTTCAGAATTTTCTGGTGTCTTCTAATGCAGGGTGGTTGACCATCTCTGCCATGCAATCTTTTGGAGAATCCATAAGTAATAAACAATACTGTAAATCATTATAAAAATGTGTAAAGTCCAGGGTTTTCAGAGTATTCCAGCTTATTTCCTTCCTTTACGATCTTTGATGGAGTTTTTAAGAGTTGTTCATTGGCTGTAGCAGATGAATAGCCTTCCATACACTAACATAGCTTCTCCATTCTTAGAGTATTCAACATGCACAATCTATTTACGCCCTCTGTAGCATGTTCTTAAGGAGATACAGAGAATGTACTGTAGGGTGCTGGTACAGCTCAGCCTCTGTCTTCATTTTCGGACACTCTGAAATTTCCGGTTGTTAGGGAAACCAGAATTCTTCCTGCCCCACTAATTTTCCATAGCAACCTTAGCTTTGTATCCTGCATACAGGCAACAGGTCATTTATTCAATGTGGTTCTGTAAGCACCTCTTAGGATTTCATCTGTCTTACCAAGACTGTTAGTCTTTGCTGTTAGTAGTCCCTCCTTCTTAATGCTATGACCAATCAGGATTTATTCATCCTCACTCGGAATTGTCCTGAATATTTCAGCTTATTTGTCCAACATTTTTTTTTTCTGAATGGTCTGCACATGTGAAATCGGGTGTGACATGTAGCATAGTTTTAATTATTTAACACATTCCTATAAAATATGTTTAGACCATAGTCAATTTCAAGATGTTCTGCTACAATAGCTGTTCTGTGGGATCAGACCAGATATACTAGCCTTTGCTCCCCATGAACATCAGTGACCCTTGGGCCCCCCATGATGCTGTAGCCAGATTACTGGTTATCCTTCCTGGAACCACCTTTGTTAGCTACTTACCACTGCATTCCAGGTACACCCCTTAATATCTCCCATTAATACCTGCAGATCTGGAGATGAATTTAATTACATTTTTATTTACCTCTTTTTTAACCAGGTAATTTAACCCATTGAGATCCAAGATCTCTTTCACAAGGGTGATCTGGCCAAGAGGACAACAGCATGCATGATAAAATAAATAAATAAATAAAACAGATTACAAACAGAAAATAATTACAAAGAATAAAATAAGGAAACAAGACAAAATGTACACAATGCTGGGCAGAAAATGAAGAGCCACTTAATAAAGTTGATGTGTTGGAAGCAGAAAAAATGAGCAAGTATGAGGATCTGAGTGACTTTGACAAGTGCCACACTGTTATAACAACCACTGGGTCTATTTTTGCAAGTGCAAGTTTTAAGAAATAAGGACTTGAGTTAAAAACAGTGGCCCCAACTTTCCACCAGATGGCCTTGTTGCTCATAGAATAGAGATGTAGTAGTTCTCTTGTCAAGACTGCATCAAGGCGTGTGTGCGTATGGTAACAAATCAAATCAAATAAATAGCGGCATTATCAGATGCCAGCTAAGAAAAGCGTTGTCACACATACATTACATTTTCCTTTGATTTCATTTAATGTCAGAGGCTTGCCATTAAGATGAAGAAAAATGAAGCCAATCGAAAGCTTTGGCATTTTGTGCTATGTGTATGTAGAGTAAATCAGATAAGGTATGTCATTCTTCCTATTTTTCATAGTTCACCTTTTTTTGAATTGTCCAGCCTTGTAGGATTATATGAGTGTCAGTGTCCGGGCATGGCTAGTACAATACAGACAGGAGATCTGGTGTTCCATCAGTGGTCAGTGTGAGTGCCTGTCTGTGGAGGCACTGCCTGCTCTGCCCTATATGGCTCTGAATGGAGCTGTGAGCACAAATCGCGCTGTCAGCGGTGCTTCTCTCAGTCTCCAGCACCAGGCTCTGCCACTACAGCCATGGCTGAAGGGGGAGAAGGGGAAGATGAGATCCAGTTCTTGCGAACTGTAAGTACAGAAACCCGGATTCTGTTTCAACGCCTTTTGAAACGTGTCTGCTTAAAAAAAGAATTGTCAAATATCAGAAAGACATTCCAGTGCACAATATAGGTGAGATTTGCGAGGTCGTGCATGATTTCTCACCGACTGGTTTCATTCCCAGGTGTTTGTATGTATTAACATGTGCTGGTGATGTTGTTAAGGTTCATTATAATTAGAATAAACGGACTCGGGTGCGAGTTGAAGGCGCCCGTGACGCACCTGCTGGTAAAAGGTTGTGGATGCGAATGTGGGATGATGAGTGTGTATGCACACATGAAACTTAACAGACTTGCTGCTAAGGCTTGGTAAAAAAAAAAAAAAAAAAGTTCTTAGTTCATTTAGCTTTTTGTTGAAATTAAATGCTTCCTATAGCCTATTGATCTTACATGTAGAATGAACCTAATGGAACCCCGGATTCGAACCACATCTGTACACTTACATCTGTTACCTATTGATCAGATCCGATCCGTGTATAGTATCAAGTGTGTGTGTGTGTGTGTGTGTGTGTGTGTGTGTGTGTGTGTGATAAGTTCTAGTTCACTTAAGGCGTTTTCTATTTCGGTTGTCCGACAGAGATTAATGACATTGGCTGCAGTTTTCACTGTAATCGATCCGAGGCGGAGAAGATCATCCAGTTCTAGTGACTTTCGTCTTTTTGTAGCCATAACAATGCTGAGATTTTTATTCAAATACTATTAAAGTTGTTTCTTATGTTCCTGATGATATGACATATCAGTCTCACCCAGCCAATACATCTGTATATGGAAGTGTGGTTATAAAAGGCAGCTGGCCTTCTGTCTAAGTTAAGGCGTATTTCTATGTTGGAACTTCCTGCATCTCATTTGTAATGGCTATCATTATGAGTGTTGTACAATAAAGAACTAGAATATTCAGCTGTGAGGGGCTTTTCCCAACAATATTAGCAGCTGCCTGAAATTCCCCAGTGTTAATAACAGTCACCTCTACATGTTTTGCATGCTTGCTATCTTGTAACCCATAACACACAGATTCCATGTGTCAGTGGCATGCTGACAATCTGATGACACTGAAAATTGTAAAATAATTCCTGAGTAAATTATAGACTATAGTGGACACTGAACAACAAGGTCATGGTGAAGAGCAATCTGTATTTGATTGGTGGGAGATTTCGCACACATGCATCCGAGAATAACTGGACCAAACCATGCCTCAGTCGTATTTTTCCTCAAAGAATTTTTTGAAACAAAAATATTATTTGCATAAGTGAATTTCCATGAGGATGATTCACACTCTGAACATACAGCTCTACAGATGTTGCAAACAATTTACTTGTGTTTAAATACACTGAGAATGGCACAGTGGCATAGTGGTTAGCATGTCCACCTCACAGCAAGAAGGTCCTGGAGTATGCATGTTCTCCCTGTTTCTCTGGGTACTCTGGTTTCCTCCCACAGTTCAAAGGCATGCACATTACATTATTGGCTGTTACAAATTGGCCCTAGGTGTGAGTGTGCATGCTTATGTGTGTGTGTTGCCCTGCGATGGACTGGCAAGCTGTTCATGGTTTACCCCACCTTTGCCCAGTGTCAGCAAAGACCCCACGACCCTAGGAAGTTAAGTGATTTGGCAAGTTAATGAATAAATGAAAAAATAAAGTGAAAGTGAAAATTTTTTATATTTTTTAAGCAGTGATTATTATTTACAGAGGTGTACATTAGGAAATGCATCACTTGTTTTTTAATTGTTTTTTTGGCTCAATTACCTGCGCAATAATCCACAATGTTGAGTCCAAAATTATAAACATGAATGTGTAGAAAATAAAAGAAAACAAAACAGGTTGTTGGGAAATCCTGCACGAGGCAGGTGTGCAGTTTCACCATGCTGTTAAGGTGTTAAGGTGGGAAAGTTGGCAATGAAGGCCGTATACCTTCGACAAGGATGTACTTGAAGGCTATGAGCAGTGTGAACATTTACTGGTGTATCATACACCGTACAAGTATATCTCTCCACATTTTGGTGACTTTTGTCTCATTGCTTTGTTATTTGACTCATTTTTGCAAGATATTTTACATTGTTGCAATGACCATTGGGCTGTGTGAGCAATCTGAACAATCTCAGAGAGTTTAGTTAAGTTTTAAGGTTTGTTGTGTATTGTGTATCTAGCATGACAAAATAAAAAGTATCAAACTGTTGCAGGCAGGTCCTTGCCTGCTTGATCTTAGAGTTGTTTGGTTGTAGGAGCATTATTCAACTTTATTATTAAAATAATTTATGGCATTTCCAGTACAGAAGCACCAGGTATATGGATTATGAGTGGACTTGGTATTCCTTTTCGAACAGAAGAGTCTGGGGTTTAAATTTAGCCTCCTTTCTACCACACACTCAATGTTTTCTGGCTTCAGCCCACACATGGGTCATTGCATCAGCTAGCTCAGTTAAATTAGCTGGCTACTAAAATTTAAAACTAAACCAATTGTTACCAAAACAAAAGATTTTTAAGAGTGGCCAAAAGGTTTCCTTTTGGAAGTGTATTTTATAAATGCAATATAATGAATATATTTTTGGTTATTTAGAAATTAAATCTATCAATGAATAAATCAATCAATCAGTCAATCAATCAATCAAGCAAGCAATCAATTTCACCTTAAATGCATAAATGCATTTCTATATCATTGAATGTTCTCTAAACAACCATACACTGAATGCATTCAGCTTCATGTGGTGAGATCAAGCAATATTGAATCATTTCTGGGTGCCCCCCCCCCCCCCACTCATTTTTATGAAAGATTTTCCTCATATATTAGAATCTTTTTTTAAATCTCTTTTTATGTGTACTGTATGAAAGTAAAGTTGTGCCCAATGAGTTAAAAATAAATCTTTTTCTTCAAGGCTAGAGGTAAACAGCCACACTGTTTCTATTTTTTTCTTTTCCTCTGGTCTCCTTGTAGCCCAAGGTGATCACTTTTCCAAGCCCCAGAATAGTTTATTCTAAATCTACTATAAGTGTGCTCTTGTGGATGACTTTTACATGTTGGTACTGGGCATTGTTGATGTGACATGAAACTGTGTTGATGTTTTTTGCTAGTGTATCAGTACCTGAAGTGGAGACAAGCAAAATGACAGATTAATTTGAGAGCTATTCCTGCTTGTCAGTGTGTAGTAGAATCTCTGTGGCCGTCCACTCACAAAAAGACATGGTGCTGAGTGGAGATATGGAGAAATGTGACTTGAAGGCTCAGGTCCAGTAATGAAATCCTACAATACGTGTGCAGACTGTGTCATTGTATCATGTGATTCAGTGTTCCCCAGGGCTTATGACCTTTTCCGGCTGCATGTGTTGAATTTAGTTTCCTTCGCATTGATTAAAAACAGAGTCTGACATCACAGCCTTAGTGTGATCCTTGCCATGGGTTGGGTCCTAAAGGGTTTAGAACCATCTGTGTTGAAGGACAAAATGTCTTCTTCCATCCATCACCTTCATTATTGTGTAATCAAGGTCTAAGCTGTCCTTACTTTCAGTTTGATGGATTTATTCAAAAAATAATGGTATGGGATTTTTTACAGAAATATTTCAATACTTTTAATTCTTTCAAGGAAAAATGAACTGCCTTCTGCCTTTTTAAAGTGTGTTTTTTCCACATTTAAGTGGTTGATACTTTATTTAGTAATAAAGCGTTCTCTGTTTATTTCTTTATGATGCAAAGGAATAAAGTGCTAGATATCAGATACTGTGTGTGGTCAGATCTGAGCCTGTGTTGACAGATTAACTGGGCACACATGCTATAACAAGGAGTGCCTAGTGTCATTTATGAAGATCTACTTCACCTTGCAGTTTCCTGTCCTAAGCATAATATTTGAGCAAAAATACTGAATCACAGCTATATGAATCTGAAACCTATAATCAGTTTTATAAAGCCATTACATACACTTCCCTTGTGATAGGTGAATCATTATTCACACTTTCCTTTCTTGCTTTATATTTTGCTTTATAGGTTTAGCAACCAATATTACTTCCGTACCATTTCATGTTTCATGTTTTTTTCTGGGGAGGCAATTTGGCGTAGTGGTTCACCTCACAGCAAAAAGATCCTGGGTTCAAGTCCCAGGCTCGGGCGTTTCTGTGTGGAGTTTGCATGTTCTTTCCGTGTTTGCATGGGCTTTCTCCAGGGGTTTCCTCCCACAGTCCAGAGACATTCGCATTAGGCTAATTGGCTGTTTCAAATTGGCAATTCTAATTCTAGGTGGAAGTGTATGTGTGAATGGTTTTGTGTGTGGGTTGGCCCTGCGATGGTGTGGCAAGCTGTTCAGGGTGTACCCTGTTGTTGCCCAGTGTTAGCTGAGATACGCACCAGCCTCCCCGTAACTCTAGTAAGATTAAGCAAATGAGTAGGGAGTGAGTGTTTTTTCTACACAATTTAGAGAATTTATCATATCAGCTCCTCTAGCGATGCGAAGCATTACATTATTAAGACCATTCAGTCAACAATTTCGATTCATTAAATTCATAATTGGGCAGCATTGCAGTTAGCACTGTTGCCTCACAGTTCTGAGTTTCAACCTGCCAGCTGACTTGAGCCTTTCTGTTTTCGAGACTTTGCATATTCTCCTTGGGAGTGTATGGGTTTCCTCTGGGTGCTCCAGTTTCCTTCCACAGTCTAAATGTGTATAGATCAGGTATGAATATGAATATAAATATGCTTTGGCCACCTGTCCAGGGTGTATCCTGCCTCTCACCCAATAATGGCTGGGATTGGCTCCAGCTCACCTTCCACCTGCAGTGGATAAGAGGCTTGAATAATGAATGAAGGAATTCATCAATGTCGTTTGTGTATTGTACATACAAAACCTAGGTTACTATTACTATACAACTGTAGATCTTCTAATCTGTACATGGATTTACACCTCATAAAATTGTTATCAGGAAGCATAGTGGTGTAGTGTGTAGTCTTATCTGGCTCACAGCTCCAGGGTTCCAGGTTTGATCCTGAGATCAGGTTACGGTTTGTGTGGAGTTTTGCATGGCCTTTCTTACTCCATACATAATCTCAGTGAAAATGGTTTACTTCCTACCATTATACTGTATGCCACTGAGTAGGACTGGGAGTAAACCAGCAAACCTGAAATTTTAATCCATTTCCTGGCAATATTAGGAACATTCATCTTCTGTCATGGATCCAGTGGGAATTGGGATTGTTTGACTGACATGATGTAACAGGTTATGAGGTTGCTGATGGTGAAAAAAAAACAAGGAAAAAAAACATCAGCATACTTGGCTGGAAATTGGAATGACACAGAAATCAAAGAACTGTCAGCTGCCTGTGGCGACGATGAAATTGCTCATCAGATCTCTGGTACTGTCGCGTGATGCTGTGGTATATGCCTCATGAATTTAATGGCATATTTGTTCTTGCATGTTTTACACATCTCATGAAAGGAATTCCTTCCATAGCATCCTGTTAAATACAGGCTGAAGGGAATACACTACACCTTTTTCTTTACCATTGTTGATTTTGTTTTATATTCATCCCATGCTCTGTGTGTGAAAAAGGCTTCTGTTTCAGCAAGGGTTTCCTTTGGGTGATTTTCCTCCCACCTCCAGAAGCATCTTGATAGATGGATTGGTTACAGTAAATTGCTGCATCACTACCCACTCCATCACCATACATACCTGGTAAACATCTGGATAAACTGAATGAGATGTGCTACACTACAGCTGATGCGTAACACTGCAGGACGCCTGGTATTTTTTAGCTCTGAAGCACTGCTTACTATAGAATTCTACGCACCTATTTGTTCAATAATTTCAGATGAAAGTACCTGCACAATCTTATTCCTGAATTGAACATTGTTCTATGCATGCAGCTTCAGCTACACAAAGTATTCCTAATACAAAAAAAAAGTCCTTTTCCATTCTTACCCTGCTTGTGTCTGGCACTTCCATTTATCAGTGTTGATGGGGGTTGCTCAGCCATTCCTGCAAACCATTTTTCTTATTTCATAAGGCTGTTTTAAAGCAATATGCATGGAAAGTAAGCCTGAGAAAATCCAATTTGTAATCCTGTTGGGCTGGTGAACCTTTGCGGTCTTATTTTCTCTGCACTGTTTCAAAACGGCCATGTCTATATTAAAATTTTACAGTCTGACTTTTGCTGTGTCATTCACACTGCGGAGATTACAATCTTCCCATTGGCATGGCTGACCATATTAGTGTAATGACATTTTAATGCATTGCATAATTTCCTCCTTTATGTCAAATCTTCTGAAAGGATGGTCTCAGATCAAGATCCTATATAATCTCATCAGCAGTTTAGTAAGCTGGTTGATATGAGGTGGTGGGTGATGGTGTGTGTGTGTGTGTGTGTGTGTGTGTGTGTGTGTGTGTCTGTGTGTGTGTGTGTGTGTGTGTGTGTGTGTGTG
>JAQMYF010000002.1:12087514-12120390 GCA_030014195.1 Neosilurus mollespiculum | reverse complement strand
ACCCCAGAGTCCTGACCTTAACCCTATTGAAAGTTTTCGGGATGTGCTGGAGAAGACTTTATGGAGTGGTTAAATTTTTCCTTCATCAATTGAAGACTTTGGTGAAAAATGAACCGAACACTGGATGGAAATAAATGTTATGTTGCTTAGGTTTGTTGAAACAGTGGCACGACGATTATGTGCTGTAAACAAGGATAAATGCACTCCATCAAAATATTAGAGTGTGCAACTTTTTCTCTTTTTTTGGCAGGGCGGCACACCCTGTGTGTGTGTGTGTGGGTGTTTGTGTGTGTATGTGTGTGTGTGTGTGTGTGTGTGTGTGTGTGTTTGTGTGTGTGTGTGTGTGTGTGTGTGTGTGTGTGTATGACACAAAATAGCAGGTATAATGTCACAAAATACTATTTATCTATTTATTAAAATTCTGTTTATGACTATCTATATTAATCTATATCTATATTTTGTTAAAAAATTTAAACAAAAAAAGAATTTTAAAGCCCATAATTAATTTTCCCTTCATGTTACAATAGATCCATTCCAAAGAAGTTTTAGGAATGTATAGCCTCCAGGCTGAGGTTGCTTAGAATTGGTCATAGTTTGAATATTTTAATGGCAGTTCTAAGTGCTGAACATTGAAATGCTGTTCCCTCCATGTGTTTCCTGAAGATTCTGGATATTCTCTGCTCTCTTTGTGTCTGCAATGGTGTGGCAGTACGAGCCAATCAGAACATCATCTGTGACCACCTGCTTCCCAGAAGGGATCTGCTGCTCCAAACACGATTGGTTAATGATGTACAAAGGTAACAGCAGCACATTTATGTACATTATATGGTCAGAGGTGGTGATTGTCAAGTGTTCACCAACTTTTGGCCATCTTGTATATTTACATTGTGCTTTTCACTCATATTGCTTCAAATTATCTCTACATTTAACAACATTTTATTATTTAAACATTAAATGCTGCCATACCTTTTTTTAAAAATAAAATATTCTGCATTGCTATACTTTAATGATTTAAACATTCCCTACTGCCATACATGTATTAAATAAACTTTCTTAACTCTCATATTTTTCCTTATTTAAACATTCCCTGCTACCTAACTTATTAATTTAACTTTCTAAATGGGCATACTTTTATTATTTAAACATTTCAAATTGAAGTGCTTTTATTATATAAACATTTCATACATGTTTTTATTTTACCAGTATGAGACCCAACATCTTCCTGGGCATAAGCGAGGGATCAGCTCAGTATAAGAAGTGGTACTTTGAGCTGATGATCGATCAGGTGGACCATTTTGTCACAAGTGAACCCACTCATCTCCGTGTAGGCTGGGCCAGCACTAAAGGCTACGCCCCCTACCCTGGGGGTGGAGAAGGCTGGGGGGGCAACGGTGTTGGTGACGATCTCTACTCCTATGCTTTTGATGGACTTCATCTTTGGTCAGGTGCATGCACAGCTCTGATGAACTTGTTTTTTCTCATTTATTGATTTTATTATATATTGGTTTGGAGCAACTGACCAGTTAACAATAAATTAACAGTAAAGTACAGGAAAGAACATCAAGTGCATAACATTACAACATGACTGATACCAGAAGGCATCAAAGATTGTAGGTGAAAAATATAAAATAACTGCAATAATACTCAATTTATAATTTGAATCATGGAATTTCTGCAAAACTACTGATGTAATTAAAAACTTAAAGAATGTATAATGTAAATGTTTATGTGAATGCTAGTTCACATATAAAACCGCTGTAAAATTGCATAATGTACAAAAATATGGTTCTGATTGAATAATTGTTCTCTGTAATTTTCTGTTATATTAGACTGGGTTATTAGACACCAGAAATGGCACAAAATCATGGTGTAAAACTGTAACAAGTTTGCATGCAAAATGTTCACACACTGAGTATAAACACTGAGTCTGACATGAACTTAAAAATATTTCACATTCTACTTCTCGCACTCTGACTGTCAGTAGAGGACATCATAAACATGCTCTCAACAAAAAAGGTTTTGGGTACACCCGTTGTTGAAACGGGGCAGACATTAGGGATAATTTCATAATTCAAGAGTTGAAGTTTAGAGATGGGATGCTGGGAAACATGAAGGAAAGCAGCGCTCACTGAGTTGTGTTCCTCTCACTGCTCAGCTCCTTAAAATTACCTTTAAGTCAATCAAGTTAGGAAAAGGTGGGGAAATTAATTTAACATAGCGGCACCTTTAGATAATGGTGTAACACATTGTGACCCCATGATGATTGCATTGCAGGAAGAATCCCACGGGCCGTGGCCTCCATTAACCAGCACTTGCTGACCTCCGATGATGTGGTGAGCTGCTGCCTTGACCTCGGCGCCCCCAGTATGTCCTTCCGCATTAACGGCCAGCCCGTGCAGGGAATGTTCGAGGATTTCAACACGGATGGTTTCTTCTTCCCCGTTGTCAGCTTCTCAGCAGGGGTCAAGTGAGTTATGCAGTCAGCATCACCACAGACTGCTTGGTGGACTTTGCTGCATTATAATACTGTATTTGAACATAGGAGTATAAAGAGAATTTACATGCAACACTGTGAAATTATGGAAATTAACAGGTGATGGGTTTGTTTTGACATTGCTCTAAACTGTGTCTTTTTGAAAAGTTTAAAGTAGAACAAGAAGAAAGTGTACTCAGTCACAATTATTGATGGGGACACAGGGTTCTGTACAAATGCTCAAAGGTAAATTGCCAGCTATATATAGGTCAACTTTGAACTTGGAGGTTGACAGTGAACCCACAGAGATTTTTTCATCAGGCTTTTCTCCATCATTTACCTTTCACCTTGAGACTCCATGGGGGATTGTAGTGATTTATTACTCAGTGAACCTCACAGCTGATTGCACACCCGTTCTCCACAACTCAGACATTTCAAGAAAATGTGTACTTACAATCTATAGGATACATACTAGAAGGTATGGATAATCAACCCCCACTTCATCTTTTTCTCAAGGGTTCGTTTCTTGTTGGGCGGTCGCCATGGTGACTTTAAGTTCTTACCCCCTGCTGGCTATGCACCTTGTTATGAAGCCCTTCTCCCCAAAGAAAAGATGCGGGTGGAGCCTGTGAAGGAGTACAAGCGAGACATGGAGGGAGTGAGGGACTTGCTGGGAACCACCCAGTTCCTCTCTCAATCATCCTTCATTCCTGTCCCCGTCAATACCAGCCAAGTGAGAAATTTTCTCTTGTTCAGTTCCTTTCTCACTGTCATTCTTTTTTCTATTAATCTCTACTATAGGTTTGGATGCCTTTTGAGACTCACAAGCTTCTGTATGGTTTTCAAAAATTCACATGAAATTGAAAATTCACAGAAAAATCATTTTTACGTTTGTCAGATTGTTCTGCCTCCACACCTTGAAAATGTGCGTGATAAGCTAGCCGAGAACATCCATGAACTCTGGGGTACGAACAAAATTGAACTTGGCTGGACCTATGGCAAGGTAGGAAACCTGGATGACATTGCAGGGACATGTCAGAGTATCACTTCAGTCAAGGCAGTTCACATCTCAAAACAAACTACTGTGTAGGCAGTGACTCCATCTCATTCTTGCTCAAAAATTTTTATCTCTATTTCATACTTTTTTCACATCTCCTACAAGCAATGGCCAGGTAGAAAAAGCCAGGGGAATATAATTGGAAAAGTCACCCTGAATTTAGAGTGCCTAGCTAATGTAAAACATCCTAAATAGCTACTGAGCAGATGGGCTTGTAGATCTCATTTATAGATAGTAGGGCCAGGAAAGATGACAGTGTATTGATGTAATGTGCATCTTATGCTTAGGGTTACAGCCTCTCTAAAATGCTGAACACACACACACATACACACACACACGCACGCACGCACACACACGCACACACACGCACGCACACAAACACACACACACACACACAAACACACACACACACACACACACACACACTGGAAGCATAGTTTAGCTGAGTTTCAGACCTCAATGTCTCTTAAAGCAAACTGAGTGAGCAGCTCAATGTCCAGTGCTCAGCAGGAGAAACTCATTAGGGGGACACTATTAATACTCAAGAGATACAACCTAATTATTCACTATGAGGGAAAGATTTCAACATTCCAGATGATCAAAAATCAGCTGAAATAAGAGTTCTTTACCGCAATGACCATTGCTCTGTACTTCAGATAGGAACTTGCCACTAAAAGGGACAAACAAGACGGCATGTTGAAGACATTTTTCATTCCTGAAGACACAGAATCGATTTTCTGTGGCAGCATATCACGTTATAACATGGAAAGATTATTGTTTTAATTTAGGTTATTCTGATGTACAAAGAAAAATATTTTGACATACAAACTCACTTGATTACTCATTTGCCGACTTAATCCTACATCTAGGGTCACAGGAACACTCAGCTGACACTGGGCGAAGGCTGGGTACACCCTGATCAGCTCACCACACCATCGCAGACATACAAACTTATCATGTTATAATAAATGTTTAATATTATAACAATATATTATTTGACATGTTAGAACATTACATTTTTCTTGTTATAACAATATATTTTAACCTTAATCTGACATAAAAACTAAATTCTTTTTTTGGCAACAATGTAGTTTTTCAAAATAGCATGAAAACATATTGTTAGAATCTGAGAAACAGAATGTTCATTTATCATTCATTCATTTTCTGATCCGCTTAATCCTAATTAGGGTCGTGGGAAGGCTGGCGCCCATCTCAGCCGACTCTGGGCGAGGGCAGAGTACACCCTGGACAGCTTGCCAAGCCATCGCAGAGAAACAGAATGTTGTAACTTGATAAATATTATATTGTTATAATGTGTTAATTTTGTATGTCAAAATAACGTGAAAATTTATTGTAATGAAGTGAAAAGTTTGACATTATAACCATAAACTTCACATTAAAATGTGATATTGATCAGTTTTACTTTTACCTGAGTGGCAGCAACACTCTGCCTTAGATTTCAGATTTTCAGCCTGATGGCAAATTTTGAGGTAAAGCAGTCAGACATATTCCACAAAAATAAAAAGTAAAAATGAGAAGAATGGATTGGAATGGGAGAGAACAGGAAACCTACTGAGTGTATTTACTTGATTTTTTTTTTATTGTCTGCTTTTTATTTGGTTGTTTTTAAGGTACGTGATGACAACAAGAGACAACATCCTTGCCTGGTTGACTTCTCCAAGCTGCCTGAAACAGAAAAAAATTATAACCTACAAATGTCAACAGAAACCTTGAAGTAAGTGCACTTAGTATTAAACCTAGTTAAATTTAGTAACCATAGCAATGCCTAACCAGTATTTTGGGTTAACAACAATGGGCCTCAGGATCTCGTCACGGTATCTCTGTGCATTCAATATGCCATCAATATAATGCACCTGTGTTCGTTATCCATCACATATGCCTGTCCACACCATAAAACCACCGCCACCATGGGCCACTCGATCCACAACACCGACATCAGCAAAACGCCCATCCACATGATGCCATATATGCTGTTTGCCATCTGCCATCCATGAAGAGAACACCTCTCCAACGTGCCAGACGCCATCGAATGTGAGCATTTGCCCACTCAAGTTGGTTACGATGACCAACTGCAGTCAGATCAAGACCCCAATGAGGATGACAAGCATAGAATGAGCTTCCCTGAGACGGTTTCTGAAAGTTTGTGCAGAAATTCTTTGGTTAATCAAAGCGATTGTTGCATCTGTGGCATTGTGCTGTGTGATAAAACTGCACATTTTTGAGTGGCCTTTTGTTGTGGTCAGTCTAAGGCACACCAGTGCAATATTCATGCTGTCTAATCAGCATCTTGATATGCCACACCTGTGAGGTGGATGGATTATCTTGGCAAAGGAGAAGTGCTCACTAACACATATTTATACAGATTTGTGAACAATATTTGAGAGAAATAGGCCTCTTGTGTACATAGAAAAAGTTTTAGATCTTTGAGTTCAGCTCATGAAAAAATGGGAGCAGAAAGAAAAGTGTTGCATTTATATTTATGTTGAGTGCATATATATTTATATATATATATACCATTATATATTATATATATGTACCATTAAAATATGTTAGAATGCTTATGCTTACTGAATTTTTGAGAATGTTTTTTTTTCTGTAACACAGAACCTTACTAGCTTTGGGATGTCATGTTGTACAAATTAATGTCAGTGCTGAAGATGACTTGAAGAAGATCAAACTTCCCAAAGAGTAAGTCCCTACCAGCCTGTTACTATAGTAACAATGCATATAATAAATAAAATATATTTTAGGGTGTTTCATTTGTTTGTTATGCATTATTGACATTTTGAAATATATATTGTACTTAAATTATTTTAATATCTATTTATATAATACAAATTTATAAGTGATGTGAAAAAACAATAGCAAATAGACCTTTATTTGTAAATTATAACAATTATATGGTGATTATGTATAAAATCAATTGAATGATGGAAAAATAAAAGCCTACAAGAAGGAACAATAGCAGGATGAAAATGAACAGTCGTCCATCAGTACTTTGTGTGAGTGCTACTTGAAACTTCCATGATTTGAGCCCTTCTGCTTGTACGCCTCAGGCTGTGTGGGTGTCTGATGTATTAGTATTCCTGCAAAAAGGTCTCATGAAGCGGCTGACTGTTGGCAGAGTGAAGTGTCTCCTAATGTTGCCATCCATTTTCAGTGCTGCTGTGTGGTTGCGCATACACAGAATATCTTTTTTTCATTGATATATTTAGTAATAATTGTAAAATTTCTAGAATTGTATGAATGTATGAATGATACTCTTCATCTTTCCTTCTTTGTTATGTAGCTATGTAATGTCAAATGGTTATAAGCCTTCACCACTAGAGCTTTCTGACGTGAAACTGACACCTGGTCAGGAGATTCTGGTTGATAAACTGGCTGAAAACGCTCATAACGTTTGGGCCAAAGATCGCATTAAGCAAGGATGGACTTATGGTATTCAGCAGGTAAATATATAACATTTAAAAATTGTATAACTTTAATTAAAAATAAAACCACGGTGAGAAGCAATACAGTGTTTGAATATATGTATACAGTACAATTTTTCACTATTTTCTGAAGGACTTAAAGAGTAGACGCAATCCACGGCTGGTGCCATATTCTTTGTTAGATGAGCGCACAAAGAAATCTAACAGAGACAGTCTTCGAGAGGCCATCCGAACACTAATTGGATATGGATACAACATTGAGCCCCCAGACCAAGAGGGTAAGCTTGATTCTCATGCTAATATAATACACACCACTATTTCATGTCAAGTCACAAAAAGCCATATTCAGTTTGGCTTGTCATCACTTTGTCCACAGCTGCCCATGTAGTGGATAAACAGAGTGTTGAGAGTATTCGCTTCTTCCGTGTGGAGAAGAGCTATGCAGTGAAATCAGGCAAATGGTATTTTGAGTTTGAGGCTGTGACTGGAGGAGAAATGTGTGTAGGATGGGCTCGGCCCAGTTGTCGACCTGATATCGAGTTGGGCATGGATGACCAAGCCTATGTTTTTGATGGCTACCGGGTAAGAATTACTATAGTGTCACTCTAGCAGGATATATGCATTTTGGATTGTCGGTTTAAAGTGAAACTTCTTTTGCAGGGTCGACGGGTACACATGGGCAGTCACTTCTTTGGGAGAACATGGAGCAAGGGTGATGTAGTGGGATGCATGATTAGCATGGAGGATAAGTCCATGATCTTTACTCTTAATGGAGAGATCCTTATTACCAATAAGGGCTCTGAGCTTTGCTTCACTGACTTTGAGAATGAAGATGGTGAGCATATGATAATCACAATAGAAACAGCGTTTTATTTTCATATTTAAGTCAAGTCACTATAGATTTGATAATTATGTTTTCAGGAAGCATTTTTATATGTAAGCCATGGCTTAATTATCTGTCCTTTCTTTAGGCTTCATTCCAGTTTGCAGCCTTGGGCTTTCCCAGATTGGCCGTATGAACCTGGGCAAAGATGCCAGCACCTTTAAGTACTACACTATGTGTGGCCTTCAGGAAGGCTTTGAGCCCTTTGCTGTCAACATGAACCGAGAGATCACTATGTGGTTCAGCAAACGCCTTCCTACATTTGTTAATGTGCCTGTGGACCATGCGCACATTGAGGTACTGCTAGTCAGAACAGAAAAATAGTTGATTTCAAGTGTAATTTTATCATTTATTGAATATGTAAATATAAGTTTAAACATCCAATATTTTTAGGTGACTAGAATTGATGGGACGGTGGACTCTCCACCATGTCTGAAGGTGAGCCATAAAACCTTTGGGACACAAGCTAGCAACAACGATATGATCTACTGTCGCTTAAGCATGCCTGTTGAGTTTTATTCCAGTCCCAGGAAAATTACTAGTGTGAATGAGATGATTGGTGATGGCCAGAAAACTAAGAGGGCTGACAGCGGAAAGACTGATTATGGCAGCATTACCAAGGTATAAATTACATCTCTGGGATTGATTAAAATTTTCTGAGACAGTTGGTATTGTGGAAGTGGTTCCTTGTTGGTAGTCTACAGCAGCTTAACATTAGTTCAGTGGAAATAATTTACTATAAGCTAAGGGTTATTTCTTTGCTTGTGTTTCAGTATTTCTACTCAGTGAGAGTTTTTGCCGGTCAAGACCCTGCCTCAATATGGGTAGGCTGGGTAACACCAGACTACCACTACTACAGCAAGAAATTTAATTTGAGCAAAGTCCGCACAGTGACTGTTACTCTTGGGGATGAGCGTGGCCGTGTTCATGAGAGGTCAGTTCATTAAGTACATGCTCGGAATGTTAGAACACCAATTACAAGAACATTGACAAATGGCAATTTATAGATTTATATAGTATATTTGAGTCTAATGGGTTTATTTGAGTCTAATGGGTTTAAAAATATTCTGAAAGAGTCAAGTTTATTCTGGGAATTTTACTGTGTTGTCAGGTGTGAATGGTCATTTAGAGAAGCTATAGTGTACCTTGCACCATGTGCCGATTCTCTCAATGTGATTCTCTCTCTGTGCTGTTTGTCCAGTGTCAGGAGGAGTAATTGCTACATGGTGTGCGCTGGCGACATTTCTAGTAGCTCTTCTGGACGGAGTAATGCCGACCTCATAATTGGATGTCATATTGATCTGGCCTCTGGCCTTGTCTCATTCACTGCCAACAACAAGGAGCTGCCTATTGCATATCAGGTTAT
Organism: Neosilurus mollespiculum; assembly: GCA_030014195.1. Lineage (NCBI taxonomy): Eukaryota > Metazoa > Chordata > Actinopteri > Siluriformes > Plotosidae > Neosilurus > Neosilurus mollespiculum. Next base: position 12,111,159 of record JAQMYF010000002.1, on the reverse strand, counting down.
TTTGTCTTTTGAATCATTCGATTAATTAAGGATTAATGATATTCAAAAGATATGTCAGAAGTCCAATGAACAATGTCCGGTGTTGTGCAGATTCTTAACTTGCTTTTCTGTGTGGCCCATTCAGATAATTGAAAGGAATTCAATTCATGTAGCTGAGGGGGCCAGTTTTTTTCTCGGCTTAGGCAATTCCTTTTTGTAAGCTGCAGCTTTTAACCTTGAAAACAAAAATGAGTGGGTGATAGAAATATGATAGAAAATACAAAAGTAGCTGCCAAAAACTAAATAAATAAATAAAAATGCTTCCGCTCTAATATTTTGTTGAACCGCCTTAAGCCTTTATTACAACATGTAATCACCAATGCACTTTTCTTTCGACAAACTTAAGCAACATCATAACGTTTATTTCCATCCAGAGTTGGGTTCATTTCTTGAATTGATGACTTGTAAATCAAACCACTCCATAAAGTCTTCTCCAGCACATCTCAAAGACTGTCATTAAGGTGAAGGTCAGGACTATGTGGTGCCAGTTCATGTGTGAAAATGATTCCTCATGCTCCCTGAACCACTCTTATTATCTGAGAACAAATTTTATATCTTATTTTATATCATCAAGGAAGAAAAAATTTTAGCAGAAACAAAATTTAAACATGCCTCTGCTATGGATGTCAAATGCATATATTTAAACTATACTTAGACTAACCACACTGAATTTCTTAAAGTAACAAGCAATATAAAGGGGCTCGTTTTATATTAATCTGTTAATGCTAAACCAGTGCCAGATTCAAATTGTCCAGCATATAGCACTTCTCAAAGTGCCATATGGATTTAGTGTGCCTTCTCGGAGAACAGATTGTTCCTGGTGGCAAAAGAAAAAACATTGGATGTGGGTATATTTTTTCTTACTCCTCTCTCATTTATTATCTATTAGGTTGAGCCCAACACAAAACTATTTCCTGCTGCATTTGTTCAGCCCACAAGCCCAAACCTGTTTCAATTTGAATTCCCAAAGATCAAAGTAAGTCTTTCCTTGTTCAGTGTACTGTATATTTCAACAATTTGTGAATGAAATGTTACATCATCATAATAATAATGATGATAATAATAATAATAATATTATTATTATTAATAATAATAATAATAATAATAATAATATCCATTCCACTTAGGATGCCATGCCACTGTCTTCAGCCATTTTCAAAAGTCTTCACAGCAATCCAGAGCCACAGTGTCCTCCACGGCTGGATGTTCAGACCATTGTAGCTGTTCTGTGGAGTAGGATGCCCAACACTTTCCTCTCAGTGGAAACAGCACGGGTCAGTGAGAGGCATGGCTGGGTATTGCAGTGTCTGGAGGCCCTACAGATGATGGCAGTACATATTCCTGAGGAAAACAGGCAAGTGATGATTTATCTCAATAGGTTAACACTCATTTATACTTAAATAGAAGTTATTCCTATTAAATGAGTAATTAGGAAAAGGGGTTCTTAAGTGTGGGACTCCTTTCAAGCTTGTGTGGGTGTTACGGTTTATTCTTACTGGAGGTATAAAAAAAAAAAGTACAGTTTCACTGCCATATTTTCAGGCTTGGTCAAGACTCATTATCAGTTAATGGTACAGTAGTAACTTTTAAAGGTAACTTTTTAAACTTTTTTAAACATTTAAAAAATGCTCACACTCAGACACACATTTGTTCCTTACATCAATTAATGTGTTTGATCCAGTACACACACACACACACACACACACACACACACACACACACACACACACACACATGCACACACACACGCACACACACATACATGTATGTAAATAAAAAAAAAAAATATATATATATATATATATATATATATATACAGTTATGTGAAATGTGTATATTTTGTATAGTGAAAATGTACAATACCTACTGGATAAAAAAAAAAAAACAGCATCAGTGACGTGGCTCTCATATATGAATGTCTGATGAAAAAACAATACACATTCATTTCATGTGATTTTCCTCCCTAATTGTGTCCAGGTGCATAGACATCATGGAACTTTCAGAGGATGAGGACCTGCGACAGTTTCACTACCACACTCTAAAACTCTACTGCGCTCTCTGTGCTCTGGGAAACAATCGTGTGGCCCATGCCCTCTGCAGCCATGTTGACCAGTCACAACTCCTTTACACCATTGACAATCAGTACCTGACAGGACAGCTGCGCGAGGGCTTTTATGACCTTCTTATTAGCATCCACCTAGAGACGGCAAAAGAAGCACAACTCATGATGAAGAATGAGTTTATCATACCTATCACAGATGAGACCTGTAGCATCCGCCTGTTCTCTGATGACTCTAAATGCCACTCACTGCCTGGTGTAGGACTGAGCACGTCGATTAGCCCTCGGCTAAATTTCACACCGCCATGCTTCCTTACCACTAAGCGTGAGCACTTATACAGTCCACAGATCCCTCTGGGCATTCTGAAAGAGAAGGCGATCAGCATGCTGACAGAGGCAGTGCAGGGTGGAGGGACTCATATCCGTGATCCTGTAGGGGGCAGTGTGGAGTACCAATTTGTGCCAATACTCAAGCTGATTGCCACTCTGCTGATTATGGGCGCTCTAAGTAGTGAGGAGGTGAGAATCATCCTCCTGCTTATTGAACCCAATGTTTTTGGGGAAAGCAAGGAAGAAGAGACACAACTTGTGGCTGCAGAGGAGCCAGCGGAAAAAGAAGAGGCAAGCAGTAATGAGGAGAAAGCTGTGGAGGCAGGGGAGGAAGAGTGCAAAGAACACAAACAGCCACCTAAAGGCCTGTTGGAGAAGAGCCTGCCTGAGTCAGTTAAACATCAGGTCAGTGTCAATTTGTAATTCAGTGGAAACAGTAAGCTCTCCAGGGCAGCGGTTCTCAAATTTGCCTCTGGGGATCTACAGGGGTCTGTGACATAAAACCAGTGGGTCCAAGATTTTTATTGTTCCTTTGCTGACTGTGGGAAAAGAAAAGAAACATAAAAGTGTAGTATTTGTAAGTATCAATACAGAATATATCTGTTAATACTTCACACCGAGGAACATATACTATATTGGACACCCCACCCCTTTGCTGCAAAAACCTTTAAGAACCCTGATCTAGAGAACCTGTACATGTTGAAAATTAATTTAGATGTCATGAAGTCTTCTAGATAATCATATAAACCTGATATTTAGTTTTTTATTAATTGTGTAGTGCATTGGCTAGTAAATATAGGGTACTAGGAAAACTATACTGTTAGATGTGCTACTTGAACCACCTCATATTTATCCATCATGCAGATGTGTGAACTCCTGCACTACTTCTGTGACTGTGAGCTGAAGCAGCGTATCGAGGCCATTGTTGCATTTGCAGATAATTTTGTGGCTAAACTGCAGTACAATCAAAAATTCCGCTACAACGAACTCATGCAGGCCCTCAACATGTCTGCTGCTGTGACTGCCAAGAAGACCAAGGAATTCCGCTCTCCTCCCCAAGAGCAGGTAGATCATTTCCTATTCAACACACCACATAAATTTAATTTACTGTTCCAGTTGAGTCAGAGGTAGAGAATTAGTGTTTGCCTTCTCCATGATTACTATGATTTACATTATGATTTGTGCTTAGAGCACCAGAGCTCCAGAAATGAGTAAGAATTAACAACTCCCAGAAGTCTTTGAATTTCTTTTTTTAATTATACTTCCTCTGGAAAGCAGATTCATAATCTCTCCTAGCTCCATTTATCTTAAAGACACTGATCGGGCACCAATGACAGAGTAATGGTTTGCTTTTCTGCAAGATCAATAATATTTAATATCTCACAAAATAATCTGACTGACAAATTGTGCAATATTACACACTGGCTTAAAACTAAACTAAACTCACTATGTATCCAGGGCAACTAGCAGGGCACACAGTGAGCAGATGCAACAATTTAATACAGTATTTGGAGTTTCTGAATCCTGTATATTCTTAAATTGCTTATTTAAATTCACCAACTACTACAGTAATCTTCTCAGGAAAGCTCAGATACAAACCTAAACCTTATGTTTTCACCAGATTAACATGCTCCTGGACTTCAGTGCTGGAGAGGATTGTCCCTGTCCTGAGGACATTCAAGAAGAGCTTCATGCCTTCCATGATGACCTGAGACTCCACTGTGGTAGGAGTCCTGGCATATCCTCCAGACTCTTTTTCAGTCTCCATCACACACACACACACACACACACACACACACACACACACACACACACACACACACACACAAGCATGTAGTATACAATATATTGCATGTTCTATATGTTTTCCTCTCATACATATCATATGTTAGAATATCTTAGATAAATAAAACTAGTAGAATATAGTTATAGGAAATCTTGTGTTGGTGTGTGTCTGTAGGTATTCCCATGGAAGAAGAAGAGGAGGAACCTGATACATCTATAAAAGGCCGTCTGCTCTCCTTGTTATATAAAATCAAAGGTCGCCCACAGAAAACTGAGGAACAACCATCAGAGGAAGAGCAAGCAGCTCCAAGTAATCCACTATCATTATATAAATCCAGAGCTTCTTCCTTTACTTCGTTTTCTATCATCTTCTTTCTCCACAAAGATCTTTTCACACTTTTTGCTACAACATTTGAATTCTATATAGAAATTTATTTGTTTCAAATGTAGTCAAAACAGCTTTGCATAGAGAAACTGTTTTAATACCCACTGATGAATTCATTTTAACTGAATTTAATTTATTCATTTATTTTATCTAGCTAATAATATATTAATGGTAACAAACAACAAAAAAACCCTGTTTGGATAAAAATTTGGATAGTGTTACCTTATTATTATTATTATTATTATTATTATTATTATTATTAATTAATTCATTCATTCATTCATTCATTCATTTTTTAAACCGCTTAATCTAATTAAGGTCGCAGGAAGGCTGGTGCCCATCTCAGCCGACTCGAGTGTGGGGTACACCCTGGACAGCTCGACAGACCATCACAGGGCCAATCCACACACACAGCCATTCACACTGACAATCACACATGGGGCGATTTTACAGTAGCCAATTAGCCTACTATGCATGTTTGTGGACTGTGGGAGGAAATTGGAGTACCCAAAGGAAACCAACGCAAGCATGGGGAGAACATGCAAACTCCATAGAGAACGACTTTTTTGCTGTGAAGTGGACGTGCTAACCACTGTGCCATTGTGACACCCATTATTATTATTATTAGTATTATTATTATTATTATTATTATTATTATTATTATTATTATTATTATTATTATTGTTATTATTATTATTATTATTATTATTATATTCAAGTTTGCAGAGGATTTAAAGATAAATGCACTGTTTAAAAAGGGCTAAGTTAATTCATATGAATCGACAAAACTAAAGGTTAAATGCTGACTTAAACAGTATATTTTCAGTGATTTAAGAAGTGATGTCCAAAAGGTTACCTGATGAGTAAAAATGATAAGAAAAAAACATTCCTGCTGCCTTTGCTCTAATGGGCTCCTAAATTAAACCCATTCCCAGATGCCATAAAACTTAAAATATTTTCAGCTGAGCAAGCATCTATTCCCTCTTGAAAATAACGAACAAAAATGAAGCTGATCTCTTAACCAATGCAGGCAAAAATGTGTTGGGTTTGCTTCCTCCTTATTCATTTAAAAATATACCACTAGAGAAACAAATTGAAACAAGAAATTACAGTAGCAGATTTATGACTCTAGTATACAACTCTGCCATCAACTTATTTTGCCCACACTTTGATATTTTGTTATTTATCATTGTAGCAGATGATTATGTATACTTTGGAGTTTTAGCAGGTTGTACAAGCAAAAACAAGACAGATTGTCGGCTCATTGCTGAATTTCTCTCACCGTGCTCCTGACAGCACACACTTACTGTAGCAGCAGCTTGACCTTGCTGAAGTATTATATATTTTTCCTCTAGTAGGTGCTTCAACACCTTTTGCACAACCCAACAACATATATATTATGTTATAATATCAGTAACAGGTAAATTATTGCAATTCCAATGTATATTCAATTTTCTGTTTATATCAGTGAATTACCACAAATATTTTTCATGTAAAATATCCATCAGTGGGTGCTTTCAATTAAAAAAAAAAAAAAAAACAACCTTAAAAACTGGCATGATAACCAGAAATCTCCAGCACTACTCCTCCTTCAGGTTGATGAGCTAAAATGAAAATAAAATTATCACTTAGTAAGCAAATGTAAGGTAAAAAGTACAGCACATACTGTAAGTTTTCTTTTATTTTCACTCTCACAGAATGTGCACATAATATACAATTGTGCTCCTATATATACTGTGTATGTGTGGTGGTACCACATTGCAATTTGGTTGTAGAAAGTGACTTAGCAGGATATTATTTAAATTCAATAAGGTCAGTACCATGAAGTTTTATCAAGATAACTTTTTGCTCATTGTCAAAAAAAATTAAATTACAGTACCTGGCCATGAATAAATAAATGAATTAATTAATAAATAGCACATGCTTATTTTTTTGGCCCGCCATTATGACATTACATAATCGCCATTGCATTGTTAGGCATTAAACAACATTTTTTCATTCAGAGTTGGGATTAGTTTTAGTTTTAGTTTTCTTGTGTATAAACGATTAGATTTTTTTTTGCAACACAATGTTGCTGAGGCTCGACCTCAAAAACTGAAGCAACAATGCCATGGTGATTACACACTGTAATCATAGCTAAAGGTGGTCAAACAAAATTTGGTGTGGGGGATTTTTCTTTGGTTGAGTAGTGTATAGCCAAAATTAAAAAAAATTAAACCACTCCTTGTAAACGGCAGGCAAAAAATCTGCACTGAGGTCGGTCCGTGTGAACAGTTTCATGATGATATCTGCATCATGCACACAGTGCTTTGGTTACATCCACTGAAGTAAATTTGGGCATTCACTGAGACCTTGTAAAGACACCATAGCCCCTGTGTGCATCTTCTCTCAAACAGACAATTTAGTTAACCTACTGTTCAATGTCTCTCTGTATTATTTTTCTTTCATTAGCAAACTTGAAGGAGCTGATCTCTCAGACTATGGTGAGCTGGGCTCAGGAATGCAAAATCCAGAACCCAGAGTTGGTGCGAAGTATGTTCAGCCTGCTTCGGAGGCAGTATGATGGAATTGGTGAGCTACTGCGTGCCATGAGAAAAAGTTACACCATCAGTGAGAAATCTGTGCAGGATGCCATTAACCTACTGGCATCACTGGGCCAGATCCGTTCTCTGCTCAGTGTCAGAATGGGTGAAGAGGAGGGCCAGCTCATGATTGATGGCTTGGGGTAGGAACATTTGGGATAGGCGAATTCCATATAACTGGTGAAGGATTTAGTAGTGGGGTAAAATTGTTCTCTTAACAACTGACAATAAAAATTCTTATTGTTTCATAGGGATATAATGAACAACAAAGTATTTTATCAACATCCAAATCTGATGCGGGTTCTGGGCATGCATGAGACAGTCATGGAGGTCATGGTCAATGTTCTAGGAGGAGACAAATCTAAGGTACAGTTGTCTTTCTCCTGCATTTTGTCTTTATGTTCTGTGTTGTGAGAGTGGCAGACCTATTTATTTTTTTTCTAGAGGGATGAACATACTGTATTTTTATGCCTCTGTCCACAGTAGTGGTGCTGAAGGTTTTATGTTTTCGTCCTGTCTATTGTGAGTGCATCCGTCTGTCTGAACTTTTGTGGGCGCTCTATCTTCTGAATCCTTCAACAGATTTGGAACAAACTTTCACCATTTACTCACTACTAAAGGAGGGTCAAAGGTCAAGGTCACATGAGGTCATCTTAGAAAAATTTTGCGCACACTCTGCAGCCTGAACTTCTGCATGGATCTGGAACAAACTGTCACCAGTTACTCATTACTAAATGCCCATCAATTGGTACAGGTTTTAAGAATGAAGGTCAAAGATCAGGGCCACAATTCAACACACACTAAAAAGGTTTATGGCAGAGGTAAACCAAGTGATGTATTGTGTTGAGTACTTCTGCATTCTATTTACAAACCTATCGATTCTGTCCACTCACCAAATCTTACCACATGAACTCTAATCTCTGGTAATTCAATTATTATATACATTTAATAAAGTCTTTGTTTATGGGAATTATGTATCTTTGGTTATTGTCTAGTCATTTTAGGATGATGAACTATCCCGTGCTGTCACCTGTTCATGAGACCTAAATTGGATTTTTTGTATTAACTAATAATGAATGTATGAGATCCTATTACTTATTTACAAAATCTGATTTGTATTTGAACTTGGAAATGAATCTTGTATGACTCTTGAAGGTAACCACTGCTGACCAAAGCCTCTTGATGTAAAAGGTTTATGACTGTAGTTGTTGTCTGTGGGGGAAAAGCATATGTTCTTGAAAGTCACAAAGCTTAGCAGATAACCAGCCTCTCAAAGGCTAAGCACTTAATACCAGTGATGATTGAAAGGATATCGGGTGAGAAGGTGATCTCTGACTCCATTCCTTTTTGGGAAACACGAGGTGACAGACCAGTAATTTAATGGTAACAGAGAACATGTATATGCTTTTTGGGGACAGAGCTCCTGTGGTGACACATCACCTTACTACTTCTCATGTCACCTTGGCAGCTTCATTAAGGGGCCTCTAGTTGGGTAACATGGACACCAGATACGTGAGCTGAGACCCAGCACTCACATTTCTCTAGCACATATGTGGAAACCCAAAATGTGCTGCTTGCATGTGTGATTAAGTCTGATGGACTTACAGAAAGATGTACATTTACACTCATTAGGCTGGTAGATGCTGTGATTTAGAGCAACTTTAGCAACTCTAGAGTGTACAGCTGATGATGCAACAACACAAAGTTCCTGTATAAACTGTCAGAATTAATAATCTGAAGGCTCAAAGGCAAATGCTAATTCATATGTGTGTAAGAAGCAGTAGAGTTGGTATGTGTATATGGGGGAAAAGATTATAATCAACAAACATCATTGCAGAAAACAGTGTTACCCTGGATATAATAAGAATGAAGTACTCTAGTTAAACAGAACTAGTACTGTCATTATGGTAGCACAGAGCGGATGCTGGAAGAAAGATTTTAATCTTTTCTATGTAGTGTTACAAAAAGGTTTTTTTTTTTTTTTTTTTTTTTTTTTTTTAAATCTCTGTGGGAGCTTGGTTTCCCCAAAATGGTGGCCAGTTGCTGCCGCTTTCTCTGCTACTTCTGTCGCATCAGCCGTGAGAATCAGAAAGCCATGTTTGAACACCTGAGCTACTTACTGGAGAACAGCAGTGTGGGGCTAGGTAAATATACACACCTACACACACAGATGATTTTCATTTTACACTGGACATACTGTGTGTGTTACATATACAGTACTGGGAGTAATATAATCATTATTGCGTTTTCCTGCACCAGATGAATTTTGGTAAAGTAATTTGGTGAGGGTGGAATGGTGCCGTAGGGGTTAGCATGTTCGCTTCGTAGCAAGAAGGTCCTGAGCTCGAGTTCCCTGCTTGGGCTTGGGTGTCTCAGTGTGGAGTTTGCATGTTCTCATGCAAATGAGCTTCCTCTGGGTAGTCCGGTTTCCTCCCACAGTCCTAAAACAAACACATTAGGCTAATGGGTTGTTCCAAATTGCCCCTAGGTGTGAGTATGATTGGGAATGGCTGTGTGTGTGTTGGCCCTGCGATGGTCTGGTGAGCTGTTTAGGGTGTACCCTGCCTTTGCCCAGTGTCGGCTGAGATTGGCTCCAGCCTCCCCGGGACCCTAATAGGATTAAGCGTTTTGGCAAATGAGCGAAAGAGTGAGTAATTTGGTGAGGATTTTAACCAACAACAGAGGCAACACATCGAAGTATACCTCATGTGCTATTTAGGTGTACACTGCAGCACAGTTATTATTACAAACCATGTAGTACAAACCAAGTGGTGTAAAATGTCACATTGATTAACATGGGAGCGTGTTGGTTCTTGGGTTTGAATTGTTGCAGTGAGGACTGTGTCAGGCTGCTAAGATTGTCTGACTCTGCAGGAACTGTCTCCATATCTCAGAACTATTTCTGAACCTAAAGAGCAAATTCTCTTGTCAAACTAGCAAGCAGTTAAATAATGATCATGATCACTAAAGCCACATCTGAACAAGGTAGGAGTGAGATGTGTTTAATACAAGAAACTGTCCATTCATAGTTGAATAGCTAGGGAAATTTCACTATTACAAGCAGCATAATGGCAGATGGAAGAAATTAAAATGAATGTTAATATCTTAATTGAATTGCTTCTATCTCATGGCTCCAGCATCTCCCATGATAAGTGGAATAGATAATGAATGAATTTTTAAAATACTGCTCAGGTTCAAACACAGTTTACCTGTATATCTTACTGCATTCAGGGCTCCTGAGATCAGTCATATTAAAGGAGACATTGAAACCATTGCCTTTAAACCCAACTGAAGCCAAACTCTTTACTCACACTGCCTTCAGAGTCCCATTTAAGGAACATGGGAGGAACTGAACAAGTCCTAAAAAAGTAAAATACAAGCAAGAACGTGAGCCAGTGAAACTCACTGCAGTGAAATATTGCAAAATGTCCATTTGAAACTATATGATGATTACAAATCTAGATAATACAATTAAATATTAATATAAAAATATATATTGCACTTAATGAGGATATAATGATATCTAATCATTAGCTACATCCCAAACCTACTGGTACCAAATATAGTAACATAGCGTTAATGCCATTTTCATGAAGGTGTGGAAAGTCTGCACCCTGCTGGTGAATATACTAAACAGTGTTACTCTTTCTGCAGCTTGCCCAGCCATGAGGGGCTCCACTCCTCTGGATGTGGCTGCGTCCTCAGTGATGGACAACAACAGTCTGGCCCTGGCTTTGGAGGAACCTGATCTAGAAAAGGTAATGGACATGATGATTTAATGATATATTAAATGACATACACTTACACAGTATTTTAAGGAGGGTGGCTCGGTGGGGTAATGGTTAGCACATCCGCTTCACAGCAAGAAGGTATTGTTTTGAGTCCAAGGGGAGGTGGGGCTTCTGTGTGGAGTTTGCATGTTCTCCCTATGCTCGCATTGGTTTCCTCCAGGTACTATGGTTTCTTCCCACAGTTCAAAGACATGCACATTAGGCTAATTGGCTACTTTCAAATTGCCCCTAGGTGTGGATGTGAGTGAGGATGTTTGTGTTTGTGTCTGGTGAGCAGTTCAGAGTGTACCCTGCCTTTGCCCAGTGTCGGCTGAGATAGGCTCCATCCTCCCCATGGAACTAATAAGATTAAGCAGTTCGGCATATGAGTGAGTGAGAATTTAAAGATTAAAAAAATTGTATTAAATAATAAAAAAGTGCATACTTCTTTTAGTGTTAGTCGTAAGTAAGGGTCTAAACATTTTTTTGCAGTAGATTTTTCCAATAGCTCTTAAATACATGGTTCAGTGAATTCATGAAGCTTATAATTCCTACATTTAATCTGTCCAGGTGGTGACATACTTGGCTGGTTGCGGTCTACAGAGCTGCCCTATGCTGGTAGCTAAAGGATATCCTGACATTGGATGGAATCCTATCGAAGGAGAACGTTACCTTTCTTTCCTCAGATTCGCTGTCTTTGTTAATAGTGGGTCACACTTCACTTTCCCAGATATCCTGCTGTTGTCTAATATGATGAATAAGGGATACCTGTATAAAGATACCACAGATATGCATCAGGCTACCTAAATGTTTGGTGATGTTTTTTTCTTTCAGGTGAGAGTGTAGAGGAGAATGCCAATGTGGTGGTAAAGTTGTTAATCAGGCGCCCTGAGTGCTTTGGCCCTGCTCTGAGAGGAGAGGGGGGACAAGGTCTGTTGGCTACCATGCTGGAGGCTATTAAGATCTCCGAGGACCCTGCTCTGGATCTGCCCAGCCTGCCTGAATTAGGAGCACCTGCGTAAGATCCAACATGATCTCTGCCACTAATGGTTATATTTAATATTCATTTATTGTAGTCTGAGTATCAGACAGGTCCTTAAATATCCTGCTTATAACATAGCCATCTCTGAGACATTACCCTTTAGTGTGAATATTGAGATTTATGTTGATGTATTGAAGTTGCCCTGTCTCTGAACTCCAAATGAAAGCCTTGAAAGTGACTGATTGAATGTGCATTCTTTGTGTGTGTGTGTGTGTGTGTGTGTGTGTGTGTGTGTGTGACAGGTCTGGAGAGGATGGGGAGGAGGAGGAAGTGGCACACATGGGCAACTCCATCATGTCCTTTTACTCAGCTCTTATTGATCTACTGGGACGCTGTGCCCCTGAGATGCATGTGAGTTCTTCATGCTTGTACTGAACTAAAAATAACTAATACCATTAAAAGATCTAATCCATTGTGTTCTAAAGCAAATATAGATGTTTGTTTTAGCAAGTAACATCCAGTAAGGCTTTATCAGTTGCTTTACTCAATCCGTGCTGTGTATAAACATTGTATTATTGATGTCTCATAGTTAATCAACACAGGCAAAGGTGAAGCTTTGCGTATTCGTGCCATCCTGCGTTCTCTAGTGCCTACCAAAGACTTAGTGGGCATCATCAGCATACCACTCAAAGTGCCAGTAATCAACAAAGGTTAGACACACTGATTTATTTACATTTAGGTACATCGAAACTGACCATATGAAGAGAATTTTTTTCTTTTTTATTAATGTTTTTTTTCTCACGAAATAATTCATGTTCCTGATCATATTATAAACCATTTATCAATAGCAGTTTCTTTAAAGCCAGACTTTTCTTATTCTGTAGTCTCTTGGCAGGATACTATTACTCATTATATTACATGTTTTCTTTTTTACTACTACTTTTTTCAAGTACACATAGTGGGGACAAAAAAATTTATTAATATGTCATATCACTCAGCCCAGCTAGTATCAGACAGAAAATGCTACTCACTGTATACTAGCACTGAGGCTGACCAAATGTTAATTTTATAATGCTATCATTTAGCAATCAAGGTCAATACTAATGAATAAAACCAGCTATAAATCCTATCCTGATCTGTGTATAACATTGTCTTAAAAGCCCATTTAAATATCTTACCGACTGATAGGCCGACTGCATCTGTTGCTATAGCTGTATTTAACCTTGCTAAAACGTTTTCTTTGTATCTCCAGATGGCAGTGTGACAGAACCAGACATGAATGCTAGTTTCTGCCCAGAGCACAAATCACCAATGGTGCTCTTCCTGGACCGTGTCTATGGTATCGAGGACCAAAGCTTCTTGCTAAACCTGTTGGAGGTGGGCTTCCTGCCTGACTTCAGGGTCTCGGCATCTCTGGATACAGTAAGTGGTTCACTAATTTTCTTTCTTTTCTTAATCAGAAGCCAGAAATTGAGTTAGAACGTCAGACGAATGCAGCACAATACCCGAATACGAACACTGTCTGAAATCCATTAGCATACTTTAACATGTTGGGTTCTTAAGTTTATAAAACAACAAAACTTGCAGTATTTATTATTCGGTACGAATTCAACTCTATTTTCCAGTGAGATTTTCATCAATTCTTACATCTTTAATGTCTCTGGGGTGATCTTAGTAAATGTTCATAGCAGCAGAAAAATTGATTCAGCACAAAATAAACGGAAATAAATATTCATTAAAAATATTTAATAATATACAAATTGCTTTCTGATCACCATCTTCTTTTTCTCCACTGCAACTAGGAGTTGCTGAGCACTACCGAGACAGCACTGGCATTGAACAGGTATATCGGCTCAGCTGTACTACCACTGCTGACACGATGTGCGTCTCTCTTTTCTCATACGGAGCACTACGCTACCCTCATGGACTCCACACTTCACACCATCTACAGACTGTCCAAGGGCCGCTCTCTCACCAAAGCTCAGAGAGACTCCATTGAGGAGTGCCTGCTTGCCATCTGCAAGTAAGAGCCTTGTTCTAATCCCATGTTTCATGTGGAAATTTAACAGTTTCATAGCTGGCTCAAGAATTGGCATAAATATGCTTTAATTGCTTATCTACTCAGACACCTGCGACCATCTATGCTGCAGCAGCTCCTGCGCCGTCTGGTTTTCGATGTGCCACAACTAACAGAATACTGCAAGATGCCCATAAAGGTGAGCATTCATTATTTGAATGAAATAGTGCATCAGAATAAAAGTAATTTTGAAATGTAGTGTCACGTCTTGAAATTATAAAATTTAAGGGGTTGGTCATATAGTCATTTAGTAGATGCTAAAATGAAGCTATTGAACTTGTTCAGTTAATGTCTGTAGATTTTCCTATGTGAAATGCACCTCAGTTCCACATTCATCGCAATTTCTGACAGTTTGGGGTGTAAATCTACTGTTACCCTATGGACCTCAGCATCTGTAATGTATATCAGAAGGCTCAGTGCCAGATTAAAAAAAGTGTTAGCACTTCACACGTACCTACACATCCACACACATGCACTCATGCCTACATCCAAAGGCTTCCAAGCCACATGATCCAACTGTCATCATGGATCTATCATGATCTTTTATATAGTAGGTGCAAATATATAACCATACCATTGACATCTCAACACCCAGTGTGTAACAGCAATCAACTACCCTCCATTAGTCTCACATTAGCCGCTATCCCACTATTGTGCCAGGGCAAGCCAGGACTATCACAAGGAGACTCGAGGACTGTTGTCTGGGGTTTTAATCCTTAAGCTGAAAACCTGTTTGTGTTTCTAGTATCACGCCTATAGCCCAGCAGTTCCCCTGCCCAAAACATGCTTTACTGAAGTTCTGGTGAAGCATGCAGCCATTAGACAGACAGAGTCAGTTTAACAGAAGAAAAACACAAAAAATGTTGAAACACTTATTATTGACTGCTAACCATACCTCCACCTTATTAGGAGCTGAGAATGATGAGCAAATTCCGATTTTTAAAACTGTGGATTGTCCATGTGTGGGGCGGCATAGTGGTTAGCACATCTGCCTCAACAACAAGTAGGTCCTGGGTTTGAGTACCAGGCTCGGGGCATTTATGTGATGAGTTTTCATTTTTTTTCCGTGGTTGCATGAGTTTCCTCCAGGTACTCCGGTTTCCTCCCACAGTCCAATGACATGCACATTAGGTTAATTGGCTGTTACAAATTGCCTCTATGTGTGAGTGTGAATGGTTGTGTTTGTATTGGCCCTGCGATGGTCTGGTGAGCTGTTCAGGGTGTACTCCACCTTTGTCCAGTGTTGGCTGAGATAGGCTCTAGCCTCCCTGTGACACTAATAGGATTAAGCCACTTGGCAAATGAGTGATTGAGTTCATGTGTGCTGTTCAGATGGAATCTGCTTGTAAAAATGATGAACGTAAAACAATACGAAGGAATATTGTAATAATCCTGGTTGTATATATTTGATTAATAGCATATTTTTTTGTTATTGTAGCTTTTGACCAATCACTATGAACAGAACTGGAAATATTACTGCCTGCCCTCAGGCTTGGGCAGCTATGGCATGGCATCAGAGGAGGAGCTCCACCTCACCACGAAACTCTTCTGGGGTCTTTTTGACGCCCTCTCTCAGAAGGTACTGGAAAGTTCATTAGCCAGTTAAATTATCTTTTATGGATATTTTTCTACACTAATATACAATTGAAATTTTTTTTTTCATATTTATTTTAAAGATAGTTTTTCATTTTTGAACTTGCTTAGCACATCCATGTGACAGCAAGAAGGACCAGGGTTCAAGTCCCGGGCTCGGCTTGGGCTAACTAGCTGTTCCAAATTGCCCCTAGGTGTGAATGTGAGTGTGAATGGTTGTGTGTGTTGCCCTGCGATGGTCTGGCAAGCTGTTCAGGGTGTTCCCTGTCTTCAACCAGTGTTGGCTGAAGTAGACTCCACCCTCCCCACGACCCTAGCAGGATTAAGCAGTTTGGCAAATGAGTGAGTGAGTGAACTTGCTTTTGTCAGGGTCCTGAACCTAGGCCTGAGCTGTACCCTGAGAGTCACTGAGATATTCTGGCATGATGAATTTTATCTGTAAAGGACGTGTTCAGTCAAAAAATAAGCGAATAATGAATAGTTTAATTTACAAGTACTCATACCATGTTTGCCTCCAAGGAGTATCTGTGATCGCTCAGCCTTTACCCCTTAATTATTATTCATAATATGGGACAGCACAGTTGTCTAGCACTCCTCACAGTACCTCTCCTTCCCTAATCTCTCCTGCAGAAATACGATGCTGAGCTTTTCAAAATGGCTATGCAGTGTCTGAGTGCCATAAGTGGAGCCCTCCCACCTGATTATGTAGACATGAGCCCAGCCGCCACTCTGGTAAAGCAGGTCTCCGTGGATGCTCAGGGGAACTTTGATCCCAAGCCTATCAGTACTGCCAAGTAAGCACTATACAGTCATAACAAATCTGCATGGAATTCCTGGCCACTTCAGGCTCAGAGGCTATTGCTGAATATTTATATATTTAATGTCCACTATTGACTGACATTCACCTCTGTGACACTGTATATATATTGTGTATATATGTTGTATATACTCACCGATCAGCCATAACTTTGAAACCACTGAGCGGTAAAGTGACTAACAGAATGACCTTCTCTTTTCAGCATCTCACTGCCTGAAAAACTGGATTACATTGCCAGTAAATATGCTGAGCATTGCCATGAAAAATGGTCTTCTGAAAAAGTAAGTTACTAACTATTCATGTGAGTGTTATATTGTGGAGAATTGCATATGTATAATTTGACGTTCTGTCATCTGACAGTTTGCACTAGGCTGGACTGCAGGTGAGAAAGTGGATGACCAAGCCAAGACTCACCCTCTACTGAAACCATATAAATCTCTGTCTGAGAAGGTACCCATATGTTTGTGAAATAACCAGTGCAGCACAATATTTCAGAGGATTGTGCTGTAATTCCTCTTGATCTCTTGAAATCGGTTCAGGAGAGGGAAACCTACCGCTATCCAGTGAAGGAGACTTTGAAGAGCATGCTGGCTATGAGTTGGACCATTGAGAGGACCAAAGAAGGGGAGGCCATGTTCCAACAGCGTGAGGCAGAGAAACAGCTTAAGATCTCAGACGCTTCCCAGGTAGGAAGATTTAAGTTGCAAAGAAGCAAATAAAAAGACATTATTTAACAAAGATGTATGTAATACATGTGATGAAGAAGAAGGCTTTATTTGTATTTGAATACTTTGCTGTAACTGGTAAATCATAGAATTTAGCAGACTGGTGTTTCTTTATAACACTCCATTGTTAAACATAACAGACTGTTACTGTGGAGTATGTCATTAGCAAAAGCAGTAAAATAAATTTAAAAAAAAAAATATTTTACTTAAATATTTGGTGTTGAATTATTAATTTTTTAAGTGAGTAGGCAAGTAATAAGCAAAATAATGTACTGCAAACCAGTCATTATTGTAAAATAAACCACTTCAGAATGTTTTAAGACCTCACCACTAAGTGTCAGGGTCCAGATAACTTTGTTGGGGATTATTATGTGATAATGAATAGCTTACTGTTATTCCTTACACATATATTATAGTGCAGTAAATTATTTTCTTTAAATATGTTTTTTTAAGGGAGATGGATTTCATCCAGCACCTGTGGATTTGGAAAATGTAACCTTGTCTAGAGAGCTACAGGTATGTTTTTGGGTTTAGCCCTATATTAATTGCTTAATGATTAATGTGCATGAGAAGAAAATATTAAAATATAATGTATATAATCAGCAAAAAGGCCTAGGTTCTATTCCCAGGCTCTGGCGTTTCTGTGTGGAGTTTGCATGTTCTGTGCTTGTGTGGGTTTCCTCCGGGTACTCCGTTCTCCTCCCACAGTCCAAAAATATGCACAACAGGCTAACTGGATGTTACAAATTGCCCCTAGGTGTGAGTTTGAGTGTGAATAGCTGTATGTGTGTTGGCCCTGCAATGGTCTGGTGAGCTATTCAGGGTATACCTATTAAATTCTCTCATATTTAGTCCCTGTTCTCTTTTATAATATTTTTCCCATCATTTTTAAATTTTAATACACTATTATTGTTCTTATACTGTATACTCTTATGGATACATGCATGTGAACACTGTCTGCAGAGTATGGTAGAGACTGTAGCAGAGAATTACCACAATATTTGGGCGAAGAAAAAGAAACTGGAACTAAGCAGCAAAGGTAGTATTGTTTTCTGGGAGACTTTCCTGTACTGTCTAATGTGTCACAATTCACTGCATGAGTTGTGTTTCTATTTGCAGGAGGTGGGACGCACCCATTGCTGGTACCCTATGACACACTGACAGCAAAGGAAAAGTTCAGAGACAGAGAAAAAGCTCAGGAGCTCTTCAAGTTCCTGCAGCTCAATGGATATGCAATCAGCAGGTATGTGTGTCTGTGCAAGCATTGCATCTTTTACATGCCCATCTTAGCTGGCTTATGATGATGATGTGTTTTATGATGCCTCCTAGGTATCATTTGTATTGCTCACCCACTGATGATTTTTCTTACTAGAGGTTTGAAGGACTTGGAGCAAGATTCCTCCTCCATGGAAAAGAGGATTGCCTACAAGTTCCTTAAGAGGCTCTTGAGCTATGTCGATTCAGCGCAGGAATTCATAGCCCATCTGGGTGAGTAAAAAATTAGGTACTTTTAAAAACCCAGATGTAAACTATCTACTCTATATTAATCATAAATTCAATTAATACATTCGTTCATTCATTTATCTGCTGAATCGCTTAATCCTACCAGGGTCACCAACACTGGTCGAAGGCGGGGTACACCATGAACAGCTCACAACACTATCACAGGGCCAAAACACAACCACTTACACTTACACCGAGGGGCAATTTGAAACATCCAGTTAGCCTAATGTGTATGTCTTTGGTATCCACACAGCATTAGGCAGACACTAATGGTGTTTACTCTGTGCTAGGTGGACTAAACGATAACACAATACCCATTCCTCTGAAAAAGCAGTCTCATGTCTTCAGGGTAAAAATATACAGATAGTAAATATATGCACAGAATATACGGAGCATCAGTTCAAATGACCTTTTATTGAAGAAGTCATGAAAGTCTTTTTCAAAATTCACCTAATTTTTTTTTACTGACTATCCAATTAACTGCCTTTGGTAAACAGGTTTGTTTAAATTCTTTCTCCGTACAGAGAAAAATAAAATATTGATATTATTGTCTGGGATAATTGCACACATTCTGTAGCTCTGCAGACGTACTACACAGTATTTCATTTTTGGAGAATCCTATTTGACTACTCTTTACAAATCTTTTACAGAGGCTATGGCCTCCAGCGGAAAAACTGACAAATCACCCCATGAGCAAGAGATCAAGTTTTTTGCAAAGGTAAGGTTGGATGCATGACACATCTGAAAATAAAATTTTCTCAAATATGCTTAGGAATTAAGCACCAAAGGCAAGGTGGATGGTGTGGAATAGTCTACTGAATAGGGGAGTATTCAATTCAGTTACATACACCAAGCCTGAGGCACAATATATACTACATGGGCACATAAGCAAAAAGCACACTAAAATTAGATTTGTATGGGTTATTGCCTACATTTTTGAAATTATGATGCAGATCAGCTCTGGTAGCATGTACGAGAAGGTGCAGAACAGCTGTGTAAAGACATCTCTTCAACTTACTTGAAGTATATACTACACTGAAACCTAAAGAAAAGCAAACTAAAATGAGTTATATGACTTATATTTACCCATTTTAACCATGACAGAGGCAGGTCAGGTGAGCTCTGCGCTATGTAGCTAACAGTGTCTGTTTAGCTTACTCATTCAGAGTTTAGTACGTACTACATGCACCTCATAAAGGTGTTTTGGTATACAGTATACTATGCAGAAACACAAAAAAAACAAGATTTTAATAGTTTATTTTTCCAATTTAAATCATGATAATGAAAATGCAACCTGCTCCAAGTGACTGTGACAGTGTGAGTGTCTGTTGTTTTGATTCAAACATTACTCATTATGAATAATCTCTTTAATCACAAAACGGACCAATCAGATTGTGCCGTTCCTGTGTGGTATATAGTTTTATGGTATATAGTTTAATGGTATGTAGTTTTATAATTATTTATTCCTAGTCTCTCATTTTTATCTATTATTGTATATATTATCATTAATATACTATCATATTATTGATACAGTAATAAATATCCACTTTACTTGTTATAATAAGTGAATATTATCATTCATGTGTTTGTTTTTGTTTCCGGTTTACCACAGGTGCTGCTTCCGTTGCTCGACCAGTACTTTAAGAACCACTGCCTTTACTTCCTGTCTTCTCCCAGTATCAACCTCAGCAGCAGTGGTTACGCTTCTAACAAAGAGAAGGAGATGATCACCAGGTTTAGACTTTTTATTTATTTGTTTGTTTGTCTTTTACTGTTGACACATACTTCATAATAGGCTGTGTTACTGAGATAATGAGGAATGAAATCTTGTTAGAAATGTGAAAATGCAAGTGCTCATTTCCCTCATTGCTGTCTCTAACCCTTTCTTTTCTACAGTCTTTTCTATAAGCTGGCTTCTTTGGTTAGACATAGGATCTCCCTGTTTGGTAAGTATACATAACACTTTATCATTATCAACGGGTTGGTCATCATAATCTTTTTTGGTCTTGGGGAATTTAACTTCTTATTTATGTAACTTTAACAATCTGCTCTACTCTGTCAGGAAGTGATTCTGCTACGATGGTGAGCTGTTTACACATCCTGGCACATTCACTAGACTTTAGGTAATTAAAGTTCAAATATATACAGTTTTACTCTGTTTGTGGCCCAGATAAATGAGAGCAATTTTACGATGAGATCATGATTTCACTTTAAAAAAATAAGGAATAAATCTATAAAAAAATTTAATAATTGATGTTGTAGCAGAGAATTAAATAATAATCACAGTTATTTTAGTCAACACTGAAATCATGATTGTCACAGCTATGGTGTTTTTTTTTATTGTATTTAAGGTTTTGTCAGTTTAAATAGCCTTTGTATGTTTCTTATATAAATAAATACATTAAAATTAAATTAAAACATTACATATTAATTTTAAAAGCAACACTATTTAATATTTAATTACAATACATACTAATAATTTTCTGCAAAAATAACAGGATTTATCTGCAAATAAATTCTATTGTAAATTGTAAAATACACAGCCTGGCTGGAGAAAAAAGAAAAAAAAAAAGTCGCACACACTAATATTTTCTTAGAGAGCCTTTATCCTTGATCTCTGTATGTAATCTCCATGGCATTATTGCTTTAATTGGTCAGGTCGAGGCTCAGAAACATTAATGTGGCAGTAAAATGAAGTCAGCTGACCTGAATGTACTGAATGACCAGGTTATCACATCAATGGACTTTTTCCTCCCTGATGGCACGGATATAAAATGAGGACTTAAATAATGAAAGACTGGTTCAGGGAGCACGAGGAATTATTTTCACATATGTAACGTCACCCCAGAGTCCTGACCTTAACCCTATTGAAAGTTTTCTGGGATGTATTGGAGAAGACTTTATGGAGTGGTTCCATTTTTCCCTCAATCAATTCAAGATGTCGGTGAGAAATGAACCTGACACTGGATGGAAATAAATGTTATGTTGCTTTAGTTTTTTAAAACAATGCAATGGAGATTACTTGCTGAGATCAAGGCTAATGGCTCTCCAAGAAAATATTAGAGTGAGCAACTTTTTTTGGCTGGGCAGTGTATAAATAAGTCATAGTAATTGGGTTAAATCTTTTAAATGCTAAAAAAAAGGACAGTGGCAGCTCACAGCTCCAGAGTTGCTCCTTCATTTCAGTCGTCCATGTGAAGTTGTCTGGTTTTCTCCCGTCTTCCATAAACATGCTATTAGTTGCATTAGTATAAATATATGTTCATGTCTCTGAAATATAATTGTAATTATGACTATTTTTATTATTCTGTATAAGAACAACATGAGTGTAAAAGTTTGATACACTTGTTTTGGTCCCATTTTCTAGGACAGTGATGAAGTCTGGCTCTGAGCTGGTGAAAGCTGGAGTCAGGACTTTCTTTGAAAATGCTGCAGAAGATTTGGAGAAGACAGTAGAGAACCTGAAGCTGGGCAAACTGGGCCAATCTCGCACTCAGATGAAGGGAGTGGCACAGATCATCAATTACACCTCGGTGGCACTGCTTCCCATTCTTACTGCCCTCTTTCAACACATCACAGAGCACCAGTTTGGGGCAGACTTGCTATGTAAGTGAAAATGGGTCAGTCACCTAAATAAGCAGCTACAAAAATGACACAAATGAAATGTTCATAAAAAAAAAAATCAGCAGAGATCCTGAAGGTCACTTAAATGACGTTTGTCTGTTATTATGTTTTTCATAAATAATAAATTAAATGAAAGTAATAATTGACTTTAATTTTATTTCATTTCATTTCAGTGGATGATGTTCAGCTGTCCTGCTACCGAATCTTGACCAGCCTGTACGCTCTGGGAACTGGCAAAAACATCTATGTTGAAAAGTAATGTTTTTCTGATTGCTTTGCTGATCAGTGTGTTAGCTTTTTTTCCCTGAGTTTTTTATGTCTGAGTTCTGCATTTAAACAGACAGCTTCCTGTACTGGGGGAATGCTTGGCTACTCTGGTGGGAGCCATGCCTGTTGCTTTCCTGGAGCCTCATCTGAACATGCACAACCCACGCTCTGTCTTCAATACCAAGACACCTCGAGAGAGAGCAAGTGAGTTTACACAGTATTATAGTAATATGTATTAAAATAACTCATTCAGTCTAATTCATCGCTGATTTCTACTTTGTGCTTCTAGTTCTGAGCATGCCTGATACAGTTGAGGAGATGTGTCCTGAGATGCCACGTTTGGACGGACTGATGAAAGACATTCATGACATCTCGGAGTCTGGGGCTCGCTACACAGAGATGCCCCATGTCATTGAGGTCATCGTACCCTTGCTGTGTAACTATCTTTCTTACTGGTGGGAAAAGGGGCCTGAGAATACCCCAAGTCATGTGAGCTGCTGCACCACTGTCACCTCGGAGCACCTCAGCCTTATCCTGGGAAACATCCTCAAGATTCTCAACAACAACCTGGGTATAGATGAAGCCTCCTGGATGAAGAGGCTTGCAGGTGAGTGTGATTTCACTGATATATATATATCCTGGGTTTGAGTCGGAGAAGGCATTTCTGTGTGAAGTTTGCATGTTCTCCATGTGCTTTCTCCCACAGTCCAAAGACATGCACATTAGGCTTACTGGTTGTTCCAAACTGCCCCTAAGTGTGAATGTGGGTGTGAATGATTGAGTGTTGGCCCTGCAATGGTATGGCAAGCTGTTCAGGATGTATCTAACTATATATATATTATTAACTATATCTATCTAATTATAATATCTAACTATATATATATATTGACAAAGTTTGCATAATATTGTATATATATTAATATAGAGATGTATTATTATGCAAATTTCCATGAATCTTTTTAACCTGGCATCACAGTGATACCAGCTTTATTCTTTTCTAGTAAATTAAATAGTAAAACAGTGACAATTTCATTCATTCATTCATTTTCTGGACCGCTTATTCCTAATTAGGGTCGCGGGGAGGCTGGCGCCCATCTCAGCCGACTC
>JAQMYF010000002.1:12075947-12087414 GCA_030014195.1 Neosilurus mollespiculum | reverse complement strand
GGGTACACCCTGGACAGCTCGCCAGGCCATCACAGGGCCATCAGTCACACAACCATTCACACTCACACTCGCACCTAGGGGTGAACAGTGACAATTTAAAAAGTTTATTTATAATTAAATGCATATTCGTCCCCAGCAATTTCCTTGACTACACATACTGTATAACCATTTAAAATTTTGAGTTTGCTGTATTGTGCAGAAACACGTTTTGTGAACAAAGTTGGAATTGTTGAATACTATTTCCATACAGTGTACACGCAGCCAATCATTAGCAAGGCAGGAGCAGACCTCTTACGAACTCACTTCCTCCCCACCCTGGAGAAGCTGAAGAAAAAGACAGTGAAGATTGTGGCGGAAGAGGAGATGATACGGGCTGAAAGCAAGGCTGATACCCAAGAGGCTGAGCTGCAGATCCTGGATGAGTTTGCTGTCCTCTGCAGAGACCTGTATGCTTTTTACCCCATGCTCATCCGATATGTGGATAATAACAGGTATCATCACTGTTTACTGACTAAACACTGAATAAAACACAAATCCCAGAAGATAAAAATTCAAGCAAGAGCTCCTTATGAGCCAACAATTATAAGAATAAACCTTATTAAACCAATATTTATAAGATGTGAATAATTCTACCTATACCTGAGAATGCTTTTTAAAAAGAGGAAGATTAAGCCCTATTTGAACACACCGCTTCTCTTCTCTCTAGGTCCAAATGGCTGAAGAAACCAGATGCAGATTCAACAGAACTCTTCAAAATGGTGTCAGAGATTTTCATCCTCTGGTGTAAATCTCATGTAAGATCGTAATAGGAGTTCAAAATATTTTTTTTTAATTATGATCTACATATTTTCACAACATCACTTGCTTTTTATAAATAGAATTTCAAAAGAGAAGAACAAAACTTTGTGGTGCAAAATGAAATCAACAACCTTGCTTTCCTTACTGGAGACAACAAGACCAAGATGTCAAAGGTAAGATAACAACCATCATCTAGAATCAAGCAGGCAATCAAGAAACTATGATATCTATATGTCTTATATATAAATAAAAAAAAAAATATATATATATATATATATATATATATTTTTAAATTTATTTATTTATTTATTTTTTTCATTGAATTTTTTATTATTATTATTATTTTTTTTTTTTAATTTTAACAATTCCATATTAGAAAAAATTGGGATAGTTTAGTGAAATTAAAACTAAAATGAAAAAACATTTTGTAAAATTGTTTGTAAAATATATTTCACTTAAAGTGATCAAAACGATAAAACACCAGCACATTATATGATGTTTTACCTCATGAAATGTCTTTTTCAAATAAACACTTACTTAAAATGTTATTCATTATATAACATATGTATATAAATATATTTATATATATTATTAATTATAATTTATTTGTAGCACCTTTCAAATAGGTTGGGACAGTAAACCATTTTTTACTTGTAATATTCTATTTCTTCTCACAACATTTAAAGGACATGGAATGCAGGAATGGATATATATTAACAAATGAAATTAAGTTGACAAGACAAATGGCTTCATAATGCACAGCACTGAAGTTAAAATTAGAAAGTAACTTCTGTCTTTTAAACAGTAATTCAGCTTTAAGTATTCCCCATGTTCATTGTTCTGTTTCCCCCACCAGAGGTGGTGGGGGTGTGTTTGGGTAGTAATTGAATTTCCAACCCCTCTCTCCCTATATACATGACTCTAGTGTCATAAAGCAATAATAAAACACTGCTATATAACTTTCTTCTTCTTCTTTTTAATTTTATATATTCTGAAGAATTTAGGGCTGCACAATTGCTTGTAATTTCATCATTATAGTGATGTGTATTTCTAAGACTGTGGAGTGCTGCAGTAAAGAAACCATTTATCATTGCATATGATATCAGATCCTGGGAGGACGAATTAGTACATTCAGTAACGAAGATACATCTAGTATTAAACAAGTGACTGTCACAAATTTCTTAGGCAGTGTTGGCTACATTATATAAGTTTAATTTTTAATGAGTACTTTTTACTCATGCTTAAATAAATAAGTGAAGTTTTAGTTGCAATATCAAGTGACACATAGCTTTTATTTATTTTGAGTAATATAATAATAATAATAATAATAATCATCATCATCATCATCATAATAATAATAATAATAATAAAATCAACATAACTGATAGACAACAGTATGCTAAAACTGATTAAACTGAACAGTGTTCCACATGAAATGTATGAAAGTAAATAAACCCAGTAACAATTTCCTACAAGAAAAGCATGTTGTGTAATATGTTGCAGTCAGGAGGCCAGGACCAGGAGAGGAGAGGAAAGAAGAGAAAAAGAGAATTATATTCTATTCAAACATCCTTAATTGTGGCAGCTCACAAGAAACTGCTGCCTATTGGTCTCAACATGTGTACAGCTGGAGACCAGGAGCTCATCTCTCTGGCCAAAATCCGCTACAGTCTGGTGAGCATGACTAAACTTGTGCTTTTAGCTCAAATTATCTTAATACACTACTTGAATTTAATTGCCCCTATATGTAAATGTGAGAGTAAATGGTTATGTGTGTTGGCCATGCAATGGTCGATGTTCAGGGTTTACCCCGCCTTCGCCCAGTGTCAGCTGGATGGGGTCCAGGCTTCCCACGATCCTAATAAATGACAAAGCAATGGATGAAATGAAATGAAATGAAATTAGTATATAATTATGTACAGTGTAACATACAGTCTCTATTAGAAACATACATTCTGTGTGTTGCCTTTTACAGAAAGACACAGATGACGAGGTGAAGGATCAGCTTAGACAGAACCTACACCTTCAAGAGAAGGTAAGTTCTAGATAATCAAGGTATGATAATTACAAATGAATGATAATGGCTCATTAGAGAAGTCGTTCATATATGCTACAGACAGAGGACCCGGCAGTGCAGTGGCAGCTGAACCTCTATAAGGATGTGGAGGTGAAAAGTGAGGAGCCTCAAAATACTGAACACACTATTGAAAAAATCCAGGGCATCTCAGCTGCCGTCTTCCATCTAGAGCAGGTAAGAGGGACACTTTCCTTCTGTTATAACAAACACTGCATCTTCCCTGAATAATCCTTTCATTCATTAATTCATTTTCTGAACCGCTTAATCCTACCCTGAATAATCATAACCTTAAATGCATTACTGATCACTTGATTAACAAGTGAATGCAAGAATAGTCACATTCAGTCTTCCTACTATTCTTATAATTTACTCCATTTACTCCAAGGTGGAGCAACCTCTCAGATGTAAAAAACTGGTATGGCAGAAGCAGCTATCCAAACAGCGCAAGCGTGCTGTGGTTGCCTGTTTTCGCATGGCACCTCTTTACAACCTACCTAGGTGAGTGCTGAAGGAAATTTCTTCATGAAATAATCATCATTTTAAGAGATGGGTGAGTTTTATCAGGTTATATGCATATAGAGTTAGATTACATGCTATAAACTTTCTTAATTTTGACCCTTCAGTCTTCATCACTCATATACTTCAGATACTTAAATGCTGAACTGTTATACTGTATTTCCTCCTGTTATTTCTATTCCTCTTTCTTTTTCCAAACCCTGTAATATTTTAAAATTTTGTCTGACAAAGTCAGTATAGGCCATTCTCTACACTTTTCCTTTCAGCTCTTACACATTTCTCCTCTTTGTTGTCTCTATAATACACTTTAGATTCAAAAATAATAATTACTTCCTGAATGGCTATGGGTACGTTTGGCTGGAAAAGTTGTACCAAACCTCCAGTTTTGATGGTCTGTTCTCCATGCTAACGGTAAATTAAGCCAAAAAGACTTCATGATTCCAACATCTTCAGTTCATTTTCCAACCTAAGGACTAAGCACAAGCATTCAATTTTTACTGCCGTTCTGAATGGTCACCTTCCAGTGCTGTCCTTTACAGTCACATTAATAAAACCATTAACCTGTGAGAATAATCTACTTGCCAAATATTTGATATGGTGAGTATTTAGGCAGTTTGTTGCAATAAATGTAGGACTGGGTCTAGAACCAGAAAAAAAAAAATCCTTGATAATTTTCATTCACTTAACTTTTGAACTGTGCTGATTTCCTAGGTGTACCTCACTCAGTTATTGAGGTGGCCAATCAGATGAGGCCATGGGCTGTACATCTCTTTCACTCCCTTCCAGAATGCACCACTTTTACACGTTTCATTTTCCCCCTTCCCTTTTCCTTGCCTCTATCCTTCCTAACTTCCCTCTCCCCCTAAATCTTCAGGCACCGCTCTATTAACCTCTTCCTCATGGGCTATCAGAAACTTTGGATAGTAGCAGAGGAGTACTCCTTTGAGGAGAAGCTAGTGCAGGACCTGGCAGTAAGTACTGGGCCAGCCTTGACGCTGCCCTGTGTGCTGTGTGTGCCCGCTGGCGCCCTCTCTGTCACTGTTTGCCCCGTGGCCAGCACCTTGCCCACTGAAATGCGGCAGCGCGTCCCTGCTCGCCTCACATCTTCGTCCTGGCCCTTGTTTGGCTCAGCTGGTTGTGTGCGCAGCCGACAGGCCCTGCATGAGTTTGGGCTGAGCCTGAGGCCGTGTAGAGCAGTGTATCTCAGCGTAGCAGTGGTAAGAGGGGCAGGTCTGCCCTGTGACACTCTGCCTCTCTGTTTGGGTGTCGTCTTTCCTTTCGTAAGTCTCATACTGTAAGTTGTGAGAGTCGGTGGCATGTTCACCTCATCTAGAAAATCATGTCTCTGTGTAGGTGCAGGCAGTACAGTTGCTATAAATTTCACACAGGTGTTGAAGGAATACTCCAGCATTTTTCATTCTCTATCTACCACAGCTGTTGTGGACCTATGAATACTACTGACAAAAATATATCACCTGTTTGCCTGTACTGAAAAAAAATAATTATGGAAAACTTGTTTTCTTCCAAAAGAAAATATGCCTGTGGTGGAAATTTTGGGAGCAGGTAATGAATGTTTATGTAAAACAGGTATTTTTGTTAAATATTTTCATTAATTAATTCATTGAGGCACAGTAATGTAGTGGTTAGCACAGTAAATAGGTCAGTAAGAAGGTCCTGGGTTCGAGTCCCGGGCTCACCTGTCTATGTGTGGAGTTTGCATGTTCCCCCTATGCTTGCGTTGGTTTCCTCTGGGTACTCTGGCTTCCTCCCACAGTCCAAAAACATGACATTAGGCTAACTCACCCAGGTGTGAGTGTAAGTGTGTGTGTGTGTGTGTGTGTGTGTGTGTGTGTGTGTGTGTTGGCCCTGTAATGGTCTGGCGAGCCGTTCATGGTGTGTCCTGCCTTCACCCAGTGTTGGCTCCAGCTTCTCTGTGACCCTAATAGGATTAAATGGTTTGGAAAATGAGTGAATGAATGAGGGAGTGAATTCATTCATTATTTTATACTAGGTTTAGAGGATTGTTTCGAGTGTCGAGTTATGCATGCATAGCGCAAGTAACTGCATTTAGACCGCTTTAGTAAAAAAGTTTTTTTTTTCTGTCTGATTCAAGCTTAGTGGTCTGGTGGTGCAGTGGTTAGTACGTCCACCTCACAGCAAGAAGGTCCTGGGTTTGAGTCCCGGGCTCAGGCGTTTCCAAGTGTTCCATACTTGCATGGGTTTCCTCTGGGTACTCTGGTTTCCTCCCACAGTCAAAAAAACATGCACATTAGGCAAACTGGCTGTTCCAAATTGCACTTAGGTATGAGTGTGGATGGTTGTGTGTGTTGGCCCTGCAATGGTCTGGCGTGCTGTTCATGGTGTACCCTGCCTTTGCCCAGAGTCGGCTAAAATAGGTGCAGCCTCCCCTCGACCCTAATAGGATTAAGCAGCTTCGAAAATGAATGAATGAATGAATGAATCTAGCTTTGTAGTTTTGCTGCTGTATAGTTCTTTATTACTGACTTCAGTAAGTGCTCTAGAATTTATATATCTTTCTGTTTATTACCATCACCAAGGAGGTTATATATTTGGTAACCTTTTTTTTCTGGTTGTTTGTTTATTTTTAATTTTTTGGCTTTGTTAGCAACTTTACACCAAATTTATGAATGGATTTTTGAGGTGTGGAATATGGCCCAAGTATCATTCCATTAAATTTAGTTGGTGATTGTGATCAAATTCTGGATCTAGGAATTAAAAAAAAAAAAAAGTTTTTGTTAGATCGTAAGATTTAAGATCGTGAAGTATTGTTTGTGCTCTCCGACTGTCATTCTAGTTTGTTAATTTTTTCAGTACAGGAATCAAAATGAATTACAGTGCTAATCATACATACACTACAGATGCCATGGATGGAAATAGAATGGGAAAAGCTGGAGTGTTCCTTTAAACTTGGTTCTGAGTCATAAATAAGCCACTCTATAGCTAGGGCATAATAACAGTATATATTAAGCCGCATTGAAGTTCTAGCAATTCCCCAAACTGCTTAATATCAGTCTTTGTGAGTACAGCCTAGTATTAATAATGCGTATCAGAAAAATGGTTGAATTTTATGAAAAAATTCTAGATTGATTTTGCGTTATCATTTACGCTTCACTGAACACGCGCTGCACTGCCATTTTCATTAACGTATGAGCATAACGATGCATGTCTTTCATGAGCTGGTCATTGATACCTTAATGGTATCATCCCCTGGACACAGTCCTGGAGCATCACATCAGGCAATGGCCATGCTCTTTTCTGGCATGTTAACTAAACAAGTGCTTCTCAACTCTAGACTCATAACTTGATTTGGTCCCTATTTAGACCTGGTCCTTTATTTCAGCAAAATATTTTAAATTCATGCACTTTTAATTTCATTGGCAACATGTATAATGACAATTCACTCAGAAAAGAGGTGGTTTGTGGACAATAAGTGGATTTTCATCTTTCAATATAATTTTGATACTTAAGATGAATGAAATGATCAGGTCTAAACTCAATCTTGTAGTTCAACACATATAAATAAATATATATTTATTGCTTTTGAAATTGAACCATAAGTGCTTATGCTGTGCTATAAGTACATTTTTCCATTCCATTGGTCCAGGGATGAGAGACACTATCTTAAACAACATTTCATTGTGCCATCCTGTGAAAGTGGAAATAAAACTGCATGTGAGTGATGTGTGGTTAAGCTGGTCTCCGTGGAAGAGAGAAAGAAAGCATGGATCTTATGAGTGTAGTGACATTATAGAGCAGGTACCATGTTTCAGATAAATGGTTGAAAGGTATCCAACAAATTGCTCAGAAGAGCTGAACAGAAAATGGTCTATAAGTCTTAGAAATATGGTAGAATATATTCTTTGTCATTGTATGCCTGTATTCTAAGCTTAAACGTATGGATATGTTGTGACAGTATGTATGTAGTGAGTGAGTTGGTGGTTTCTCACAGTGAGTGAGTGAGTAAGAAATAAAAGTGTCTTAAATGTTGTCTTTAGCGAAGGATGAGTGTGTGCATGTGTGAAAGGTGGGCTAGAGACTTGCATGACTTGTGTGGTTCTGCATACAGAAAACTCCCATGGCTGCAGAAAAGGAAGAGGAGGAAGCAGAGGCTGAGATTCAACCAGACCCTCTTAACCAGCTTATCCTCCACTTCAGTCATAATGCCCTGACTGAGAGAAGGTACCATACAGTCTTCCACATGCATACATAGCATGAATGAAAAACCTATTTAAATAAAAAATGGGCAATTCCATAAAAAATGGGACATGACCAGGCAAAAATTATTTTCAGTTATATATTCCAGAAAGATTATGTGTAACACAAACACAGATTTTTTTTTATACCCAAGACTAGATGAATTTCTCTAGCCTCCTTCACATACCATGGTGGATGAATTCTGATACAATGGAGTGGGAGGTTTCTTGTCTTTGACTCACTGCAGATGCCCGTCCATAGTGCATGGACTTTAGTGATGTTGTTCTGTCATTTTTGTGATTTTTATTATTGATTTTCAGATTTGACATCTGTCCTTTTTACATGTACCTCTAGAAAAGTTGGGCATGTAGGGCGGTTAGTGAAAACAGTTTTCTCAGATTTTGTAAAACAGTTTAAACCCAGAAATGCATGAAAGGGTGTGACTTGATGTAAAATCACCAATTATTGAAATTAAAATTAAAATTTATTTGTCACATTTGTGAAGAATAAGCTATCAAAATAACAAGAAGAAATGAACAATAACTATAACTAAAACTATTTAAAGGATTTTATAGTTAAAGGTAAATATATATATAAAATATAAAAAATAAAATATATAGAATAAAAAATTCATTTAGATGAATGCATAACATCCGTCATATAACGTCCGTCACATAGAATTTAATTACAACCCTGAAGCCAGTGTTGCTAGGTTCCTCACATCCTGTTCTTTACTGCAGTTAGTATATAAGCAAGCCTGCTCCTCCTATGTACCTTGAGTTTACAATCATGTATCACTGTTAGTTTTCAGAGAATTTTGAAATAAAGTTTGATGAAATTTTCTTGTGTCTTTTTCTTGTAATGTCTGTCACACTCATATTTTTGTTTCCATAAAAAAACAGAAGCATCATTGGATATCTTTTCTTCCCTGCCTAAACACCCCAAGACCTTAACTGTGCCCATACACAAGATTAGGGAACTATGATTTTAACTTTAAGTATAAGACTGGTTGAAATTGCTCAGACACCTTACCAATGTAACGTCCGTCACAGTGGAATTGCCCAAATGGATGAATTTAAGTTGTAACAATGAGATTTTTTGTCTCTTTTCTCTAGTGTTCAGGAAGTAGATCGCTTGTATATTGCATATGCAGATATGATGGCAAAGGTATTTCTGTCACTCTGTTGTTGAATATTCAAAAGATTTTCACTGAAAAGTCCACACATGAAAAGGACAAAACAAAGCAATGATAAAGTGAAATGATTTCTTTACAGAGCTGTGCTGAGGATGAAGAAGCGGAGGAAGAAGAAGGAAAAGAAAAAACGTTTGAGGTACATGTGTGAAATCAAATTATTTTGTTTATTCATGCAAAGAACACAAAGACAGGAATATTATGTTTCCCTGTGAAAAAAATTATGCAGGCATGGTGCAGGGTGGAAACTGTATTACTCTGCTGTCTGGACGATAAAAGTCCTAGGTTTTGCTACACACTTCCCAGAGCTTAAGCCAAATACAGGTAGAATTTGACTTGGGAAGGACAACGAGTTAATATTTTATCTAGACCCTAGATGGATAATATCTATGAATTCATTCTCCATCTGCTTCTTTTGGCTGCTCCCATTAGTGCCATCACAGCGGATTATCCTTGTCCATCTTGCTCTGTCCTCTGCATGTCCTCCCTCATCAGATCCATAAATCTCCTCTTTGGCCCTCCTCTTCTCCTCCTCCCAGGCAGTTCCATCCTCAACATTCTTCTACCAATATACCCTTCATCCCTCATCTGCACATGTCCATCCCATCTCAATCTGGACTCTCTCAATTTATCCCTAAACAAAATCAAACCATCTCGCCACTTCCAGCTCGTCTTTTATATATACGTAGATAGATAGATAGGTAGATAGATAGATAGATAGATAGATAGATAGAGAGAGAGAGATAGTAAAATCTCTGCGGGCTGTTTTTATAGTGTTTATATAGTATATAGCATATTTAGTGTATAACAGGGTCAGTCGTGGCCTAATGGTTAGAGAAGCAGCTTTGGGACAGAAAGGTCACTGGTTCGATTCCTGAACCAGCATGGGAAATGTGTGGTGGTGGGGGAGTGAGCTGCACCTTCACTTCCACCACCTTCATGGCTGCAGTACACTTTGAGCAAGGGACATAACCCCCAACTGCTCTCCGGGCACCCCCCGATGAATGGAAGCCCACTGCTCCAAGTGTGTGTGCTCACTTTGGATGGGTGAAATGCAGAAGCAATAATTTCCCTTGTGGGATTCATACAGTAATTTTATATATATATATATATATATATATATATATATATATATAATAAAAACTCATATAGCAACTCATCTAAGGACCTCTGATTGCTTACATACACATGCATACAGTGTCCATGCCATGATACTCTGTTATACTGTATGTTGTACAGAACAAATGAGTAATTTGTAGTTAAACTGACTGTCATAAGTGCAAGCAGAATGCTGACTGGTTACTGATCTGTGCATTCACATTTACAATCACAGGAGAAGGAGATGGAGAAGCAGAAAATTCTGTATCAGCAGGCCCGACTGCATGCTCGAGGAGCAGCTGAGATGGTGCTCCAGATGATCAGTGCCAGCAAGGGTAACTAAATTTGCTGCCTTCCCCTTCTCTTTCATATTAGTCTTTATTTTATGTCCCTATATTCACATTTAGGTTCAAGAGTTTTGCTACTGTTTTAATGGTACATATGAATAGTGCTGGCTTGTTGTTTTGTTTCAGCACGACTTGGCCCTATGGTGACTTTCACTCTGAAACTGGGTATCTCTATTCTCAATGGAGGCAATGTAGTGGTTCAGCAGGTACTAGGCAGCATCAATGCAATCAAGTTCATTTTTATTCATTGTGAATTTTTTCATGAATAGTGTTAAGTAATTATTTCCATTTTACTAAAGCATGTAACTTGTGTCTGTAGAAAATGCTGGACTACCTAAAAGAGAAAAGAGATGCTGGGTTTTTCAAAAGTTTATCTGGACTAATGCAGTCTTGCAGGTCTGTAAAGTTTAAAGGACCTGCTTTGCCCAATTTTAATTCATAGTTGATTTACAGTGTTTTACTGTATTCTTGAAATTGCATTTCATTCTTTAGTGTACTGGATCTGAATGCATTTGAGAGACAAAAGAAGGCAGAGAGTCTTGGAATGGTTACTGAAGAAGGTTCAGGTAAGTCAGTGCCATTTAGCCCATTTGATTAAAAAAATAAACATATAAATAAATAATCTGGATGCACAGTTGCACTGCTTATGCCAGTCAGTCATCAGTGTTGTGCTACAAATATGTTGTTAAATCACGACATATTTGTATGTTTCTGTTTAGAGTGCCAGATTTACTGATATCAGATAGTAACAAGCATGAGCATCTAGTGGCTATAGATTCTGGTGGGGCAGGACGAATAATATTTACACACATTGACTCATGCTATAGGCTACTTATCTAATTAATACAGTGACCTCATCGTAAGGTATGAGGAAAAAAAGGACTACAATTTCATCCCGACAAGCCTGTTTCGTGGTTGTTTGTGGTTGATTTGATCAAATCCCCTGATGAGTGGACAACCACGAAACAGGCTTGTCGGGATGAAATTGTAGTCCTTTTTTTCTCTCATACCATATATTTAGCTCTACTTCGATGTATTGAGCACTGTCTTATGGAAAATCGACTCAGGATTTTATATATACAGTACAGACCAAAAGTTTGAACACACCTTCTCATTCAATGAGTTTCCTTTCTTTTCATGACTATTATCATTGTAGATTCACACTGAAGGCATCAAAACTATGAATTAACACATGTGGAAATATGTACTTAACAAAAAAGTGTA
>JAQMYF010000002.1:12051577-12068383 GCA_030014195.1 Neosilurus mollespiculum | reverse complement strand
AAAGAGTGGTTCAGGGAGCAAGAGGAATCATTTTCACATATGTATTGGCACCCCAGAGTCCTGACCTTAACCCTATTAAGAGTTTTGGGGATGTGCTGGAGAAGACTTTATGGAGTGGTTTTTCCCTCATCAGTTCAAGACGTCGGTGAGAAATGAACCCAACACTGGATGGAAGTAAATGTTATGGCATGGAGATTTTACGTGCTGTAAGCAAGGCTCAAGGCAGTACAACATCATATTAATGTGTGCGACCTTTTTTTTTTGTCCTCGCAGTGTATAGTGTCTTTGATTTACAGTAAATACTAGTTTTGAGTGAATTATCAGTATTTAGTTTTACACTAGAATTGTATCACTAGATCTCCTAAACATTCTGTGTGGGCTTTTGCTAATGGTGTTTATTGTAGGTGAGTGGAGAAACTGAGGATGAGGATGAGGAGTCGCCCTGGGGTGGCAGTGATGATGATGAAGACAGTGATATGGAATTTTATGTTCTTCAAGAGAGCACTGGCTATATGGCTCCCACCCTGACTTTCTTGGCTGTACTGCATACAATTATTTCTCTCCTGTGTGTGGTGGGATATTATTGCCTCAAGGTCAGTCATTTCATTCTTTGTAATATTGCACAACATGTAAGGAGATAATCTTGTGTAAGTAAATTTTGAAAAACCAGCGAAACATTATATATGTTGTAGGTCCCTTTGGTGGTGTTTAAGCGAGAGAAGGAGATTGCAAGGAAGCTTGAGTTTGATGGCTTGTACATCACTGAGCAGCCCTCTGATGATGACATCAAGGGTCAATGGGATCGTTTGGTTATTGCCACTCCGTAAGGAAGATTTAAAAACACTGTCAAATATGTGTGTGTTTTTAATCTTTATAAATTAATTCATTTTCCTTTAGGTCTTTCCCCAATAATTACTGGGACAAATTTGTTAAGAGGAAGGTATGGCACAAATAATCTTCAGATGAAGTAAATAAATAGTTTCTTTGCTTACATGATGAATTTATACGACCTCTGACTCGCTTTAACTTGAATCTTTAGGTCATTAATAAATATGGAGATTTGTATGGAGCTGAGCGTATTGCTGAACTCCTCGGTCTGGATAAGAGTGCACTTGATTTTGATCCGACAGAGGAAGCTGTGGTCAAAGAGGCTTCTCTGTTGTCCTGGTGAGCTTGAATCAAACTTCCTTTAAAAAATATTTTGAAAAAATAAACTAAATAAGAATTACACAGCTTTTTTTTTTTTTGGACACTGAACTCCATTTCAATTGCAGGTTGAGCTCTATTGACACGAAGTACCACATGTGGAAAATGGGAGTTGTTCTAACTGACAATGTATGTTAACAACCTGGTCATATAAAATACTTTACAGATTAAGACTTATCTACTCATCTGCTACTTTAATAGGAACATCTGTACATCTGCTCCTTATGCAAATATCCTATTAGTCAGTCATGCAGCATCATGCAGATACAGGCCAAGAGCTAACTGAACGTGGTTTGGTTGTTGGGGCCAGATGGGCTGGTTTGAATATTTCAGAAACACTGTTCTCCTGGGATCCTCTCACATAACAGTAGAGCATTTACACAGAATGGTGCAAAAGACACCCAGTGAGTGGTTCTTCTGCAGGTAGAAACACCTTGTGGATGAGGGAAATGTGGATGGATCAAACATCACAGAAAGGCTACAATTACTCAAATAGCAAACACTTTAGTGCAGTGAGTAGAAAAGTATCTCAGAATCCAGAACACATCAAATCTACAGGTGGGTGAGCTAGAACAACAGGAGGCATCAAGTTAGCTCCATCAGATAAGTTCAGCAAACTGAGGCTATCATGGGTATCATGGGTACAAACTCACCCAAACTGGACAGTTGAAAAAAGCTGAAAAAAGGTCAGCTGACCTCATGGGAGATCTGAAAGTCTCAGAAATTCTCATACCAGCCAATCCTGCACCAAATCTAGGTCAAGTCCCTGGGATAAGCAGTGTTAACCGCCCCCCCCCCCCAAAAAAAAATAAAAAAAAAATCTTTCTCTACCTCAGGTTATGTACTGCTCTGATACAAGAATAATTCAAATCACTGTGTAAAGCCCAGGGCACAAAACAAAACAAAAAATAATATAAATAAATAATAAAAATTTGTTTCAAAATCAATTTATTACTCATTTCATAGAAGTCCTTTCATATGAGCCCAACATCAAGTCTCTGTCATGAACAGAGAATGATTCCCCAGCAGCCATTGTTTACCCTAGCAACCAAATCCAGTCTGCTTGAAAGCCTGTCCAAAAACCTTTCATACAAACCAGGAGTACCCAGAGGAAACCCATGTAAACTCCACACAGAAACGCATATGCCGAGCCCTGGACCTAAACACAGCACCTTCTTGCTGTGATGTAGACATACTACTGTGCCGCCATAGTTATAGAAATATTATTTAAAAAACAAAGTTTCTATAGCAACCAAATCCACTTTTTCTAAAAACCGGTCCAAAGATCTTTCATATGAACCTAAGTCTTTGTTATAAGTGGTTGTTGAAATGCATCCTAAGTGCACAAAGGTCATAGAAGACAGACAAAAAGGACACAGAGTCCTGCTGCCAAGTGTACCCCAAAGTGGTCTACTCCTGGGAAATCCTACAGTGACTGGATGGAAATTTGCATGAATGGGAGGTGTACAGATGCTTCTAATAGATAATAATCTGTCTGTGACAGTACATTTAATAAAAACCTTTGTTTCTCTTGATGCAGTCTTTCCTTTACCTGATCTGGTACACCACCATGTCTATTCTGGGTCATTACAACAACTTCTTCTTCGCTGCTCACTTGTTGGATATCGCCATGGGCTTCAAGACCTTGAGAACAATCCTGTCCTCTGTAACTCACAACGGCAAACAGGCAAGTCTCTACCACCAGAGGGTGCATGCGCTTTAGCCTTGAAAAGCAACGTGTGTGAACTTGAAACGCTCTTGTGCTCTTTATTTACAGTTGGTGTTGACTGTGGGCCTGCTCGCAGTCGTGGTGTACCTGTACACTGTCGTGGCATTCAACTTCTTCCGCAAGTTCTACAACAAGAGCGAGGATGAGGATGAGCCTGATATGAAGTGTGATGATATGATGACTGTGAGTTCAGGCTCAGTGGATTGCCTTATAGCTAGTATCAAGTGATTATTACAAAGAAAACATAATTGGGTGTACTTCAACTGGTAATCCCATTGATGTTACTTAGGTCATTTTCTTCAAACTACCATGACACTGCCCCTTTAAGAATCATTTGCTAATTAGTGAAATGATGATCAAAGTCCACGTTTCTCCTCAGTGCTACCTATTCCATATGTATGTGGGTGTGAGAGCTGGTGGAGGCATCGGTGATGAGATTGAGGACCCAGCTGGCGACCCTTATGAGCTTTACCGTATTCTCTTTGACATTACTTTCTTCTTCTTTGTCATTGTCATCCTGTTGGCCATCATTCAGGGTAAGTGTTAGTGACTCGTCTCTGATTTTATGGTGAGTTTGTTTGGTATGGGCGGAGCCTGTCTAATAAGAAATCACAAAAGTCCACTTGCATACATGCTACAGTGTAATTACATATCTATAATGGAACTTTGGAAAATCCATAGGGTCGGTTAGAGGACAGGGATACATTGAGCTAACGCTGGCATAAAACACTGGATCATCGTCTAATTTCGCATATTTTCTGAACAGTTAATGCATGTTTTTCCTGCCTTACTGATATAACTTGGCAATTTATCTTTCATATGACATCTCAACATATCTACATATGAAGCAACAGTATAAGTATATAACCAACAAAACTTTACAGGGTGGCACGGTGGTGTAGTGGTTAGCATGTCCACCTCGTAGCAAGAAGGTCCTGGGTTCAAGTCCCATTTTTGTATGAAGTTTGCATGTTCTCCCCATGCTTTCCTTAGACAGTCCAAAGACATGCACTTATGCACCGGCTATTTGGGTGTCTGAAATTGCCCTTAGGTGTGAGAGTGAATGGTTGTGTGGGTGTGGCCCTGTGATGGTCTGGAGAGCTGTTCAGGGTGTACCCCACCTTTGCCTAATGATGGCTGAGATAAGCTAAGAAATAACTGAAGCTAGTCATTTGAATTTGTTGCTTAGTAATTAGGGTTTCATTTGTGTATTACTCAGTTTACACATTGTTGATGGTGTTACTGAACTTGTCACTCATTGCATCTGAAGTGGTCATGTTATTGTTATTTGTCTTGCATCTCAAACTAGGTTTGATCATCGATGCTTTTGGCGAGTTGAGAGATCAGCAGGAGCAAGTGAAGGAGGACATGGAGGTGAGTGCTTTGTGAAATGTGTGAGTAAAAAGGGTTTTTTGTTTGTTTTTTTAAAAAACATTTTTGTTAAATCAAACATGAGGAAAATTATACCACAGCATTGTTAGTGGCATAATGAGATCAGATTGAACCAGAAGGTGCTGATTAAATTGATTTACCAGCATGGCTCTAAATTTTATATTAAATGTGCTCATCCTACATTACGGCTTCTACCAGTATAATATCTTGCACAGGGACTGATTGTACACTGTGTGTTATTGTTAACTATAGCAAAGCTACCTGTGAGATATTTTTTTAGTCCTTCTGAAAGTAATCTCGAATGTCGAAACGTAGTATCAGAGAAAATAAATAAATACACTGCTTGACCCCCCAAAAAAAATAAAAATTATAAGTCACGTACACGAATATGTTGTTTTTCCACCTTCAGCTTTGCTTTCAGTACATAATCGTCATGTCATTGTTTCAACAAACTTGAGCAACATAACATTTATTTCCATCCAGCGTTGGTTCATTTCTCACCGACGTCTTGAATTGATGAGGGAAAAATTGAACCACTCTATAAAGTCTTCTCCAGCACATCCCAAACACTTTCAGTAGGGTTAAGGTCAGGACTCTGGGTTCCAACTGTATTGCCAAAAGTATTCGCTCATCTGCCTTCACACACATATGAACATAAATGACATCCATTCTTAATCATTAGGGTTTAATATGACGCCGGCCCACCCTTTGCAGCTATAACAGCTACTCTTCTGGGCGAGCTTTCCACAAGGTTTAGGAGTGTGTTTAAGTGAATTTTTGACCATTCTTCCAGAAGCGCATTTGTGAGGTTACACACTGATGTTGGACGAGAAGGTCTGGCTCACAGTCTTTGCTCTAATGCATCCCCAAGGTGTTCTATCGGGTCCACACCAAACTCGCTCTTTATGTCTTTATGGACCTTGCTTTGTGCACTGGTGCACAGTCATGTGGGAACAGGAAGGGTCCATTCCCAAACTGTTTCCACAAAGCATGAAATTGTCCAAAATCTCTTGGTGTGCTGAAGCATTCAGAGTTCCTCTCACTGGAACTAAGGGGCCAAGCCCAGCTCCTGAAAAACAACCCCTCACCATAATCCCCCCACCTCCAAACTTTACACTTGGCACAATGCAGTCAGACAATTACCGTTCTCCTGGCAGCTGGCAAACCCATACTTGTCCATCAGATTGCCAGATGGAGAAGTGTGATTTGTCACTCCAGAGAACACGTCTCCACTTTTCTAGTCCAGTGGTGGCGTGCTTTACACCACTGCATCCAACACTTTGCATTGCACTTGGTGCAGCTGCTCGGCCATGGACACCCATTCTATGAAGCTCTCTACGCACTGTTCTTGAGTTAATCTGAAGGCCACATGAAGTTTGGATGTCTGTAGCGATTGACTCTGCTGAAAGTTGGCGACATCTGCACACTATGCACCTAAGCACCCGCTGACACTGCTGTGTCATTTTACGTGGCCTACCACTTCGTGGCTGAGTTGCTGTCATTCCCAATCACTTCCACTTTGTTATAATTCCACTGTCAGTTCACTATGGAATTTTTAGTAGTGAGGAAATTTCATGACTGGACTTGTTGCACAGGTGGCATCTTATCACGGTTCCACGCTGGAATTCACTGAGCTCCTGAGAGCAACCATTCTTTCACAACTGTTTGTAGAAGCAGTCTGCATGCCTAGGTGCTTGAATTTATACACCTGTGGCCATAAAGGTGATTGGAACACCTGAATTCAATTATTTGGATGGGTGAATGTATACTTTTGGCAATATAGTGTATGGGAAAATGATTCCTCATGCTCCCTGAACCATTCTTTCACAATGTCATGGAGATTACATGCTGTGATCATGGCTAAATGCACGCCATGAAAATATTGTTTTTTATTACTTTAATACTATCATATGACTTTTTTATGGCCGGGCAGTGTATATATTATATAGGTTTTCCGGACAAGTTTTAGGATGAGTCTCTTTCTGGTTTGTCAAGCTTTATTTTCAGTCTTGTTAAGAGAAGGAAAAACAGACTGCTGAAGGAATCACTGGCTGCATCTGAGCACTCGTACTTGCAAAGCAGTATAGAGGATGTCTGACTATTCGGCATGCAATAGTAGCTGAAAGTTACCCACATTACCTACTAAATCTGTATTATGTGAAGGTACCACACTATCCTTACACTACAGCATCCGATCATTTCGTATGAGAAGTCTAAATTAACTTCTTCTGGACACTACAACCTGACTTGCACTATATGGCCAAAAGTTTATGGACACTTAACCATCAGACCCATATGTAGCTTCTTCCCAAAGTTGGTGCAACAAAGTTGAAAGCATACAATTGTACAGAATGTCCTCGCCTACTGTTGGGTTACAATTTCCCTTCACTAGAACCAAGAGGCTCAAACCTGTTGTAGCATGACTGTCCACCTCCACACATAATAAGCTCCATGAAGACATGCCTTCCCAAGGTTGGAGTGGGAGAAGGTAAGTCGCTTACACAGAGCACTGACCTCAACCCCACTGAACACGTTTGGGATGAACTCGAATGCCAACTGCCCCAGGTGTCCCCACTGCACACCAGTGCCTGACGTTAATAAAACTCCTGTGGATGAATGATAAGAAATCCCTACACTCACACTCCAATTTCAAGTGAACAGCCTTCCTAGAAGAGAGAAATTTATAACAGTAAAGAGGAATAGACCCTGGAGTCCAATGATCAAGAAACACATGTGTTCTGGTTAAGTGTCCATAAACTTTTTGTCCATATAGTGTATAATAACACACATTAGCTAGCTTAGATAATACTAACCTCTAGGTCTAAGGAACAGGAAAGATGGAGAGTACATGGAAGTTGTGTGCTGTCTTACTCATACTCATAGCACATACTACAGAAACTATTAACTGCTGTTAGTATGGTACATACTAAGCATTCGGATGTGACCACTGTTTGCAGTGGCTGTAGGTGATCACAGGAACAAACTTGTTTTGAGAACATTGCATAACATTGATGTAATTATGAGCATTCAAAGGTATCATGCATCATTCATTAATTGTCATTCGTTAATTAAACACAATTGGTAGTAGTGACAAATTTCTGTGGTACAAGAGGAATAGAACATTCCAGGATGTGCTATTATTGAAAAATACTTTGGGCACTTAATAAAAACTTGCACTACCATGCCACTGTTGATAATTTCCATACGACAGATTGCTCGGTCATGCTTCACTCCTTACCTAATTGATGTGAAGGCTAATTCAGTTTGTCACTTTTTCCCCTCCTAAATTAGACTAAATGTTTTATCTGTGGGATTGGAAATGACTACTTTGACACCACACCACATGGCTTTGAAACCCATACTCTTCAAGAGCACAACCTGGCCAACTATCTGTGAGTGTACACCTTCCATTACGCCGACAGACGGCCCATCAGTTCCCCTCCAATACTAAACAACATTCTCCACTTCACTAAGCTAAACTAACTCACAATAACCGTTGTGTCTCCTTTTACAGATTCTTCCTGATGTATCTCATTAATAAAGATGAAACTGAGCACACGGGTCAGGTGCGTTTACAGAACAAACCTCTCCTTTCTTGAATAAAACAAAAATGACAGTAAAGGTTGTGCGGTCAATGTGTTTTCCTCCAATTATCTACAGGAGTCTTATGTATGGAAGATGTATCAGGAGAGGTGTTGGGACTTCTTTCCTGCTGGAGACTGTTTCCGCAAGCAATACGAGGACCAGTTGGGCTAGAGGGAATACAATTGCCCTTTACTCATATGCTAATGAGATTTGAAACCCCAACCTGAACAAAATGCTGAAAGTATTGTGAAACATGCTGCTGGCGATTCTTTACATTTAAACACTTGATTGCGGGATATCGAATGATCACCTGATTTGGACAAATACATCAAGCCACAAATGTGAAATGCAAACATACACAAACACAATGCCGAATTCCACCCTGCCAAAAAAAAACAACAAAAAAAAAAACCATGACATTTTAATCTT
The DNA here is from genome assembly GCA_030014195.1 of Neosilurus mollespiculum. Lineage (NCBI taxonomy): Eukaryota > Metazoa > Chordata > Actinopteri > Siluriformes > Plotosidae > Neosilurus > Neosilurus mollespiculum. Next base: position 12,060,042 of record JAQMYF010000002.1, on the reverse strand, counting down.
TTTGAAGACCTCACAGCTTTTGACATTTCGTTGCTTTTGAGTTGGTGGTATTTAAACACTCTGTACAGTGAACTGAGAGAGCACACACTTGAATATATTATCCAAAAACAAGCAAAAAAAATAAAAATAAAAAATAAAAAATAAAAAAAAAGGAAAGAAAAAAAAAGCATTAAAAAAAAATTTATTACAGATACAGCTATCAGTGAATGATGGTGGTGAGGACTAGTAGGCCCATTGTATTTCACATAATGCTAACAGGAACGTACCAGCAATTTATCATTAATAGCTGAAATATTTTTGAGTGACATATTCCTTAGACACACAGAGTGAATGAATAAATATGCACAACACCCTTTTCTTCTTATTCAACTAAAGACCGAATATTTCTGATACAGAATGTACGATGCCTTATAACACAGTAAAGCAACAGACAGCATGCAGAATGTCAACGGCAGAACCGTAATCCATGAGCTCATTCGATTAGTTAATCAACAATGTGCCTTAAAATAAAGACTATGCAAAACATTTTGTTCCTCCTCATATGTGTAGCAAGCCTGTATTTTAGGTTAACTTACCTAAATTAGGTTTTTTTTGGCTTCAGTTAAAGATGTTTTAGGTAAAATGCACAACTGCTGTTTTTTTGTTTCGTTTGTTTCTTTTAAGTAGCCAAAGCTTACAAGCTAACTATCTCCACTGGTGAAAAAAAATCAATATGACAACCCCAAACTGAGGACATTAGGGTAACATGCTATTTACCAGGAACAGGGCAAAATTATAAAGCATTACTGTTTGACTATTTGTATGTATGTAGAAGCTTTTGGTGAACTGTGTTTCATTTGGGAGAAGAGGACAAAAACACAATAAAGTGATCAATGCAATAAATCCTGTTTTCTTTTCATCTGTTATTTACTGCACAGATACACTGCTCATAATCCAGACTGCACTGGTTCACACCCCGCACTTGAAATAAAAGAAAAGCTTTTCAGTCTCAAATTTGTTGCGCAGCATCGCATTTTAATCACCTGGTTCGTGACCTCATCGCAAAAAAATTTCAAACATGTTTGAAAAGTTCCGCGATTGTCTCAAAATGAGGCTCTGATGCGGAATGGTCTCAAACTCTTCTCAAATAGTCAGCACACGTCGCAAAAATAAAAGGTCACAAAGTTGTCTTTTTGCTCGCAAATTATTAGTTTTTTCGTTCGCAAGGAAAAGCAACAAGCTGGAGACTTATAATAATCCGTATTCGCATTTTGTTCACGCTAATAACGAAGTGACCGGTTTGAGAACAAAACGTGACTGATTTACGACAGGAGATTCGCTTTTTTCGCCAAACATCCTCAAACCAATCACAAATTATTTGCAAATCAGTTGCAAAAACTTTCGTGCCACTTTCCCACGACATATGTATTTGAGCCTCAAAATATTTGCTTGCATGTGGAGTCTCACATCGCGAATTTCGAGAAAAAAAAACAAACAAACAAAAAAAACAATCAATTTGCATCAGTCGCTTTTCTATTGCACCTCTAGTGTAATCTCCCTCTTACTGATGGCGTCTGCCTTGGTACAGCATCAGTAAACATTAACAGCAGTTAGTTATTTACTCCTAGATTTTGAAATGGATTGAAGCTCAGAGATTAGTCATTACCCATACTGCAAACCTTACTACAACCCCAGGCAAAAATTATGGAATCACCACACTGAGAAGATTGTCACCAATTTTTTTGTTTAATAAACTTAATTAGCTTAAAAAAAAAAAAAATTTGGTTTGAATTCTGGTTAAATGTCTGGCTTCATAAAACAACTTCAGACTCAATCATTTAACAAGCTGCTTAATCATTCAGTCGCGTGGCGGCTGGTGCCCATTCCAGCCAAAACTGGGGAGGTCAAGGTACACCCTAAACAACTTGCCAGACCATCACAGGGCCAACACATACACACACTCACAGCTAGGGTCAATTTGGAACAGCCAGTTAGCCCAATGTGCATGTGTATGGACTGTGGGAGGAAACCGAAGTGCTGGAGAACTTGCAAATACCACACAGAAACCCCCAAAGCCTGGAATCGAACACAGGACCTTCTTGCGGTGAGGCGGACGTGCTAACCACTATGCCACCATGACTGACTCAAAGTTGAGAAGAAAAAAAATCAACCTGTAATATGCATTTTTAAAACAGATAGCAGCACAAATAAAAAGAGTGCAAATTACTCTGCATTTAAGAGTGTGATTACAGAACTAACCAAAAAGAGATATGGTTCCAAAAAGGGTTTGATTGAAATGGAAAGGACTAGAAAACATATTTAAGATGGAAATCCTACACAGAGTGTGGAAAAAGATGTTGGTTGTTCCCAGTCAGCTGTGTTCAAGTATAAACAAAATGAGAAGCTTTTTAAAGGACAGTTAGACCAGGGGAGTCAAAGTGTCAGGATAGAAAACACAAAGCTATAAACTTGAAAACAGAAAACAACAAAACAAATGAAAAGGATTCAGGAGTGAACATACCTGAGAGAACTGTAACAAACTGGCTGAATGAAATGGGTTCGAAAAGAAAACCAGCATGAGAGTGGGGATCATTGGATGAAAATACTCTTTAGCGATGAATCATGAATCTGACAGAACTTTTGTCTGCTGCTGTTCTAATGAAACAAATATGACTGCCTGAAGAAAACGATCACATTCCCCCATCTCATTTATGATCCAGAGATACATGTCTGACCGAGGATTCAGGGAGGACGGCAATCATTACCTCAATAGTCAGTGCACAGTTGTACACTGAAGATTTTCGAAATTTAGGTAAAAATAGGTTTAGTGATGAAGTCATTTTTCACCAAGATAAAGCATTTTGTCAGGGACCAAAGAGTATTACAGCTTTTGTTCAAGAAAAACACACCAACTCAGTGACACAGCCAACAAAAATCCATTTTTACCAGGGGTTGTAACAGGCAGATAGAAGTCTTATAATTCATGTCAAGAAGTGTCTTTCAACTTTATCATAATCTTTAGGAGATCATGCTGTCCAGCCAGTCTTCAAGATCTTCTTCAGTCATCTCCTGTTTTTCTGGCTCGGAATTTTGCTGCAGCTCTTCAGGCTTCTGCTGGTTCCTATCAGTCGTCTCCTCTTCTGGTTTTGCCTGGTCCACATCAACCACCTGCTCTTCCGTCTCCTCTGCCACTGATGCAGCAGAAACATCACAAACCAGGAAAAATTCTCAATAAGTGATGGATACAAGACGAGGATTATGTGATGGTGTGTTACAATAACAGCATGCATCACAATGTTTATTCCTTTTTATACTACAGCAATTTTGGCAATGAATACAATTTTAAATGTATTTATATCACACTTTTATATTACCTACAGTTGCATTACACACTGCATGGCTGAAAAAAAGTCGACAAATATTATTTTCATGGAGTGCATTTATCCTTGCTTACAGCACATAATCGTCATGCCACTGTTTCAACAAACTTAAGCAACATAACATTTACTTCCATCCAGTGTTGGGTTCATTTCTCACCGACGTCTTGAACTGATGAGGGAAAAATTGCACCACTCCATAAAGTCTTCTCCAGCACATTCCAAAAACTCTCAATAGGGTTAAGGTCAGGACTCTGGGGTGACGTTACATATGTGAAAATGATTCCTCATGTTCCTTGAACTACTCTTTCATTATTTGAGTCCCCATTTTATATCCGTGCCATCAGGGAAGGAAAAGTCCATTGATGTGATAACCTGCTCATTCAGTACATTCAGGTCAGCTGACTTCTTTTTACTGCCACATTAATGTTGCTGAGCCTCGACCTGACCAACTGGAGCGACAACGCCATAAAGATCACATGCTGTGGATCAAGGCTAAATGCACTCCATGAAAATATTAGTGTGTGTGACTTATTTTTTTCGCCAGGCAGTGCATGTGGAAAAGTGACTTCAATTAATTCCAGTCTAGCCATTTTCATGAGCAGATGCTGCTTCAAGATTCACAAATATTTGTGTTTAAAATATAATTTAAGCTTTTGCATTAAAGCCCATTACACATGGGAGCCTCGAATTGCCTGAAACTGGAGATTCTGTTGCTGATGAGTTTACCCTCATACGCACACCTCCAGTTACTCACTTTTAATGCTTTGCAGACTCGAGATTGAAGTAGTATAGTCATGTGCCAAAATGTTACTTCGCATTACTATAAATCAACTATCATAAATAACAACAATGTACTGCATGAGTAATGTTGGCAGAAAGATAACGAGAGCTTATGTTTTGGTACTTGTAAATCCAACAGTGCTGATGATTCCCTTAAAGACCTTTACATTCATTATTGTGTTAGAATAATCTGGTGAACGAATAGCATATAAACAATAATGTTTTTGCCACTCATTCATTACAACAACATGACTGCAAGCACTAACACTTTCTAACAACTTAGACTAAAGAGTTAATACTGCTGTGATATAAACACATGAGGGTACATCAGGGTTTGCATTCACCTTTCTCGGCGGTAGCAGACACTTCCTGTACACTATCTATGGTCTCTGGCCCAGCTGAAGAAATTCCTGTGACAGGTTTCTCTAATCCCAAGAGAAGATCCAGCTCTTCATCAGCATCTTCAGCAGTAGTGGTGTTGGTGCACACGCTGGTGCCTGGAATAGGCTTCACAGGTCTTAATCCATGTGAATCTGGCTGTTGACCCAAGAGTGCTGGAGCGGTAAGCTTAAATCCACTGACTACTGGATCCACTTTGTTCAGTACCCCTACCGAGGGAAGTTCCACTGGAGTTGACTCCTGAAATGATAAAAGCTATTTAAAATGAGAGACTCCTACATTATCCAATTGAAAATTGAAACTGTTTTTTTTTTTTTTTTTTTTTTTAACCTGAACAAGGCTGGGCTCCAGGTTAAGCCTCTGGTGAAGTGGCAGCTCCTGAAGAGACCGAGCTAAAGCTTCCAGGTCCACAAACAGAGTGGGGACCTGCAATCAGAATCCAGAATCATTCTGTCAGTTTGAATAACACCACATTCAAAACAGAAACTTTAGGATTACACTCTGTCACTTGGACAGTCTGAGTCAAAAAGAGTCTCTCTGAGTCAGAACAAAATCAAGTCATAACGCAAGAAATACGTCCAAAATGTGACAGAACCCTTGCGACTAAAATCTAAACAATGAACATATAAAGCCAACGAGAATACAAGGCATCATTTCTGGTGACAAAATATATTTAAAAAATTTTATTAGCGTTAATAAATATTACAAGTGTGCATTAGGATTGTGGGTTAGGCTCCGGGTTAGTAGCCGAAGGCTGGGGGTTCGAGTCCCAGTACCACCAGTCTGCCACTGTTGGCCAGGTCCTTAACCCTCAATTGCTCAGTTGTATAAAAAAAAAAAAAAAAGATAAATGTAAGGATAAGGGTGTTTGCCAAATTCCGTAAATGTACCCGACAAAAAAAGTCGTGTTTACTCTCGGTCAGATATGAATCTCATGGTACGAATGTAAATAATATCACAATGTTGGCTAAAATATGGCACCGGTACTGAGATGGGCCTGTTGGGTTCTTAGACCTCAGCCTAGCCCATCACAGCCGGAGCTTATCCCATTTTCTGTAGCATTCTACTCCTCATGGATGGGAAGCTATTTCATTGCAGGTTACCTTCCCAGTATTTTTACCACTCATCTATACTGCTGGGGTGACAGAAGCACAACTGTGGTTAAGAGGGGTCTTAGCATGGTGAGGTTCTAATGGGTATTTGGGACCCATGACCTCACGATCATAAGCCCAGCGCCCTAACCACTACACTGGCCCTACATACCACATACAGAGTTACTGCAGTTTAAAAGACTTGATATTTTGCCGAAATTAACCTACTAAGTTAATTAGAGAATATCATTTCTGAGTACAAGCAAAAATTACTGCAAAAGCAGGTGGGACATGGCAAATCTATTGTATTATAATGTTTATATTGTATTTGATGTTTTTGGGTAGGAGATCCAGGTACCTGATTAGTTCCTAGTGAATCCACTTCCCAGTCCTTTTCCTCAGAAAATCTGAACTGAGTGAAGGAGTCGCCTAAAAAAAAAAAAAAAAAATATGGAAGTGAAACAATGATTTCAAAAGAACTGATATCTAATTAATAAATGTAGATCAAGACTAAATGCAGTGCAAAAACCTCTGCAGATGGATGTCCCAGAGTGGTCGGGCCCCTCTCTGTGACATCACAGAGTGAGTACATCAATCAGTAGGTGATGTTACAGAGAGGGCCCACCACCCCCCATTCTGTGACATCATCACAGTGGGTAAGTAATGTGACACACTGGCAGGACATAGGACAGAGAGAGGAAAAAAAAAATAATAATAAAAAAAAAAAAAGACAGAAGGACATGGAGTTAGGCCCCTGTTTGAGCATCACGAAGCGGTCCATCCCATTACATGGAGCATTCCAAGAATACATATAAGCACACATACACAAACAAGTACGTAGGTTTAGGATGATATACTGGACCGATATATGTAAGCCCTGTTACCATTTTCATGTTCATCCAATCATTTAGTGGGCCTTCGTGTCATGTGGAGAGGCACAGAGTGAACATGGAAAAAACTTTAATCAGGAGTGAAATGCACAGTATAAGTGAAAGTAATTCTAAAGTCACACATTTCATTTACAACACAAACTAACATTCATTTGACAAAAAAAAAAAAAAAAAAAAAAGAAGAATCAAAATTAAAAAATAAAAAATAAATCATTACAAGGTTACAGCAGGAGAAAAGCCCAGCTGCTGTGTAACCGCTGTGTGAGTGAAGAGGATGTGCTGCAGATCTCACTCTGCGTTTGAACACATCTCAAAAACAGGCTTTCAGCTGCATCTCACTTGCCAACTGCAGTCAGTGACATTGCATATAGAGATGCATCGTGGGAGCAGGGGGTCAAGTGCACACAGCACTCTCACTCCTTCAACTTTTTCATGTTTTCTGGATTTTATTGTCATGTTATTAAAGTGGACAAGTCAGTGTCAGTGAAATATCAAATGACTTGGCATTATACCAGCCAGGAGGCCAAACTGCTCATGGACATTTTCAGTTTATTCGAGTTTGAGTGGTTGAGAGATTATGTCTATTCTCCGCATAGTGATATTCTCTTATGTTCAATAAGGAATCAAATAAAATTCGACGAATGCTTGACATTAAATATTTCAATTTTAGTCAGTATTTTTTGTGTGTATTTTTAGGTTTAATAAAAATATTTTAATAAAAAAAATTAATAAATTACGAATTAGTACTGTTTTACAGTGGGGGTCCAAAAGTCTGAGAGCACCCCAGAAGCACCTTCTTCTCAATTTTTTACTTAAAAACTATTTTTATTAGAAATTTTAATACTGACAACAACTTAATTGAAGGAAGAATCATTCCATGGATTTGTAAATCTCTTTCTGCTTTTTTAAAAACAGTGTCTAGTCTGATTAATGCAACCTGATCTGCATCCAGCCTCTACTTCCAGCACCATTACAACCGTGTCTACCATTTCTGCTTGAGGTGCAATATGTTTACTAGGATGATAACTGTTGTGATGTCTGAAATGTGTGTTGAATCTATTGTGCTGTGACCGAACATCAAGAAAAGCTCCCCAAAACATAAAATTATAGACATATAAATTTACATGGCAAATAAAGTTATTCATGATTTCCAATTATAAATTACAAAATAGAAAAAAATTAAAATTAGACATGGTCTCCAGACTTTATCACTCCACCTTGATTCATAAAGAATGATTCTGTCTAGGTTTGTTGACACGGCTCAGTATAGCACCATACATTCTCCATGTTTGGAAAGTAAAGTTATAATAAATGAAAATACATTTGTTCAGTTGAAATGAACTAAATTTTTCAAAAGTTCAGTTGAAATGAACGAAATTAATTAATGCATTCTTGACTGACAGTAAAATTCTGAACCATATTTTGTGGTAATTTGTTTAATAAATAATCTTGACTGGAGGTTAGAACATCACTAGATTATACAAACTTAAAGACATTTATATAATGAAGGTGGAGGCAATTAAATTGCATTTGTTTAAGACTTTTAATTATGAAAATGTTCACAAAGCAGCTTTACAGAAATCGATTCCTGATATCATTTCAACATATATATATATATACATATTCGTAACGTTATCGTCTCCATAAGCAAGCCAGAGGTGACAGCGGCAAGGAAAAATGCAAGTCTCCTTGCAGAAATGAAATGAGCAGGATGCTGATGACCTACGAAAAGATGGATGCTTATTTCTAACATCATTAATCAGATTAGAAGACATTATCCCCAGGATAGACTGGCACTTATTAAACTGAGGTTTATTCTAAGGGCCTAAAGGAGGCAAATGGAAACAGAGTTTTTTTTCTTTATACCTTCGATCCAAGTGTAACTCAAAGACATTACTACTAAAAAACACACTAACACACATTATATATATATATATATATATATA
>JAQMYF010000002.1:12008829-12030087 GCA_030014195.1 Neosilurus mollespiculum | reverse complement strand
ACACACACACACACACACACACACACACACACACACACACACACACACACACACACACACACACACACACCTATGGGTGATTAAGAATATTCAATTAGCCTAATGTGCATGCCTTTGGACTGTGGGAGGAAACCGGAACACAGGGAGGATACGCACGCAAGCACGGGGAGAACATGCAAACTCCAAACAGAAATGCCCTAGTCGAGCTCGGGACTCAAACCCAGGACCTTCTTTCTGTGAGGCGGCTGTGCTAACCCTTACACCACCGTGCCACCTTCAAATGTCTTCAGTACATAGCAAAAACAAAAGCATTAACCTTGCTGTTCCAATACTTTCGAAATGGACTACAGAAACATTGCTTATGGTAATGCAAAGAAGGAAATAAGAAAAAAACATTTAAGTGCTCTTAGACGTGTACATGTCTTATAATAATCAGATGTTACCTATAATCTCATTTTGATGTAAATCTAAATGACAAATAAAGACTGTCTAAGTCTAATCCACCCAGTTACATCTTCCCAACATGATTATTTTGCGGATAGGACGCCTCTTCTTTCCTGACCTATAATTATACCCACCATTCCTGCAGCAAGCACTACAGCCACTTCAAAACCCTGATACAAAACAACTAACAAACAAAGCTCCCAATCACCGTCAGGCAGTGCAGTGACAACACACCGTTATGCTGGAAATGACAAGAGTGCCTGGGTCCAATTCCTGATTTCAGTTGCCAGAGGTAATGCAACCAAATTACGCCCACGTCCAATTAATCAGACTGCACCAGATAGAGTAGTGGTTTCACAGCACAAGAGGTGAGTAGTTGTTTGTGTGGGCAAAACAAACACAGTCAAATAATAGGAATAAAAGATCACTGCAATTTTGAGGGTACAAAATACTGACTAAATAAAGAAGCGAGTAATGGGCAGCACTGTGGTGTAGTGGTTAGCATGTCCAGCTCACAGCAAGAAGGTCCTGGGTTTGATTCTTTAGCTCGGGTGTTTCAGGTGTTTGCATATTCTCCATGTGCTTGAGTGGGTTTCCTCTGGGTACTCTGGTTTCCTCCCACAGTCCAAAGGCATGCACATTAGGCTAATTGGCTGTTCCATATTGACTCTAGGGGTGAGGGTGAGTGGTAATGGTTGAGTGGGCGTTGTCCTGCTATGGTCTGGTGAGCTGTTCAGGGTGCATATCCCGCCTTTGCCCAATGTTGGCTGAGATCAGCACCAACTTACCTGCGACCCTATTAGGATTAAGCAGTTAGGCAAACGAGTGAGGTAAAGACACTATTACAAATACTAGAAGCTATTAGTAACACACCTGTCTGATACCAAGATGATAAGATAAAATTTTGGATTTTATAGTGATTTGATAAACAACAGAAAGTGTTTATATAAATAAAAAGAAAAACTTTCTGCCATAAAATGTAGAAATTCAAAGCAGAAGTCATTTTTTCATTCCTCACATCTAGAAATAATCTGGACGATATGTAGAGCGTGATACAAAACAACGAATATAGCCATAGATTTCGCGAAAGTACCATCGTTCGTTTCATTGCCACCATTTCATCATCATTCATTTCACCTGCCATCATTCATTTGAGACTTGAGGGTGGAGCTTCATGTGCATGGGCAGATGACCTCTAGCAAAAATCCACAAGAGGGAGTTCAGCACCTATGCAGAAACACCAACAACTTTCAACTAGAGGACATAAATAGCTTTCAAGAGTAGCAGTGTGGTTTATACGGAAGCTGTTTGAGGAAATGAGAGGCAAATTAAACACAGAGAAAAAACCTCGAGAGAAGGCAGAACATAATAGAAGCTTGTTGGGCTCTTTAATATGACACCATATGATTAAAACAGATAACCAAGTATTATTTAATAACCCATCGGACCGGTCACTGAAGGGCTTATCAGGTGTGTAGTCTATATAGAGTCAGAAAAGCAAAACTAACTAAATACACATGCAATGCTTCGGCTTTTATGCTAAATTTCGACTTAAATATGCTTCAAATCAAACACTGAATTCCTATTAAGAGATGTGCCGGCTCAGATATTAGGATAGGTAGTCAGTTTGTATGAATTAATATAGAGATTTCATTAACTTAAAGGGTACCTGTGGTGAATTAATGTTAGTAGCTATTTAAAATGATCACGTATAAAGTCAGCGGTTCCTTCCGGCAACATCTGTCCATGCCTGTTTTCAAAGTGTGCGCAAGTGTTACAACCCTAGGCGTGCTCATAGACATGTTGCCTTTTTGTTTGGCTGTTGCAGCCTGGTAGTGACAAGAACTCGTTGGATTGGCTGGTCTGTGTTACTGACCCGTGCAGCACAACACGTTATCAGCCAGTGCTGAGCTGAACAAAGAATAAGCACAGAGATCGAACAAAACTTTTCTTTTTGTTCTTAAACCATCATTAGCTGCATAAGCCATTTTGAACCGTCACACACATCTCTGACAGCATTTTCATCCTCAGTCACTACAATGAAACGTCTCACTGTCTCCACAAGACGTTCAACGTGTTGATGTCACTTCCAGGGGAAAATAACAACTGCTAAACCACGTAGTTCCACCCCTGCTAGTAGCACAAGGCATAAAATTATCGGTTTTTATGCTTTTTATAGTCATTTATGTTTGTGAGCATCCAAAAATATAACCACCTCAAAAAAGTGATGAATAAAACCCCACTGATGTGAAATAAAGGATGAGTATAACAGAGGGGTGTAACGGACTTGAATACGTTATTCAGAATGAACAGATAATATTTTCTAAACAGATACAAATACAACTATGAGGCACACTATTCTTTCTAGTGTGTGCAGTTTCACAGGGCATTTGGTTGAGAATAGAGGTGTGTGTCGGTTTTTACTTTCATGTAGGCATGAGTGTGTGATTTGATATAAAGCTCATGGGTTAAAGAAAGAATTTGGTTACAGTGGTTTAAACTAGGCTACAAATTTTTAGGGTTACAGGTTTAAATTTACAAAACTACTAACAAGAACAGGGTGGCATACAGTCCAAAGACAGGGACATTAGGCTAACTGGATGTTCCAAATTGCCTGTAGGTATGAACATGAGTGTGAATGGTTGCGCATGCTGGCCTGTGGTGGTCTGGCGAGATGTTCAGTAGCCAGCCTTTGCCCAGTGTCGGCTGAGATAGGCTGCAGCCTCCCAACAACCCTAATAGTAGGACTAAGCGGTTCAAAGTGAGAGACTAACAATAACAGAAATTGGCATGAAATGGAGGGTTTAAATTATTATTAGCGGAGCTCCGCGCAAGCAGAGCACCATAGTTAAGAGAAATTGGTATAGGCAGTATGGTCTAGGCAGTGCCTAATGCTTGAATTTATTTTTTTTTCATTCATTTAAAAAAGACAAAAACATTATTAACAAAAATGAAGCAATGGGCCACATCCAGTTGAGGTTCAAATTGAAATACAGATCCAGAAATCTGGAGCACTGAACAGATCCCTATACACACACAGTGTCACTAGTTTACACCCGTACTATCAAGTCAACAATGAATACTAAAAGACTTCTAAACTACATAATCATCAAATACTCATCCAAAATTCAGATATTATCCATTGATCCTTCAACCTAAAACATCCACAAATTACAAACTCGATCATGTTTTAACGTATTATTGCAGAATATAAAGTAGAATTTGTGTGAAACAGAAAGACTTGTGACAGAATATCAGCAGTGAAATTTTATTATCATGCTCGCTCCTCAAAACACTCCTTCATATCAGATCCAGCTGTGCACCAAAATGAAAGCTTGCCCAAGGGTGTTTCTTAAACGCTAACAGCCCACAGCAGGGTCTGATGAGTAATACAATCTTAAACTGGCATTGCTTTTATATCCTGATGTAAAAGCATTATGTCAGATATGGCTCCACAACAGGACTCGTTTTAGAGAGATGAGCGAGTGGCTCTTACCTGCAGAAGTGAGGAGGACATGATAGTCTGTCCCTCTCTGCACTGGAACATCATCATTCACCACCTCTTTTTCTGATTCCTCATAACGATCCCAGTTGGACTCCAGTTTTCTCCTGGAATAGATTGCTGGCATCTCGTCTTCAATGTTTTCTTTGTCATCCTGTTCATCTTGACCCTTAAAAAAAATAACCCTAACATTAACCACTGATTGTATTGCGGCAACGTTTTTTGTTTTTTTTGAGGTGGTGCAGTCCAGTGGTGTAATCTGAGCAATGCCACCAGAGCAATAAACAGTTGCTGTTTATTTAGTTGTGACAAAAATATCATATCGGGATTCTTAAAGGCATTTCTAAAATACACAATATGTATAGTTTATTTTCTTTAAACATTATTTACATATTTAAAGAAGTAAAATCATGTTTTAAATGTACAGTGTATATACACTAAGCCATGGTTAAGATACCCTCCCTGTTGTTTATCTTATTTCTATCTGGTGATACCGCTTTCAAATTATAAAATATTTTTATACAACAGTTGCTTAAAAAAGTTTGGTGGGTGGCAGGTTATGTAGTGGTTAGTGTGTCCGCCTCACTGTAAAAAGGTCCTGGATTCAAGTCCCGGGTTTGGGTGTTTCTGTGTGGAGTTTGTATGTTTTCCCTGTGCTTGGATGGGGTTTCCTCCGGAGTACACTGGTTTCATCCCACAGTCCAAAAACATGCACATTACCCTGGGTTTACACTGGGGCACGATGTCCGTGATCGCCGCGATTCAAAAAAGCGTGGAGTATCACAATTTATGAGCACGCGTGGAGCATGATTGGGGTATAAAAAGTAGGCCGGAGGGTGCATCCAAGAGATGAAACTTGAAGGAATCGTGTTTCCAAGTTCATCAAGATCCGATACGGATGCGCGTGAAGGTCTGTTACGATTCCCATGTTCTATCCCGATTAACGTCAAATCATGACACGTCATAATCACGGCAAAATTTCTGACAGACAAAACCATGTCGTCACGAACCCACCGACTTCCTTCAAGATCCTCAGGATTTAATCCCACGACCACCCCACGCTCATCATGATTCTTCCAAATCGAGGAGCTTACGGACATCATGCCCCAGTGTAATCTCAGCGAAAGGGTAACTGGCTGTTCCAAATTACCCCCAGCTGTGAGTGTGTGAATGGTGGTGTATGTAACTGCCTGCGATTGAATGGTGAACTGTTCAGGGTGTACCCCGCCTTCGCCCGGTGTCGGATGAGATAGGCTCCAGCCTCGCCGTGACCCTGGTACAAATAAGTGGTTTGGGAAATGAGTGAACTTTAAAAAGTGAAATTTAATATTTAAAAATGAATTTAACACAGAACAAAACCGTTGAGCAGTCTGAGAGGTGGGACACATTATTAAAACCATAGTCCATGACAGGATGTTATTTACTGTCTGTTTGTTAGAATTCACACACAGCCAGTTAATGCAGTGTCCCAAACACACGCAGTAGTGCACTACACTAAATGTGTAGTGTTTATTTTCATTATTATTCACAGTGCAGCATTCAGGAAGCAGGTCGCAGTCTGGAGGTGAAGTAAAGTTACTCAGGACTGAAAGTTCAGGCTGAACAATCACTCACTCTACGATAAAAGTCTCCAGCGCCATCCTCGGGAAGACCACGGCCTCTTCCGCGGTGATGCTCCCTTTTCCCTCTCCCTCGGTGATGTCCGCCTCTCCCGCGGCCCCTCCAGTCTCCGGAACCCGCGGGGTCATTACGGCCGGCACCGCCGCCTCTTCTCCAGTGACCACCGCGACCCCTGCTCGGTCTAACCTCCATCACTGGAAAAGCCGACACCGACTGAAGTGTAACTCCTGGTTGTTACACTAAAAACGTTCCCCGATTTCCAAAGAAAGGTTCCACCCAGACACTGCGCATGCTCTGTGCACGTGGAGCTCGGAGGGGGGTTAGCTAAGAGTTTAGGATTACAGAATTCTGTGCGTTATTCTTCACACAATAAAATTAATTAGTTCGCGTTGTCTGAACTGATGTTAAAATGGGTTTCACATTAAATAAAAGACAAAGAATAACAAATGTGTTGTGAGTTATTAACACAATAATGTGTTACACTGGAGCAGATTTCCTTAAAATGACATTAAGATCAGAAATTATAGTTTATAAACTATCAGTGTTGGTCAAACTGCAGTGATCTGATACTTTACCACGAGCTGCTGTGTGTGAGGGGTTTCTGTAAAGCTTCAGGCAATGCACAAATTAATGTGAAGTGTGTGTGTGTGTGTGTGTGTGTGTGTGTTCTGAAAAAAAATGATGTAGTCTCAGGATATTGTTTATTTTCCAATCTAACGTTGAATAACTAGATTTTAAAAATGTAAAAATGTTACACACACACATACATACATACATACATATATATATATATATATATATAATTATTATTATTATTATTATTATTAATAATAAAAGAATTCCCCCCAGAACCCAGATCAATAAATGAGACTAACATATTTCACTTGGTCCTTTATTTATTCAGAAAAATGGTTAAATTACATTTACAGCATTTGGTAGATGTTCTTATCCAGAGCGACTTACAATTATCATTTTTATACAACTGAGCAATTGAGGATTAAGGGCCTTTCTCAAGGGCCCAACAGTGGTAATGGTGGGCATTGAACCGCTGACCTTCGGACGAGTAACCCATCGATCCAAGATTAAATATCTACACTATATTTTTAAATGTACTATAAATACTAGGGACTGTGCTTTTTACATAGTGCAAAGTCCAATTCATTAAAATGATATAATTTATTTATTGTGTTTGATATCGAAAAAAAGCTTGAACAAAACAATACAATCCTTCTGAACTGTAGCTGTACATAAACAGGGATTTTTATACTTTCATCAAATAAAGAATGTGAGCCTTAACACAGATCTCTTTCTCTTTCATAATTTCAGGTTATTAACTGATAGTTCAATATGAAGCACAAAGAGGACTATTTATTTGGCATTTGTTCCCAGTAACCATCACTGGAAAGATGGCTGACCAGCTTCACAACTCCACAGCAAATGGAAACACCTCCACTGTCCCATCAGCTCCACATAATCTTTGGGAGGTCATCACCATTGCAACTGTATCCGCTGTTGCAAGCCTAATCACTATAGTGGGAAATGTTTTGGTGATGCTTTCTTTCAAAGTGAACAGTCAACTGAAGACAGTGAACAACTACTACTTACTAAGTTTGGCATTCGCAGACCTCATTATTGGAGTGTTCTCTATGAACCTTTACACTACCTACATACTGATGGGATATTGGTCTCTGGGGAACTTAGCATGTGATCTCTGGTTAGCTCTGGACTATGTTGCAAGCAATGCGTCAGTAATGAATTTGTTGGTGATCAGCTTTGATAGATATTTCTCCATTACGAGGCCACTTACCTATAGGGCTAAAAGGACACCCAAGCGTGCTGGCATCATGATTGGCTTGGCATGGCTTATATCCTTCATCTTATGGGCCCCTCCTATTTTATGCTGGCAGTATTTTGTGGGCGAGAGGACAGTTCCTCCAGATCAGTGCCAGATTCAGTTCTTCTCAGAACCTGTGATTACATTTGGAACAGCCATAGCAGCCTTTTACATTCCTGTCTCCATTATGACTATTTTATACTGCAGAATCTACAAAGAGACTGAGAAACGAACAAAAGACTTGGCTGAACTGCAAGGGATCACGTCTGTGGATAACAATGGTAACCCAAAAACACAAAGAAAAAGATCTTGCTTTGCGTTCAGCACTGACCGTAACAGAAACCATGGCTCATGGTCTTCGTCAAACCAGAGTAATGTGACTAAGACTACGGCACAGTCTGAGGGCATGTGGGTAAAATCAGATCGGGCCACTGCTCTCAACAGCTACACATCCTCTGAAGACGAGGAGCGTCCTGTATCAGAAGTACCAACTCAAGATTCCTACAAAAACAAAGATGAGCCATTGAACTTTTATGAAGAAAGCCACTATCTCGCTAATTCCACCAAGTACTGCACACAAAAGAATAAAAAATGCATCTCCTACAAGTTCAAACCAGTCCTGAAGAACATTAGCCCCCAGAAAGATAACAGTGAACCTGTTACTCATCCATGCATATCATCACAACAGTTAACAGTTACATCAGCACCATCTTCAACCCAACCGATGGATTCCAGTCTCAAAAGTCAAATCACTAAACGGAAGAGAATGGTTCTCATTAAGGAGACGAAGGCAGCGCAGACTCTCAGTGCTATTCTCCTGGCCTTTATTCTTACCTGGACTCCATATAACATCATGGTACTCATCTCCACCTTCTGCTCCGACTGCATTCCTACATCCCTCTGGCGCCTGGGCTACTGGCTCTGCTATGTCAACAGCACCATAAACCCAATGTGCTACGCCTTATGCAACAAAACCTTCCAGAAGACCTTTCGAATGTTGCTCTGCTGCAAGTGGAAGAAGAACCGAGGAGAGGAGAAACTGCACTGGTGTGGGCAAAACCCACCAATGACCAACAAATTGACACAGCATGCCACCTGAGTAAAAAAATAACACCACAGAAAATAAATATCTTGACTATTGACTTATTGTTTCTATATTTCTAGATATTACTCATTTTAAATTTGAAATGGTTTTGTTCTATTACCAGAACTTTTTCTTCTTTATAAGCTTTAGTGAAGCAAAATTATCTGCCAATAGAACAAAACAGTTTCAATTAGTAAAAAAAAAACTCTAAATATACTTATTCATTCATTAATTCATTCATTAAACTGCTTAATCATAATTCGGGTCAGCCGACTCTGGGCAGAGGCAGGGCACACCCTGAACAGCTCGCCAGGCCACTGCAGGGCCAACACACATACAACCACTCTAGATATACTCTACCAGTGAAATGGAACTTCTGTGTTGGGAAGAACTTCTAGAACAATATCTGATTTTTATTTGTTGAAAGAATGCTGTGAGGGGGTTCGGCTGTAATATCTGCAAAAGATGATCTACTTTGATGAGTAAATAATTTAGATTAAATTGTGTTAAACAGGGCGGCACTGTGGGCTAGTGGTTAGCAGGTTGGCTTTACAGCAAGAAGGTCCTGGGTTCGAGTCCTGGCCTGTGCGTGTAGAGTTTACATGTTCTTCCCATGCATGTGTGGGTTTCCTCCAACAGTCCAAGGACATGCACATTAGGCTAATCAGCTGTTCCAAATTGCCCCTAGATGTGGATGTGTATGGTTTGTGTGTTGGCCCTACAAAGCTCTGGTGATTTGTTCAGGGTGTACCCCACCTTTGCCTAGAGTCAGTTGAGATTGCAAGCCAGCAGGGTTAAGCAGTGCAGCAAATGAGAAAGTGAATGAGTTAGACAGACCAATTCCACTACTTCTACACTACTTGTTTTTTTCTCTCTCCATGCTTTAATCTCAGAGTAAATGGAGACCTTAAACTGTATAAATGTCAATTAAAAAATGGGGGTATTCCAAAACTTGACCTGTAGCGTAAACCTAATCTTATATTTACTTCTATATTTATTTTAAATGTTATCTATTGGGATAGTATAATCTTATATTATTAAAATTCCCTTAGAAATATTTCATAAAGTTGTATATATTGAAGATAACTTTCGATTATTATATTTCCAATAATTTTCCAGTTACGTGGAAAACAGCATGTGTTTTGTTGTACATTACCATTTTTAACTGTTGTAATATATTGTGCACTCATACCAGTAACATTTTTTTTTTTTTTGTAACAAATTTAATTATATAAAATTTCATACAAATATTATTTGCACACATATAAGTTCATTCAGTACAGTTTTTATTTAGCCCTATCTGCAGGTCACTTGAACACCTTGAGCCAGAAGAACTCGGTGTGTGCTTTCAGTTAGATGGAGCTATGGCACACACAGCTTGATGTTCATTGGAATTACTGAGGAAAATAATTTTCGGATCAGATGATCATCACCTTATCATATTGGGTTGCCAGCCCATTCCCATGACCTCACCTCTCATGATTTCCTTCTGTGGGGCTACCTTAAATCAGGAGCGTATGCTAATCGACCCCAAACACTTGAAGCCGTTAAGGTTGCTATTCAGCAGGAGATAGCCGCTGCTTCACCCAGTGTTGAACCATGGCAGCCTCCATGAATTGCCTCCAGGTGTGTATAGACAATGACCACCACCATTTGGAGGACGACCATCTTTAAAACATGATGAATGAAAACCAAATTGAATGAAGTTACACCTTTTTTAATTAAAAGTTTAGGACCAGAGTTTTCAAACTATCTGTCTCTTTGTTCTGCATATGTTCTGGTGTGTTGCTGTGTTCATTCATCCATTTAACATAGTGGTTTAAAGATATTAGTGAAAGATAAACTGTAATACGGAAAACAAGTTTTGCTTTTTTTAATCCACACATCACTGGAAGTGAAAACCTTTACACTTACCTGCATACAAGTTGATATTGTGTCACCATCATGGAGTCTACCTTAACCAGCAGTGTGTCAAACTACCACTTTAAATATTGCTCATTCCACATGCGGGATATGAACACTGTACAGAGACAACTGTTATATATGAACACCTGCTATGACAGTGTCCGGGAATTTTACACTGGCTTTACTTTTATTTAATGGATTCGTTTAGAGAGTTAATTAACGTTTAGCAGTATTTGAGACTTAATCCAGCATGTTGATAAGAAATATGTAAGGTTAATAGTCTTGGATGTCATATCATCTCACATCTCTTCACAAGTGCAACGTCGAAATGTGATTCAATGTGTTATGTGGAATAAATGTTGTTGTGACACAAATTTGATAGCAAAAATTAATAAATAATTTAAAAAAATTCATTGAGGCATTAATTTACATTACTGCATGTATAGACTCAATACCACAGCAAGACTTTTACCCCTTCATCAACAAAACTGAAGAATTTCCAGTTCAGATAATCAAGCACAGAAATCTCTCGTCACATCATGTCTGTTATAAGACGCAGGTTCCTTGTAGTGGCAGGAGAACATGATAAATCAGATTTCCGATTCAACTCAAATGTCACTAATGTCTAAAATATAAGTGTCAAACTCAGACCCGCGGGCCAAATCCGGCCTGCCTCCTGATTTAATGTGGCCTGCAAGAGATTTCAAAGATTACGATTCTGGTACATTCTTTGCATCAACCATTACCATGAAACCTAAGTCATCATCCTTCCACTAGGAGGCGGCTGCTTATTTTAAGTAAACAGCTAGTCATTCATGACTCCAGAAAGGTCACATGTGAGCTTGATGCTGTTAAGCCCTTTTAGAGTAGATCTTCAGCGATTATTCAGCCCTCGGTCACCTTTAAGTTTACTGATGTAGCCCTCAGTGACAATGAGTTCGACACCCCTGAAACGTAAATCGTTATCAAATTGATTCAAATAAAGTTTATTTATTGTGTTTTGGGAAATGTTGGATTCATTCAGCGCCAAAAAAACCAAAAACAAACAAACAACAACAACACCCTCAAAGGACACCTGCAAAATGTCCATTACAATTTATTAGCATTCAGTTTAAATATGTTTATATTTCTTTACTAAAATTTTAAGCATTCAGTATCTTAATTCACAGTCATATACAAACTTGACACAATATTACCGACTATTTTAAAGTAAAAGCTCTGTTTCAAGTAGTCATGGAAATCGGGTTGGGTTTCAAGCGACATTTCAACCAGCCTCAACCCTGAAGAATATCAGTTTTAGAAATCTCAGCCTCAGCAGCAATAAAAGCATACATAAAGTATTAACCTTTTGATGATCTTGGCCCAACAATCCATGAATCGAACTACTGTTGCTTTTTGAAAATGGAAATAAACAATTTACATGTAGATATAGTCACATGGTGATATAGCATCTGATTTAAAAAAACAAAATGTGAACATGTAAAGCCCTGCCAAGTTAAGCTCAAGCTTATCTATTACAGTTAGTTTTATTGTGCCAAATGAAAAATAAAAATAATAAGCAGGCCACAGAACAATTCTACACAAAACAAACAAACAAACAAACAAACAAACAAAAAAAAAAAACAATAATAAAACGTCTCAGTCTCCTTTAGCAACACTACCTCCTTTTCAGTGCTGCGTTCCTGCTGCCTTTGTTGCTTCCCCCGGGCTTACTGGATCCCTTAGAGAACAGCTTGGTCATGAACTCAGAGACATCTGGCAACTCTGGATTAGGGTTCAGCATGTTCATGGACTGCTCCATCTCCTGTTTAATGCACACACACACCCCATTACATCAATTTTACTCTTCTTATGACCACAGCAATGCTGTGGGGTGTTAAATCAAAAAGTCAGCTTCTGGCATCAATAACAGCTACAAATAATAATCACTCCCTCAACATCCTCCATTTCCTCTCTTCTCTCACCACTTTAACTATACAATCAATCATAAATAAATAAACAAACACAGTTTGTCATGTTTTGGAGAAACTGGAAAGCACATAGTCCCTTATTCTAAAACACAAAACTGAGAATACACTTATTTTTATATACTACCAGGTAAAACTGTACACGGCTCTACAGTGACACTGTACTCTCACACACGAATATAAATTTCAGTGAGAGAATGTGGGCAAATATTTAGGCACACTGGCACGAGTGACTTCTAACAAAGCCGTTATACGCTGAAAAAAATAAGCGTTTCTAAAATATGAAGTGCTGCTTCATAGCTTCAAACACCCTCAGGTTTCTCAGATTCATGAACCAAAAAAAACAAAAAACAAAAAAAACACGCAAAGAATAAGAAAACGTTTGAAGAAGCTCAGAACTATGGCTAAAGAGAAGGTGTTCAAATTTAACCATGACTGCTTAGAGGATTTTGAGTGGCTTGAGTACAAGAAGGCTGGCAATTCTTGTTTGTCATTTATGCTGCAGGAGTGTAACCTTTAACAAGTCACGGCCCGACTGTCCGCACGCACTGCGAGACGGGGTTAACAGGCAGGTAGCCTTAAAGAAGCAGAAAACTGTTCATCAACCTTTCCATTGTATAAGCATACACATGACATTGTATTATAATGATACAACAAGCTGAACTGTTAAAACCCCCAGAAATGACTGTGCACCCAAATGTTGTTTGTGACCATAAACGTTTAAACCTTTGTGCACAAACGCTCCTTGACAAACAAGTTTGTGTAGAAGCCTGCATGGAAACAAGTGAAAAATCTTACTGGCAGATTAACATTTTAGCATGACTGAAAATACCTGTCAATATAATCCATAGAACTAGACTTTTTTTTGTGCTGATAATTATCTGGTTGCAAAAAAAAAAAAAAAAAAAAAAAAAAAAAAAAAAAAAAGCAACCCAAATCATGTAGAGACTTTTCACTAAGACATTAAAAGACATTCAAAGATTTAATAAACATTTTAAATGTGCAACCAAGATGGATTATACCTGAACTATTGATTAATCGCGTCTTTTCTAATCACACAGTCAGGATTAAAACAAGCAAAAGGGCAACCGTTCAGGAAGTTTTTCAGGAAGTCATACTTAACAGCTCGACTCAGTTACTTCCTGATGTTTATTATTTAAACAAAATATCAGATTCAAAACTTCCTTTTCTTGCTTACCTTTCTCATTTCAGGGTCATTAGTGTTGACCACTTTCGGGAGTAGAACGATGATTAGTAAGGGAAGGACCATCATCATTACCTATAACAGTTGGAAAATGATGAGGTAGAGAATACAAAACGCTGAAATTGGGTGTAATTCAAAATTCTGTTAATCAAAATGCTTAATCATCATGAATGTAAAGCAAAATGCTGTTAATGTGATAAAAGAGGTACAAAACTAGACCTCTTAAACGACAGAGCCAAGAATTCTGAACTGAACTCAATTATACTGCTTATGAACTGTACACGACCTGGCGTGAGAACGAAGACAGTTCAGTCCCTATTACTGGAGGACATTTAGACTTGCATGTCCTACCACCACACGGTTGGGATAATGTTGCAAATAGGCCTGTTATTGGCACTGGTTTTATTTACACATCTGCTCATCTAATGATATACAAGTCGTTGTACACTTCTGTATTAGTGTTCCATAGTAACAGTATGTCTCTCTCTTTGGAGACACATAACCTGTAGTAAATGTTGGTTGAATTGAAGAAATCCATACAAAATTACAGATTTTATCACAAAATTACTAAGAGTGTTTTTGTTAAAATGCATTAGTCTCTGTAACCATGTAAAATTAATGAGTAAAAATGATGCATCTCAGAATATAGAGGAGAATATGGAGGTGCCAGTATGCATCTTGTATACTTTTTCTGTATTATGCGTTATGTGAAATCTGAACAAGCCAATTTCATTTGTATGACATTTAAGATCCTTGAAAAATTAAAAAAGCTTGAAATAGCAAAAGTTATAATCACTACATTAAATGAAATTATTGAACAAATGGTGTTTCTCTTCATCTCAGTAACACTGTGTGATTCTCTACAGATGGTTCGAGCTGGATGATGTAATGTTGCATCATTCATTAGGCTGCAAAACAAAGCATTATGATAAACAGTATCCTATAATCCTATCTGAAAATTCTATTTTTCCCTATGTCAGACACTTTGCAGTACCAATACTGTGTTTTAAGCATCTCCTTTCAAAACTCTTGACCTTGATTTTGACTCAAGGTCAAAGGTAATTGTGGTGGTTGAAACTTCAAGTGTGGATTCTGATTAGTGTTGCACAGCAACAGCATGTCCATCGGCACTCGTTTCGAAGTTATTAGCATTCAAAATACTGCAACCTTGATTTTTACCTTTCAGGGTCATTCAAGGTCAAAGGTAATTATGCTACTTGACACCATGCATATGGTTTTCAGTCCGCATGTGTTGATCCATATCACTTTGTTTCTAAGATACAAAGCAATTTAAATTTCAACATGGGAAATCTCCGCAATGTGTGACTTTAACCTTTGACCTAGACATTCCAAAATCAAATCATCTCTGGGACTCAGGCAGGGTAGCATCCCCACCATATTTGATGAAAACTCTGGTGACAAACACTGGTGGATATACTACCACTGTTTCAGCCGAGGATCATTACACACAGCCAATTCAAACCGGAGCTTCTTATTCATCCTACAATAAGCCTGGCTTTTCTCATGCAGTACTACTCAAAAATATGGACTAATTCAAATTAATTGGATTAAAATGAGTAGGTGTATCCAAACAGTAGAAATGGTACAGCACATCCACACCATTGAGCCTGCCTGACGTTTACTTTTGAATTCTAGGACAAAGTTTACCATGGGATTCATGAGGAAATCAGTCCACCCCCACGTCTCTCTCTTCATGAAGTAAGAATGCGGCCCACTGGCTCTCATCTGGAGGGGGTATTGCTGCCGGATTACCTCTGAAGTCTTGATGTAATTCACCATGCGGGCCCTGTGGTGCATTGAAACAGTTTGAGGACAGAGACTAGAGCAGAGATTCCCCACCCAGGTCCCGGAGGGCACGCTATCCTACACAGTGTAGTGTTCCGTCTGCTCCGATGCACCTGTTTCAACTCAGAAAGGACTGTCAATTGCCATGATTCCCCCTATCAAACCAATGATTTATTGTAAATGTAAATATCTAATATAAACAGTTGAACACTTTTTGTTTGCTGTGAAAGACAAACAGTTCACCAAGTACACCGATGTATTTGCTGTGATGGGAACTTCATGTAAATGGTGGTATACCTGTTAGTTTGCTCGATGGGTGAATTCAGCTTAATCTGGCACACACTGCTTTAATATTATGACCATTTCTATGAATCATTTTACATGCAAATTTGATCTAGAATCCCTTCCTGTTAAAGCCCACATAAGTACAGTTTTGCAAGTAGTTTTAAACACACCTCTTTTTGTTCTCATGTAAATACTTCATTAATTACACGTTCCTGTTGGCCGAATGAGCATATCCAGTTTAAACCAGCACCTTCAGATTCATGCGGTGGCCATTAACACATAAACATCATGTAATTAGGGGCTTTCAAGCTCTCAATAAAACCTGACGTCCTTGTCAGCAATCACAGCAGAGACGTCTGTGTAGTACCTTGTACTATATGTATGTATACAGCTCTTGCTGCAGCCGTGCGGTGCATCACAGGACTGCTCTCTGTTGCTATGCTGCCTATACAGCTTTTTGGAGTAACCCTTGCTACGAAATACATGTCTCATCTTGGCTTTGCTGGAATGATCTCCACTAAGCACAGATCAGCAATCTACTTCAGTCTGCTTTGGATTTCATCTCTTACATGTTGTACAATAGAAACACAAAGTGCTTCTTGTTCGCGGCTTTGAACCCCAGGCTATAAGACACTGGTAGCCTTGAGAGAGCCTTGTCTCACCCCAAGCACAATAGGGGACCGTGTCTAGTTAATTTATTTGTCGAACCATGTTGATTCAGAATAGGGAAAATACTAAAATGTGCAGGACGGGGGTCCATCAGAGCAGGGTCGAGAACATCTGGTCTACTGAAACAGTAAAGAGATGAGGTTAACAAAGTTTAATCTGAGAGTCAACATTACCTCATTTTCCCTTTTGAAGTGATGTCTACTCGGGTTGGCTCGAATTTGTAAGAAGGGGATATGACTTCAACTACATAGGATCCGGATGGAACATCATGTACAGTGAAACTTCCATCAGTCCTGTAGGAGAGATGTGAAATAAAATGCATGCTGTTATAAGAAAATAATCAACAATTCAGTAGTTCTGAGCTATTACAGTCTTAAAGTTTGATATTTTACAAGAATATCATGACCAAAAAAGTGTTCCAAACAATTAAAAGTGATTATAACTCACTATAAATTAACCACCTGTGTTTACTTTTAAAGTTTTGGAAATTTTAAATGAGTTCCTGTGAAGACTTGAAAAACGAATTTTCACTGAGGGCCACATCACAAGATTTCTGGGTCACCACGGGCCGAATAATCACTAAACATCTATTTTAAAAAGGCCACAAAATAAAACCTGCATGGCAAGACCATTAGTTTAGGCTAGTGAAATTAGATTTTTATTTTCTTGCCAGCCACTTCAGGGAAAGTGAAGAGGGTTTGTGATCAACTTTCATCTTTCTGAATCCAAGAAGGAGCCTCGACAGCACTGATCACAGCATGTGGAGGTGCCAAACTTACACGCAAAAGGGCGTTCAATCGCCCACGGTCCCCTCAGTGTTCATTTAATTTCAGATTGTTCGATTTGGCGTGCTGATTAAAAATATATATGCATATATAACAAAATAGTGTCAGCTGGACTGACAAAGTTGTTGACGCGGGTTGATCGTCAGCGATGAGTGACAAACTTTTTTCACGCAGGGCTAAAATCACATGCAAGCAGTGATGAGAAAATAAAATCTAATTTCACTGGCCTTAGGTATTTGCTCTCTTTTCCTTTTTCCCCCCCACCTTCCTTTTCCGACAACACTTAACAGCAATTAGCGAGCTTACAACCTTTCATGACTCATGAATAACTGGCTGTTTCATTGTAATCGGTCGCTGCCACCTAGTGGAAAGATGATGAATTACGTTTCATGGTAATGGTTGGTGCACAGAATGTATGATAATCATACCACAGCTCTCGAAGGCCACATTAAAGGAGTTGGGGGCCGGATTCGAGTTTGACACCTAAAAAAACAATTAAATATCCTGCTAGCCATATTACAGCAAATCTGTCCTGTGGAAGAAATCTTGAGGTTACAAAGAGCTCCTTCCACACATTAAATAAACACCTTACAGAAAACTTCACCTCAAGGTATTAGTACGCGCGCATTGGTACAAGTCTGTGATTTGCCCTTCAGCTGGAACTACTTGTCAGAGCTGTTGATATATTTAAATGAATCAACAGCGTCTTACTGAGACGGTTAGTCCAGACCTCATACCGCCGTCTAACACTGTCCACATGATGGTGGTTATTTTGTATCACGAAAATGATTTATTGGCAAAAAAAGACACGTTAATATTACAGCCAAACTTCATTTGTCAGCTCGGTTAAAAGCCATTACTGCACTGCTCTATAAAACCCTACAGCCGTCCGTAGTTATCGTTAGTTAGCATCCAGTTAGCCGGCTAGCGATTAGCTTAAGCATCAGACAGTCAGCTCCGTCTGGTAGCTACAAACTACAAGTTTTAAAACAGCTTACCTGAGAAATCCGACATGCTCCCCTCCCTCTACAAGGACCCGAGCCGAAGAGACCCAGTCCTGGGCTTTCACCCCCGGGACAATCGCACGGCCCTCGATCCTGAAGCGGTCTCCATTCCCCGCACCAGGCCCGGGCTCCGACTCGGCGAAACAACATGACAACACAAACGCAGACTGTAAAACAACATACGTGTCCAGTATTCCTTTAAGATGCCACATCGCACCGGTTACACGAACAGCACGTCGTTTTAAGGTTCGACAGCTAGCAGTGACTCCTAAATCAGCTGGACTGCTCGGCAGTAAGCGTTCTCTCAGGGGCTCGACTGCTAATACCGGAAGTAGAAGGGTTCCACGTGACCACGCAGTTCCGACACTGCGTCATAGACACCATAGACAGGTAGATAGGACACTCCGTCGATTATCAATGTGCTGTGTGGCGTCAACTTGACGCCATCTTGGACAATGTTACTTCGGGATCAATAGCATGGTAGGGGATAGGAGAAGTAAGAAAAGGAAGAGTTTAGGGTCAGAATGCTTTGTGGTAAACTGTAAAGATTACAGGAACCAACACAGCAGATCTGCAGGGAAAACATTTCACAAGTAAGTGATAATGACATGCACAGAAAGCCGTATAAATCCACGTTAGAAGAGAGTGTATTCACATGAGTTTGAGGATGGTACTGGTGTTTTTCACTGTATGCATCATGTGCATGTGGGAGATTATAGTAGGAGTCAGTACTTGCACATGTATTAAGTAAATGTAAACTCATTATTCAAATATGTGGGTTTATGATTGGAAACATGATCTTATGAGTATGGAAAGTACTCCTGCAGCAATGCCAACTACATTGTACACGTATTATCGCAATATTACATCATGTACATGTATATACATGTAAATATTCATACATTTGTCATTTGTGTGTATAGATCTATCATATGATATTATGTCCCACATATACATACATGTATCTAGAATTTATTTTATTTAACTTATTTTTATAACATTAAGTACCATCCGCAAACCAATAAATATATTAAAATCAATAAATATATAAAATATTAAAACAGTTTAATAAAATCTAATAGATGTAAACATGAGCATACTCTAATTACTGGCAAATTTATTGGTTTTCTATATATAACTGTTGTATTTAAAGATTAACTTTATAAAAATATGTTACAATAAATTTTCTACAATAAACAACATTAAAATATACATCACTATTGGAATAAAAATGTTTGCATTTTGCAAATAGCAGGACTTTTACGGGACAATTACATTGTTTTTAATTAATAAATAACATGTATTTATTCTGTACTATGCATTCCATTACAAGAAAAATAAACACACTGATATTATGATATCATGTTATGTACCAAATAAACCCACAGGTCGCTTTCTAGTGGCATTAAAACATTTTCTTTATGCTCACTTCCCCCAGTTTCTATAGCAAAAACCCACAAGGAGCCCTCTCCAAGATGGCGTCATGTTGACACCGCGCGAGCGATGCACCACCCGTCTATCTTTATAGCAACCATTTATTTATTTTAATTATTTTACATTTATTTTATACTGTATTGATTCCGCAAGGGAAATTTTGACTTATGCATTTAACCCATCCAAAGTGAGCGCACACACACACACACACACACACACACACACACACACACTCGGGAGCAGTGGGCTGCCACACATTGCAGCTCCCGGGATTAGGTGCCTTGCTCAAGGGCACTTTAGCCATGAAGGTGAAGGAAGGGAAGGTGCAGCTCACTCCCCACCACCACTCATTTTTCCTGCTGATTCAGGAATCGAACCACCGACCTTTTGGTCCCAAAGCTGCTTCTCTAACCATTAGGCCACAGCTGCCCAAAACCCCACTGTGACATCGAACACTTTTTTTTACTTAATTTTAAATGTCCAAAAATTTCTTCATCACATCTTCATTATCATCTTCCGCTTGGTGCGGAGTCGGGTCACGGGGGCAGCAGCCTAAGCAGTGCAGTCCAGACGTCCCTCTCCCCAGCCACTTCCTCCACCTCCCGGGGGGACGCCAAGGTGTTCCCAGACCAGCCGAGAGACATAGACCCTCCAGCGTGTTCTGGGTCGGCCCCGGGGTCTCTTCCCAGGTGGACATGCCCGAAACACCACACCGGGGAGACATTCAGAAGGCATTCTAATCAGATGCCCGAGCCACCTCAACTGGCTCCTCTCACCACGGAGGAGCAGCAGTTCCACTCCGAGCTCCTCACCCTGCTTCTTCATCACATTTTCTCCCTTGTCTTTATTTTCTCGTTTTCTTTTCTAACTTTCACTCCATATAATAATCACTCCATCATTCATCTTCATTACCCCATCACTTCTCTTCATCAACACTCTTAATTATATTTCATTATATAATAATATTTTATACTCTCTCACTCGACTCCTACTAGAGCCATGAGGAGGCTTGAGCCTATCTCAGCCGACATGGGTGATAAGGCAGGGTACACCCGGAACAACTCGCCAGACTATCGCAGGGCAACACACACAACCATTCACATTCACAACGAGGAGAAATTTGGAACAGCCATGTAGCTTAATGTGCATGTCTTCGGACTGTGGGAGGAAACCGGAGTACACAGAGGAAACCCACCCGAACACAGGGAGAACAAGCAAACTCCACACAGAAACGCCTGAGTTCGGAACATGAATCCTGGACCTTGCTGTGAGGCAGACATGCCACTCTAAAATACTAAATAATAAACAACAACAACAATAATAGTTACACTACTACTACAACTACTAATAAAAATACAATTTAGATTACCACCTCTCTGTCACAAAGAATAAAAAAAAAAAACAATCTAACACAGATAGGCAGACAAACTTGCAAGTAAATAAATGTTCATGGGGCAAACACTGAAATCAGAAGCTTGACAGAACATGAACTTGTTAACGGTGATACCGATGAAAGCAGAAATCAGAAAGGCAGTGAAAAGCAAACAGGATCGGACATCTATTAAGAGACATCACTTGTGAGCTCTGCTTTTAGGCCTTGTGTAAATCTATAATCAAATTCAAATCAAATTCAAGTTGATTGTCACATACAAATTATACACAGTACAATATGTAGTGAAATGCTTAGTACGACTGTCCAAATGTAAAGAATAAAC
>JAQMYF010000002.1:11951208-11969744 GCA_030014195.1 Neosilurus mollespiculum | reverse complement strand
GGGTTATTGTAGGCTTTTTAACCCCCCCCCCCCCCCCCCCCCAAAAAAAAAAGTAAAATTCTAAAGCAAAACCCTGTAATTTGTTCATTTTAATAATTCAATGTGGACCAATTCAAATATTGTGCAGACTGGATGTGAGGTTATGAATATAGGAGATAAAGTTACTCATGACCAACACAAATTTATATCCTGTCTTGTTGTTGGCCATTACCCATCACTTCTGGGAAGTGCACCTTCTTGTGGATTCCTTTGTTTTCAAAGTAAAATTCAACTGGTTTCTAAAGAGGATCTAGTCCTTCAAAGCTATCTCTAGTAGCATAGTAAACAGACAAAGCTAAAGAGGTATCTCAGTCATATAAGCCAGCAGACAGAGAAGGCCATTCAAAAGGCTTTAGGAAGAAATCAAATCTATTTAGACTGAGAAGCCACATTGCAGAAGCAGCTGCTCTAAAAACAAGAGTTGTAAACAGACCTAGATGATTCTTGGCAACATTTGACTGAAAGAACCTGGGACCTAAAGGCATAAATGGCCAGTAAGAAACATGCTTCCCCTTAACAGGCCATCCAGAAAGCTTAACAGAACACCATGGAGGACACACCTGCAATGAAAAAGTCTGGCACAGAACCAGAGTATAAACAACAAGGCCGATATGAGACACCACTGACCTAGCTGCTAACACAGACGTGTCTCACATAAACTGCAGACTGGCATGCCTTCAGGCAGTAGCTGGCACAGCAGGAAAAGGAAGAGAAGGGTTTACTTCATGTGATTACACAATGTAAAAAACTAGCATACTAAATGTACTGTGGCCACTGGAGAAAATAAAGTTAAGGGAAGCCGTAGCTGGAGCATTTTCTATGCATAGCTGAAAGCCAGCCCCCATTCAGTATATATTGGTAGGTGTTGCAGAATGCATGTCATACGAAACCCCACATGTGTATGAAAATGTGAACACCACAGATCGGGCGATGTTAGCAGGAGGCCTGGTTCAACCAGACGAAGTATCCCAACATCACTTGTAGCTGCAGTCAGAAAATCCAGGACACAGAGGCACTATATGCCTTAAATACTTCAGATACAAAGAACCTTGAAAAAGAAGAAGTTAAAAATGAAATATGAATGTATAATTGATATCATTTTAAAAATGATATTATTAATTGAGTAACACAAATACCTAAGAATGACGGCTTGCATAATTTTGTTCTAGGAAGCCAAGTGCATGTGAACTAACACACTGAGTGAGCATGTTAGCACTGTTTTGACAAGATCTTGGCATCAATTCCTCTTGACTGATCACTCTTACTGGATGTGTGATTCATCACCTGAAACCGTGTCCTCTTCTGTTCCTCGCAGACCTCACAGTTACCTCTGCAGACAATAACTATTCAAATTCAGTAAGCATGGCTGAATCTTTTGACTGCTGCACCAATGTCAATATAAATATGATCTTCATGCCCTTAGCACAACTGCAAAGCATTCATTAAGAACAGCATGCAAACACACCTATGCTTGTCCAGAAAAAGGTAAAGAATGTGATAGAAATCATATTTTATGCAAGGAGGAAGTGAGATGTAACCAAGGACAGAAGGAAAAGTCACTATGTTTAAGTGAAGGCTTGTAAATTGTAAATTATTGGTCAAATTTTGTCTATTATACACTGTTGGACAAACTAAAGGTGTGCAAGCTGATTTAATACATTTCATTCAATTTAATGAGCAAAATACCACATCAGGGCAATACAAATACATAAAATGATTATTCAGAATGCTATTTTCCAGCTTTTATATGAAAAACTGTAGAAAAGATCTGAAACCAGCCCCAAAATATTTGGCCATTGGAAAAGTGCGAAATTATTTTACAACTATTTCCAATATGCTTATTTGCTTTACCCTTACCTATATTTATGAGATTTGGGTAGTGACTGAAAGAACAAGATAGTGGATACTGAGAAGTGGCTGAAATGAGTTTCCTTCTAAGAGTGTCTGGGCTCAGCCTTAGAAATAGGGTGAAGAGCTCAGACATCCAAAGGGAACTTGGGGTAGAGCTAATGCTCCTCTGCATTGAAAGGAGTCATTTGAAGTGGTTCAGGAATCTGGTTGGAATGCCTCCTGGTTGTTTCCCTTTAGAGGCGTTCCAGGCATGTCCGACTGAGAGGAGGCCCATGGTAGACCCAGAACTCGCTGATGGGATTATAGATCCTGTCTGGCCTGGGAACGCCTCAGGATCCCCCAGGAGGTGCTAGGAAGTGTCGCTGGGAAGAGGGATGCCCGCTTTTCCCTTATAGACCTGTTGCCTCTGCGACCCAACCTCAGAAATGGATGGATGGAAGCCTTTACTTATTTGATATATGTAACACTCACATATTTGTTTAATTCCACTTTCTTTTTTAATTATTTGGTGGCACAGTGGTATAGTGTCTAGCACATCTGCTGCACAGCAAGAAGTTCCTGGGTTCAAGTCCTGAGCTTGATGAGGACGTTTCTGTGTGGAGTTTACATGTTCTCCCCGTGTTTGTGTGGTTCTACCCTCTCAGGGTACTTCAGTATCCTCTCAAGATCCAAAAACATACACAATATACTGACTGGCTCTATGAATGGTTGTGTGTGTTGCTCTGTGATGGACGGGGTTCAGGGTGTACCCTGCTTTTGCCCAAAGTCGTCCAATAGGCTCCAGCAACATTTACTGTAGAAAAATAGGCAAACTAATGAAACATCATCATTTCAGTGACTCATTTTGCTGACTCTATGAAGATTAATATTTGTTAGGATCATCTGTTTAAGAACAAATAGATCAGACATTCCAAGACCAAATAGAGTGCACACATAATTTTGAATCAAATCTGTTCAATGCAAAGCTGTAGTTTTTTTTATAAGCCATAGCCTGACACAACAGCTCAAAATGTGCACACATTGGAAGGTAAAGCACTGAGTTGTGAGAGGCATCATTTCTACAGACAGGATCTTTGGATGGTTATAATATATTCCCTGAGGTCACTTTTGAAACATAAGCCGTATTTAAAGATTCCGACATGTCAAGATAAGGGGTGCAGTTGTCTTAGGACTCAAGCTGGTTTATATACTTAGTCACAGCAAACAACATTTCAGAGACCAATAATTTTCTCTACTTTCTGACAGTTTAATATCACTGCCATACTTCTGAGCATGGTATTTGAGCTTCTGGGAATGTGACAGCATGCAGGGAGAGGACAGGCCTGGTGTTAGGCTACTCCATGCATAGAGTACATTCTAATGGGCAAGAGAAATAAATCTGTCTTTTACAACTTTGTCCTTGTTGGAGATGAGCTGCATGAAACATGACCAGCTTTTATTATGTCACTAGGGGACATTCTTGGAATTCCTGAACAGACCAGACTGTTGTGCTGGTCCTCTCAAGTGTCCTTGCTTCGAAACACTTTAAAGATAGCTTGAAAAACTAAACATTATTTTCTCTCCTTGCAGGTTTCAGCGATGCCATTAAGGGCCTTTCTGTTCTATGTATTGAAATGCATTTTGGAACCTTTCTAGATTTTTGGACAACAAGAGAAGAACATTTGCATTCTCGTTGTAGTATTAGCATCAAGACAGTAGCACCACTGATACACAAGAATAACTGTACTTGGGAAAAACTGTGTTTACTTGCATGTACACTACATGCACATCTGATATGGCGTCAGGCTGGCATATCCAAAAATCATAAATCCATTACTAAATAACTTTCATTAATAAATTGGACATTTTATTAATTATATCACATTGTGTTTTTATTCAAAGTGTTTCATGTGAATCTGAGTTAATCATGAAATACTATATTAATTTAATTATTTTAAAAAAATGTTATTTCATGACATAAATACATATAAATACAATAATATGTATAATATCTGATGAATATAAAGAAAATCATATAATATGATGTAGCTTG
The DNA here is from genome assembly GCA_030014195.1 of Neosilurus mollespiculum. Lineage (NCBI taxonomy): Eukaryota > Metazoa > Chordata > Actinopteri > Siluriformes > Plotosidae > Neosilurus > Neosilurus mollespiculum. The sequence goes on along the minus strand of JAQMYF010000002.1, from coordinate 11,965,822 downwards.
TTATGTTCTTTCTGGATATCGGGGGGTTATGCTGTAGGTGATTTAATGTTTAGTGCATATTTTAAACACCTTCCCCACACAGCCACACTCTACCAATAGTGTCAACAGTCAGGCTTTTGGTATACCCCATAGTGGCCTTCATTTTGCCCCAATCTTCGATACTAATACTAATAGAAAGTAATCATCATCTCAGTCTGTGTATGATTTATTTGCCCAATACAAAGGGCACAGAACGTTAACAGTGACCTTTTTGCAGTAATGTCATATGTTCTCCTGACCATATAATCGTTTAAAATAAAGCAATCCTCAAATATGCTGTAAATAATTTTGTGCTTATACACTTCTCCATGATTTACAGATCTGAAAGCTGATGTTGACTTAGAGGGAAAAAAAAAATAGCGGTTAGAGAATTTATGATAGGGCACTCCACAGTATTTTTTGTCACGGACAGAACATGCTTGAGAACTAAATCTCCCATAACACTGTAAATAAACTTAATATCTTGGTTTTACTCATTGTGGAGTTAATGCATACCTGTAGGTTTGATTATTATTGCTTTTTAAATTATTTTTATTTTGGTTAAGTGAATTATACTTGTGGGATGAGATTATAAAATAAATGGGTCACGGATGGGAGAACATTTTGACGTAAACTTTTTATAGGTGTACTTTATTTAAAATTTCTCCTTAACTTGAGCAGTCCTAAAACATTTTAAACACTTTTATTGGCAGATAGTTTCTCTCAGTGTCTAAAAATATGTTATAATTTTTAAGCATAGTCAGTTTGAAGAATCTAGCAAAATGTTGCGTCACTGACTGGACATGGTTGTTTGTCCTTTACTAGGAGAATTTATACATATAAGAGCTTTTGAGTATTTGATATAATACTGGAACAATATAGATTCTGACACTTTGATATCTCTATTATTACAGTTGAACCTAATTTTCATTTATAGTGACCCACGGACCAAATACTGTGGAATGCCCCATAAATAGGTAAATGTGGGCCTGACACATACTCACCAAGCGAAAGTAAATTTCCATTACTGATGGAAATTACTTCATTCACACAGTGAGGCATTTCCTCACAAATAATATGGACTTTCAGACCACCAGTTTGCCACCTTCTTTACTGTGGCAGAACATTTCATTTACCCTACTGGCTAACTGCATAGAAGATTGGTGGCAAAAAAAGAAAAGGGGAAAAAAGAAACAGGCCAGTGGAAGGGAGGAACCTGGCCTTAAGCATCAGCTCTTTGCATGCCTTCAGCTGCTTGCTATCACAAAGATACCTTTATACCATAAGTGAGCCAGTGAGTTCTGGGGAATTGAGGAATGTAGACATGCCACAGACACACCATGTGAAAGTAAAAGAGAGAAGCAGGAGGAAACCTCAGTGTGAATGAACAAGCCTTAGAGTGTATATGTGTACGTTTTGATCAAACTGTCCACCCATCTGGTGAAGGATTATCCAAATATTCCATGAATGACTAATATACAAACCTGAAAGTCCTTACGTACTTTGAAGCCACTAGCAGTAAATAATCAAAAAGCAATTCATGCCCCGTGTGCCATTTTGTAGATGTTCTGGATTAAGAATTTGTATAAATATAATAAAAATTAAAATAAAATATTCAATAAAAGCAGGTTTTACAAACTATTTTATCATGAGAAATGAATATCCATCTGAAAAGTCACTCTGCGTGGGACGTTGGCACATGAATAAAAATAAACTACTGTATTTTAACCAGGCTAAGGCACTTAACGATTAATGAAGAATGGATTTTTCCAGTAAAATATTTTCATCTCATGATATATTGTAGTGTACACACCACAGAGGGAATGGCATGCTATTTTCTTAACATTTCAATAATAATAACCTCAATCAAGTCCCTGACAGTCTTAAATGCTTTCCTGGATTAAGGAAATCATGACTATGATTAAATTATGCCAACTCTTTTATTAAAGGCTGAAATAGTTTACATGGAGGTTGTCAGAAGGCTGATTATTCTTGGCACTTTTTTCAGAAACATTTTATCAGAGAGCCACAGCTGTCTGTTCCTTAATGAATGACATAGGCATTAAAACAGTCATGCAAATGAAATCCTTGTGCTTTGGCAACTATTTAATCTTATAAACTTTCCACATGTACAGAAAGCAAAAAGACCATGATTATATGATTATGCAATGAAGACAAGTGTTACTTTATTAAAAATTTCTCTCAGAAGTGTTCTGATAAAATGACCCCATCACATCCAGCTCCTGAGGTCATATGGTTCATATGGTTTTGTCAGGATGGGAATAAATATTTTTATAGGCTGTTATTTTGTTGTAGGAATATATAGACAGGTTTAAACTTAAGCAACACTGGTGCTGTGTATGTTTAGATGCCCCTGATGTAAGTGTATGCTGCAGTGTGCCTTTGTACACTAAATCCAGCTCTCCACAATTAAATGGAAATGTAATACATTAGATACTTTAGAATACTTTAGAATAAAGTGGATAGATGGGTTCACTGCCATGAATTACATAATTCCATAATAAAATTATTTATAAATAATTTTTACTTTAATTAATTAATTTATTTATTTGTGAAGTTCTTAGGTTCTTGTACATTTTGGAACTATTTTAAATAACTTTTTAACTTCATCATTTCATGTCATTTTATCCTTTGTTAGGGTTGCGGGAGTCATCCCAGCCAACTCTGGGTGAAGATAAGGTACATGAACAGCTTGCCAGAGCATCCCAAGGCCAACACATACACAGGCACTCAACCTCAGGGGCCATCAAGGATATACAAATGTGCGTGTCTTTGAACTGTGGGAAGAAACTGGAGCACGCAGAAGAAACCCACATTAGTATGCGGAGAACATGCAAACTCCACAGAAAAAAATCCTCGCCTGGCATGGGGTTCAAACCCAGGACCATCTTGCTAACCACTGCCACCACTTTTCATCTTTAATTTCTTATATCATTTTATGGCTAAGAACATAATAATTCATAACCCTTGGTTTACAGTGGGGCACGATGTACCTGCCGAAATGCCAAAAAGCGTTGCGCTCCAGGATTTGGATTGGAACACGATTGGGGTGCAAAAAGGAGGCAGGGTGCATCCAAGAGATGAAAGTTGAATCGTGTTTCCAAGTTAATCAAGATCCCTTTTGATGGCGCATCAAGGTCTGTTATGCTCTACTGCCCTATTTTACGATTCCCATGTTCTGTGGCAATAGGCGTCAAATCGTAATACATCGCAATAATCGCAGCAAAATTTTGGACAGTCAAAAATTTTGCCACAATTAGTGTGATTATCACGAATTCACAAATTTCCTCAAGACCATAATTCGATTCCACACCCCCCACTCTCCTCACAATTTTCTCAAATCGTGGAGATCGCGGACATCATGCCCCAGTGTAAACGCAGGGTAAAGAAACAAGCCCAGCAAGATGATAAGATTATCAAAAAAAAATAAAAAAATAAATAAAAAATAGAACTGCTTGTACTTTTGTTAAATTTGATAAGATAAAATAGCTTGTGATAAAGTAATTCCATTCCAGTAGTGAAATTATTTATTTAATATTAAACATGTTGGAAGTCAAACTAAATTTTGCTGAAAAATCTGTGAATATGTTCTAAACTCAATATTTTCCTTAATACTATTCTCCTCATACCTATTCTCATGCCTTTTAGTATATATACATTTGTAAGCCAACAGACAATGTTAAATACTACTTATTTTATTATTCCCAAATATTTTCAGTGTGACTAATAGACCTGCCTTTAACTTTAGCAATAGTGAATTGTGAAACTTCTGAATCATTCTAATTTTATTCAGTCTCAAGATGTTACTGAAAAAGACAAGCAAATGACACAAAGGAGTCACTACCCTTAGGATAGTATTCCTTCATTGCGTTCACATGCTCTGGCTAATATCACTAAACAGGCTTCAGTCTTTCTGTAAAGCTGACAGTTATTTGGTGAATCATATAAACACCCATGTATGACCTTGAAGTTTAGGTGAGTAATATACATACTCTGATTTTACCGAACTCTGTCTTCTAATGAAACTGGACTGGATCCAGATGTGGAACTATTAAGGTGTTTTGTGTCTGAAATCTATGTATGTATGTATGTATCTATCGATCTATCTAACTATCTATTTAAAGACCATACTGTCATTTATGCAAAGATATTACTCAGTAGCATTTTAATTTTATAGGATTAATTTATTTTCTGGCCGGCATGGTGGTGCAATGGTTAGCACTACTACCTCACAGCCAAAGCGTTCTCAGTTTGAACCCTGTGACCCAGGAGCGTTGCGGTGTGGAGTTTGCATGTGGGTTTCCTCTCACAGTCCAAAAACATGCAGATTAGGTCAACTGCCCTAAACTGCTCACAGGTGTGCATGTGAGTGTGAATAATTATTCTTCTCTGTGTTAGCTTGAGGTAGATTGGTGACCTGTTCAGAGTGTACCCCACCTCTCACCCAAAGTCAGCTTCCTCCATGACCCTAATGGAAAAGCACTATAGATTTTTGGTACAGATGGACTTTATTTTCTACAGTAGAGCTATAGATACTCTTTTAAAAGGACTTAATTCGATAGGTTTCACAGTTTAGACCTTTCTATAAAGTCCCAAGGTGGAATACAGTGTGATTCGGAGTTTTCAAAAATTTCATTGCTATATATCTATCTTACATCTTCTTATTTTCACCTCGTGCACATCTCAGAACACACATGTGAAATGTACAGGAAGTGAGTCATCAATGTGAAACAGTCTCTACAGGGGAATCATATCCTGACACTCAGGGGTTAATTGCATTGCTGCTGCTGATTATTCTCTTTAAGGGTCTGTTATACTTAGCAGTGGACTGCAATGAGGAAGTAACAACTCGCTGAATACCATGGTTTACCAGCCAGAATCAAGTATTCAAATGAGCCGTATGAAGCTATAAACCTGGCAGGCTATGACTATAGTTGGATTTTGTGACATTAGATTTCTCTCATCTCATTTTTCATACTAATGCTTCAGTTCATACAGGTGGCATTGGAACTGTGCAGGGGTGGTGGTCTGTCAAACAGGGAAAGCAAATTTTAGGCCTACATCATGAAATTTGTCCATTGTTGCATCATGTCATTTTTATGTAAATATAAATGTAAATATGTTCCAGTTATGTATGCCCTGTCAAAGTTAGCCATATTCGCAAAACCCAAACCCCCCACATCCTGACCTGGCCACTCCTCATAGAGCCCATCAGTTCTCCATTTACTGTATTACCTCAGTTTAGCTTCCTTGGTCATTACGTTTTTCAAGCATTTATCCAGTAAATGTCTAGCTTTGCTGCATTGGAAGCAGTGGTTATTCCGAGTGCCACAGGACTTCAGTGAAGCTGTGGGTTTTAGTGCCTCGATGATCTGTGAGAAATGATTATTTATTCTGATAGACTAACCATGATGTTGAATATGTTGTAGCACTCCCTGTGTAATATTGACGTAAATATAACAGTACATATTTGATGAAATCTTTAGTGGCATTTTAGGGGAGGCAGAGCATTTGCCACTGACTCTGCGGTGTTCCCTCATTACAGTTGCTAGCCTTATTAGCTATCACTCACAGTGATACACGCTTTAAATTGTCCTATGCTGTTTCCGGCTCACACTGTCCCAACTTACAATTAGTAAACACCACTAACCTCTTATCCTCCCTACTGTTTTTCCCCTTAGGACTGTGTCCTCTGAGTGCTCCACATATCCTACCAATCTAGTTGATTGAAGCCACGTGCTGCTAACATGGATGGGTGTTTTTTTCTTTTCATTCCATATACAGTTAATTACTGAATCCACTAAGTTATCTGGTTCTGCATCCCCTGGGATCTAGACAATTACTATAGCTGACAGGTCTAGCCTGTTCTGGAGTCTGCTAAGTTAGCTGTTTTCACATTTTTTTCTTTCTAGCAGGCATAGGGATAATAGACACTAGACTATGATGATGGGCAGGCATATTCGGATTTCCCTTGTAGGACTATCAGCTTTTCTTTACAGATTTCTGATAAAATTGAGCTCTTGGATAGAAGCATACATTATGATGATATATCAAAGACAGTGAGTCCACATCTTCATATGTAAATTTTCCTCTAAAAATAGTATGGAGACCATAGCGGAATTTACAGGCATTCACTACTCATCTGCCTTACCAGTTTTAGAGGTTCATGTTAGGTGTGTAGTGGTGCAAGGATGTGTGGTAGTTTAATACTTACATACAAAGGTACCATTCTGTGGCTGACGATGTAGGCTGGAAACACCCACTGCAGGTATGAGACAGAGGACATGCATATATCACACGAAGGCACATTTTCTTCTTCACCTCAATTAATGAGGTAATACAGTAAATGGAGCACTGATGATCACCATGGATGGTGTTATAGTTTTTCTTAGTTTTTTCCTGCTGTGCCGCACAGTAATATTCAGATGGTGATTGACATAGGAAAATGAAAAAAAGATGCCAGAATTAACAAATATATAACAAAAAAAAAAAAAAAAAAAAAAAAAAAAAAGAAAAAGAATAAAGAGTCCCTTAAAATATGAAGGGAAGGATCTCAAAGACAGACATGGTCAAAGGTATAATTCTGGGCATGAGCCAATGACTGCTAGCCACAAGGAAAAGAGCCAGTCTGCAGAATGGCCAGTTCATAGTATGAACAGACAGCTGAGTGTTACAGTAGAAAACAGAGGCCCCAATTTTATGAAAGGTGCTTCATAAAATTTGTAAATGTAGGAGTCCACTAGATTTTCTCAATTGCTTATTTTTTCACTGGCCAACTTAATGATGAAGGGAGGGGGTAGAATCCTCACAGACACTTCTTTATATCTTCTACACTGATGAACACCTGTGTACTGTACATACAAATTGTGTGTCGGTGGAAATGCACTAAGAGCTATAATTCAGCTCACAGTAACAGAATGCTTAGTTTGGGCAAATTATTGCACATAGGAAACATTGTACTCAACCAATTACTTTTGCATACCAAATGGATGGTTTATGGAAATAATCACTGCATACACTTACAGGAAATAAATAAGGATACAGAATAAAATGTAATATTGTGAGCACATCACATGAAACATCGCATCCCACTGGCACATCTTTTCAGTATAGTTCATCATTTATTTAGCATGGAAACTGGATTAATGACGGCATGTGTTTCCAGATTCCTGCTGCCACTAGAACATTGTGACCTTACTTTTTTTCTTTTGAGAGTGCAAATCCACAAATCTACAGTTTCATAATACAATGTGGCCAATTACAAAAGCAATGTGACAAAATAATTCCAAGAACGTTACATTTATGGCATTTGGCACATGCCTTTATCCAGAGTGACTCACATTTTTATCTTATTTATAGAACTGAGAAGTTGAGGGTTAAGGGAGGAGGAAGTTCAAGTTCAAGTTCTTTGGACACCTTTTAAGGAAGCAAGAGCTAACCAAATGCATCATGCAAGGCAAAGTTGAGGGCCAGAGGTACTGTGGGCGCCCAAGAAGAACTTGGATGGATGACATCAAAAACTGGGCCAGCATGAAGGAGAAAAGGCTCTCCCACCTTGCAGGAAACAGGGATAATTGGGAAAGAAGTGTTTTTTCTTGGGTGCACCAATGGCCTCCCTAGGCTATGGTTCTAATGATGATGACTGTAGGATTCAATATTGGCAGCTGGGTGGTACTGGAGCTTGAACTCTTGACTTTCTGATTAGTAACCCAGTGTTAACATCAAGACGTGCCATCATCTTTTTCATCTTCGTCTTTTTTCAATTTATTTTTAGCCATCAATAACATTAAAACTTGGCTTACCCAGCAGATAATTAACCAACAGAAAATACAATATTTCTCTACTCAAGAAAACTTTTTTCCAAATAGCAAATTTTTGCATTACTGTGCATGTGATCCCTATTGTGGATTGCATGACTCCCTAAAATCTTCTTAAACCACTTATAAAAGTTCTGGCATCCATTTTCACAGCCAAGTGTACAGATGAATGAAGATCTCCCAACTACTGAAGCCAAAAATAGAGCAGGAAAATACTTCAGCATGCCACAGCTGGGAATACAAAAAAGAGTAATCTGAAAATCTCGCCTCAGGCATCAGGGACTCCGGCAAATAAATAATGTGCAAAACTAACACAGTTGGTTCCTTTAGATTGAAGATTGAAAGGCAGAAAGAATTAAAAATGCTTAGCCAAGGAAGAAGTAGAAGACCTATTATGGCTTTAAGGACAGTTAAGGTATTTGAACAGATAAACCTATTGATGGCTTTAATCCGAGGGTTTCCTCATATCACTCATTTTCCACAAAGGAAAAATGAAGAACACATTACCTTCCCCTTGCTTTCTGGCTCCCTTCCAATCAATATGTACAGCATTGTCTATGAGTAGTTATTCATCCTGATCAAGGATATACAGTACATTAACTTAATAATATACTTAATATATTAAATATAATCTATAAATCTGTGAATGTCTTTCCTTTATATACTGGACCTCACAACTTTTACAAACTCCTGCTAGAGGTTGTTGCGACCCGATTTGATTTCCTCTGGCAGCTTCAATCCATTTCTGCATATTAATAGGGAACCTAGCAAATCTTTTGGGTTGGACCATAAAATGCTGTGGGTCCTGCACTGAAAAAGCAGGTCTGTAATATGCTGGCAGAATTTAAGTCAATCAAATTATCACTGAGAAGTAATACTCACAACTGAGAAGGGATGTGATCTTAACCCCTTCAACTCCCAGGACAGATCTGTGGGTGAATCTAGATTTATAATTCTCACTCCTATAACTATATACAGTATCCGTTCTTTTGATTTTCTTGTAGGTACTTGTAGTTTTTAGTTTATTTATTTTTTCTTATTCAGTTTAATTAGGTTTAAATTTTGTTCATAGTTCAAACAGTACCTGATATATTTCTTTGCTTATTGTAAGATGTTATAAAGTCATCCTGAAAATGTGACTGCAACCACATGAACTGAATAAACAAACAAAAACAACAACAAATTGAATAACTTTCAAGATTTCTTAAAGATAAAACATATATCTACTTACATATATAATTACAACTGAAGTAACTCAATTCCTGTCATTTGTGAATGGTGATAACTTACAATTCAGTTATAGCTGATCTACCTCTGATATCAAGGCTCTTAAGTGTAATTAGATATGCCTGTAAGAAACTGCTTTCACTGTAAATAATGGTAGGAAGCCACTTAAAATTGGAAGACGTTGGCAGAACAGCAGGCACTGCTTGTTAATGCAAATCTGATCTTATCACAAATTACAATAATACAATAAAAAAGGAGAATTATATGATTTACCAGGAAGGAAGGAAACCCAGCCTTAACTCTACCAGTTGTATCTTTTTATAAGACTTGAGTTGTGGAGTAAAGAGCATATTAGTTCTTTTCTTTTTTAGTTTGTTCAAAGGTTTTTTTCTTCTTTTTTTTTCTTCCATTTTTTTTTAATAAGGTAAGAGTTTCTTTGGCATAGACAGCATAGACGGAACTGTTAAGAAAACAAGAGAAGTGTGATGTGCCTTTAGGCAGGGTATACAATAGAGCTGGGTTTACACTCCGTGATCTCCATGATTCAGAGAAGCATGGAGCGCCACAATATATCACCATGCTTAGAGCATGATTGGGGCATAAATAGGAGGCAGGGTGCATCCAAGTGATGAAACATAAAGGAATCGTGATTCCAAGTTCAACAAGGTCCCCTACAATGCCCTATCAAGGTCTGTTTCACTTTATCTACGATTCCCACGTTCCATCATGACTGGCATCAAATCGTATTACATCTTAGCAACTTTTTTGAAATTTTGATACGATCAATGTGACAAATCCACCAAGTTCCCCCACGCTATTCACGATTCTCACAAATCATTGAGATTGCGGACATTGTTCCCCAGTGTTAACCCAGGGTTACACAATTTTCATGCTTCTAGTTATTCATAAAGAAACAGTCAGACAAACTACAAGATAGAAATTTTTAAAAGCTTAATAGAATTATTACGATGGTTGGCCGTAATGCAGGGCCCATTGAAAAATATACCCTCACTACTTATGGACTGTTTAATGTAGGGCTGTATGTAATGCATCTCATGGCCCACCTTGAGGGCTACTCAACAGTGATTCATGGTTATTTCTTCGACAAATTGGTGATGGTACCTATACCTGGGTAACAGACACTTTGTTCTTGAATTTTAAATATTTTTCCAAAAATCTAATTATGTCCCCTAGCCCAAGTCCTCCATCTCAAGTAAAGACAGCAAAATATACTACACTGTGTGGAGAAACATTTGGGTGAACTTCAAGAAAAAGCGGAAAAATGCTGCAACGGCAAATGCAGTAGATGTGCAAGAGAAGCCTTTCACAAGCTGTTAACCTGGTACCCCCAGGCCTTAAGAAACGTTCCAAAGAAATAAGGTAGACTACCAGTAGAAATTCTTAAGGGCAAAGATTATAAAGACTATATGAAGCGTTCGAGTTCATAAACAGTGCCATTGTTGTTTGACGGGGATACTGTGGCCTTCATGAAGAAAATCTTTGTTCAAGAATACCACTGACCTGGCATGACCATTGATGGATGGGGAAGAATGCTGTTACCTTCTTGCATTTGGAGGGTACTACTCAATTCAACCAGTCCAAATTAGGCATCACTACTCAGCACCCTATCATTTCTCTGATTGATGTGTTGCTGGCGGGTCCAGACTTGAACAGTAGCTTGCTAGGAGTCTCGATGTGATTCAGGTGTTAGCAAGTGAAGCATTTCCATCTGAGGTTTTCACAAAAGATTAGAAAAGCTTACACTTATACTCTGTATTAATAGAGTGCAGCCTTACCAGTGACAGTTTCACATTCAGTTATAGACATTTTACCCATAAAGGAACCACATAGGGGTTAGCACTTCCACCTCACAGTAAGAAGGCTCTGGGTTCAAGTCCTGGCCTCAGGCGTTTCTATGTGGAGTTTGTTTGTTCTCTCTGTGCTTACATGGCTTTCCTCTGAGTACTCCGGTTTCCTCTGACCATCCAAAGACATGCACATTAGGCTAATTTGCTGTTCCCAATTGCCCCTAGTTGTGGATATCAGCATGAATAGTTGTGTGTGTATGTTGCCCTGCAATGGTCTGACAAGCTGTTTAGGGTGTACCTCGCCTTCTCCCAGATACAGGGTCAGCCTCTACGTGACCCTAGTAGTAGGAGTAAGTGGTTCAGGAAATGAGTGAGTGAGGAGCCACAAAGGAATGCTTGACCTGTTGGACCTTGTAACTCCTATAATTTTCTAAGGAAAACTCTAAGAGAGTTTTACAGTATGAGAATATGTGGGGATGCCTTTCTACTGGTTAAAAAAAAGGCTGAATGAAATGGTTGGAGACATCCACTACTAAATGTCTTACAGTTCTGTGAGCCTCCACTCCATCCCGTAAGCCTCCACTACTACTTTTCTTTTATGCTCAGTGGAAAAAACAAACCCTTTCTCACATATGTCCATAAAAAAAACATTGCAGCGTGATAAAGCATAGCATATCATGTTGATTTAATTATGGGGAAGGTTAACATTGCTCATATAACAATCCACACAGCAGATAGGCATGAATAAGATGCTACAGTGCAGGCTGTAGAAGTTGAAAAGCTGATTGTGAGTGAGCTTAACAATAGGTTTGGATGTGCTTGGAATTCTACACTGACAGGGAAATGGTGTGAGAGTACAAGAGGCAGCCAAACACAACAAAAGGATGTGTAGTGTAGCTCAGAGGCAGTCAAGTAAAAAGAAACCAATATCCCATGTCACCAAAACCTTCGCCAATCCCCGACGGCAACGTCAGGAAGCTTAAAGAGTTGAAAGACTTGAGTGTTATGTTACGTTCATTCATTAGTCATTTTAGCACAATCATGAGAAAATGTCAGGATGTACTCTAACAATTTCCTTATTTATTATTTTCATAAATAAATATTTTTTTAAAATAATACAAGTTTTGTTTTCTACAGGACTAATTGAATTTGGGGAAAAAAATTATTATGGTTAAATACGAGATCCCTCAGTGCAATGATGTGGCCTTAAGCAGACAGAAATTACCTTCAGACCAGACAAAATCCATAAAACTGTGATGACTAATGAGGTTTCAACAAGTCCCATTTATCACCTTGACAGGGGATTATCAAGAGCCCTCCCTTGCTCCAGGTGCTGTGCACTGTGATCCTGATCCTCCTCATGAGTGTGGCAGTTCACTGCTAGCACCCAGAGTCATCACCAGGTTCTGTAGCCCACCTAGTTCACCAGGCTCTCTCAAGACATGGACACAAACACCAGTTCCTGGCACCCTTCACAAAGTATCATTATCTCCAGCTCACTCTCAAGATAGTCATGCACACCTGCCTCTCATTTCATATCATTAGAAGAGACTTTAAATGAACTGTTCAGACACACTCAGTTTGCAAGGCGATGTCAAACTCTATGGTTAGCTTATTAGTGTCAAGCCAATTTTGTTTTGTTCCCTACATATAGTCTGTGTTTGCTTTTCTGTGTGTGTATTATTGCCTAAATGTTGCCTAAATGTTGCGTTTTGGCAAGTTTTCTTCTGAAGTAGGGTCTACAGGCTGAATGTGGGTGTGCTTCATGTGGTCTTGGCCTGTGGAGCCTTCACATTAGTGGGCTGATTTTCTCTACCAACTGCTTCTCTAACAATACCCAAGGGTTTTTTTTGAGGGGAAAAAGACTGATTGGGTGGCCTCATATTGGTCAAAACTTTGCAGGTGCTCTGCCTGGAGGTCAACAATGTCATGCCCCTGCCAGAGCTCCACCAAAAGTCAACAAGCTGATCTCTAATGCCATTCTCCTGTCTCAGGTCAAAGAAGTGATCTCTGAAGCCACGCTCCCACCAAAGGTCAACAAGGCAACCTCAAATGTCAAGCTCCTTCCAGAGCTCCACTTAAAAGTCAACTAGGTGATTTCCAATGTCATGCTCCAGTCAAGGGTCAACGAGGCAAACATACCCATGACCAATGCCAAACCAATGTCCTTTCCCCACACCTAAGCGTAGGAACATGTCTATGTCTGAACCCATGTTCATGCCCTTGCCTGTAGCTGAGTTCATGCCCATGCCAGAGACTGATGAGGTGGTCTCCAGCAATGGCAGACTTGACAGTGCCAAGAACCAATATCCCCAGTATTATGTCCTCACCTATGCCTATTCCCGCATCCACACCTATATCAGAGACAGATGGGGTGATCTCCTCTGTCTGGGTGTTCTCCTGCAATGCAGTGGTCTCCTGCACCTCTACGACCCTCGCATCATGTCCATGTCATGTTCATACCTACACCCCAGTTAATGCTCATGCCAGAGGCCTATGAGGCAGTATGTAGTGTCAAGCTCACGGCCACATTCACACCTATGCCCAAGCACCCCTATGCCAAAGTCTTAAAACTACACCTGCACCCTCCATCTTTCTCTCCTTGTGTGTGTGTGTGTGTGTGTGTGTGTGTGTGTATGACAGGGAAAATTCAGAGATGCTCACCACGATTTTATTTACTTACTTTACTTAGTTGCCAATTAAAATGGAAAATAATGAGTGAAAGATTTACTGAATGACATGAGTGTTTCCCAAATTCAGAAGACCAAAGTAAATGGGAACCAATCTTGTTTTTATTGAAGTTCGGAGCAATGTACTTTTTGTTCAGAAGTAGGTTTCCAGCATCTTTAGCTGAGTTTTCGGTTCTGCTACAATCCTGACCTATAATATGGTAAAGTAATTGAGGGGTACTATGAGAATAAACAGATGTAATAGAAAGTATTAGATGCCTTTAATTTCTCCTGTGAACAATTTGTATGCTAAAAAAATAATAATAATCATCTCCAGTATGCTGTATGACGTTATCAAATCTCAAAAACACATAAATTATAACCCCCAGATAAATAAACAAATACATTTGAAGGAACTTGAAGATTATGTGTTGTATGTATGTAAATAAAGATTCAATAACATGTTAAAAAAAACTGATTATAAAGACTTCAAAACAACTTTCTTGTATGTTCACGTAGAACTTTTCTCACTTATTTGCCAAACTGTTTACTCTTACTCAGAGTCTCAGTGAACACTGGGCAAAGGTGGGGTGACGGCAGTCCATCACAAGGCCATTCACACCTAGGGGCAATTTGGAACTGCCAATTAAATTAATGTGCATGTCTTTGGACTGTGGAAAGAAACTGGACTACCTAGAAGAAACTGACACAAGCACTGGGAGAACATGCAAGCTTCACACAGTAACTGTGTACTATTAAGAACATAAAGCTCAAGTTTACTTATATTTGTGATACCTCAATTTCTGAAATCAACAAAAAGCTACAAGTGTTTGACCAAATTAAGGTTTATTAAAGAGAATATAAGAATGTAAGAATTCAGTTGCATACAGACAACCTATAGTTCAGTGGAGGTTTGATGACGGTTTGGTGCAAATATTCAGGATTTCAGCTCAGGATTCTACTGGATGGAAATATTTTTAAAAACACACACACACACACACACACACACACACACACACACACACACACACACACACACACACACACACACACA
>JAQMYF010000002.1:11932816-11950288 GCA_030014195.1 Neosilurus mollespiculum | reverse complement strand
CACACACACACACACACACACACACACACACACACACACACACACACACACACACACACACACACACACACACTCCCGCGTGCTCTCTCTAACTGTACCATTTCTGTGCTTTTTTCCAGGTACATATAAGACAAAAATAGTGCCAAAGCCAATTAAAATATTTAAGTTTAGAGGAAATTTCCTCCATTAAGCTCCTGCCCTGTTTGCCATAAACTGAGCTTCAAACGACAGTGAACATGGCTTGACCCTCACCAGCAAAGGAAGGGAGTGGTAATGGAAGGATATAGGAAAGCAGCCGCAGGAGCATAATGTGGTTCTTTATGTACCAATATAACATCTGCTTTCCCTTTAATATGCACTGATGAAATATGTTATGATGGTTCTCCATTGGACAGTCAATGTATGGCGAGAACTACAAATCATTCGGGTTATAAACTGAGCTCAGTTAATGTTTTTAGTACAATATATTATAATTCTATCTCTGACAAGGTAGTGCTTAGAATTTGAATGTGATTAATTTATATATCACAATCTACCTTATTATTCAGGGCCTTAATTGATTAGATGAAAAACAATGCATTGTGTTTTTTGCTGTAGCTTCTAATACTGACTTCTTGGAAAACTGACCTAAAACTTTTAACTATAGCAATGTTAAGAATAAAAATCCTCTGAGGGTATTAGAATTAAATGCACAGGCAGATTAAAAACTAAAAACAATCTCCAAGAGCACTTTTAACAGGCTTTATGCTGTATTATCCTTTATATTTTACCTCACACACTTGAAACGCAAACAAAAGTCATTGTTTACAGTCTTAGTGTGTGTCTATGTTTTATGTAATTGGTAAGTAATAAACATGACTTCTGTATCATTTACATCTGATAAAATATTACGTTTGCATGACCTCCAATTACAAGTAAGAGATTAGGAGAGTTAGAAAATGCTTCCTGTTTAAATGTAGACCTCCTGCAAGCCTGTACTTATTAACTCAGAAAACCATGACTCATGGATATTTCTGTTCATGCATAAATAAACATAATGTGTTTTTCCCACACACAAACATTTTAAGATGTTTATTTATACAGTTCAAGGAATCTAAGGAGTTATTTTCCAGTGTAAAATGTTTTTACTTGTAAATATTTAGTCACTCATGAGTGATCTGGGTTTCAGAAAGGAAAATTAATAATAATAATAATAATAATAATAATAATAATAATAATAATAATAATAATAATAATAATAATAATATTAATAATAATAATAACAATAATAATAATAATAATGGTGCCACAGTGGTTAGCATGTCCGCCTCACAGCAAGAAGGACCTGGGTGTGAGTCCCGGCCTCGTCTGTGACGTTTCTGTGTGGAGTTAACTGGAGTGGGTGATGTATGACAATCCACTGGCCCAGCTTATTCTGTTTTCTAAAGAGACACAAGCAGGTTCCACTATCCTATGTCTGACCAGGTAGTTATAGAAAGAAACTGTCAGAGGGGCCAAAGAGCAGCTGTTGTTAAGTGCAAAAATGCATGTGAGACAAATATTGGCTCCTCAACAAGTGACTAACTGATGTAATTACATGACATAGCTATAAATAAGTAAGTGCTGTCACGCTCGGTGTATTCATAAATTCCAGCCAGAAGTTTTAGTGTGGGTGGAAAACAATCAAACCCGTGCGAAAGGAAAGCAATTTCAAACAATTTGGTAATGGAATATTGAATTGTGCTCAGAGCCATTCTCATAAAACGCCAGACCACTATGCTTGTGTCAATGGTTAAGCAAATTCCAAGTTACAGAAGCCAAATGGCATAAAAATATTTCAAAACAATAAATTAAACTGATTGCTTTTTTAAATGATTACTAGAAGCTTTACTTAGTCCAAGCCATATCTGTCATGGGGAAAGAGAGAAAGTCTAATAGGCAGAGCTATATTATACTGGTTAACCAGCATTCTAACAAGAGAAAGACAAGGAGACTGTCAACTGGCACAAACAAAAATAAAGAGAAATATGCTGATATGTATAACTAAAAGAATTTAGCATAGCTCTACAGATCCTGTACTGAAGTCACAACCAGCAACAATATCCCAGTACATTATGCATCACATAACCAAATATGCTGAAAAAACACAACAGGAGGAGACATTGGATTTTTCACTACAGTCCTCTAGGGAACTATAACCATGTACTGCCATAGAATGCTTGGAATGTCCAGTCTTTATTTCCATGGGGTCAATATAGGAACTAAAGTAGACAAAGTAGTCATTGTTCCTTTTCCAGTGATCCCCATATCTTCATCCCCAACATCCAATGGATGGAACAAGCTTCTTCAAAAATAGGTATCCCTAGCTAATATATTACTGCATACTTACATAGAATGTGAAAAATAGGAATTTTTTCAAATGAATGTAACATAACCATATTATAAAGTATAATTTAAAAGTCATGGTCATATAAAATTTCTTTAATGTAGACAAACATTGACACATGCACTCTGCTGCTGCAGAACTGCTTTCTAAAGAGTTCTGTTATATGGCCACTATTAACAAGGGCATCAGTATCATTATGTGTTCAGATAGCTATAGTGATCAAAATGGCAAAGTCAACTGCACGCCAAGTCTGTGGGACATTAGAACATTGGACTGATTGTGTTTTTTCATTAGTTTACATTTACATTTGTTTATGTCATTGAGTGCATTCAAGTAAATGTACCCTTTATCAAGTCTTTTGGCTAACACTGTACATGGGTGGCCTTTTCAGTTGCATGTCAAATACACTAAGAGAATTGTTCTCCAAAGCTCCAACATGATACCTGGAATGAAGAACATTGGTGGGTGGTCTTCTATTAACCCAGCCAGCATACAGCTTAATTGAAAGCTACCATGATACCAATACAAGCTACAGAATACTTAAATACTCAAGACTACTGAGTGAACTTAACATTCTGGCATGTCTTTTGACTTTGTATTAACAAATGTTTTAGACTATCACAAATGAAAGAAATATACAAATATTTTTTAAAAGTCTTTTTACAAAGCACATTGTGGCTGTGATTGTAAATTGAAGTAAGAAAATTGAGCAAATTACATTTTAAATGTAAAATATTAAGTACATATGGCTACCTTTGATAATTATAACAGAGAACTAGCATTGTTTTTCAATATGTTTTTCCAGTTTCTGTAGAAACTGTACTCTAAACTGGTAAACTAAACTGGTAAACTAAAATCTGGAATCTTATCCAGCCCATCATTTATAATATTCCAAATTGTTGTTTAAATTGGAGGCAGCCGTGGCGTAATGCTTAGAGAAGCGGGTTGCTCAATGTTTACATGTATGTGTGCTCACTTTGGATGGGTTTGGATGGATGTGACCCTAATGGTATTAGGCAGGTTAGCAAATGAGTTTCTTATTTTCACTAAAAGCAAATTAGAAGCACACTTATATTTTTTGTGATTCCTGGCAAAATCTGTGAAGATTTAAGTCGGTATCAGGTGCACATTCTGATGTTATGCTCAAAGTCAACAAAAAAACCCCAAAATCAAATCAAATTCTGTGGCACGATCTAATGAAGAGAATTTGCAATTCTCACCATTTGCGCAAGAAAAATGGGTGCTTCTAGCAAAAGAACAACAGTTTAATAATTGTTTTAATTATTTGCATCTAGAAATATAAATAGAATTTGCCTACTGAAAGGATAAGTTAACGTTTTTGATCATTCGATTTAGCTCAGTTCAATTCAGTTTCATTTGTTTACTTCACATAGTAAACAAATTTGATTAAGAAATTAAATTTATAATTTTAAACATTCTCTGTAAATCCTCTACGCCTGTGATGACAGTGGGAAGTAAGTTCCTTACTGTAGATGACAGGAGGGAGAGACCTTGAGGGGAACCAGGCTCAAAAGGGAAACCAATGCTCATTTGGGTGACACCACATGAAACTAAAAAATGTGTAAGTTCTAACGTGTAGTTCTGAAGTCAAGTTTGTTATCTTATCAATGTAATGGTAATTATAGACCTACATTATTTTAGCAGTAGTGTTTATATGAACAGCAGTCTAAAGCTATTGTCACTGGTTCTGTGTTTTTTTGACCAAACATGGTTACACACCTTTATTTTTGCAGTCTGCCCCCACCCTGAACTAAATAAAATTTCCCAGCAATGGAAAGCAATATAAAAAAACAGCAAGCTGGCAGAGAGCATGTGGCTATAGATGACCTTTAACATGGGATTCCACTGTTGTTGATTGTGACCATTATGTAATTGAGAATAAACTAGACAAAAAAAATTGCCCAATACTCCACTTTGAGTACCTTTTGGAAAATAAGCTCCAAGTATGAATTTTCCAAAGCATCGTAAAGTTCATCTTAGTGAGACACAACATTGGAAAATTATCCCCAGAGTTGTTGGCAGACATCAAACCACAATCAATCATTTCCATTTAAATGATTATCCCACTGTGAGGTTTCTTTTGGGGATTCTGTGCTTTTGAACAGATTGACATTAAACAGAACAACATGTATAAATGATCTTAAAGCCTCTTTCATTGTAGTCATCCAGTGAAGACTATTATAAACATATGAGTAGTAGTGCGTTAATGTAAAATAAAATGAAAATCCAGTAAAATGCATGGAATTCAATTGCAGGACATTATTAAAATGAACATGTTTAGTTCATATTTCACTGTCCTCATGAGCAAATGTAATGTCAATTAATTTAAACTATTTATGAAACAATCTGAGTGGCATAGTGGTTAACACTTTTGCATCACACTAAGGTCCTGGGTTTCCCAAACACCTCATAGAAACACCTGAGTCAGGGACTCAAACCCAAAACCTTCTTGCTGTGAGCCAGTCATGCTGTTTGTCAGCTCAAGCCATTCATTCATTCATTCGTTCATTTTCAAAGAAGGGTCATGGGGAGGCTGGCGCCTATCTCAGCCGACTCTGGGCGAACGTGGGGTATACTGTGAACAGCTCACCAGGCCATTGCAGGGCCAACACACGTTTAACCTTTCACACTCACACTCACACCTTGGAGGGATTTGGAAGCCAAATAGCCTCATGTGCATGTTTTTGGACTGTGGGAGGAAATGGGAGTACCCAAAGGAAACCCACACAAGCACAGGGAGAACATGTTAACTCCACACAGAAATGCCCCGAGCCTGGGAATTGAACCTGGGACCTTCTTGCTGTGCGGCAAAAGTGCTAACCACTGTGTCATCGTGCCGCCCAGTGCAAACTGGTTAAACATTTTCTTCTAACATCGTCTAGAGACTATTGTGTGTGAAAATCTTAGGAGTTTTGCAGCCTATAAAATGGTCTAAACTAGCGAATCTGGCAACAGCAAGCATGTCACAGTCAATGTCTCTGTGGTTTAATTAAAATAATAGCATTTCTATTCTAGATCTGAAGGGTTCATTTGCATAGTTGGGGTATTTGGATGCAGGACAAACTGAACTGACATGAACTGAGGCCTTTAATAAGCAGTTTATTAGTATAAAGTACAAATTTACTTTAATTTAATGAGTCTATAAGTACAAGTGATAGACTTTGAGAAGCCTTCACTACTAAAAAGAATTTCCTCCAAGGCTAAGGAAATGTCTGAGTTTCTATTATCTTCCTACAGCATGCCCGTGAGAGACCACAACAGTGACATCATTTTCCTAATCTATGTCAGCCAGTGCTTTCTATAGAGGCCAGATGAAAAACCTGACACAATCCAGCTTCATGATAGGAGCTGCAGCTTATTCAGATGCCAAGACACCAGTGGTCTAATCAGGACCACACAGATAGGACTGTATTTATCTAATGAACTTGAAGGTTAGCAGTTCCTTTTGATCCGCTTTACTCTGAGAAGCAATTACTGCAGAGCTCTGCTCAAGAACTGAGGAGGTAACGGGGAGCTGCCTAAATATTTATCGACATAGTGTGTGGAAATGTGTTTTAAAAGCAGTGCCAGCTAGAGCCATGGGCAGAGACAACTTATGTAACATTATCAAGTGTCTGGCTATCCTCTTTGATAGAGAAGAGATTGCTCCTAAAACACAATTTTACTTTTCAGAGAAAGCAAGAATCGTTAAAATGATCCCTTACATGGTTTTTGGCTGCTTTGATCTCTTGATATATAAGTCATATGGATTCAAGAATTACATGGTTTGTCTACAAAGGCACATTTAAGATCTGTGGGTTTTTGTTTACACCCTAAAATTAATAATTGCCATTGATGTACCTTAAGATGATTATACAGACTATGTAGCTTAAGCAAGGCAGTTACCTCCCCTGGCCACCAACCATTACCAAAACTGTGGGTCTCTAATTTGTCAAATGGGGTGTGAGTCATGTAATACTTTATCATACTACTCATCATACATTAGTGTTATTACGTAGTATTTTTTAGTAGTTCGCTAGCTAGCTGTGCATGCTGGAAGACAATGTGAGAGACTCAGAAATGAATAGCAGGGCAGATCTATGCCCAAGATAGTGTTGGTTCAAAGGTCAGAAAAAAAATAATTGGTTAACTATCGCGGATGTCCTGGCGAACTGTCCAGGGTGTACCTCGTCTTCGCCCAGAGTCGGCTGAGATGGGCGCCAACCTCCCCACTATCCTAATTAGGATTAAGCAGTTCAGAAAATGAATGGATGATAGATGAACTATTGTAGTGTGACAAGGTGAGCTAGCTGAGATAAAGAGACTATACTGTACTGCTGGTTTTCAATGAAACCATCTCAGGGTGTTTGTTCAAAACTGGATTTGGGGGATCTGGCTTAGTTTGACAGAGCATACATAAGAATTTACTGTACACATAATAGCATGATGCAATAATTTGATAAATGTAATGATGAAGGCCTAAAATGTACTTCCCCTGTTTGACAGACCACCCGCCATCACTGTTTAAATGTCATAGTAAAAGTTTCCACAAACCAATCGGTTTGGGTTGGTAAGCACTGGCTCAGATTGCTTTCATTCCAAGAAATCTGTTAAGTCCACCTAGTAAATATTGTTCTTATTCAGGAAGTGATACACAGCCTTAGACAGACCACAAGGCCTAATAGGAAGCAATACCCTCATGCTTAGAAGCCTAATAGCCTGACGTGATCCACAGCAATTTTTAAAGAGATCTGAATAAAGGAAAGATGGGACAAAGTTATGTTTGGTATGGCTGGCAGATACACCAGCTGCTATTCATGGCATGACGCACATCATCACAAATGTGGACGCATAATGGATTACTCAAGTCTGAATAAACTGGTCTCAAAAGTAACAGGTGGGCTGCTGGCTAGACTTAGGGAATATTTATCTTTAATCCAATAAAATACCTATGTTGTATGAAAGAATGGTGTAGGGTATCTAATTTCCTCCAAAGTCAATATTCATGTGGTGAAACAATAAAGCAATCTTCCAGACAGGACAGCACATTGATAGACATATTCCTTCACAGATGCTCTGTCACTTAATGCTAGAAGCACAGGATATTTTGTCATACCTTACGCTGCAACAAAGCCACAAAGAATGCACTGCGGAAGTATTCCTGAGCGAGCCCACTCACCAAAAACAGATGGAAAGGCACGTTGCATGAGAGATACCCAAAACAACTAGGAGGTATTTATATCACAGTCAGAAACAAACACTTAGAAAGAAATCTGTATAAATTTAATCTGTCAAATATCAAGCACACACATTTTTTCCAGTGTGTGTGCCCCCTCCAAACCCCATGGATTAGCCATACATGTTGTGGAGGCACGAGCAGGATGTGGATTTGAGACACTTAAAAAGAATGGATTATCCTGACTGGTTGTTTTGTTTGTGGTTTTTGTTTGGATGGAAATTCAGTTGCAACCCAGGGAAATCATAATCTCTTTAATCTCTCATAATCTATAATAATCTCTCAATCACTCGTATTTCAATAAAGATAATGTTGCTTGTCAGGATCTCCCCGTGCTTGCGTAGGTTTCCTCTGGGTACTCTGGTTTCCTCCTACAGCTCAAAGATTTACATTTACATTTATCATCCGGCGTGGGGCTGGTGGCGTTGTGCTTAGGGTGCTGGGCTCATGATCAGGAGGTTCGAATCCCCTTTAGGACCCCCTGTGTGCAAGGTCTACACTAGGCTCGGATGTAAAAGCCCAATAGACTTACCTTACCTTTATCATCTGGCAGACACCCATATTCAGAGTGCCTTACATTTGATCTCATTTATATAACTTAGCAGTTGAGTCTGCTAGCAGTTGAGCTGAGTGTTGTCTTATAATTGACTGGCAAGCTGTTTAGGGTGTAATCCACCTTTACCCATAGTCGGCTGATATAGGCTTCAGCCTCCCCGGAGCCCTAGTAGGATTAAGCGGTTCTGCAAATGAATGAATAATGTTGCTTGTATTAATTCAAATACATTGAATTTGTTTGATTACAGGTGAAGACAAACAACTCCAACTGGTTTGACAGCTGCAGTCACTATCACTTGAAAACTATTAAAGTGAAGAAGAGGCTACAAAGTAACTGCAGTGCACTTAAGTGATTGTTATGGATATGGTAAAGGTTCAGCAGAGGTTGGTAAGACATTTCATAATTACTTTCAGGCAAGTTAAGAGGTATAGTATTATTCTGTTTATACAGTCCTTAGACCTGTAGACCAAACCTTGAAAGGTCACAATTCGGCAGTCTGTGACGTTGGCCTAGCTAATAAAAAAAGCATTGACTTTTCACTGCCTAATCACTTAATGGAAACTAGTCTATCAAATTCCGCATTGTGCTTTAGCCACATGCGTAAATGTTTGCATTAATACTATTTACAAGACTCAGACTTACTGACTATAAGACTCAAGTTCAAACAACACTCCTAAACTGGGTTGTGCGCTTAAGACTCAAAGGGACATCAGTGGACAAAGAGCAGAACCAAACCATCTCTGTCTCGCTCCTATGGTTTACACTCCTTTTTTTTTGGAGATCTGATTAGTATGCTACAGTCATGGTCTGCAGCTTAAGCCATAAAATGAAAATGTGTCAAGGAGAAAAGGAATCCAGAAAGAGGTCAAAGGTCAGTGAGCCTTTGTCAATGTCAATGAAACATTACCCTGTAGGAGCTTGTCTAATGTACCATGAGTATTTGGTTTAGATTTTGTGAACTTATGTGACTTTAGTGAACACGATATCATACGGCTTTTCTTTAGCCACTTCAATACTGATGTTATTGACTTCAATGGCTTCCTTTCCTTGCAAAGTATGAAATGACTCAAGTACATTGTTCTGCCTTTTAATTCAATCATTTTATTAATTTATTATCTGTACTGCTTATGCTTTTAGGGTCACTAGGAAGCTGGAGCCAATCCCAGCTGTCTCTGGGCAAAAGGCAGAGTACACCCTGAACAGCTCATCAGTACATTAAACGGCCAACACTGACACAAACATCCATTCACATTCACACGCACACCGAGAGACAAAACAGAGTAGCCAATTAAGTTAACATGCATGTCTTTGGACTGTGGAAGCAAACCTAAGCATCTGGAGAAAATCCACACAAGCACAGGGAGAACATGCAAACCCCATACAAAAGGCCCTTGCTGAGAACACTCCAAAATGGGTTTCTTAAGCAGTACAGTAGAGTAACTCTGTTTGGTTTTTCTGTCTGGATCATAACTCCTCAGTTAAAGAACAAGAAGAGATGTCATCTTCCGACACAAATTCCACATAGACATGAAAAGATTTTTGGATTTCTGATAAGGTGTCGGGCCGAATCCTGAAATCATGCGCCGACCAGCTGGCAGGAGTTCTCCTGGACATTTTCAACCTGTCCCTATAGGAAGTACTGCTCTATGGAGGATGCTGTCTCGCTAACACTCCACACAGCCATGACCCACCTGGAGCAACCTAACACTTATGTTAGGATGTTATTCGTGGACTTTAGCTTTCAACACTGTTCTCTTGGAGAAGTCGGTACTAAAGCTCTACAACCTGGGACTGTCAGCTTCACTGTGTTCCTGGATCAGAGACTTTCTCACCAACCAAAGTGGTGAGGATAGGGAACTCTACATCTTCCACTGTGATTATGAACACTGGAACACCGCAGGGCTGTGTGCTAAGCCCGGCCCTATTCAGCCTTTTCACACATGACTATTCTGCTGCAGATGTAGGCCAACACCTATGTGGTGGGTCGGTGATATATTGGATAACGATGAGACCCACTACAGAGAGGAGATCCAGCAACTGATAAACTGCTGTTCAACCAAAAATCTAAGTCTGAACACCAGCAAGACCAAGGAGGTCATAGTGGACTACAGGAGGACCAGGAAGACAGAGCACACTCCTCTTTGCATTCATGGGGAAGTGGTGGAGCGTGTGGACAATTCCTGGGTGTTCACATTTTATCTGACCTGTGCTGGTCTATCAACACTTCACATCTTGTGAAGAAGGCCCAACAACGGCTTTTCTTCCTCAGGAAGTTAAAACGTACTGGACTCTCCCCTCAGCTGCTCAAGAACTTCTACAGCACTATAATAGAAAGCATACTCTGTCTCAGTGCAACGGTGTGGTATGGCAGCTGTACTGCAAAGGACAGAAAGGACTTGGCCCGGGTGGTGAGAACTGCTCAAGGGATCGTGGGATGCCGCCTACCAGATCTGGATACAATATATGCTGTCCGGGCCCAGAAGAAGGCCAGCCACATTGTGGCGGATCCCACCCACCCTAGAAATGGACTGTTTGTACCTCTTCCTTTAGGAAAGCGGTACAGAAACATTAAGACCAGCACAACCAGACTCAAAAACAGCTTCTTCCCCAGAGCTCTGAAAGCCATCATCCCTCACCCCCAACTACCTCGCAGTCACACTCACACATGCAGTCTCCTTCCACAGTCACATACACACTCCCTAACACACACACACATCCAGACCCCCAACCCCCGGCTGACTCACACACAGAAAACAGCACTCTGTAAAAGGACATTAAATCCACAAACTCTGTGACTGTCTTACATTCCTGCACTGCCACACTTTACTTCATTTAAATTTAGATTTACACCCTGGCATATAACCACATTGCTACTGCAATTTTTCTATTTCTTTATTTCATCTCTTAGTGCCTTCAATGTACATACTGTATATCCCATTTGCTGCTGCTGCTATTTATCTATTAATCTATTTCATTTCATAGTACCTTCAATGTACATACTGTATATCTCAGTGCTCAATTTTTATTCACAGGTGTTTATAGTCTGCTCTTGACAGTGTTAATTGCAGTTTATTGCCTTGATTGTACCTTTTTTTTTTTTTTTTTTAATTGAGAGCCTCATACAAAATTCCGTTATGTGTGAACATAATGACAATAAAAGAATCTTGAATTGAATTGAATATAATTTGCTTAGGAACAATACAACCGTAGAGTGAGTAAGTTCCAGTTCAAGTTTTGATACTGACCTTTTCCGTTAAATTTTAGTTATATAACCAATTTAAAGATTATGCAACCATGGTAACTATATTTTGTAAGATGAAGACATTGATTTCATACCTTTTGCCAATATTATTTGCATCCAATGTTACTGTGAGCAAACATAAGATTCTGTCCATTATTTTCATTATTTGGAATAGAAAATACAGTAAGCGTGCAAAGGACTGGGTGACTATTAACCTGATTCTAAACATGGCAAAAACATGAGCAGATTTATTTAAATTTCATGCAAAAATATAAAATATAAAATATGGCCCCAGGACAAAGATTTAAGACAACTGTGATTCTTTACAGTTTATTAAGTAAACTGTTAATAAACATGTGTCATGGTAAAGAAAGAAGGAAAAAGAAATCCTTGGATATTATATAAATTCATGATGTGAATCAGAAGAAAAAAGACCTTTACTCTACATTTCTAATTTCATAACATAAATTTTGGCAGCAAATATAACAGATGGAAATGGCTTATAAAGAAGATGGATGTGCAACAAAAACCTTCCCAAAAGTGAACTATGATGAGATATAATGTTGCAGAGTTGGTTGGGTGCCAATATCTGGACTCATACAGCTCATATGTCAACTTCCAGGTTATTTTAGTGAAAAATCATGCTACTCTTGCTTAGAGATTAAAAATGACTCATAGCTGGATCAAACGAGTGGATAATTATCCTAATCAGTCCTCCAGATGTATACAAAAGTAGTTCATGTGCAACAGAATCAAGCTTTTGAAATAATTATCTGTTTCCATTGACTGAAAAGCCAGATGAGATTTGGAGGAAGCCATAAGCAAAGACCTGAGGGTTTGGAGGCATTTGGAGTGATCACAGTTGCTATTCCACATGTTGGGACTCTACATTTTAAGAGAAGCCTTTGTCCTTCATTATTTTATTCTTATAAGTTGTATTATAAATCAAACATTAGACTAAGACCTACACAGGACTGACAGATGAGCTACCTCTGAGAAATTTTGTATAGGTTTGTAGCTATACTGTTATCTAAGTATGTTGTTGATAGATTTTATAGTGTTCAGGCCACAAGGTGTCCTGTTAAATATCATGTAGAAAGCTTTGTATGCAAATAATGGAAAGCAATTTGAATGCAATTTTATATGGCTGCTGAAATTTACCTGCCCCATAACCTACTTCAGATCAGAATACATTTGTATAATGGCTCTAAAACTCGTGGTGTCTGGCTTTTGCTCCATCAAAAGACCTTTACTAAAAACAAAAACTGAAATAATTTAAAAGTTTTATTGACAGCGTTATCCAACATTAAGAGTATTTTAAATATGCAAACTGCAAACTATGTGTTGAGCAGACCTGATTTTTGGATTGAACACTTGTTTTTGAATAAAGACAACAGTGATATAGAATTAAAATTATATTTTATTCTTCTGCTTGGTGCAAGTGGGTAGGACTTTTTGTGCCCACATTCGGTAGAATGTGTCAGTTGGACTCACTAACATTTTCCAAAACTGCTCACAGAGTGCCAGTGCTCTAACACACCCTGTTACCAAAGCAATCCCTTTGTAAATGAGATAAGTCAAGGAAGGTGTTTTAAAAATAGACAGAATATGAAAAAGTGCAGTAAAGATTTAAGAAACACTTATGTATGTCCCATGTTTATACACACAAATGTAAACCTCATCGCTGCTCTTGTGAGGTGAATGCCAAAAGCCTTTCACGGCAGAAAGAGATGTGCAAGTCACAAGGCTTGCCAGAAGGAACAGCTGCATTGTCCATCTTTGCCACTGGTTTCTTTGCAACACTTACTTTACTTTTATTGGCTAGTAAAAGCCTTGCACATAGTCATCTCACCCACAGGTCAAATTATGTTTCTCTTACAAGCGATCCAGAAAGTCAAGCCTTCATGTTTAATGGAAGACTGAGGTTCCATAAGTTCCCATATTTTAAAAGATGGCCCTGTTATTTTTCATGTATGGGAAATGAGTGAGGATTCCAATGCTAAGATGGTCGAATGGTAAAACAGCCATCACAATTAATTTAGTTAACTACATTTTCTTTAGCTAAGGACAAAGGTAGCACACCTTTTCAGAGACATGTTATATCTATATCCACGTCGATATTAGACTGGCTGGTGGTTTACCCAGTAATAAGCTGCTCTGACAGGCTGGGAGTTGCTCTTATCTTCCCTGTGACTGTGTGAGAATATAAGACTAGCCCTACAGCCATTACCTGTGCGTTTATTATCTCAGGCTATAGTATAATTATTCCCCCTACCTGATCTGATGCCCTGTAGGTAAATTAAATGTGAAGATAAATAAATGGGGTACATTTAAGTAGATGTAGTGATATGTTAGATCAGAGGTCATCAAACCTGTTCCTGGAGTCTACCTTCCACCAGGTTTTATTCCTAACCAAAATCTAACACACCTCTTTTAGCTGATCAAAGAATTCTTAAGACAATGATTAGAGTGTCAAGTGAGCATGATATGGGTTGGAACCACAGGGTAGTAGATCTCAAGGAATAGAGTTGGTGACCAATGCATTTGTTCAACGTTTCTCAAAATTTTGGTGCCCAAAAATGTCTTTTATTGTGAAATAATGTTTGTGGACCCTCTCAGTACAGATTTTTTAATGAACAATTTCTGACTATTCATATTCAGTTGGTTCATTAACCAATAATATTTGATTAATATGATTTGAGTGCAATAATATTTTAATATTAGGACCAGTGGGTTGCATTTCTTTCACTTACATTTTCAGCTTATAGATAAAAGTCTGCTGTAATTTCTAAGAGAAACACTGCATGAATTTTTCTTTCTAATATTGTCATAAATCAATAGCAAAGTTCAACTCAAAATAAGTAAAATCATTAATTTCCTTAATTTCAGTCCACATATTTTTTTTTCTCCTAACACTGTTGAGATGCACTCCAAATAAAGAATGATACTGCATTGGCACAGGCATTGTTAAGCTGCCTTTTGACACTTAGTTATGAGCTCTTAATCTGATATGGGTAACAGGTGATACTGGCCCAAAAAGTATGTACTGGCCCTAGTGAACCAGAGGACTCTTTGTATATTCAGACAAAGGGCATCTTTGTGTGACAGGAGCAGTGAAGAGCCCTTTGATAGAACAACTTCCCTAGGCATTATTGGTCTGTGTTCATAAAAAGGAATGTAAACCTGGAAAATGAACATAACTAATAAGACAGACATATGGAGTTAAGGTTCAGCTGCTGATAGACATGTTCAGATTCGTATGTTCTCTTTCTTCAATGAAATCAAATACCAATAGTCTGGGAATGCAGGTGGGCTTCCCCTGTACCACTGAGCTAGTGGAATTTACCTTCTCATTTTACAGTAAATTTTTGATGATGATGATGATGATGGTGGTGGTGGTGGTGGTGATGACGATGTTGATGATAATGATAGTTATGGTGAACTATTCCATAAATCGTTCAACAATTTTAAAGTATAATGACTGTAATTAATTTCCAGCTATTGTCAAACAACATCAAAGTAACAATATTATACTTCCCCAAGAACTATTTTTTATTTATTCTTTAAACGCATGTCTTTAAACCGTGTGAGGAAACCAGAGTACCCAAAGGAAACTCATGCATGGGAAAAAGCATACAAACTCCACACAGAAACCCCAGGATTCCAACCTTCTTGCTGTGAGTCGGACATGCTAATCATTACACCACCATGCCACCCATATACATACATACATACATACACACACACACACACACACACACACACACACACACACACACACACTCATTTATATCTATCTATCTATATAAGTAGCATATTTTATTTTGTGTCTACAGTGATGTCGTGTAATATATACAGTAATCATTAAAGCAGCTCTGCTTAATCATGAACTGTCTGTGTGTCCTCCCCGGGGGGTCCACTGGTAGATGAAATTATAGCTTATAAGGGGCTGGTAATGATAGTTTCACAAGACTTATCTGGCAGTCAAAGTGGTTGGGCTTTCAGTAAGAGACATGACCCAGTGAGATAGGTATACACACAAACCTCAGCACTTCAACATTGCAGAAAGGCACTTCAAGATTATATTTTTACCTACAAGAATGAAGAACAGCTTATAAACTATTAACTTCAGAGATCCCCTGCAGTGTGGTTAGCTTGAATTAATTCAGTGGCATAGTTAGAAGCAAGAGAAAAATCATTAAATTCAGGAAATCATTAGTCTATAGTGAGGGAAAAGAAAAATGCAGGTGGTCAAAGTCTGTTAAAAATAACAACAACAACACTTCAAAAGATTAATGGTGTCATAACTTCAAAAGAAACACACATCACTGCTACGATTTAGCTTGAAAAAAGGTGCAGTGAATATTTAAATAGAAATCGGACCTCTGTAATTGGATAGACTTGTGACTTTCAGAGAGACATATCTGTAGACATGAACATGAGTTTGAAAAACCACTGATACTCTGAATAAGTATAATTTTTGAAATATTTAAATCACTATAATTACAGTCTTTGTCTTTAATATGGTCATAGGCTCAGCATTTGTAAAAGCTTTCTCTCTGTTTTAATGTCTGAAGCCTGCTAGTAAATAGAATGGTAATGACTGAAAAAACCTCCTGTATATTTGTATGTTAACCAGTTGAGACTGTATTAGTTTATGTATTTATTTATTTATATAAATGAAGCGCTACCAACCAAGCAGGAGCCACACATGAGAGTTAACTGAAAATGAAGATCATTTGATTTAAACAGGTAGAAGGCGTGGCTCCTGCTTGGATGGAATGAAAACCAACACCCACACCAGCCCTTTTTGGTCAAAGTTAAATATCCCTGATAGAAATGTTCTTTATATTGAACTGAGGCTGTTTTAAGATTAGGTACAAATTCGAGGTACTTCTAAAGTACTGTATAGAGGTCGTTTTCTTGCATCAAAATAAAAGAGAGAAAGATTGTCCTTTAATGCATAGTATCAACTCGACAATAAACAAACAAACAAACAAACAAACAAACAAACAAACAAAACTCCAGATTCTTAGAAGCACACTGTAAATTTATGCTTTTTAAATAAAAACATATTGTAAGTAAGAAAATGATTACAGTTCAATATAGATTGAAAACATGCCTCACCTTCTGAGAAACTGGTTGAAAATAAGCAGCTATGGGCAAGTTTCTTGTTATCTGGCCATAAATGAAAGTTGCCATAGATCAGTCTGTCAGAGGTTTTTTATAGAGTTTATCAGAGTATTTTGCTTCAAAAAGAAATAACTCACATTAAACAAAAGCCAGCAGCTTAACTGCAGATTTTTAAATAAATGAGTCTCTGTTTATTAAGTAGTCTACATTGCAACTACGATGAAGAAAATGGAAATAAATTTGAAATATATTTAACTTTCATGATCAAAAGGATTTGTTTATATGATGTGCTGTAGACAAGCATGCTTCTGGGTTGCAGTTTGCACATCATTTGTATATATTGTGATCTTCAATCACAATCTGTTTAACTTGGTGGGGCCAGTGGTGTAGTGGTTATGGTGTTTGGCCCTTGACTGAGAGGTTATGGGTTCAAATCCCCATTAGACCCCCACCATGCTAAGGGTCAAGGTCTTAACCACAAGTGTGCCTCTGTCCACCCAGTAGTACAAACGGGCACCTGTGATGGAATAGTGTCCCATCCAGGAGTAGTAAAAAACCCAACAAACTTAACTTTCCTTACTTAACACAAAGGTTTTAGATGTTTTACATGGTAATCACAAAGAAAGAATAGGTAAAGCACTACAAGCATTACAGCCAGTATATTGATCAAAAAATCTTTATGTATCTTTATGAACATTTGATATATTCCCCTTCTCAAGTTCTCAACAATATCACATGCCTGTATGTGCTTTTATCTAGTGTAACTTACGAATACTCTCCCACTAAAACCCTTAAGAAAAGAATTATAGGAATGTTTTTAGTGACATTTTTTATCTGATTCAATATAACAAAATATGTAGTGCAGTCCCCCAGTGCAGCTAACTGGGTTATCAAATGCCGGCCATGTCTCTCACTGTCTATGGTGAGAGGCATGTAAAAGA
>JAQMYF010000002.1:11881691-11896597 GCA_030014195.1 Neosilurus mollespiculum | reverse complement strand
TATATATATCTGTGTGTGTGTGTGTGTATAGTCTTTATCGATGATGAGGCTAGTAGCAAAAGGGTGGAATTTGAATTCATCTTAACTTTTAGTGTCAGCGTAACTCAATGGCCATCATATTATCTCGTCTCAAGGCAAAATCTCTAAAATGTATCACTGAAGCAAGTGCTGACCCTGAAGTTTCTCAGCACCAAAACCTGGAATGTACTTCTCTGGCCAAGTCAGTCACCCAGCATGAATCTCAGTGATCATGGATTTAATTTATTTTAAAAGTTTCAAAAATAGACTGCACTGTTTGTAATGAGTCTAATGGTGAGGCCTTAGGCAACCATTGTTACTTAAGTATGAGCACATGGAAAAAAGCCATGTGGTGTATTTTCCGGACAGGGTCAAACACACCACAAAGAGGAGGCTATGTTCTTAGTAACAAATTACTACAGTCATAAAAAACCCTTTCATTAATTAAGAACCTGTGTGCCAAAGAAGACACATTCCACTTAAGAGTATCCTAGAAAAATCCACGCAGATGTTAATGATGCCCAGTTCCAAGAACGCAAAAAGACAAACTAAGACCTGAAGAGACTACATTTGCAACTGCTTCAATACAGCTTATTAAAATTTTCACTTTCAACATTTCACACAAATATGTAGGTTAACAAGTAACCATATGAATGTTAAACTGCTTAAATGTAAGGCTAATATAATTTTATTTTTTCATTTTTATTTATTTATTTATTTATTGAAATATCAGTAGTCATGTTCTTCATCTTCCAGCCCCTCTCGAGATGGGTGGTTCCAGAGCCCAAGCTATGTGTTGAGGTGAGCCCGACTATATCTAATTGGTATCTCTCAACCTCGTGCTCCAGCTTAAGCTTCTTCCCCGCCAGAGAGGTGCCATTCCATGTCCCAAAACCAGAGTCAGTAGCCAAGGATCACTCCTTAGGCTGCCACCCG
The DNA here is from genome assembly GCA_030014195.1 of Neosilurus mollespiculum. Lineage (NCBI taxonomy): Eukaryota > Metazoa > Chordata > Actinopteri > Siluriformes > Plotosidae > Neosilurus > Neosilurus mollespiculum. The sequence goes on along the minus strand of JAQMYF010000002.1, from coordinate 11,895,643 downwards.
GATCACACTGCCCCCGACCCCAGTAGCCCCCCCACAGGTGGTGGGTCCATGGGAGGGCGGACCCATGTCTTCTCTTCAGTCTGGGCCCAGCCGAGCTCCATAGGCAGAAGCCTGACCACCATGCACTCGCCTTCTAACGCCTCCCCAGGCCTGGCTCCAGAGGGGGAACCTGGTAACTCGTATCTCGGGCAAGGGAGACTGTGTCCTTGAATTAGTCCTACTCATAGAGGTCTTCTGAACCTTCGGAAGGGTGTGATTGGTAGGTACGGCCTCTCTGATCTGAACCCTAATAGTGTTTCGTTGTTGGACTTCTGTGCTCGTCATGGTTTGTCCATCACAAACACCTTGTTTGAACATAAGGGTGTCTGTAAGTGCACTTGGCACCAGGACACCCTAGGTCAACTTTGTATTCATGTCATAGGACTTGCTGCCGCATGTTCTGGACACTTGGGAGAAAAGAGGAGATTATCACCTGGTTGTGAGCTGGCTTAGATGGCGGGGAGGCTGCCCTCCAGATCTGGGAGACCCAAGCATGTATACCTCATATGTATACCTCAAGGCTTTGGTTGTTGTAGGACTGTCTTGGTTGACATGTCTCTGCAACATTGCGTAGTAATCAGGGATGTACCGTACCTCTGGATTGGCAAACTGGGGTGGTAGTTCCCTTTTTTACAAAAGGGGACCGGAGAGTGTCCCCTCTATCATGGAATCACACTCCTCAGTGTGCCCAGGAAAGTCTATTCAGAAGTACTGGAGAGGAGGATCCGGCCAATGGTTGAACCTCGGATTCAGGAGGAACAATGTGGTTTTCGCCCTGGTCGCAGCACTCTTCACCAGCTCTACACACTTTACAGGATCCTGGAGGGGGCATGGGAGTTTACCCAATCTGTTGACATGTGCTTTGTGGACTTGGAGAAGGCTTTCGACTGTGTCCCTCGGGCTATCTTTGGGGTGTGCTCCGGTAATATGTTATACCGGACCCGTTGCTACGGGCCGTTCGGTCTCTGCATTTCCAGAGCCAGAGCTTGGTCTGCATTGGTAACAACATGTTGAATTTGTTTCCAGTGGGGGTTGGACTCTGCCAAGGCTCTCCTTTGTCACTGGTTGTTCATAATTTTTATGAATGGAATTTCTAGGCGTAGCCAAGGTGTTGAGGGGTTCTGGCTTGGTGGCCATAAGATTTCCTCTCTTCTTTTTGCGGACGACGATGTCCTTTTGGCTTCATTGAGCCTGCTCAGGCTGCTGTCCCTGTGACTTGTCCCTTGAACAAGTGGAAGAAGATGAAGATGATATTCATCTTCAGCAACAAAATATGTCAGCTATAGATCACCTTCGTTTTACTTCACATGAATTCCATCACTTTTGTTCATTAGAAGAGGGGGATATTGTTTACATAATTAATCTTTTTTACTATACTTAAGTATTATTTTGCTGTGTTTATACATTCCTTGAGTGTTATCAAAAGTAAATACTTGTAACTTTACTGAGGGGCACAATGGCTCAGTAGTTACCACTGTCACCTCACAGCAAGGAAACCCTGGGTTCAGATCTCAGCCAAAGGCCTTTCTGTTTGGAGTTTGCATGTTCTTGTGCCTTCCCTCTGATATATCAGTAGTATCCATGAATGGATTTACATTATCTGTGCCATCTCTAATAGGAATATAGATTAACCTAGGCAGATTAACTAAGAATAGGAATATAGATTAATCTAGGTAGATTAACAAATAAATTTTGTTTTTTTTGTTTTTATCCCACTATGTACAAATACACACACACACACACACACACACACACACATATATATATATATATATATAGATAGATAGATAGTCACTTTCCTTTTTAGTTATATGATATACATAATATATATATATTGACTCCTTTCACTTATATAGTTTTGTTATTACTTATATTTTTATTTTTGTCAGTGCTAAATTTATGTGCAATATTTGTTTCTTAAGTGCAATTTTGAGGGGGCACTGAGTTCAAGAATTTCATTGCCGGTAGTGATGTTTCATGGTTACCTGTATATGACAAATAAACTTGAAACATGAAACTAACCTTTCTAATTATTAGCTTTTACTTTTCCTGTTCATTTTATTACAGTTTACACAACACTGTCAACTCCTCTACTGTTAACTTCCAAAGATGATGTTTAATTATACATTAAGTTGGTAATTTGACTTTGAAAAATGTTGGTTATCCAATTTGTAAACAAATTGACCAATCAGCAATCATTGTTGGTCTATATGCAATGTTTACAATATACTGTGAAATAAACTTTGTGATTGGTCATTCTTCAAAGTAATTATTATGTTCTTATTGTTTGTGCATTGGTTTGTTTGTTTGAATTTTTTAAAATTTGTTAAAGTTTGTTAAAATTTAATTTTGTGTTAAGTCTTTGCACCAGTGAACTTGCATGTTGCTACGATGACATTGGCCTGTTGGTAAATAGTTTGTGATCTCTCTGTATCACTTCATAATGTATGACTGTTGGTTTCTGGATCTAATGGACTTCCTGGATATCTGTTGGAACACATGTATAACATAACATATGGCTGTACTCTGACCTCCTGCAACACTGCCCCATATGGAAATGCTCTTATAGATCCTTAAGTCTGAAGGAATGAAGGTCACCTAAAATCCACAATGGTCTTAAGCACCATTCCTGATTCATGACTCAAGAAGCTGCACTTGGGATGCTATTTGTAGGAAGTATTGAACAAAACAATATTATATTCTCCTTTTATATTAATTGGAAAATTATAACCTGATGTGGTCCTGCTATTGCAGACCATCTGTGCAAAGGTTCAATGTGTTATGCTTTTTGAGATGCTTTTCTGCTGAACAAGGTTGTAAAGTATAGTAATTTGAGATACTGCAACTTTTCTCTAAGTGTGGAACAGTCTGACCATTCTCCTTTGACCTCTATCATTATCCCACAGAACTCCCCCCTCACATTACATATAATACATACATTTTTATTTTTTACAACTATGTGTGTAAATTCTAGAGATTGTTTCTTGAATCCCAAGTCACAAATTCTGACTGATGAACCTTTTCAAGGATGCCCATAGGTACGAAATGTTTGTTAAGGATAAAAATTTTACAAATTATATGGCTATTATCTTCACAGTCACCACACCTGAGCATCTATGGCAGAACTTTGGACTGATGTGGTAAGACTGCACTCTGCACCACTCAGTCACTTACTTATTTGCTAAACTGCTTAGTCCTATAACTGTTGCGGGGAGGTTGGATCCTATCTTAGCTGCCACCGGGTAAAACTCCACACAGAAACGCCCGAGCCTGGGGCTCAAGCTCAGGACCTTTTTGCTGTGAGGCAGATGTGGTAACCACTACAGCAGTGCCACCCCATTCTACACGAGCTTCATCAAAATTCCATTAAGAGAATTAATTTTGGAAAATATTTTTTCATTTGCCCAATAAAGCTCCACAGACTTGTAGAATGTACCAGGGCAGACTGTGTGCTAAACTACCTTAATCATTTACTTTTGCTCTACATACATAGCATGCAGCATTCTTCCCTTTATTTTATATTGAGACTGTGCAAATATGCAGCTTTTATGCAGATGAAGGACAGATAAAAATTCTAAAATCCAAACAACAGTATGCCAGGATTAATCACTTAAATGTGCACCTATGTGAAGTTTAATCCTCAGGAAGACCCCTCATGGACTAACACAATGCTCCAGCTGTGTTTTGGATCGCAGTAGGCTGAACAGCAGCTTTTCTTCCAAATTTCTATAATGAACCTGATGAAAGAGTGGCGGCCCTCACAAAGAACATGCTGAAAGGTGTATACCTAAAGAGCAAAAGTGAAGCCTTCTATAAGAGTCACAGTTCATTATTCCCAATACTCAGAAGGCAGCAGTCTTTGCCAAGAATCTAAAGGTTTCATCAAATCTTTTAATGCTGTGGCAAGTTTCTTTTCACACAAATGCCAACCCCGATCAATAATATATTAGAAATAAAAGAGCATTACAGGGACGTTAAAAACTTCTCAAAACACCATCACGGGTCATGACTACCCCGAGGAAGAAAGTGGTTATGAGTGATAATAGACTTCACAGTGGATTCAATATTTGCTAAGGAAGAGTTTACAGTCACAACACAAGGGAAGCAAAAAGAGAAAATGCTGACTGGGTAAGGTTTACTCTTTATATAGAGGGTTATAAAGTTTAGCAAATATCCAATAAGTGCAAGTTTACTGTGCAAGTTAATTTCTGTCAGTAGTGCCTCTTTCACAGTATAGATCCATTCCTCAAAACTGTAAAAAGAAGGAGATCTTTCACTGTGGATCTTGCATAAATATAGCCTTTGGCAAAAAAAAAAAAGCAAAAGCAAAAAAATACTATTATATTACGTATACCACATATATATCCTCTAATAACTAATTGTTACCTATATATTTTACTAATTCATTCACTCATTCATTCTCTAAGCCACTTAATCCTCATTAGGTTCGTTGTTGTAATTTTATTATCATTTGTCTCTGTTTTACTAGGGACTGCTGTAATCTAGCTAATAGAGGAACCCTGTTTCTTATTATTTCTTATTATTCAAATATACTTAGAATGTTAGCAGACATAAAGCAACACTTTATGTCTTTACACTAATTACTTATTACACTGTAACACTAATTACAAACATAGTATTATTTTAAAGTCGAGAAATGTTATAAGAGATGTCAGAGGATTACTGTACATCCTTGGAAACGGATGTCTGTGAGGTTATCTACGGTCAACCTTTCTGTCGCCTCCAGGACGTCTCCATCATTTCAAGCCTCTTGCTATGTTATGTCCTAAACAGTGGTAACCCTTAGTAATGGCATCAACAGTGGCTTCTGGATATCAGAGACAGACAAGCAAGATTCCATTACTCATAGTTTATGAATGCAAACAATCAAAATCACTAAAACAAAGACTAGAAGATCCTAATCATCCCTAATCAAGGGCAAATGATATTCAAAACTGAGTACTGAATATAATGATACTAATTTCACTACCCATTACTATTACTGCTAAAGCCATTTTCCAGTTCAAACACATCGGAACACATTTGAATTCAGCTTTTCTTTTGTAGAGGATCCAAAACAAAGGAGACAATAGAGATATATAGACAGTATGTGTCAAAAATACAAAAATGGCTGCCTGCTGAAGCTGCTTTGAAAAGAAGTCATTTTTTTTTTGTCCTGCATTTTCTGCTGCCATTATTTCCACAAAAGACAAAGGAAAAATTATTAATTTGAAATTAGTAAATTTTGTGAAGGCAAAAGAGAGTAGTTACAGAATTATTATTCCCATGTATTATTCCCAGTGATACTTTATTCTATCTAAACTAACACTGGAGTTTGCATTTGTTACACTATGATTGCATCGTATAAGTGTTCTGGTGTATGCTGCTTTTGTTTCCAGCTTCAGATTAATTTATTAGAGCGAAATTCATACATATCAAGACAAATGTCTAAAATTTCCAAAATTTGACTTACAAACATATGGGGCAATGCAATCCTGGGCTGTCAGAGTATTTCCATGGAATTTACCAGGAATGTTACAGCACTGCACCTCTTCCTGTCTATAATCTTTAAATGGACCTTTTATGAGCACAAGGAAAGAAATTAAAATAGCACATAATACATTAAAATTCCAGGATCAATTAATGAAAGACATGGTGTACCACTATCTTCCATACTGCTACCCAGATACTAAAGCAAAAAATGTAGACATGACGCTATATATGAATATATCAGAAATACAGAATAAATTAAACTAATTGTAGAGTCAGAATAATTGTTTTAAAGAAATCTCTTTAAACCTAATCATTAGTCTCAAGCCTAAGCACAGCACAGCAGGTCATACAGGCCCAGTTTTCATCAGTTTCATGTGGAGCACTTTCCCTTTTAATAAACAACCGGTTAGAGTAAATATTCTCAAAATAAAACCCATCACGTACATAAGGAGGACATAAATTTCAAAGTTCACATTCTGTCAACAGCTGTGAACAGGTAGAGAATATTTTACTGCTGATTAACTGAAAGAATGCGTGCCTGTATTTCCCTGCTTATTTAGCTTCAGACTAAAACAATGCAGAGAATGTGCCCATGACAGGTGACCTTTATTTTCCAAATATGGACTTGTTCATTTTTATCACGGTCAGAGCTTTTAGACATTGTTTATTTGTGTCAATGGAATGTTTAACATTAAAAAAAAAAAGGAACTGCTCAAAATTCCATGGCAGGACTTACTGAGCAGGAAAAACAAATAAATAAACAAACAAATAAATAAATAACACACCCCCACTACCCCCAATAATTTCAGGAATTTGGTGAAATCACTAATTACACGGTCTTTATGTAATATATATGTATACTGTATATGTGGGGAAACAAAATTTGGAGAGCACTCTTAATGGGGATCCCAATTAAAAGTGATCTCTTTATTTTTTTCCATCTCTCTCTCTCTCTCTCTCTCTCTCTCTGTGTGTGTGTGTGTGTGTGTGTGTGTGTGTGTGTGTGTGTGTGTGTGTGTGTGTGTGTGTGTGTGTGCTTAAGGCAATATGTCAGGAAAACATGGGCCAGATATCCACTAAATACTGCGGAACTCATAGGAAGCACTATCATAAGCACTATGAAGAGCTTCTGATAAAAGTACGTGTGGTTACCATTTTACTGAAAGGAAAGAATACTGTCCTGTACTGTTTCAGCTTACAGGAATGATGGCTTGGGACCTTGTCCACTCCTGTAGAAAACTTACATATGTTTCCACTTATCTGAAAGAGCCAGCAATTTGATAAATGACCAGCAGCTCAAAGCTAATCAGCTCACCAGGACATGATGATGTCAAGGCTACTTGTATGTCAAACCAACCATTAGGGACAGCTTTGTTCTGTGCGGAGCACCAATTTCAGTCCAGAACACCATAGGCCAAACTCATAAGAGATTAAAAAAAATGACATAAGCAAGCAAACAAACAAACAAACAAACAATGGGGGCAGCCATAGCCTATTGGTTAGAGAAGTGGCTTTGGAAAAAATGTGTGGTGGCAGGGCAGAAAACTGCACCTTTCCTTCCTCCAGCTTCATGGCTGAAGTGCCCATGAGCAAAGCACCTAACCTCCAACTGCTCTCCGGGTGCCCCAGTGTGTGGCAGCCCAGTGCACAGTGTGTGTGTGTGTGTGTGTGTGTGTGTGTGTGCTCACTGTTTGTGTGTGTGTGTGTGTGTGTGTGTGTGTGTGTGTGTGTGTGTAGAGGCAATAATTTCCCTTGCGGGATTAATACAGCATAGCAAAATCAACAAATAAAAACAAGTAATAAATCCCCCTTACCCAATCTGTAATGTGGCATTTAGTCTCAAAAGTATTTCTGATGAACAATTACATTATACACTGCCTCTTTGACTGATTATGTAGGTAATTTATGGGCAAGGAAGAGGAAAAAGCATGGAAAAAAAAAATGGCCAAGAAGTTTCATTAAATACTCATCTCTCTCTTCTATTCATGCTTATGGATACCAGTAGTGGAACTTGGTTACCGGACCCTGTGTTAGTATTACATTTCTGGCATTTGTGATCTGCTTGCATCACCTCTTGGGGTCTTTATTTGCTGAAGTGAATACGGTCTCAATTTGAATAAAACCATTACTAATTGTGCAAATGTAAAATTTACAGCTATTTGTAAATACTGGCATCATGTTAATGAACCAAATAACAGAAATATTCAGGGTACTAATGTGTGAAATTACTGGTGTGAAACATCAGGTTCTGATAAACTGAATAAGATTAAAATCTCATTTCCGAGTTATTTAAAAACATTCAACTTATGTAATTATACTGTACAAAGTTATTCTTTTCTATCAAAGAACAGTTGGACTGACCAATCACTCGATAAAATTAAATGTATTTTACTTGTTTTTAACTATGTATAATCTCAGATCTCTACAGAATCAGGAAAAGCAGGAATTGTAGTGCATTAGGTATAATACTATATAAATTACATTCCAACCTTGAAGTTGATTTACATCTACAGTGAGGAAGGAAGAAATTGGGTTAAGTGATAAAATGGAGTAAATTCACAGTTAGATTTATCCACATCTGCACATTTCCATATTTCAGTGGAAGCAAACTAGACACACAGCGGCACCAGTTTCACCCTGTAACACACAATACGGGAAACTGCTCTTGCAAGCACTGAAATGAAGTATGACACCACTTTATAAAAGCAATAAACATAGCATGATTCATTAAAGCATATTATATTGACTTATATTTACACAACAATTATATTTTCATATTTACACAACAACTAGTTCTGGTCCACTAATTTGATTGAAAAAGTGATGTTCCAAGAGTGCTGATATTTCTTAGATCTTTATGGTACATTTCACTGTTTGTATCACTGTGCATGTCAGAGTTTGTACATTCATTGATTTGCCTAACCGTTTTATCCTACCAGAGTCACGGGGAGGCTGGAGTCAATCTCAACTGACTCTGGGCAAAGGCGGGGTTCACCCTGAACAGTTCACCAGTCCATCACTGAACCCACACACACAAAAAAAAAATTAAACTCACACCTAGGAGCAAGTTGGAACTGAAAAGTTCCCTCACTGAGCCCGAGACTCGAACCCAGATTCTTCTTGCGGTAAGGCAGATGTGCTATTCACTACACCACTGTGGCTCCCAAAGTTTACCATGTAAAATTCCAATTCTATCAATCGTTCGTTACACTAAAATTATTACAATAGCTACATGCTGTTTTGTTATATTATTATATAATATTATTTTGCCATACTGTGCAGAGAATGTCAGGTACACAATTTGTTGTTTACAAAAGTGCTGTATAAAAGCAGTATCATGAACACAACTACTTAATACCACAACTGTGATAGCCTGTGGCCTTTGTGCTGATATTCAGGACAACAACACTGTTGCTCATGCAATTTCACTTAATTTAAAATAAAGAAGCTGCATTTGCCTTCTATTTGATGGGGAAAAAAAACAAAAACAAAACAAAAAGAAAAACTAACACAAATCTTGCTGTGGGGAAATCTTTTCTCCTGCTTGCTGTCCTGGCACACCAGTCAATTTCTGGGTAAAACATTTTGCTTCTCTGGTATTAACAGTGGGGGAGTGTATAATGGCAACACCTGAACAGGTGGTTACTGCTTTAAACCTGTTGGAAACAATGTCAGACTGTTGGGGCCGGAGATGATACCAGACACCAAAGCATGATAAAACAATCTATTGTTTAGTACACTGTCTGAAAACAGACAAGACCAAATCAGTCGATTAGTCAATTAGAAGTTGTATGGTGGGGTCAGGGGGGACAACGACATATCTCAGGTACACCCTGAACAGCTTGCCCGTCCATCACAGGTCCAGCACACACGCATACAACCAATATACATTGCCCCTTGGATCAATTTGAAACAGCCAATTCGCATAATGTTCATGTCTTTGGACTGTAGGAGGAAACTAGAGTACATCGAGGAAACCTCATGGGGGAACACACAAACTCCATACAGAAGTGCCCAAGCCAAGGATTTGAACCCAGGACCTTCTTGCTGTGGGGCAGACATGCTAACCACTATGCCACTGTGCCACCTATCATGTTGACAGAAGAATTCATTATTGGCTAAATAAATATTGTATAGTTGTATGTGTATATGCTGTGTGAAAGTTCCTTTAGACCACTGCATACTGCATATACCTGTGACAATAAATTCACCTAATTTGCATTAACCAAATAGTGCATGCCACTGAATTTTTTTAAAAAATTCAAATTTTTTTTTATCTATGTGCTTCAAGGCTGGAAGAGGTGGGGTGCCTTCTTTTGTTCTCTTTGAAATTTACTACCTGTGGAGGGCTCTAAATCAACCTGTGTGGGCTGTGAAGATTGAAGTTGCTTTGCAGTCATCTTCCATGCAGTTCGTGAGAAATTAGAGCTTGCCTCTCAATGCATTCCTCAGCACAAACAGTAATGGGAGGTAAACAAGATGCAGAAGCTTGCAAGACCCGACCACTCCCATCCCTGCCTGGCAGAATCAGGGTTATAGTGGCGAAAGCTGTTCCAGCTCATTTCTGAAGCTGATGCACCTGGGACAATCAAAGTCATGGTGGAGATTATCATTGCTCCGAACGACCACAGGTATGCTTTAGTGGATAACTACTGAGTGTTTTATTTTTTCGCACACTTGGGAAATTCCACCAGCATGTACCATACCTCTAAGAGAAGAACACAATGTCCAGAATTTCATCTTATGATGTGTTTGCTAGTGAAAATACATAATGAGTAAAAAGGATAAGATAAAACAACAACAAGAGCCTACAACAAATGTACATTATAAATTACAGTGGATTGCTTTTATGTTTGAATAATTTGACCTTGATACAAATTACAGGGCTAGTGACATCAGATCAAGGCAGGGTATATTTTGTTAGGATATACCTTCGCAAGGCCAACATATACACAACCATTTTCACTCACACCTGGAGTATTTGGACTGTTCTTCCCCACAAACACCGAAAGAATATACAAATTTCACACAGAAACACCTGAGACTCAAAGCCAGAACCTTCTTGCTGTGAGGCGGACGTGCTAACAACTATGCCACCGTGTAGCCCAGAACACTGGGCTTGAGGCGCAAATACATCATGGATGGATCACAGTTAATTGCTGGACAACATACATAATATATGACACACTCACCTTGCTCATTTGTGAGCACCTTTTCTTTTTGTGGGGTGCTCCCACAGTCCTCTGCTGAATTTTCACTATATATATAGAAAATTAAATAGAAGAGGGACAAAAACACTTTCTACAATAAGAATAAAACAAATTTGAGCCCTCTTTTCCTTGCAAAAAACAGGTCTGTTTTGGTTGTCCTGAAGGAAAGTAGTGATTCAGTGAACAGTGAAGCTCAGCTAGTGAGCTAGCTTATGGTGAGAGATAAGTATCCTTTGTATTCCACTGTTGAATCAATCTGCATGTCCTTAAACTAACCCGCAGTTCCAAGATTAGCAAACTTTAAAGTTTATTACCAGGCAAAACCCTTATTTTCTTCCGTTCAAGTGAATGGGATCTTGTATGCGGGGAATTTTAGTTGCATCTGGTATGACCACAGCTCATGACACTCGATAAGTATGCAGTCAAATTAATTACCAACCTATTTTTTGGAAGGTGTGAGGGAATCTGAGGGCCCAGAGGTAGGACACTGATAAAACAGTAACCTGAGCTTAGGACGGAATCTTGGAGCTGTGAGGAAGCAACAAAGAATTAGCTATTGACCTTTTTTATTTACACTTTTGACAAAGTGTAAACAAAAGCTTTATATTAAGAATGTTTGTTTTATAACTGCTCCTACAAGATTATCTGGTCCTACAAAACCACAAAGAAAACACTCAACATGACACTGTGAATCATTATCTCAAAGTAGGGTCTCTGTGGCTAAACCATGGGAGGTGAGCTGTGTATACTATTGTATTGTATAGGCCATTACTTTAGAAAAGAGTATAAACAGCAAGAATGACTTTTGAATGGCCCTTCAAATCTTAAGCTCCAAATCTTAAGTTACAGCAAACATCTTACCCTGAGGGTGTCTAAGGAGAGGGTCAATCCCGTGACCTTATCCACAACACAATTCCAGTGAAATGCTCTTAACACCAGTGAGCCAGGGAAGCTGACCACATGGTTTTCTGTCTTAATACATTGGGTCTCATTCACCAACCGTTCTTTAAAAGAAATTCATTCTTAACTCTCACTTACACAATTTTCTGGCATTCGCCAATATTTTCTTATCTGGGAAACATGAAAGAGCACTCTTACACATTTATATGCTGAAATGATGTTGTGAAATCACTATTTCCCTTCCTTTTTTACTTTTATTCAATTTGTTGATTAATAATATGTCAAAGATGAAAATATTTTTTAAACTCATTTTAAACTCTTTAAATGATTATTTGCATTATTTTACAAAGCATCATGCTAATACATGTCACTTCATGACATAACGACAATGTCATTGTCAACCATGGCTTACTTAATCATTGATAACGCAATGTACAAGGTGACCGGAGACCATTTGAAGACTGACACAGTGGCATGTTTATTGTATCTAGTATAAATTATAGCTGATGCATTTAGTAGAGAACGCATCTTTAAAGTTCACATGGATTCATTTAGACTGATTTCTAAGGCATTTTCAGCTACCAAGTGCTTTGTTCATGGTGCTGTGTACCAGGTACAACCAAATATTTAGGTGTTGACAGCCCTGGGGTTTTTTGGCCATTGAGATATTTCAGAGGGAGCCTAGAGATGGGGTGAGTACAATATCACAGGCATCAGCTGCGTCCTCCCGCAAATCCAGGACAGTATAAATCTACTGACCAGTAAATGTCTCAAATTCCCTTATCCTGAACGTAAAGTGTTTCCAATCAACGCATTTGTTCTGTTGCTGCTCTAAACAACATTATAGGTGCAGTAGACTGTACACACTCTCCCGATCCATTCCCATACCCCATTCATAAACAGTACCATTCAATTTATGTCCAAATTACCCAGAACCATTGATTCCCAGAACCATTTGTTAAATGCAGTCTCCCATTATCAGGATTTGGTTCTTACAATGACACACTGAATTAGGAGATTGGGGATACGAAGTATATCATTTCAATACAGTATATATTTAATAGAATATATAAAAATACAGCCAATGGTACACAGCAGAGAAGGTGCGGAGGACACCAGTTGCAGTTGCCTGCATCTCGCACCTATACTTGGCGACTTTTTTCTTGACCTCTGATTTTGGGTGAAACAAATTTTTTATAACTGCACTATTCATGCTACTAAATATAATATCTGATCTGAAAATTATGTCCTGTAGCAGTGCTATGTCTTTGTCCTGTAATGGCAATTTAGGGAGTGTTTGTCTATGTTTATTAGTGCAACTGGCATGTGCTTTCAATTTATGAAGACAATGGAATTCACTAGTCGATGAACACAGTCATGAACAAATAACAAGGCTTAAGAACATTTCATGAATCTAACATAGACTTTTTTTTTTTACAAAGAAGATATTGATGAATGAGGCCTAGTTTCTTTATAGTATGAGCCATTATATTTAGCAGAAGAGTGAATTACAAGCACTTGAAATTAGAAAAGATCTCAATTTCGAATACAACCTTTAAAATGCGGAACGGAATATATGACTTGTGTCAAAGTACTATCGCCTTCAGGAATCACTGCAACATTAAGATAAACATCTTAGCAACCAATCTCCGTTATTGGTAATTAGTTTATTGTCACATGTCTGACATGCAAAGGTTGTACAATAAGCAAAGACCATATAGTTTGGAAACAAATCCTGGAAAGTGACAGACCAAAAGAGCTTTGTGATTTACATCTTCTATCAAGCCAAGTTCAACCAGGTATGTCCCTCATTGCAACAAATTACTTTGAAGCCTTTCACCATCTGTCAAGCCTTTTTCTCACATTGTAAAAACAGTGTCTGTTTTCCACAAAGCCTATGGGAAATGGTCACCCATATTGCTCTTTATAATCTGAGCAAGAAGCAATAAAAACGCAGGTGAGATCTGGGAAAGAAATCACTATTGCACCTAAGATTAATTGCTATATTTATGTAACTGAAACATGGTGTGTATCCTTAGGATGATAAAGTGATAATGTTTTCATCAGACTGCACACATATGTTGGTAATTACTCCTGTACATGTGAAATTGAAGCTTTGCTTTAAAATGGTGTACATACAGTGATGTTCCATATAAGACATCCTGACCATTTAACAATTAACAATGTATCATTTGGATTATACAAGATTTCTTGAGGATTGTTTTGTGCAGATGTTCATTCATTCATTCATTTTCTGAACCGCTTAATCCTAATTAGGGTCGCAGGGAGGCTGGCGCCCATCTCAGCCGA
>JAQMYF010000002.1:11831599-11845343 GCA_030014195.1 Neosilurus mollespiculum | reverse complement strand
CAGCTCGCCAGGCCATCGCAGGGCAGAAACACGCTGACGGCTATGCAGCCTACTCTTGATGAAAATCAGCAATGGTTATTTTACATGCTTCTCACCACAGACAGTGAGAGACATGGCCGGCCTTTGATGACCGAGTTAGCTGCACTGGGGACCATTTATTTTGTTTTACCGATCATAGAGATCATTTGTGGGGTGGTTTGATGTTGCTGTTTTTGTATCACAGCAGGGTTAGCTCTGTGGCAGTGGACCTGTGATGTGATAAGAGCATTTTATTTTATTATTATTATTGTTATTATTATCATTAGTAGTTGTGGTAGTAGTAGTGATAGCATTATTTTTACTATGTATTACTTTCAAATATGGAATTAAATATATATGGAAATAAATTTTTACCAGTCTCAGAAATTTGGTTGTAGTACAGTTCACAGCTAAAAAAAAAAAGTGCTGTTTGACTCAAATCTGCACTTGTTTAGACCCTTTTTTATTTCAAGACAAGACATAATGCAGAGGAAGCACACACTTTGCTTAGCCTTTGTCAACAATATCACACAAAGCAAACTGCTAAAATTTCTATGAAAAGTGAAAACTAAAGGGTTTGGGAAGGGGGGGGGGCGTAGGGATTGTGGGGGTGTTGTATCGGCCCGAATTTGTAGATTTCGAATAGGCCCTGGACATTCCAATGATTTTAATGTTGGTGTTTGGACCACTTCGCTTAGCAGAGCAATTTACAATCCTATATAATCTTAGGACTGTATTCCTAATAGAATTAATATATTATAACTTACACATACTGTATATTAAGTGCACACTTAGTAAATAAAGGTCCATACTGTGAATGCTTAAAGAGAAACGACACTGCGTTCAGGAAACAGCAGCTTGGAAGACAGGTGACATTTGAGAGGACAGGGGTCATGATGAAGAAGGATGTCAGTGATCTCATAATCTGTGACTCTTCTGATAGTTATGCTACACATCCATCAGCAGATATGGCTAATCCACTTTGCTTAATTTGTCATATTCTGAGAATGGATAGTCAACTATAATGCCACATCAAGGACACCTATGCATAAAGAAACTAGGAGCATTCTTAACGGTTGTATCATATTTTACCCAATCCAGGTGTGTGGACTAGGAGTGTGTGGCATCAGAGCACAGCTTATATGGAAATGATCTTTGTTCAATTAATTTGTAATTGAAGATGTCCTTTAAAAAGGAAAGAACTACATACGCACAAAACTCATCCTAAAGCCTTATCTGGTTATTAGCAATGTTCAAGCAGAAAAAAAAACCCTAACAAGATTCATAAGACACATGTGCCTGCACTTAAAGAGGGAGTGGTGGGGGATCTTATACACAGGGGACAGAGATACAGCAGGCAGGATGCAGAAGAGTCCAGCCAAACATGGTCTAGACTGTGTTTATGTTTTCCTGCCCTGTTCTTAGGATACATTTAAACTCAAACAGAGCTGCCTTCTAAGCTAGGGGAAGCCCTCATTGGCCCTATATGTCTGCTATAATTACAGCCCTGGCATAGGACAAGACAACTATGCCAAACCAGCATGTCTATCTGAGGAGAGAAAGAAATGATCGCACATTTCATAAAAAAAAAAGCTATAACTGCTACACAAAAGCAGAACTTAGTGAGTCGAGAGAATAATGTTTAAAAAAATATAGTTTGAGAAAGAATGATAAATATTTTGTTCAGTTAGAATAAAACAGAGACCTCAATTAATATGAGTATGCTGTAACGAGGAACAACATTATTGCATGTGATAATCCTATACTTGTTTGTGCTCCTGAGAAACTGGGAAAACAATGCTAGACAAAGAAAATAGCCAGGAGTATTCTGATCTCATCTGGATATATGGTGCTCACAGATGTGCACTAATCCATAACACAACTCAGCAGACTACTGGATGAACAGCAAAAGTAATCACCTGCTTTTCCTACTGGTCCTCATTACCATACATTTTTATCAGTGACTTTGCAAATGTCAATCATGTCTTTATACATGTGGATATGTGATGGTTGGCAGGTTGTATTTACTTTATTTAGTTGTGTCATACATAGAAACCGCCTTCTTTTAAAGGCATCGTTATGTTATGTTCTATTGACATGTTGTGTTGATAATGATATCACACCCGAACGGATCATGTGGTAAGTCTTGTTTATAGTGTCAATGAATTTCAGTTATAATGGGAAACACCATTTTCAACAAAAAAAAAAAAAAAAAAAAAAAATACAGGAGGGTGCGACTTCTATTTTAAATAAATTAAGCCTATTCATGAGGCCTTAATTTTGAACCTATATGCAGTGGTCATGCTTAGTTCTTGAAGGGGAGAATGCATATAATTTAAATGACTTATGTACACATCGGAGAATTAAGTGTTTAGAACAAGTTCGTACTGGCTTGACCTATATATAAATTGCACCAAAGAAAAGGCATAATGCACACATAAATCTAAGCCAAAGACCAGTGGAATACAGTCAATAATCAAATCTAGAAGTACCCTAGCTATTATGCAATCTGTAAATCAGCTTTAAAAAACTATAAATAGATTACTCATTCATTTATTCCTTTAGTCATTTTCTAAGCCACTAAATTCTAATTAGGGTCCTGAGGAGGCTGGCGCCCATCTTAGCAAACTCTGGGCAAGGGTGGGGTACACCCTGAACAGCTCGCCAGACCATTGCAGGACCAACACACATACAACCATTCACACTCACACTCACACTACACACTCAGACTACTGTGTATGGTTTTGGACAGTGGAAGGAAAACCGGAGTACCCGGAGGTAACCCACCCAAGCACTGGGAGAACATGCAAACTCCACACAGAAACAGACCAGGAATCGAACCCGGGACCTTCTTGCTGTGAGGTGGACATGACACATTACCACTGTGCTACTGTGCCACCCTAAATAGACTCCTATTTTGATTTTTATTGTTCACATAAATGAAAAATGTAACTACGCACCCTCTTATTATCTACTTTTCCACAGGAAAGTATCCTCTGCTGTTAAACTGTTAAAGTTTTACAGGGCACAAACAAAAAATTTCTTCCACTATCTTCCATCTACTCATCCTAGCTTCAAAACCAACTAATGCAAAACCCAGACTCCAGAAGTCCATTGTCCCTAAAACATTCCTCATTTCGAATCTTGGCAACCAAGGCTTTTTGTGCCCAATCACAGTGTCATGGAGTGCAGCCTACAGCTCCTCAAAAGGAAAAATGCAACAACCCAAACTTAGTGTGGAAAATAAAGTAAATGATTTTACAGCTGATGAAAATGTGTTCCATCCAATTTACACCATTCTAAAGACACAAAGAGTATGGACTAGTGCGGAGAAAGGAATGTAAATAAGCACAGTACTGAATTTGTTCATCGCTCAAGTGAGTTTACTTTTCAAGTCCTAAGCAGTGACTATAACAAAAAAGATCAAAGAGGTTTAGTGGTTGTTTTTCTTATATGAGAAACATTGGGGTGGCATAGTAGTGCAGTGGTTAGCACGTCTGCCTCGCAGCAGGAAGGCCTGGGTTCGAATCCCAGTGTGGGTTTCTTCTAGGTTCCTCTCACAGTCCAAAAACATGCAAAGGCTAATTGGCTGTTTCAAATCGCCCCTAGGTGTGAGTGTGAGTTTAAATGGTTGTGTGTGTGTTTGACCTGTGATGGCCTGGTGAGCTGTCCAGGGTGTACCTCACACTGAGTCAGCTGGGATGGACGCCAATCTCCCGACGACACCAAATACGATTAAGCAGCTTAGAAAATGAATGAGAAACATTGGAGTAAAACACTGGTGAAGCTGTGGGACGAGCTGTCACACCTAGACATTTTTAGTAACTAAAATATTGGAATTTTGGCTAAATCAGCATATTTTTTCCTTCAAATAGAGATCTGTTTGGACTGCATGTTCTAAAACATCCGATGGAAAACAGATATATACATTAAAGTATGTCATTTTGGTTACTAGTACATTTTGGAAATAATTGTATATTTCACGTTTGAGTGGTTTGGTTTCTTGACATTTCACCAAAATAGTCAAGTCAAGTCTGGGTGAAACATTATTTCATCTTGTTTGACTTCTATTCTTACCTATCCAACCATGCAGTAATGATAAACAGTTCCACTTTTTAATGTGTGGGTCATACTTAGCTGACCACGATTATACAGTAGGCAATAGCTTTTTATGTAAACATCTGGTTTAAGTGGAAACGGGGTACTTTATTTAGCGTATCCTTTTTGCATCTTTGCTCATGTGATTTTGGCCACCACGAATCTTATTGAAAAGTGATATTTTCAAAATATGTTATTCTGTTCTAAAATACCAGTAAGGTCAAGAAAAAAACGGAAGTGTTCAGCAAAAACGAAAGCAGTATGTATGTGTGCATCAGTGTAAAATGAAAGAGTACCTTTAAAATTATAGTTGCATGCTGAAAAAAATGAACCCTGGAGACAATGCTTTGAAACTATGAAGTAACAGACTAAGAAAAACAGCTTTACACCTATCCTTGTGTGGCTTACACCCATTACTTCTTGATGGATTCCTCTGTCACATCCTTTTCTGGGATCACATCAAGCTATAATTCAAGGAATAACAATGTATACAAGTTTTAGACTGGAGTGTGCCAATCCAGGTTTACATGCATTTCATAGACTTAAGGCTCATGATTGGGTTCCTCAAGAGAATTCTTGCTTCAGGAGTACAGTGTTCCAGGGCTCCTTTGACATGCCATTATGTGCTGGTACAGTGAGAATGACAGCAGTGGTGTTTTAATGCTGTTCAGACTGTGCTTGTATCCTCCACTCCTGTTCAAAATTTTCATGGACAGGATTTCAAGGAGGAACCACAGACAGGATGGCATCCGACACGATAATTGGGATGTCACATTTCTGCTTTTTGAGGGTGATGTTGTCCATTGGAGAAGGGCCTCTGGGGTTCACTTGAAAGGTCTGCAGATGAAAGTGATGAGGCTGAAGTGTGGATTGTCACCTCCAGATCTCGCAGAAAAGGATATCATGCTCCCCTCAGGTGAAATGGGAGGGTCTATCCCAGGTTGAGGAATTTAAATATCTCAGAGTCTTGCTCATGGGCAAGAGAAAATTGGATCATGTGACAGATCATTGGTTGGGTGCAGCATGTGCTTGCTTGGAGGGTACTGTGAAAATTAAACAATCACAACAAAATTTGCAAAAAGCAAAAATTCTCAATTCAGTGATATTTAGATTTGGATCATTTTACCTACAGAACCAGTTGAATATTTAACTGCATTTCCTACATGGGTATCTCTGCTGAGGGCTGCATAATTTAGACGCCACTTTGGCTCTCCCCACACACCACCCACAGTCCTCTCTGCCAGACCAGCCTTCAGATACAGCACCCTCTCAAAAATAGCACACCACCCGCCCACAAGCACAGTTAGCAAGAGCCTCACCACACTAACAGATGTTTCTTAATATGGGTATGGGTGAAGGCAAGGTGGCACAGGCCATACTACACCCATTACCAGCTGAGTATGCATGGCTAAACCAGTTAACTCAGACCATCCCTTATCTGCTGTGACTAAAGTGTGTGCTATGCTGTGACATGTTGGACTGTAATGAAATTTTTCTTTACAGTTTAGCTTACAGTTGTGGTATAACCAATCGGACTACATGTTGGACTGTAATGAAATTTTTCTTATATGGTTCGTAAATTATGGTTCACCCAAATGAGAATGGGTTTCCCTCTTGAGCCTGGTTCCTCTCCAGGTTTCTTCCTTGTGTCAACTGAGGGAGTTTTTCCTTGCCACTGTCGCCGCGGGCTTGCTCATTAGGGATGTGTAGGGGTTGTAGAAAAATTTTTTAGATTTCTCCTTAAATTAATTTTACTATGTAAAGCTGCTTTGTGACAATGTTAATTGTAAAAACGCTATACAAATAAAACTGAATTGAAAAACTGAATTAAAGACCTGAAAACATTTGAGGACTCACCTGCATGTTATTAAAGAGACTAATCTAACTTTATTTGATTACAATTAGCAAAATTGCAAGTTACAGTGCTCAAGATATTGTAGCGTATAGATTAAAATTATATAAAAACAATTTCCCAACACAGGCTGTATTTTTAAAACACAATTAAGATGACTAGTTATTTAGAGAAAAAATGAGCATGGAAGTGCAAAAAATTTAGTTATACTGAGATGTAATTTTTTAAACTTAGTGTTAATTTGGTTTTAGTAACTTCTTTAATTTATAAATGTTTTTCTGGTCAGTGATTTGAAAGTGTAATATTGTGTAACTGCAGACGATCTACTGATGCTGACCAACACCACTCGCAAGTGTTCTTTTTAGTCATTTATAATTCCTATGTCTTTGTATAAACATCTTTCATTAAGTGCATCGCAAATTAATTATATAAAATAATACAATATTAGAATCAGGGCGGTATGGTGGTGCAGTGGTTAGCACGTTCGCCTCACAGCAAGAAGGTCCCAGGTTGGATTCCCGGGCTTGGGGTGTTTCTGTGTGAAGTTTGCATGTTCTCCCGCACTTGCATGGGTTTCTTCCAGGTACTCCGGTTTCCTCTCACAGTCCAAAAACATGCACAGTAGGCTAATTGGCTGTTCCAAATTACCAAATTTATAAGTGAATGTGAATGGTTGTATGTGTGTTGGCCCTGCAATGGCCTGGCGAGCCGTTCAGGGTGTATTCTGCCTTAACCCAGAACCTCCCCGCAACCTTAATTAGGATTAAGCGGCTTAGAAAATAAATTAATGAATGAATATTAGAATCAGTAGAAATAAGTTATTTTTGTGAGCATAACTTGTAATCAGAAAGCAACTTGATTCAGGTTGTTAAAAAATGTTGAAGGTTCTTTAAAGCAACTAATGCTAATGCTGATAATGTTGTTTGCAACAAACTGTCCAATAAATCCAGACTTTTATGGCTCCTCTTTTTTTGGCTCTGCAAAATAATGTGCCTGCCCTTTTCTATAAACGTTGTGTACCCTAACAACCAGGAATACATGCAGGGCCATGAGCTTAATTTAGTGGAGAATGGGCCAAAGTAGGAGTTATTTAATAAATTCAACAGAAGTAAAGTTCATTACTGGGAAACGCTGCAAAAGAGTTAGGGATCTGTACAACATTTAAAAGAACAGGTATAAAGATCTACCATCCTTTCAATATGTACTTCAACAATGCATATTTGGTCAAAATACACACTCATCGACATGCTAATAAGAACACTACACAACACAAGAATTGTACACTTCCTAATTCAAGCAATTATCCAATCAGCTAATTTCAGCCAATCATGTGACAGCAGTGCACTGCAAATAATAATGTAGCTTCAGGTCAAGAACTTCAATTAATGTTCACATCAGAATTGGGGAAAATGTGACTTCAGTGACTGTGATTGTGATAAGGTTGTTGGTGTACCTCCCTGATTGGTTTGAGATGGATAGGAGGGGGTATGATACGGATATGCTTACTCAAGAACTACTCTTTACAAAAGTGAGTGCTAAGAAAACCACCTTGGAGCATACAACAAATCAAACCTTTAGCTCTGGAAGACCACATTAAGTTCTACTTTTGTTAGTCCAGCACAGGAACCAAAGGCTACAGCGGCTACAGGCTAACCAACACGGGACATTCATGGACTGAGAAACATTGGCTGGCCTTTTATGATTTAGTTAATAAGAACCTCAAAGCTAATGAGCTGAATTATGTGACAGAGCCAGTGACACTTGAATCTTGGTATTTGCTGCAAAAAACTATAGATTTTTAAAATTATTTTTAGTTGCTACTGCATCTCTATATTCATAATTTTAAAAATAAATCTATTAACCAAGAGACATCTTAATATACATTTAAAACTATGACCTGAAACACTGACCATGTTCACCCAACCAATAATGTGACATGTTGTTTTAGTGATGAACTTTAAAGAGCAAATTAAATTTCTTTCATAATCTTTAAAAATTAAAAAAGGTGAAAGACTATTACTTTTAAAACTAATGTCCTCTTGCTGTGCTCTAATGAAATACATATATACAAATATCTAGTGAATCCATTAGCACAGACATTTAAATCAATTACTGTACCAACAACCTGCCTTAGGTTGCCTTATTACTGTTTACCTATTAATTGTGTTATGCATTACATTACATGGCAAATTATGAAACATCAAATTCTTGTCAACATCTGACTAGTACTCGGACAGCTCATGGATCTGCAAAGAAATTTTTAATACCAAAAGGCATTTACTTGCTTATTTCTTATATTTTACAAAGTGACTTTTACAAGCCGAAACCACCAAGTAGTTCAGGTCTCAAACTCCTATAGGATAAATTATAAAACTTGTACACAGTGTATATATTGGGCAGCATGGTGGATTCTCACCTAACAGTGAGAAGGTCCTGGGTACAAGCCTCATGCCACGTGGAGTGTATATGTTCGCCCCGTGTTTGCATGGGTCCCCTCCATGCACCAGTTTTCTCCCACAGTCCAAAGACATGCATTTTAGGTTAACTGGACCTTCTCAGTTGCCCTTAGGTTTGGATGTGAGTGTGAATAGTTTTAGCCCTATAATGGTCTGGTGAGCTGTTCGGGGTGAACCCTGCTTTCGCCTGGAGTTGGCTGGGATGGGCTCCAGCCACCCTGCATTCCCAATAAAAGGATAGAGTGGCTCAGAATATGAAGTGAAATACAGCATATTCAATAGCATTAGACAGTAATACATATTAGCTTGGACTACTAGCTTTAAACAGCCATAAATGTAAGGAATGGTGTAGCTGTATTGAGTAATTCAGTTTCTTTATTGTTATCTATATCTCTATATAATGGAAAAATTTATATTGTTTTCAAAAAATTCCATGCTACTCACTAAATTGGAATAAACAACTTTAAAATATGTGGTCTGTAATATACCTTAGTGAAGTATAACTGTGGCCAGAAAGAGTCAACATCCTAATGAGATTGTGAGTGTGATCCATTGTGAGTGTAAGACATTGCTGAGACCCATATAAGAAGAGAGGAGGCCCCAGTAGAGTTGCAGAAATGCTTAAATAGTAAAGCAGTATATAAATTATAAAGTAGTTTATAAGTCAATGAAGATTTAAGGGCAAAGTATAATCATGCGAAGCTGTGTGTTTAAATATGTACATCTGAGAGTCTGTATGTCTGTGAAACAGTAAATATTGAGTGAATGTAATACTCTTTCTTCTGCTGTAATGCTTGGCAGCTTTTATAAAGAGTTCACATGCTAAGAGTCATTTTTGTGACTGGGCAGGCTGGTTCGATGGTGGAAACCCTGACTCAACTTTTGTTGCTAAAATGAGAAACCGAGATCCCTGGAATGCCAGATGAGAAACAGCCAAGTTTACGAGTGCTTCCAGGTCAGTTAATAAGAACACATTCCCAAAGTGAATTTTAATGGGACACCATGTGTTTAATAAGATTTCAGAATTCTATGGATCTACCTAAATAATTAATAATTAAGTGCTTGTGGGGTTTTCCTCTGAGTACACTGGTTTCCTCCCTGAGTCCATAGACATGCACATTAGTCTAATTGGCTGCTCCAAATTACCCCTAGTTGTGAGTGTGTGTGTGTGTGTGTGGGGGGGGGGGGGTGTTGTGTGTGTGGGTGTGTGTGTGTGTGTGTGAATGGCTGTGTGTGCTGCCCTGCGATGGACTGGCTAGCTGTACCCTGCCTTCACCCAGAGTCAGGAGAGATAGGTTCTAGCCTCCCAGCGACCCCAGTAGGATTAAATGGTTTGGCGAATAAATGAATGTGTCATATGATGTATTATATTTTTCAGAGCTGGAAGTAAAACATTAGGAGAACAATCAGCAGGAAATATTTAAAAGTACATTATCTGAAAATAAAATGAATATTTGATCTCAGTGACTGTTTTGCATGTAAAGAATCTGAATGAGGTACACTTTTATAAACCACTTCTGTAAGTTGTTTAAGTACATGTGATAAAGTAACCTGCAGATGGCAGTAATGCTGCAGTCCTAGGATTTAGAAAAAGCTTTACACTGGTGTCCTCCTTAAGCATTAGTAAAGACATGTATTTCCAATATATTAGGGACTGAGAAATATTTCCTTTCATACCTTTCACTAACACTAAACAATCATTGGCTCCTCTATTTTGAGATCCTGAGCCACTTAACATTAACTCACTCACTCACTCACTCAGTTGCCAAATGATTCGAGGAGGCTGTTGCCTATCTCAGCCAACACTGGGCAAAGGTAGGGTACACCCGGAACATCTTTCCCAAACATTGCAGGGCATCACATACACAACCATACACACTCACTCCTAGGGTCAGTTTGGAACAGCCAGGTTGCCTAATGTGCATTTCTTTGGACTGTGGGAGGAAACTGAAGTACCCGGAAAAAACCCACACAAGCACAGGGAGAACATATGAACTACACACAGGGACGCCCAAGTCAGGGACTCAAACCCAGGACCATCTTGCTGTAAGAAGGTAGTAGTGTGCTAACCAGTACGCCACCGAGCGCCCCGCAATAGAATATTCATTACAAAAACATGTGCTTGGCGCCATCTTATGGCATAAGCAGAAAGTAAAATAACTTTATAAGACTCAGATTTAAAAGTTGTTGCAGTGCCTACAAATTATGTTGATATTCTGTAACAAATGACACATAAATGTAAGATTTTTAAGTAAATAAAAACAAATGCATTTTTCATGTTTTGTGTTTAGTTTTTCACATGAAAAACAAGGATCCTCATCTTCAGTAGATCAAGTCTATGACTTATTCACTTCTGTGGTTCAATCCATCTCTGATGGCTTCTTTAGAATCAGAATCAGAACTGAAAAGGCCGCACTCCTGTTAACACATGCGCACTTAGTTCCCACATCCCCAATATCCCAATATCCCCAATAATCACTGCCATGGCTTCAGCTACAACTTACTAACAAGCTATGTGATGGGTGCTGGTGGTGTAGTGGTTAGTGTGCAGGGCTCATGATCGAGAGATTGTGGGTTTGAATCCCCTTTAGACCCCACCATGCTAAGACCCCCTGGGCAAGGTCATAACCACAAGTGTGCCTCTGTCCACCCAGCAATATAAATGGGTACCAGTAAAAAGTACTGGGAAGGTAACCTGCAATGGACTAAAGTCTCATCCAGGAGGAGCTGAACTCCTAGTCGCTTCACGCTATGAAAACTGGGGATAAGCTTGGCCTGATGATGAGCCAGCAGCCAGTTAGGCTTACCTTAACTTTATTGTGATGTCTAGAATATCTATCGAAGTGTACAATCTTTGCAAATATAATCAAAGCCAAGTCTTTTACTATTTTATAATGTTTTAACAAGTCAGAATCTTAAGATACACATTTTTTGGACCTGGCCCACCAGTGGCAGATTGGTGGTGCTATGATTTGAAGTCCCAGCAATCTGAGAGGAGGAACAGGGTCAAATAATTGAGCCTTCACCACTCTGACAACATCTTATCTTCCAGGTTAACTTAAAAAAATATTAGCAGCAAACCTGTACCAGCTTAATCTTAATAGTGATTAATAAATAAAATGGTATGTATTGAGTTATGTGCATAAACAAGCTCTCTCGCAGTTTTACCACATTCTCTAAACCAATTTAGATGTATGGTAGAAATATAGTATGTATAGGTAGAAATAAGGCATGGGTGAAGGAAGTGTGAAAATATGTTTTAAAGCAAACAGCTGTGCAACGAAGTGTGAGAAAGTAGGAAAATACCCCATGTTGAAGATATTTTAATCTATCTTTCCAAAAACTCATTAAATTAATCATTAAAACATACAATATATAATAATTCATAATGAATACTGAACATAAAAAATAATCACTTTTAATATAAGTTCCATTTGAGGTAAGTTGCAGGAGCTTTTTTTATTCAAACTTTTAAAAAAAAATCTCAGACCAGTATGAAGATACAATACTAATATATTCTGATATGCAATTATTATTCTGATATGTATTTTTATTTGTATTTAGTTCCTCAGTATCTGCTGACAAGAACATTAAAGGGTATGATAATATATATTCTGGCTTCACTTTTGAGTAACTTTTATTCAATTCAATTCAGTTTTATTTGTATAGCACTTTATACATTTCTCTATAAACCGTGTACTTGAGCATTATTGAGCAAGTCTGTGGTGATGGTGGCAAGGAAAAACTCCCTCAGACGATAAAAACATTCATTCATTCATCCATTCATTCATTCATTCATTCATTTATTTATTTATTTTGATTTGGCTATACTGTATTAATCCCACAAGGGAAATTATTGCCTCTGCATTTAACCCATCCAAAGTGAGCACACACATACTCGGAGCAGTGGGCTACCACACACACTGGGGGTTAGGTGGCTTGCTCAAGGGCACTTCAGCCATGAAGGTGGAGGAAGGGAAATTGCAACTCACTCCCCCACCTCCACACATTTACAGTCACTGAAAATAACTGAATATTTCAGTTATATTGAATATTCAGTGTTGCTTTCCAGTTATTTTCGGCAGCAAGCAAGTCATTCATTTACAGAGTCCCTTATCAGACTCAGTATTATCTTTTAATACCAGCTGTGGAAATAGCCCATATGAGACTGCTATTTCACATACACAGGACTGCAATGTGAGACATGCACTGTAGGTTTTTCAACAACAATCATGAAATCTCTGGTGCTTGTTTTTATTGTGGGAGCTTTTTGTAAGTATAAAACTCATCTATAGACTAATGGGCTGTAATCTGACATAAAATAGTACTGAACATATTGTGATATACACGCATATATCTTATATCCATTAGCTCTTAAGGGTGGCAAGATAGTTGGAGGGTATGAGGAGTGCACGCCATACTCACAGCCCTGGCAAGCGTCACTGAATGCTGGGTATCACTTCTGTGGTGGTTCTCTGATCAATCAGAACTGGGTCGTGTCTGCTGCTCACTGCTACAAATCGTGAGAGTTATCCTATGATTAATCAATTATTAATTGGGGAAAACATACCTCTTCAACTTAGAATCATTTCCATCCCATCTGTAGACGTGTGGAGGTCCGTTTGGGTGAGCACAACATCCAGATTGATGAGGGTACTGAACAGTTCTTCTCCTCTTCTCATGTCATCCGCCATCCTAGCTACAACTCCTGGACCACTGAAAATGATATTATGCTCATCAAGCTGAGTCGACCTGCTATCCTGAACAACTATGTGCAGCCTGTGGCACTGCCCACGAGCTTCCCCCCTGCGGGTACCTGGTGCACAGTCTCTGGATGGGGAAACACTATGAGTTCCAGTGAGTATGAAATCAGTTCACTAACCTTGCACAATTAATTTGCTTGTGAAAAATATCGACATACATAGAATAAATTAAGTGTGGCTACATGAAACATATTAAACACTGCAGTAATTATCAAAATAAATAATCAAAGCTGCTTAAATATTAGCTTATTTAACTCCAAATGGCGACTTTCTTTGGTGAGGCAGTGTATATATTGTGATATGTTATAATATTGCCTTGTTTTTGTCATCTCTGTTAGCTGCCGATCGCAACAAACTGCAGTGTCTGGAGGTCCCTATTCTCTCTGACTGGGATTGTAAAAATCATTGTATTAGTTTTATGACTAATGCCATGTTCTGTGGTGGCTTTCTGGAAGAAGGCAGGAACTGTTGGGTAACATTATTTTTCAAATGTACATATACAATACAAATACAGTATTAACAAGTGTAGTATAAAAATATAATAAATATGAAAATAG
>JAQMYF010000002.1:11768209-11780069 GCA_030014195.1 Neosilurus mollespiculum | reverse complement strand
GTCGTCACCAAGGCATTTCCAGACCAGCCGAGAGACATAGTCCCACCAGCGTGTTCTGGGTCGACCCTGAGGTCTCTTCCCGGTTGGACTATAAACGTTGACTATAAAGTTGATCATCGAATTGTGGCCTAGGGTGTCCTGGTGCCACCCTTATGTTCGAACATGGTATTCGTGATGGACAAACCATGATGAGCACAGAAGTCATACAACAAAACACCATTACCAATTTTACTATTATTATTATTTACTTTAACTCGGACTGTTCTTGTGTCACACCATCTACAAATTATGAGTCACAACAAGTAACCAAGGGTCCTACATGTTCTGTTTTTATACTATGTATGTTAAACTCTTCTCAATATTCTGGCTATTCCTAAGAGTGCTGTTTTTTGTACCAGTTCAGTTTTGACATAAACTCCAATCTTGTGAATGTATTCTTGCATTTCCTTAACAGTTGCAAAAGAGCTCCAACAAGGACTGGTACTATTTCTAATTTGCGCATGTAC
The DNA here is from genome assembly GCA_030014195.1 of Neosilurus mollespiculum. Taxonomy (NCBI): domain Eukaryota; kingdom Metazoa; phylum Chordata; class Actinopteri; order Siluriformes; family Plotosidae; genus Neosilurus; species Neosilurus mollespiculum. Next base: position 11,779,563 of record JAQMYF010000002.1, on the reverse strand, counting down.
CACAGTGTCATGATTTCATATTTTAGTGGTTGGTATTTTTTCAAATTTCTCATCCTTCTTCTCTAATACTTCAATCATCTCCTGGAGATGTCAATCAACATACCAAGACCACTTTCCTGCCTATTTCCGAGTATCATTATTATTATTATTATTATTATTATTATTATTATTATTATTATTATTATTGCTGTTGTTGTTGTTGTTGTTAACATTATTTAGAAAACATTCTTTCATGTATAATAAAAGGATTAGATTAGACCTTATAAGCATCAACGTTATCCTGTTTTGGATTCATATACAAGATGCTTATTTATAGATTATGGTTGCCACTACCAATAACTAAATGGGCCGTGATTTCAGAGAACGATAAATGATATTTTCAAAACATGGTGAGTGAAAAACCCAGGCACGCCTCTGGTGAGCCCACGCAAGTTTCCCCGCATGTTCGCTTACGGGACGTCTGCATCTGACACACGCACGTGCACGCGCTCTGTCCAAACGCCCCGCCCCCTTTTGCGCGCAAACCATTTAAGCAAATTCGCGGTCGAGAGCCAGCCTGCATCTTTCTCTCCAACACCAAACCCCTGAACTCTGCAGCGAGGTAAGGACAAGCCATTATAGCCACAGTGTTGATTTTAGTAGCTATAAAGTTTCAGTGCAGATCTAACCAGAGCTCATCACTTGTTTTAGCTTAGATTTGTGCACTGAAGTGGTATTTCTCATGTAATCTGGTATCTAGACTTGTCTGGTAAATTAGATTCATTGTTTATTACGTAAGGGATGTATAAATAAAGTAAGGGATGTATAAATAAAGTAAGGGATGTATAAATAAAGTAGGGGATGTATCAATAAAGTAAGGGATGTATAAATAAAGTAAGGGATGTATAAATAAAGTAGGGGATGTATAAATAAAGTAAGGGATGTATCAATAAAGTAAGGGATGTATAAATAAATAATCGCACATTAATAAACAGAGCCTTGGATTTATTATTATTATTATTATTATTATTATTTTAACCTTTATTTTACTAGGTAAAATGTTATTTTGGATAAAGATAAAAAAAGTGTTGGTTCTAAGTGAAGTTAGGGGTCTTATAGGAGCTGATATCCTTTCTGTTGGTCTGATGTCTTTATGGTGATGCATGTGTCGGGTTAGATGTGCTCAGATGGAGACCGCGCGGTGCTTGGCAGCTCAGGAAACGGTAAACTCCGCCAGTGGCTGATCGAGCAGGTGGACACCGGGAAATACCCTGGACTCGTGTGGGAGAACGAAGAGAAGAGTGTGTTTCGGATCCCGTGGAAGCACGCGGGTAAACAGGACTACAACCGGGACGAGGATGCAGCCCTCTTCAAGGTAGAAGTAGCCTAAAAGAGAGGAGGGGGGGGGGGCACGACTAAAGAAAAAGGCACATCACATTTTACACTATAGGCTGGAGAGTGATGGAGCTCAAGCACTACAGTACTATAAAATGATTATACTATGCCGACTAGGTGATTTCTCACCACCTTTTCGTGCTTTCCGTAGGCTTGGGCGCTGTTCAAAGGCAAATACCGGGAGGGCATCGACAAACCAGACCCACCCACGTGGAAGACGCGTCTCCGTTGCGCGCTTAACAAGAGCAACGACTTCGAAGAGCTGCTGGATCGCAGCCAGCTCGACATTTCGGACCCTTATAAAGTTTACCGAATCGTTCCCGAGGGTGCCAAAAAAGGCAAGTTATGTGCACACCGAAGTGCGCGCACCCACAACCTGCAATCTTCCGACAACCAAAACCACAAACAGGCCTATAACAGTGATACCATTACTGTGTTACAGCTTCCAGGTCTCTAGACGATACACCAAACCCAAGCCCTCCGACTTATCCACTACATCCTTCATATGCGCCCCTTCAGAGCCAGGTGAGATTTAATAATAGACCACAAAACACTTATCAATGCTGCTTTTTTATGTGAAGTGTGTGAGATTGCGAGGGAATCAGTAGAGAATGCATATATCCCCATGCAGGTCTGCAGTTTCATTTCACCAGCAGAGAGAAGCTGGAGGGATTATCTCTCAGAAAAGCCCCCTATGGCTGACATTCCTTACAACCAAAATCCATACAACTCTAGGTGGGATGCAGGTATGCTATAGATGTCTCTCATTATTGGTGGAGAGAGGATCCATACTCCACCATGTTTAGCTTATGCACATATAATGATATTAATCCACTGTAAATGTAGAAATGCCTGTTTCTCTGTTCCTCTGCTCAGGATACCAGTTCACTGGCTCCTTCTACAGCTGCAGTGCCTCAGAGACTTTGCCCTCTGCTTTTACACTAGATGCCAGTATGAAGTCAGCGGAGGCCATGGCCCTGTCAGGTACACAAGCATAAATACATGTGTTTGAGTGTCAAGACCACAATTTTTGGTCATGTGTTAAGAAAGCATTCCTTATAGGATAAAGTTGCATTGCAGGAGGAAGGTGTATTGAGAATTACACTGATTTTTGTCAAAATAGCAATGATGCAAAATTGATGAATTAAATCAACCTGAGCCAAATATTCATTAGGCCTGCATAGACATCACAGAGATGGATAAAGGAGCTTTGCAAGTTTGCAAATAAACTTGAATAGGGTCATTAGAAATGTAAGCAGTGTCATGTTTACTGTATAGCCATCTTACACTTGAAGTTTTCATCTTTAGAAAATGCATTTATCATTTTTCGATGGGAGCAGGAAAGAAAAAGAAAAAAGAAAAGGGCAGTGCTAGCTCTTCCACCAGAGGAGAGTGGGTATGCAGTGAGTTAGTTTGCAGTAATGAGGAGAACAATATTGACGGTAACCTGGTTGAGAGTTCTGAGACAGAGACAGATCCAGAAATGTATGGTGTGTGTGTGTGTGTGAGACAGAGTTAAAGACTGAGTATGTGTGTAAACAATACTCGTGCAGACATTTAATAGCATAATTTAGGTGATGGCCAACTCATCCAATTGCTCTGCCCAAAATCTAAACTTTATTACCACACAACTAAAAATATAGTTGGATTTATATTAGTTAAGCAGCATACATATTTGGTAATGAATGGTATTGTGTAAAGTAAAGATTTATACATCAGCATAATACTTTTTACAAGTAATTTTTTCCTAATTTAAGCCATATCACATATGTGTTACAAGAGCACATGGAGAGTGCAAATCTCCACCAAGCCAAGAAAAATAACAGAAAGTACACTGCACCCCCTGGTGGGGTTGCTGTAATTGTGAATTTCCAAAAAATTCCCAAGAATTATTATCTTACAATGTTAAAAATTATATTTAAAAAAAAAAAATCTAATAAAATCCTAGATTCCCGAATTCAACCTGAATAATCTCCAAAATCTAATAGGGTGTTATTTGAGTCATTGTTCACCCTTTCAAAAAACATCCAAACCTGCTCATAACGCTTTGCATAAAAAATTTCCAACAATCAAAGAGAGACACACTAAATAAACAACTACCAAAAAACCAACACCAATAAAGATATAACCTCCTTACAGTATAATAAGTAATAACAATACATTAAAACATTCTTGCCTCTCTTGCCTGCCATGGGGCCTTAACAATATATGTCTGTGCAGTGTTCTATGGTTATACACCAAATGCTAAATCCATTTTTTTTATTGGGCAAAAAAACTGTATTTTTGCTTTCTGCAGACCAGAGGTTTCCAGCCCTAGTGATGGTGGATCCTCTGTCCTTCACATTTTTAGTGCTTTCCCTGCTTTGACACACCCGCTTCAAGTCATGAAGAGCTATTAATTAGTTTATTAGTTAAATCAGGTGTGTTGGGAACAATGAAACCACTAAAATATGCAAGGCAATGCATATGGTCCAGCATTGGGAACCCTTGCAGTAGACCATTTCTTTATCCTAATGTGATAGGAGGTATAATTGCTGAAATATGAATGAATTTAGAGCTCACGTTGAAGCTAAAGTTGATGCACAGACATTCCCTGTTTGTTTGAAGAGAAACAGTTGAGATGGAGAGGAAATTGACAGAATGTTTTAGCATGACGAGAATACATGTGGGAGTTTGGGGAGAGTTAAAAGTTTCCCCCCAAACTTTGTTTACTTTGTAACAAGTAACTTTGTTATTATTAGTCAAATGATGGACTACAGGGATGCTTTCTGGTTTTGGAATCACAGTTTTGGGTGAACATAAAGGGACAGATGTATTTAAAATTGAATTCTGTGATTTATAACAATTAGCTTGACCAAAAGCTAAAGCTAAGCAAAAGCTAATTTTTTTTTTTTACATTTTTGGCTTCACCAAAAATTTCTCACTATACTTTTAAAGATATAGGATGTTGTTTACTATCTATTTAAAGTGCAATAATTCACAGTATGACTACAGGTTTTCATTACAAGCAAACACTTGCCATGCCTTTTCTCACCTGTATAATCACCATATCTTGGTCTTGACTCGACTGTTGACTGATTATTTGACTGCAGCCTTTTAGATAAGACCAGAGCCCTGGCACTGATGAAGCTCGAACTTGAATGCTAAAATGTTGATCTTCTTGTCATTCTTTTCCTGGTTAGATTACCGCCTCCACGTGACAGTTTATTTCCGGGATGCCCTTGTTCGGGAGGTAACTGTGAGCAGTCCTGATGGTTGCCTTCTGGGTGTGAGCAAAGATGGTATGCCACATGGTGCTTCTCAAGGTCCGGACCTTGTGGAGCTTCCACAGATTGAACGCAGCTCTCTGGAACACGGGGTTCTGCTGTGGATGGCTCCCGATGGGCTGTATGCTCGCCGCAGCTGCCCTTGCCGGGTGTACTGGGAGGGAGGGCATACTTCATCAAACAACAAATCCAACAAACTACAGAGGGATCAGACCTGTAAACTGTTGGACACTCAGCAATTCATCACAGGTTAGAATGAATATGTTATAGTTACTCTCTAATCTTAATAATGAGTCCATTCAAATACGGTAGGAAGTGGATGAACTTTTTCTGACAGATAAATGAGAATGCGGGGTCAGCAAATAAGATGTTGGAGATCTGAAGCATCTCATACTCTTTACATTTAAATGAACTGCTTTTGCTTTTGCTCTTTATGTAATTCTCTTGATCTTTGTTTGTAAAGCACTTTTGATCAACTGCAGTGGTGTAATTTTCTCATCTTCAGTTCAAAGCAAGTAGCCACATACATCAGCTGAAAGCCCATAGATTAACCTTTTTCTGTGAATTTAACTCTGATAAAAGACCTCTAAAAGACCACCAGGGAAATTATGTCCAATTATTACAGTAAATAAGGTCACTGAGACTTACAGTAAATATTTGACACCACACCACACTCAGGATACAAAACACCACAACAGATAATCTCTCTGCTCTGGGCCACCCACCTATCTCACGTCACACTTGACTAGTGGCAGCAGATTTGCATACATGCACACAGGACTTTCCAGGTTGTGATTAGTGTACAAATGAGAATCCCCATCATGCCTCCATCAAATGACTTCCTGTAAGACAGATGGAGATCTAGACAGAAAGAGTGAGCACCATGTATAATGTTTTAAAAAAAAAACAAGTGTTGATCTAACAACAAGAGTTAACCCAACGATTGAGCTAATTTCAAAGCTGTTATAGTAATACAACTCTGGTTTGTCATTATAATATGGATAAATGAGGACATCAATCTTTCATGAATAATAAGAGTTTGGCATCTTACATCTCTAGTTTTTAATTTTTGAGTTTATGGATCTTCTAGATTGCTTATCTGCAATAACTTTGTGATCAAATGTGCTGATGTGTTTTCCTTCATTCTTAGAGTTACAAAGCTACGCTCGGCACATACGTCCTCCACCCATCTCCCAGGTGCTCCTGTACTTTGACGATGACAGCACAGAGCCACAGAGACCAGGAAGGACTCTCACTGTCCAAGTAATCTATTTCAAAATATGGCTTTCATAGTGAGCCCTATTTCAACCCCTTCATACTCACAAGAAGCATGAAACTGAGGCCAAACGTGAAAGTTCCTTAGACCTGATTTGCATTTCTATGTACACAAATTGAAAATATGATTTCTCTTATGTTCTAGGTGGAGCCTCTGTTTGCACGCCAGCTTCTCTACTTCACCCACCCGAGCAGCATGAACTACATCCGCAGCCACAACCTTACCCCTCTAAGTCCAGAGCACACAATTTCCCCAAGTCAAGACTTCCACAGAGTCATCAGCCATCACCACAGCAACAGTCTGTAAAATGTAACTTCACCTGGAAAAGCTAGGATCGAGGGCAAGTCAAACTGACGCACAAAGATGTACACAAAAAAACTACTTTCATGGATCATGTGTAATGATGACATAGTATCAACATTACCGAAATCTTTTCCAAACACACTTAAGCAGCTGGACTTGTGTTTGAATGGACACAAAAATCGCACTTTGCATATATCTGGGCTCTTGTCATTCTTTTTCTTTTAGATTTATAGTTCTTTTTTTATTATCTCAGGGAACTTTAATGAAACAGTATTAAAATTGTTATGACCAAAGTGTGATTTCATTGTGATTCATATATGCCCATACTTCCACATGCCTGTGAAACGTCTGAAAAGAGACTGATTGATCACACAGGCTGTTTGCATTTTATATGATACATGTTGCTATTCTGAACAAGAAAGGAGGAGGCAATGCTCTGTGTGTAAATGAATATGTGAGCACACAGGAAATGTGGTTTTTGAGACAGGATGGTGATAGTTGATAAACCTGCAGACTGATGACTTCAAACAGGAAGAGGTGGATTGTTAACGTAAATAAGTTTTTTTTTTTTCTGACAATAGTTAAGTCCCCAGAAAAGGAAACTATGTGTATGCAGTCCTTATTCCACTTGCTAAAAATAACTGACACACTTCACTGTACAAAATAATTGTACTTGAGAATTATTGTTTATGAGATGGGTTGTTCAATAAATTTTGTACTAGTTTATTGGAGCCACTTATTATTCAGTTATCATTTTATCATGAACTTTTTCCATATTGCTGCTATTCTGTAGCTCAATAATCACTGACTGCAGCCCATATGCGGCTCCACAAGCCCCTCCCTCTACCCACCCATCAATGGCAAGGGATAAACACAATTTTGGTAGTGGTTGTTGCACTGATATGAATGTATATAGGGGAGCACTGTTATCTGCTTACACTCACTGGCCATTTCATTAGACACATTCACATATATATCCAATGCCAGTTATGTTGTAGTGATTAATATGGCAGAAAAATGATTAGTATGATCAGCCTATATGACAAACTGCCCTATGGGTGTAGGTTGGAGGAAGCTGTACCTAATAAATGTATATGCAAGCCATATTCTTTATGACTTTACAAAAAAAGTATTACGCACATAAAATTACTTCATAATTTTACACTGTTCAGCTGTAACATTAAAAAACATGAGCCATGACAGGCGAGGTGAATAAACAAGAGTTATTTACCAAAGGCAAGGTGTATTTCACCGAATAGTCCCCAAGATGGAACAGAGAACCTGAGGCGAATAGTTTCAGTTGTTTTAGTATATATTACATGAAAACATAAGAAAAGCAAAACTAAAACAAATTTTCAGCATTTAAATTACATTTTTTTAAGTGTTACAGTGGCAAGTGAGCTCCATGCACTCACACAAACACAAATTTCAGACTAGAGCGGTGCAGAGCAGAGGAGAACAACTTATCGCTGTTCTAGAGCTAAAAAATAGAACAGCAGTTTTTTTTTCTTCTCTAATTTTAGTTGTATCCAATTCCCAGCCCTCAATGCTGCCCCCTCAGTGACATGCTGCTACCCACCTCTTTATGAACTGCTGCACATGCACATTTGGAGGCAGACTAACACACTCGGAGGGAAAACAATATCCGCTCCTTTTGTACGAATGAGCTCACATATGCCCATGGATTGTCTGGTGATCACTGTGAGTGACATGGCAGCATATGCCATTCCTCCCTTTCATGAGAGCTCGGACAATTAGCATCCATGGACTCATGGTTGCTGATGGCTGAGGCATCATGCTGGATTTGAACTTGCAATCTACAGGTTGATAATCACGCACCTTGTCGATGCACCACTCGGGAGCCGATAAATTGCTTTTTAACTTTGAAAAACTCAAGGGTCATACTGTGTAGCTTTATCAGTATTTTTGGGATGCTTTGTTAAATTTCTAGAATATCAGAATCAGTGGCTATGAAAAACCATGAAGTTTGTGTCTGCCATTTTGATTTAAGTGTTATCTACTTTGTATAATGTCTTTTAACCAGTGTAATGTATAACTTTTACAGTGAATATCTTATAACAGTGGTATCTGCCAAGGACTGGGATACATTAGGCAGACAGCTAACAGTTAGTTCTCAAAATTGATGTGTTGGACACAGTGGTTCACTGTAGATCAGTACTCAAGTATGCCAGGTCTAATCCCACAGAAGAGCTACTGTAGAATAACTACTGAAAATGTTAATGCTGGCTATGATAGAAAGGTAACAGAACACACAGAGCAATGTAGCTTAGTGGGCTTGGGGCTGTCTATCCACTGAACAATCAGTTGGTGTTATATAAACCCAACACACCTCCTTAAAAACATAGTAAGCTTTATATTAAAACCAGAAAAATCAGAAAAAACAAATCAACACTGAAATGTTTAGGGGATAAATAATAAGTACAAGTACACAAATTTCAAATATCAAGGCAATCTCATCCCCTCTGAAGAGATAATACAGAACTGTGTAAACATGTTTGGATCAACTTCCTTCTGCCTACGTATAATGGAAAGACAAAATCAGAAAAACTTCCCTTAACACCTTAACGAACACCCACAAGGTTACCTGAAACCACAGAGAGCTTTGAAGAAGTCCTCCATTAAGCTTGTTCCTTTAAATAGGACCATGCTAAGTATGCAAGGACTAATTATAGAATAGTAAATAAACAATCAAACTTGTAGCACTGAGAAAGAGATGATATATCATTTCACAGAAACTTTACAGTTCCAGTAAGCAAATTTCCAAAATATAAACAGGATAAAGCCACTTAACTTGTCATTAGCTTCAAATGAAATTATTTTTATCAAATGGCACACTTTTTTGCACAGAACTTTTGAGAAAGTCTGTCTTTTCTTTTTTTTTCACAGAGGAAGATTTTTCCCCCACTATACTTCATTTATCTAGTGCTATATCATTACCGTACTCTTAAACATTTTCATCTAAAGTTTAAATATTAATACCTTTTGATTTCACGCTATCAAAAACTTACACACAATACAATACGTAGCAAGGCTGAACAGTGGCGTAGTGGTTAGCATATCTGCCTCAAGCAAATAGGTCCAGGGTTTGCATCCCGGGCTTGACACATATTTCTGTGAAGGGTTTGCCTGTTCTAATCGTGCTTGTGTTGGTTTCCTCTGGGTACTCCGGTTTTCTTCTACAAGCCAAAGACATCCACTTTAGGTTCCACTGTGTTTCAAATTGCCCCTAGGTATAAAAGTTGGTATGAATGGTGGTGTGTGTTTGCTGACCTTTGATGGACTGGTAAACTGTTCATGATGTGGACCGAGAAAGCATCCAGCCTCTCAGCGGCCCTAGTAGGATTAAACTGTTCAGCAAATTATTAAATGAATGAACAATATGTAGCAGAGACCAGAAATAAAGATTAATTTAACAAAGAGGGTTAATTAATGCCAAAATCTTAATGAAATACATTTTTTATAAATTTTATTAGAAGCATAAATCTTACTGCAACTTAGTTTCCTATCCTTTCAAAGATGAACAAAAAAATAATTAAGCATTTCAAATGACTAAATTAATCACTTTTGAATTCAGTTAGGACATCGTTAACCCAGTGCATGCAGTAAGAGTCCCCATATGCTGGGGTGTGACAGGGTGTGAGGTTTTCTGTTTAATACCAGACAGGGTGTGTATATGTACTCACTAGACTGGGTGTGTGTTGACGGTGGAGGCAGGGCAGACGAGTAAAGTTTACCTATTATAATACTAAAAAATATTACTCCTTGGACTATTAGACACATTTTGGTAATAAAAACATATAATAACTTAGTGTCTTAAAATATCTTTACAATCAAATCCAGAATTATTGGTTCTACATCCCTCTCTGTCATGATTTGCTACTGAGTAAAATAACCGCAAGGGATTTTCAACTGTGTCCATGCACAAAATCAGCTTTTTTAAATCTTCTTTGGTTTACACAAGACCACAAGTTGACAACAGGTTTATTAATGTTTACCATTGTGAATAACAAGCTACTAGAAGAAAATACTTTCATTTAAAAAAGAAGAGCTTTTGAGAATATTGACTGATAAAGAATTGCCAAGAAGTCTGTCCAATTAATGTAAAAGTCATTATTATTTTGGGAATATTCAGTTATTGGCAATTCACTTCAAGGGTGCCAGTAATTTTCGAGTTGAGCAGATGCTGTCGGAATATAATTCTCGTTATTGAGTCATCTGAATGATATCAGCTGGGCATCTGTACATGACTGCAGTTTTCCCCCTCATCTATACACGCTACACACTATACACAATATAAGACAGCTTTCCAATAACCTGCTTAACACACACAATTATAAATTGCAAATTTAAATTATATGAACACAAATTAAAAACAAAAAAGTTTATTTGTTCACATGAGATGGTTTATCAGATTAGACAAACAGCATTTTGCAAACTGAAATGGAAACACTTTTTTCACATGACATGATCCTCAGAGTCATTCAAAAACATGACATGTTTTGTATTTTTGTATTTCATGTTTCATGTTTTGACTACTGTGAGAGGAGAAAACCCATTTCAAACTTTCACTCAATGGAAAAAAGGCACATTTTCTTTAAACTAAATTTTTTATTTTTATAAAGCTTCTATTTCAGGCAAAACCACAATGGAAACCCGCCTATAGTTTAACACAAACCAACCACCTTCTCAATAATAACAGAATAAACAACATAATATGAGAACAGATCCTTTTAATGGACACTGCAACCATTAAACATAATTCATATAGCAACAGTTTAATCAATGTTTTAGTCATGTACTAGAAATAGCAAGTTGAAATGACTCGGCACTGTGTGTTACAGTTTAGGCATTGTGCAGATTATTGGCTTATCGCTTAATTGGCTGAAAAGATGAAGGCTGGAAACAGGTGAGCTGAAAATGCATACTGCTCTTAAACTTATTCAACAGCTCCTCCAACAGTCTGTTAGAGTGAGAGAGAGAGAGAGAGAGAGAGAGAGAGAGAGGGAGAGAGAGAGGGGGGGGAGGGAGAAAGAGAGAGAGAGAGAGAGAGAGAGAGAGAGAGAGAGAGATAAAAAAAAAAACAGAGAGAAATTGTGCTGAGAATAGGATTTTTT
>JAQMYF010000002.1:11753826-11767929 GCA_030014195.1 Neosilurus mollespiculum | reverse complement strand
TGTGTGTGTGTGTGTGTTTATATATATATATATATATATATATATATATATATATATATATACACATATGTGTGTGGTAAGTCTTGGCACTTGGTAAGTCATGTTCTTCTGCAGCAAGAAAATCTTCAGGACAGAGGACTTTGGTCACATGATCACGATTAGATTACAATAAATTGACAGCTAAGTTTAAAAACACAAGCTTACTTCTTGTCAGTTCCACTCTGAAGCTGTGGTAGCGCCGCAATCGCTTGCCTAAAGCTAGCTCTGAAAAAAAGACAAAATATGAGGAAATGAAGAATACATCTTTATATGGTTAAACTAAACCATGAAACACTCTGCACTGGTTATGGTACAATAAGTGACATTTCTTTTATAGAAAAGGTGAGTACGTATGCATGGATGTATGTAGGTATGTATGTATGTATGTATGTATGTATGAGCGGGAGCTCACTGGCTCTCTGGTGTCAGGTAACAAATTACAGCATCCTTCAGTGCACAGATTTCCAAACGTGCCTAAAGTTAATTGCAAAGAGAAGTATGTGTAAGTGATCGTACCATCTCATTCCTATATCATATCTTCACATTTCAATAATATGTTTTTTTTAACCTGCAATGCCCCATTCTTGCTAAAGGATGACACACACTGCATTAGACGGCTCATTTCTTCAGCCACAGATTCAACGATCTTCGATAGAACACGTGAAACCAAGTCCTTAGAAATGGTGAAAACCTAGCAGAAAGAAAAGACACAGCGATTAAAAAAATTAAAAAACACTATAGAGCAATAAATCTTAAACAATACACAGAAGTATTCTTCAAGTATAACTGACCAGTCAAATGTGATGTTTCATTTACAATTTTTGTTTCTTAAGTTTTCCACTGAAAGTGCAGATAATGTGTCACATGCAGGATTTGATTTTGAATATAAACTTTTGGAAACACATCTATTCTACTTCATGAAACTGATCACATACAAATTGTTCCATCAAGTCCTTGGCCAATTCCAACCACAATCCTGGGAAAGGAAAATTCCTTCCATAGATATTTAGTACTGCTTGTTGAAGTTCCGATTTTTGACCATTAAATAAACAGTGGAAGCTAAGTTGGACAGTGTGCGCAGCACCCTGTTAATGCACGCTAATCAATTCAAAATATCTATAACAATTTAGGTGTTTGTGTGTGGAGTTTGCATGTTTTCCCCTCGCTTGCATGGGTTTCCTCCCACAGTCCAAAAACATGCACAGTAGGCTAATTAGCTGTTCCAAATCACCCCTAGGTCTGAGTGTGAATGGTTCTGTGAGTATTGGCCCTGCGATAGCCTGGCGAGCTGTACCCCACCCTCGCCCTGAGTCGGCAGAGATGGGCACCAGCCTCCCTGCGACCCTAATTAGGATTAAGCAGCTTAAAAATAATGAATGAATTGAAAGAAAATAATAATTTACAAACAATATCGCTGTCAAATTATTTTTATTCCCCCCCACCCCAAAAAAAAGGTAACTGGTATTTCCCTGGAATATAAATTGAAGGGTTATTAGTCAAGACTTATGTAGATATTTACTTATAACTTATGTAGAATAATAACTTAAGATTACTAATAAACAGTTGATATACAGTACATGGTGGTGCTCTTTCCACCTGCCCCCAAAGAAAATTGTGTTACTGCAGTTACAGCTGAACACAGGCATTTTCTTTCTCTCTTGACATTTAAACGTTAAAGAAACCTAAAAGTGTAGTCTTCAGAAGGGTGAAGACTTTCCTGTTTCAGTAACTATAATATTTTAAAACAAGCAGATTAACATAAATCCATGATTCACCTCGCAACCAGAAAATTACACAGCACATTTCAGATTTGATAATTCAACAACACTTTGGGAAAAATATCATATGCTGATAACTTGTGAATTTTGTGCCCTGTTTTGGATCAAGTGTGTAAAAAAAGAATTGCTGAGCACTTTGTAGGAAAGACAGGCAGGATCACACTCTCTCGTTTATTCGTAACAGTAGAGGGCTAAATGCAGAGATAAAAGCAACAACACGAAGACTGAGGCAGATCTAAAGTATGATGAGATTTTTTAGCTTACCTCAGCATGAACAGAGATGATGCTGACCAAAGCTTCCTTCAAATAACTCCGTACACCTAAGAGAAAGGCAGAGACACAGAGTTAGATAAAGAAAAAAAAGGAAGGCAAGACACACACGAAAGACGCAGAGATTCAAAAGGTTAAACAAGCACATAATGTGACTAGACACTGCAGGGTCTACAGGGTGTTTCTCATTCCTGCTAACACATAATGAATGCCGAGGGGATATTTAAGGTGATTAAATTTTTGAAAAGTGGAATTAAATGGCACACTGACACTGTTTATGGAAAATCTGTGAATGTCTTCATCTTCATCTTCTTCCGATTGTTCCGGGGTCAAATTGTGGGGGTGGCAGCCTAAGCAGTGAGGTCCAGATGTCCCTCTTCCCAGCCACTTCCTCCAGCTCTCCCTGGGGGGGTGAGGGGGTGGGGGAGTACGACGATACCGAGGCGTTCCCAGACCAGTCGAAAGACACAGTCCCTCCAGAGAGTTCTGGGTCTACCCCAGGGTCTCTTCCCGGTTGGACATGCACGAAACACCACACCAGGGAGGCTTTCGGGAGGCATTATAATCAGATGCCTGAGCCACCTCAACTGGCTCCTCTCAATGCAGAGGAGCAGTAGTTCTATTCAGAGCTTCTCCAGGATGACCGAGCTTCTCACCCTACGTCTGATGGCGATAGGGTGAATGTTTTGTATTTTTTAAAAATATATAAGCATGACCTAAAATGTCATTAGATTTTCACAAATTTCCTAAAAGTAGATCAAGAGAATGCAATTAGAAAAATGGCAGAAACTATTATATCTTATCATTAGTTTTTTGAATTACTTAAATAATAACTCTGGGATGTTGGTGGGTTTCCTCACATTCACTGCTCAGACAACATTTCTATTGGATTAAGGTCAGGCCTTTGACTTAGTCACTCAAAAACTTAACCTTGATTTTATTCTTCTTCAACTATTCTTTGTGGAATGAATTGTGTGCTCCCTCTTGAGATACAGTTCACGGAGACATAACCTGACATTTTTCTTTGGAATTTTGGCTTGTATAATTCAGAATTCATCAATGATGACAAGTCATCCTGGCCCAGAAGCAGCAAAACAGGCCCAAACCTGGCACAGAAGTCAAGAAAATTCTAAAGGGCGCATAACCCTTTAAATACCAACATGTTATCATGAGTACGGACTGCCTAGCTGACGTGTTATAGAAGCTTAGCTAGACAAGTGGTGTTGATTTAAATTATTAACTGTTGAATAAGAAGATCTAGCTGTGAAGGCAGAAAGTCAAGCAAGAGGCGATAAGTGTTTTTTGTTTACTGTATATGCTACAGCACTCAGTGGCCCCACTCGGTGAGTCTGCGTGGCAAAATAATCAATGACTGAGCCGTTGTTGGGCAAAGACATGTATTTAGTTTTTGGATTCTTGACTATGAGAGAAGTAGCATAAGTCTAGATTTTAACCATTTGATTTTAATCAGTTATGCATTAAGTATATAAAGTAAATATATAAATATTTTAAACAAACATTTACACCAATCAGACATAAAATGGGGAAAATTTGACTTGGCGGATTTCTTACTCCAAAATAGAACGAGTTCTCTGTAGCTGGATGTCTTTGTTTCTTATCAAGTCAATAGAGATGATGTAGCCACTTTAGACAGCTCCACTATTGGTCTTCAGAAAACTACCACTCACATCATGAATAGTGGCAAGGCAAAAACAAAGCCCAAGACCATGCCGGAAAGTTCCACAACCGACTCCCATACCACTCATCAGAGATACTGAACTTTGAAATTGATGGAAAAGATTTACAGCAAGTACATTTTTTCTCTAGCTAGCTCCACAATTTCCAGATAAGATTAACATCAGGATCAGCATAGCACCCAGCACCTTTAATGCACTTAACAACATCTGGAAGAACAGAGGAATCTCACTCCTTACTAAGATCACAATTTACAAGTGTGGAGGCAGGCAAGCTTTCCCAAGTTTCTCGTAGACTAGGTTCCTGCCCATTGGTCATGTGGTCGAGAAAATAATCTTGGGACATTTCTAGCCTGCAATCTTGAAATGGGAAAACTCCTTGCATCGTTTTAACTGGCATGTTCTTTCACAGTTCACCACTATCATCTTGCCAAGTGTGAAAAGGCAAAACTCATTGAAATATTGCTAAGACCTACAAGTACTAGGTAGGGAAGCCATAACATTAAAAACATTATGAGCACTAAGAGGTGAAAGGAATAACATTATCTTAATGCAGTGGCACCTACTAAGGAGTGGGCAGGAAGTTTACTGTCAGTTTTCAGTTGTCTTGAAACAGAAGAAAACATGAGCAAGCATAAAGATCTGAGTGACTCTGAAAAGGGACGCATTGCAAGGGCTAAACTACTGGGTCGATTCATCTGAAAAACAGCAGGTCTTGTGGGGAGTTCCACAGATGCAGCAATAAGTACCTACCAAAAGTAGTCTAAGGGA
This sequence comes from Neosilurus mollespiculum, assembly GCA_030014195.1. Classification (NCBI taxonomy): domain Eukaryota; kingdom Metazoa; phylum Chordata; class Actinopteri; order Siluriformes; family Plotosidae; genus Neosilurus; species Neosilurus mollespiculum. The sequence continues at coordinate 11,763,377 of JAQMYF010000002.1, read as the reverse complement.
GGACAGTCAGTGAATTGGCAAGAGTGTCATGGGTGCCAAAGCCTCAGTGGTTCACGTGGGAAGCCAGGACTAGAACATCTGGTCTGATCCCACAAAAGGGCTACAGTAGCACAAACTGGCTATGATAGAAGCTCTCAGAACATACACTGCATTGTAACTTGCTGCATAAGGGGCTGCCTAGTAGCTACAGACAAGTCAGTTGATGTTAATGTTTTGGCTAATCGGTGTATACCCGATAAAAAGACGTTTATTTCAAACTGAAACAGAACAAGGGTAAAAATGCAGAAGTAACAGTCAAAAAATGCCCTGTGTCTGTGTAAAATTTTCCAGTCAGTCTCTTGAGGACTATATTCTTTTTTTAATATTTGTCTGAAGTGATGTATTGTGTGCGCATAAATTTAGAATAAAAAAAACAGTTCATAAGAAACATGGATTCCTACCAGTGCATTAAATTTTCATTAGATTACATCATACTATACATCAGGGTGCAGCAGTACCTGTAGGGGATAGGCAGTCCTTCCAGTCAAAGTAGCCGGCATAGATTCCTGGCTCCAGAGAGCCCACAATGGGATCAGACTTCTTCTCAATGTACGAGTCAAGCAGTCGCTCATCCAGCTGACGAATTGCCTCAATACTCACCTAAAGCAGATATGCAAAAATCAAGAGACATGTTGCCATAATCATTTATATATTTTAAAAATGCTTATGAACAATATGGGTACAATGTTTTACTAAGCACAAAACATGATGTGTGTGTGTGTGTGTGTGTGTGTGTCTCTCTCTCTCTCACACACGCACACACTGAATACCTCATTCACTCATGCATATCTGTCAGCTTGACTAGATTTCCCTGAAGTTAAGAAACCACCACCATGTTAATGGGAAACTTATTGATTACTAAGTGTGAAATCATTTTTACTTATATTTCACTTTAATAATGCAATAATAAATTCCCAGGAACTGATATCTTAGCCAAAATCTATTCAGTAATAAGGATTATTTATTCCCATAAATCTGGGAAACAATGCAAAAACATTGGATTGGAGAGCCTTCAACACTTACATTAATGCTGTGATGTTTGTGCATCCTATGTGTCTGTTAGTGTGCTGGTCTACTGTCTGCCTGACTGAGATGAATATTAAAGTAACATTTAAAGAACAAGTGGATAAATGTCCATAGGATTTATATGAACTTATCATTGTAACCACCAGACGAGCCCATTATAGTCAAATAAATTTTAAATGTCTGAAATTACTTTATATATAGCTTGTTCCCAGTTTGAAAAATATTTTTAGGCTAGATTTAAGTAATTCACATTAGTAACATGCATACCCAACCAAGTCATTGGCGTCGAGTTCTAATCTAACACACATATATATTTTTAGGAGCTCCCTATAGATGTCTCAACTGATCCTGAATCCTTTCACCACTTTATATCCATTTTCTTTAGTACCAGATTAGTATAAGCATCCATTTAATGAGCTAAAATTTTCTCAAGCTTCTGATTTTGCCGTTTACTCCACCAACATTTATTTTTCTGCAAGTCTGTCTGCCTGCCCTTCATTAGATTGTGGGTTTTTTTTTAAATCCTGAGTGAGGATTGAGCAGTGGTATAAGAGCAGCCTTATTAAGTTTCCTGTGGTGGACATGTGTGGACATCGGACAAGCTCAGCTATAAACTATGTGCTCCTGTGTGTGTGTGTTTACAGATAATGAACTTTCGGTACTGAAAGATACAACCCCCCCCCCAAAAAAAAACAAACAAACAAACAAACAAACAAACAAACAAACAAAAAAACCTGTATGTATACCGTAAACACTGTACTACATTACCTTCATTCATTATCTAGAGCACTTATCCATCAGAGTCTCAGGGGAAACTGGAGCCAATCCCAACCTACTTTTGATCAGTGGTGGGTTACACCACGGGCAGCTCGCCAATCCATTGCAGAGCTAACACAAACACAAGCCATCTTTCATATTCACACCTATCTTCAATTCAGAGCATCCATGTGACCTAGTCCATGTTCTTGGACTGTGAGAGGAAACCCATACATGCACAGGGGAGAACATGCAAACTCCATATAGAAAGGTCCAAGAACCCAGAATGTTCTTGCTGTAAGTGGACAGTGCTAACCATTGCATCACTGTTCCACCCTACAATGAACAGTCATACAAAGTAATTTATTTATATTTTTAAGTATATGTATGTATTTTTAAAAAAATCTATGTTTAAGTGGCATAAAACCCAAACTTAAAAAAGCTTACATGCTTGTCCATTCCTGTCAAAACACACTATACTTCATAAACCCTTTTTCATGGAAAAACATGGAAGAAACAGTAAACAGCAAGTGTTTGGAGTCTAAGTTTATTCAGAAGTTTACTAATTTATATCTAATTTGTATATATAAAATGTATACGAACTGACACGTCCAAGTACTATCACTGCAATTCCGCGCATTTGTGAGAGCAAAATATACTTCAAATGGCAGCCTTTTTAAATAGGCTAATGCCACCTATTGTATGGATTGTAACAGTAGAGTCTAGGAGGCTTTCCTTTCATTTCACTTTAACTGGATGGCTTTGTTCAGGTTTAATACCACAGCATTGCTTATGTGGAATAATTTTCTATAAAAGCAGCATTGGAAAGTAGGTCCAGCTGGTTTATAAGAGCATACCTATGAGCATTAACTCACATATTGCTATATATTATTAATGACTTAGCACACATGTGACTGCTGTGACATATGAAAACCCTTATGCTTCTTCTGAGAAGCTTGTCCATGAGTCATTCACCAACAAACAAAACAAAAAGTCTTCCTCTCTCTCTCACACTCACCATAGTGGCATCATCATCAAGTGTAGGTGTGTGAATGCCTGTGCTTACTCTGGTTATCTTGTCAGCTGTGGTGAAGCCATGTTTTTCCAGGTGCTCAGCAAGGTTAAGGAAGGTGTGTCTCTCCAAATATTGACAGTTACTCAGAATAATGAGAAGCCGCTGTTCCTGTGTATGGGTACACACACACACACACACACACACACACACACACACACACACACACACTATTAGCCACACTAACTGTCTACTAAACAGGGGCTAAATGTACACGTCTGCACTGTGGGGTGTGAAAGAAAAGCCAGGACAAATTAACTGATAAGTCTGCACTCTACATCAGATTTTATAAAACATGTGAGTCACTAAGCAAGAAGTGAAGGGGATGCAGTATGAGTAAGAGAATGACAGAAAATGTGTGATTGAAAGCACACAAAGGCAGGACGGAGGGGAAATCAGCGGCCCTTTCACCACATGGAAGGGGAAACCCCTAGAACTTCTGCATAGTCTATATCACTCTCATTCTAGTTACTTCTGCACTTGACCATTTCAGTGTTATGGAATACTGTATGTTTTATATAAAGGAAATTTAAAAGATAATAAACAATTAAAAGGATCAAAAAGAAACGTACTGATGAAGGACCAAAGTCTTGATGAATGCTTCCAAAGAGATCAGGTGATGCCATATCCATAGACAAACTGAAACACAGACAATATAATGTTCAACATACTCACAGCTTAAACAGGTGAATAAGCATGATGTCTGTCAAAGTAGTTCAAATTTGCATTAAAATTTTAGCCAAATGCAAATATTAACTATCATATAACTTTGCACTGCAACAAACAAACTCAGTGTTGGGACTCATTGTTGGGATCAAACTTGTCTAACAAACATGTTGGTCTATTTTTTATGTTCAATATCTCTGTACAGTAAGACAGGGTCACATTATAGCAAATTAGACAGGGTCTATTCAAACTTAAAGGAGGCATATAGGACCATACCCCTCCTACATCTGGGCATGTCTGCCCACATCTCACTGCTCGGTGTCCCAGCTTACAAACCTCTCAGGAAAGGAATCAGACCAGCTATAAGAACTGTTAAAACCTGGCCTGAGGTAGTACTCAGCCAAATACAAGACTGTTTTAAGAAAACTGATTGGGTATTTTTGATCACCTGAAGCTGGATGATCACACTGAGACTGTATTGTTTTGCATCAAGACCTTCATGGACAATGTCACTGTGGACAAATGGATCAGTGTTCAATAATCAACAACCATGGATGTCAGGTGAGGTGCAGTCACTGCTGAGAGCCTGAGACTCTGCCTTTAAAGCCAGTGACAGAGGCCAGTACAGAGCAGCGAGAGCAAACCTCAGGAGAGGAATCGGCGCAGCCAAGATGGACTACAACAGGAAGGTGGAGAACCATCTGGCTGACAACAAGTGTGACAAGGATTACAGCATCTAACCAACTACAAAGGCAACAGGTCAGAGGTGGCAAATGCTGACTCAGGGTTGGTGTAAGAGCCGAAACACTTTTTCACCCACTTCGAGACACGAAGGCTCCAACCAAACCCTCCACACACACACACACACACACACACACACACACACACACACACACACACACACCTGCCTGCCAGCTTTCTTGAGCTAAAAGAAAACCAGGTGAGAGCAACTCTTAAGACTGTAAACCCACACAAAGCAGCAAGTCCAGATGGAGTACTGGGCAAAGTACTTAAGGCCTGCGCTGATCCACTGTCAGGGTCCTGATGAGGATCTGTAACACCTCCCTGGAACAGGCTATTGTACCACTATGCCTCAAAACAGCAGCGATTCGTCCCACTGCCCAAGAAATCCACTATCTGCAGCCTTAATGACTACAGACTGGTTGCATTAACGTCTGTAGTCATGAAATGCTTTGAGAGGCTTGTTCTTTACCACCTCAAGTCCTGCCTTCCTCCGGACTTCGACCAGCATCTGTTTGCTTATAAAGCAAATAGATCATCAGCTGATGCAGTCTCTACTGTTCTCCACACTGCAGCAAACCACACACAGAAACAGGGGAATTACATCAGGATGCTTTTTGTGGACTTTAGTTTGGCGTTTAACACCATACTGCCAAACATTCTCATCAGAAAGCTATTTGACTTGGAATTTCCTTCTCCTCACCTTTGAGTGAATGTACAGTTTCCTGATGGACTGCCCACAATCAGTAAGAATTGGGAAGAATACATCTTCACTAATAACACTCCGCACGGGCTCCCCTCAGGGCTGCATGCTGAGTTCCTTCCTGTATGCTTTATATACATACAACTGCACCCCCTCCCACCACCATCATCGTTAGGTTTGCGAACGATACCACAGTGGTGGGTCCCATTTCTGGTGGGGACAAGATGGTGAACAGTGAGGAGGCCCAGAGGCTCGCAGCCTGGTGTTCGGCAAATAACCTTCTGCTGAACATCAGCAAAACCAAGAAGATGGTACTGGACTGAAGGAAGAGAAGATCAGACCCCACTCCATTGCAGACAGATGGAGTCTGTGTGGAACAAGTCTTCTCTTTCAAGTTTCTCAGCACGCGTGTGGCTTACGACCTCTAGTCATTGCGATTGGCATGGCTCAGCAGAGACTCCATTTTTTAAAACTTTTGAAAAAAATGCAACCTGGAAGTCAAACTGCTGCAGACCTTTTATTGTTCTGCAGTGGACAGCGTGCGGATGTACTGTGTCACAGTGTGGTACATCAGCTGCACAGCTGGGGACAGAAAAGCCCTGCAGGGGATTATAAAGACTGCAGAGAGGATCACTGGCTGCACCCTGTGACATTCAGTGCAGCCCAAAAGCTGTATATTTCTCATAAAAATGACACAAATACAAAACCAACTAACAAATTAGCAACAGAAACACAACTATGTCACAAATATCATCTGGGTGAAGGAGGAGTACACGCTGAACAGCTTGCCAATCCATCTCAGAGTCAACACAAACACAACTATAAACACTCAGACCTAGGGGCAACTTGGAACAGCCAATTAGCCTAACGTGCATGTCTTTGGACTGAGTACCTGGAGGAAACCTACACAAACGCACCAAGTACATGCAAACCCCAAAAAGAATTTGCTGTGAGGTGGATGTACTAACCGTTACGCCACGGTGATGACCACACTTCTCAAATATTGCAATATAAAACTATATAATTTGTGTTGGATCTCACATTATAATTCATAGACCTCAAACATTTAAATATTGATTTTTGTGCACTATACAGCCTCTTCCAACAATAAATAGTTCTTGTTATATAGTGAGGACATTTGGGTTTGAGACAAAAAAAAGAAATATGACACTATTAGCTAGAAATTCAGGTTTCGGTTGTCAAACAACTTAAATCTGACGACAGGTGTTATTTGTTGCCCAGGTGTGCCATGTTAGATAGCTTTGAATATTCTGCTCTTGGAATGAGCCTTGGGTTTCATCTGTAAAACTTGCATTTGTTGTTAAGGATAAACCAATATAAAGACCGGAGAGCTGTCTATGGGGCAAAACGGAAGCATTGACCAAAGCCAGTACAACGATTCAGAATCCACTGATCCATGAAGCCAATGGTGTACTAATAAACAGACGTTAAACAGGTCAGTCAAGGAAAAAGTCAGAGATATCACAAATAACCTCAACAGGGCAGGGGCAACGGTGTCACATTTCAGGTTTCAAAGAGCAAAAATTAGAGGCCATACAACAAAATGCAAACCACTAGTAGTAATCAGTGGGAGATCAGACTGAAATTCTTAAAAGAGCCATAAAATAATCCTCTGCCAAAATTATTAAAAAGTGCAACATGGGGAGAAAGAAACGGTTTGATCATGTGATCCGAACCATAAAAATGTATTGGTTAATCCCAGTGGAGGCAATGTCATGGAACAGGCTTACTTAGCTTTATTGATGATGTAACTCCTGATGATAGCAGTAGAATGAATTCAGAAGTCTACAGAGACATACTGTCTGCAAACTTACAAAGAAATTAATCCAATCTAATTCTTCGGAACTTCAGCATGCAATGACCCAAAATAACAAAGATCTTCATCGAGGGTAAATGTGGAACACTTAAGCTTGCCAATTAAGTCAGCAGACCATAACCCAACCCAGCATACCTTTCACATACTAAAGAGGAAACTGGAGGGAGAAACCCTTAAAACATACAACAACTGAAGGAGAACGCATCAGAAGAATGCAACAGCTTGGTGGTGATGGTGGGTCGCAAGCTTAAAGCACTTTTTGCAAACAAAGTAAGCACTTAATTTCAGTTGCAATTAACTCAAGATTATCTGTTCTTATACTTATATACTTAATGCTCACTTAAAATTTGAGTGAACTTCTAAAAAAAGGTGCCATGGTCTAACCTGTTTAACACATAAAGGTGTAAATATAAGGAAAAGAAATTGAAATTCTCCTTAATCGCCTCAAATTCATCTCAAACCCAAATGTCTAATTTATTTGTTTTGCCGGAACTTACCGGGTACCAATTTCAGCATCAGTCTTGGTGCTAAGCTGCTCCAGACAGTTGATGAATACCTACAGATCATCAGAATAACAGTCTTCTCAGCACTTCCGCATCACACCGTCTGGATTCATATTCACTTATGATCACGCTATAGAGCACTGACTGAAAAATCTTTGCAACACTATAATGCAAAACTGCAATCAGTAGTGGAGTGTGAAAATGGGTTTGCTTTTCTACACACCTTCATGATGCCCACACACAGCTCACAAGCTTTATTCTGAGCTAGTTCCAACTGAAAAACCTACAGAAAATAGAGAGGGCGGAAAAGTGAAAGAAAAGCAGGGGCACAGTCACAGCAACTCAGATCCAGTTCTGCTATTTAATCAGTTATTAGTTTTTTGTGAAGTGTTGCATTGGGATAGAATGAGTATTTCTTACGTTGACCTCTCCAGGCTTGCACTCCATAGGCTCCTTTAGGGACCGTAGCATCTGCACCATGCACTGCTCAAACTGGGCAGGCTGAAACACACACACACACACACACACACACACACACACACACACACACACACACAGGTAAACACATTTTTGCTTATTTTATTTATATTTACATTTCTTATTTTACATATGTTTAGTCTTGAGCAACATAAAAATGATCCACCAGTGATGTGATTCCCTCGTTATCTACAGTCCAGTCTTCTTTCTCTGGAAGTCTCTTGACATCTGAATAAAAACCACAATCACATGCTTACTCATTAAATACAGGCACAATTTCCATGAAGAATTCATCACTTAATGTTAAAGCAGCACATCAGTGTCTGAAGCGATTATTATTATTATTATTATTATTAATTCAAAGGACTTTACATCACATGGCATATTTTTCTGTGTTATGCACAGCTCTATGTTGTGTTGTCCATGGATTTTCACAACTGATTGCACAGTAGTTACCACTTCACAGATGGCTGGTCTACACAGGCCAGTGCTAATTGAATTAGATTGAATAAGACCTTAATATTACAATAATCATGGTCACAGCATAGGGAAAAGAGGGGAAAAGGCAGATTCCAAATTCTGTACTTGGCACACGCTGTCCTGTAACAGCTGGTGTTGCTCTCTATCTCCCCCTGGTGGTCATTTTGCCCAGGACGGCGAAAGATGTCAACAATATATTTGAATGTGCTAGAAAAGTGTGCGTTCTCTCTCTCTCTCTCTTTCTCTACATACATACATACATACATACATACACACACACACACACAGACATACAGGGTGTCCCAAAAGTCACTATACGCTTTTAACAAATTCCTAAAAAGTGTAGTCAAGGTGTATGCCACTTAACCCCATGACCTGTCACAGCTTGAAGAAACCTCGGGGAAGTGAAGTGATGCGGCAAAACGCCAAAAAAAATGTGGTTGTACAGAGTCAAAGTAAGAGGTCTCAAAATGAAAAACCGGACAAACCAGATAAAATCTGATCTAGTGAGTCATGTCTAGATCAGATTAAATTATCTGATAAAATTTATGACCAAGAGCGAAAGTTTGCCTTATGGAGACAGCGAATAATTATCTGGAAACAATCTACATGTGAACTTTATTTCAACACAAGTTTTGAACTGATTTGTGAAGAATTGATCAAATGTGCAATTTAAAAATCTTCACATTTTGCACTTACTAGAATTAATGTGTTGTACTGTACTGGTTATAGGATCTTTAAATCCAAAAGAGATGTGCTTTAAATGAAAAGGATTATGTTTGGTGAAAACTAAACGACCCCGTCACAAACGTGAAAATTGGGCATCAATATCATGGTTTGTGGTTGCTTTGTTGCATCTACTGATGGACCTGTGAATTGTATGAGCAAAGTCTACAGGAGAATGTTAGGGTATTTTAAGTGGGTCATGAAGAAGCACACAAGTAAATCTACAAAGAAATGGTTATATCAGAACATATTTAATATTTTTTGATGGCCAATCTGGACTTTAAACTGATAAAATAGCAGTTCATGCAAGGAAGTCCTCTAATATCTTTGAGTTAAGCAGTTTTGTAAAGAGGAATTGGTGAAATTTCTTCAAGGCAGGACTGGTCACAAGTTATTGGAGACATTTGGTGGAAGATTGTGCTGAACAATGGAGTCAAACAATGAACTAAACAACACACACACACACACACACACACACACACACACAAACACAAACAAATAAATATATATATATATAAATATATA
>JAQMYF010000002.1:11735905-11748317 GCA_030014195.1 Neosilurus mollespiculum | reverse complement strand
ACACACACACACACACACACACACACACACACACACACACACACACAAATATATATATATATATATATATATATATACACACACACACACACACACACACACACACACACACACCATGGCTACTTCGTGAATGAATCTGTGTAAAATTAAGGCCCTGTGTTATGTTATGTGGGACAAATGAACAGCTGAAAAACAAAAACATCTGTCCGACCTTTGGATTCTAAGGTCAGTATCAGCATGTGGGATAGGTAGTATCACAAAATAAAAGGCACATCTGACAGTGTATGACTAAGAACCCAAAATAGAAATGTTACTGCTGCTGGTAATGTACATGCTTTTCCAAGAACTTTGTGGTAATAAAGTTCTGATGTGGTTACATGTGGGTATTACAATATTCTATACTGTTACAATGTTACGTATGGGGACACTTATTCTTTCTTGATAATTTATTTAGCCTAAAGTTCTATAATCACTAAATATTCTGTTATATAGCTAAACTATAAGGGCAAAACATCAATATTTAAGTTGAACATTAAGTATAGAAGGGTTCATAGAAGCAAGATGTGCTTGGTGTTAAAACTGAGGGTAAATCCTGAACTTTCACATAGTGCCTTTTATTTTGTGATACTACCTACATGCTGATACTAAATATGAGGGGGTCAGGGGGGCACTTTCTGAAAATTGGTTGATTTCATATGGAATGATCTTCATATATTTGGAAAGAGAATGTAATATTCTTCAGAATGAGGTATGATACAATATTCTGTCATGAAAATTGACTGAGTTACATCACTTTGCATGTCATGAATCAGGAAATGCTAATTTGAGAAACTAGTAATTAGTTACAGAACCAGTTTCTGAATGTCCACATTTTGAAACTCACTGGCATCCATAAACTAAACGAATCTGGCTTTCGACCAATCAGTATGATCATCCTAGTGTCTTCCCAGCAACAGATGAGTTCTATTTACCACGAGTCATACCTATTTTAAGACTTCTCTTTGGATTACTACTGTATGATTTGGGTAATCCTGGGATTCTGTAAGTAGGGAGAGTATTCTGGTACCGAATATGGATATAGGGAAATACCCTGAGCAATCACAAAAGCGGTTTGAAACTCAGCAAAATAAGTGGATATTTTCATTGTTTTACAACATCTTGGACATTTACCTTAAACAAGCATTTTAACATGGATAGATTGTGTTTATGGATGTTTGAACTTGGTCATGTTGAAGATTTTGCTTTAAAGGATGAATTTTTGGCGATATTGAATTTTCGTCCAGGTAAGTCATTTTCTAATTATTTTGGCTCTTACTCAAAACACAACTTAGCGACTTAATCCATATTATGCTGGAGCAGTTCACAAATACTGAAAATGTAAATGTTTCACCAGCAAAACTGTATTTAAATGAGCACGGTTTATTATTATTATTATTTACAGTCACCTACCTTCAGCAGTGTGCTGCAGGGTGATGAGTAGGCAGTGCATACGCAGTTCAAGTAGCAAATCCTGAATCACCTGCAACAGATCATTAGGAATCTCTAAACCCGAGAGAGCCTCGTGACTTAGCCTGAAGGACAGAGATGAGAAAGAGAGAAGATTCTTTATATTAACCGCTTTGGATTTGAATGAGAATGCCACTTAGCCCCTTTGACCTCTCACCTGACAGTGTGTATGATCTGTGTGACCCAGGCTCCAGTGAGAGGGGTCTTGATGTTCCAGCCCCCGTATACACGCAGTTCACGCTCAGAGAGACTGTTGGGTAACAGAGCGCCACGAACCAGCTGAACTAAATGTCGAGTCACCTCTTCGATCATGCTCTACACACACACACACACACACACACACACACACACACAGAGTAATGTGTTTAAATGTGTTCCTGAAGGCTAGTTTGTACTTTCTTTTAAAAACATACAGATAGATCTATACAACCTCTGTGCTCACATCCTGGCTCACTGCTGGTAGAATGAACCTTTCCAGTCTGAATGACTAATCATTTAATTGAACGTTTTACAGAGGTGAGGTAACAGAGTTATACCTTTATTAAATCACATAACTTAACCACTTTATCATGTTATCTACCTATATATGTATTTCATAATCATCTTTTCAATTGAATAGAATCACTGAGCCTGTGTATTCTCCTGTCTTTCTTTACTGTGTGAGTAACAACATTAAAACAAATAATAAAACATGAACGTTTTTTACCTTTTGAGTGAACTACGCGGAAGGTACCGTGACGCACCGATTTTCATTTCGCAGGGAATTGTGTGTTTGTCAGTTCGCAGTCCACAAATGCACCCAGTACTAGTAAGCTATTATCTTTCATGTGAGCTATATATTGTTCGTGTGATTATTATTAAACACATTTGGGAACTCATGGAAATTGTCCCAAAGTACAGTAATATTACGATCGTCATTACAATTACATACACAGGAACTTTCCATGAGAGCTTACGGAAATTGTACTAAAGTGGAACTGGTGGAGCAAACACACGCGTTCACTGACCTTTCACATGTGATGGGTACTCAGACACACATGCTCTGTCTAACTGAAAGAAGCTGTTGAACTTCTAATTATCTAATTATATCCTGGTGTTAAACCAGGATCTATGTAAATGATCTATCTATGTAAATGAAATGACTACCGTAATTGAGAACTTATGGAAATTGTACTAAAGTAATATTACGATACTCCATTTTCGAGTTTGACAGCATGCGTGTGTCCAGGCACCCATAACACTCAAAAGGTCAGTGAAAGCGTGAGTTCACTACACCAGTCATTTAATTATTGGTTGAAAAACCGTAGAATAGAAATAAAAATTTGCAAAAATCTAAATTAGCAGATAATAAATTAAAAAGGAGACGTGTTCATTTCACTACTTTATAAATAAATAAGAAAAAAAATTATAAACAAACTCGAGCAGAAATTATATTTCTGTAATCTGAGACTGTCAGTCTTAAGGCTGGAGATTATTAAGTCATGGCTAGTCAAATTTCCTGCAACAAACCATGGAATGGCTATTCTGGCATATTCTGAAATGATTACTCACATGGCGAGAAGACGAGCGTACTCTATAGAAATCTCTGAGATGATCTCACTGTAACTAGCAATCTTTCATTTTGACTAGCCACAGAACATAAAGCCAAAGTACAATAAGCGTTTTATATTTCAGTGCACAAAATGAACAGAAAACCCCAGAAAATAAAGTGAATCAGCATTTACTACCTATGTGTACATCATATTTACCTTCTGGGCCTGAAAATTGATATTGTTTCATTTTAGCCTATTGTATGTAAAGTGAAGACTGGCATATGGTATGAAAAACAGTGTCATACACCATACAGCCAAAAGTTTGTGGACATCTGATCATCACAATTATATGTGGTTCTTCCCCAAACTGTTGCCACAAAGTTGGAAGAACACCGCTGTCTAAATGCCTATGAATACTGCAATGTTACAATTTCCCTTCAGTGGAATTAAAACGCCCAAACCTTTTCTAGCACGACTGACCTCAATCCCACTGAATACTAATCCCATGCTAGGCCTAGTATTAGAATATGTGTATTAATAATATAAATATTTAGGCACCGCCTAAAACTTGAGCTCTGAAAAGGTTTGCATTTACTTTCAGTAAAAAAAACAGCTGTAATATAACTTAATGTCTATTAACTGGTATTCATACTTATTTACTCAAATATTCATTTCTCCTCAAGATGAAAAGACATTGACTAAACAAGAAAATTTTCCACAAAGTCCAAGTGCAGTCAGCACCAATGGTGGTGGCACACACATGCACTTTGGGTTGCCTACATAGGCACGTTCGCGCCTGTTTGCCTGCGTGGGCACGTGCGACAACAAAATCAAGCTCATGGCTTTACGACATTTGCATAAGTATGGATCTCTGCTATTAGCATGTGTGCTGTTCTACAAAATAAAGGAACACTTTTGACCAATCAGAATGGATGATTTAACAGCACTGTGATATAAGCACATTTAGAGTAAAACAGCACGTATTCAGTATAAGTATACGGATAAGGGTGTTACAGCAATGCATTACATTAATAGACTTGAGTTACTCACTTTAAAGTCATTCTGTCTCTGTCTGGCATTCTTCTTCAGCTTCTCCACCTGACCCGACTTCTCCCCTGTCTTTCAGAGAGCACGCACATTGCAAGAAACATCAGTCTTTTATCTTATCAAATTAGCATTTTCCTTGTACAAGCTGAGCTAGAACATGCATACATACCTCACTGAAAAGGCTGCCATTGACGTAGGAGATCCACAGTTTCCAGAAATTCGGCAGCTGACTGATGACAACGTCTGATAGCTTCTCCACAAATCTGACCTGCGGAGGACTCTTGTAACAACAGGCTGAGAGGGACAGAGAAAGATAAAAATTACCACACATACAGTTCCTAATAAATAAACTATTCTAACCCGCATAACACGGATTAAGTCGAAAGGTAGTGTTTTGAGTAAGAGCCAAAGAAGGTTGAAAATGGCGTAACTGGAAGAAAATGCGATATCACCAAAAATACATCCTTCAAAGCATAACCTTCGACTTGACCAAGTGCAAATAACCTTAAACACAATCTATCCATGCTAAAATGCTTGTTTAAGAAAGGGTTTTATGTCCAAATTGTTGTAAAACAATGGAAACATCCACTTATTTTGCCAAGTTTCAAACTGCTTTTGTGATTGCTCAGGGTGTTTCCCTAGATCCATATTTTCTGGTATTATCCATATCAGAACTCTTCCTACTTACAGAATCCCAGAAGGATTCCCTATATGAATCAGGGGTATATCAGTGAGAAGCCACAAAGCAGACATGACTCAATGTAAACAGAACTTATCTGTTGCTAGGAAGATTGTGCTGATTGGTTGAAAGCTGGATTCATTTAGTTTATGGACGCTAGGGAGTTTCAAATGTGGACATTCAGAAACTGGTTCTGTAACTGTAATTGCTATTTCCTTAAAAGTAGCATTTCCTGATTAGTGACATACAAAGTGATGTAACTCAATTTTTATGTCATAATCATGTATTCATTCTGAAGCATATTAAATCCCTTTTCAAATATATGAATATCTCAGTATGTCAAAGTTCCTAATTAATCCTTATTATGCTGCAGCGGGTCACAATTATACATCAGGGGAGGGACATTCAAACTTATCCACAAAGGGCCGATGTGGGTGCAGGTTTTCATTCCAACCAAGCAGGATCCATACCTGAGAATTAATTAAAAGTAAACATCAGTTGATTTAAACAGGTAGACGGTGTGGCTCCTGTTGGGTCAGAATGAAAACCTGTACCCACACCGGCCCTTTGTGGATAAGGTTGAATACCCCTGCTTTAGGGTAATAAAGTATTACTGACGTTCAGCAGTAGAGTTCCTTACATTCATCTTTAGATGTTTGGAAGCTGCTGCCGGTCTTTAAAGTGGCCGTGTGACTGATTTTGCTCAGAGCTGATGAGCGAGGTTCTCCGTCCAGCTCCAGCCCTTCACCACCCACTTTGAGAAAGAAATTCAACAGTGAAAAAGGAAAAAATTGCAACATAACATGTCTGAGAACCAAAGACAAACAAAAAAGAGAACGGCTTTGTTTTCAACACCAGGTGGCACTAAAGGACTTTTAGATACCGCTCAGTTTTCGCTTGCCATTACGAGACTTGCAAAGTTAAAAAAACAGTGACAATACAGCTTATACTCACACATACACTCTAATACAGTTATATTCAAAGATCAAATCTCTTCTCTTGTAGCAAAAACATCTAAGCAAGCATGTGCTGTGATTTTAGGATCCCTCTACTGTGGGAGTCCTGACTCTAATAACTTAATTTGTGTCACATGTATCCTCTCTTTACTAAGCCTCCCTACATTTGAGTCTCCGTTATTTTCTCTCTCTCTACATTTCTCAGTGTCAGGCTGCTCCCCTTCTTCACTACTCTGTGGAACTAAGGACTTCCTGTTCTGTGCCAGGTCATGACCAGACCACACATACACTGCTTACTAACTAAACACATACAAGGGCACACCATAGGGTCCTACGAACACAGTCCACACACAGAAATCACACAAGACTGTAGAGATACCACTATTAAAAACATCTGAAAACCATAAAATAGGTGTTCGTCTACATCAAGGCAGCAAAACGTAGATTCAGAACATGGCAGGAGAGCAAGACAGCATTAACCGAAGGGACTTGTAATGTTTAAAAGCATTTATAAGTCTATAGAAATCAAATAACATCATTTAAAGAATAACTCATTTTCATAATGCCAGTACAATATATGGTTCTCTCCAACATTTTGGAATAACAAGACCAGTTCTTTTGCTTTCGCTAAACATTACAGGCATGTCAAACTCATTTTCACTGAGGCCCTCATCGCTAAATTTAAAGGTGATCGAGGGACGAATAATCACTGAACATCTATATATATATATATATATATATATATTTTTTACACAATATATATTATTTCATTCATTATTTCATTTCATTATTTCATTCTATTTTACAACATTGCCTGGTTCCTCTCAAGGTTTCTCAAGGTTTCGACTGAGGGAGTTTTTCCTTGCCACTGTCACTCTGGGCTTGCTCATTAGGGATGTGTAGGGGCTGTTGAAAAATGGTTAAATTACTTTTTAAATTACTTTTACTATGTAAAGCTGCTTTGTGACAAATGTCAGTTGTAAAAACGCTATACAAATAAAACTGAATTGAATCGAATCTAATATAAAAGAGCTTAACAGCGACAAGCTAGCATGCAATCTTTCTTGAATCATGACTGACTAGCTGTTTACTTGAAATAGGTTGCCGCCACCTAGTGGAAGGATGATGAATTAGGTTTCATGTTAATGGTTGATGCAAAGAATGTACGAGAATCATAATCTTTGAAAGCTCTTGGCCACATAAAATGAATAAATTTTGAACAGCTCGCCAGTCCTTCGCAGGGCTGAACTCCATCAACTCATTTAAAGAAATAAAACAGAACCTGTGACAATCAGGTTGTTCTTATAGACCAGATGTGCATGTTAGAGTAACTGTTTAAACAATGAATAGCCCTGAATGTCTGTTACAAACAAACATCTGTGTTCCAGTTCTTTTGGTGTGTACTGTTTCTAGAGAGTGCCTTGGTTGTTAAACAAGGGTTTTTTTTCTTCATTACTTTTTTAAATTTGTAACTGTATTTGTAATCTGCCTCTCAGACCACAGTTCTCAAACTGAAAATGATTTGAGTGACATTACAATTAGGCTTCAATCTAATAACACCAGGTTTACCCTTCAGTCTAATTGCACTGTACTTGCCATGGTTTGGCACAAATGTAAACCCAGGACTTTGCATAAACTGCTTTAGTGTGTGCTCTACTTCTGTCATCCTATGCTTAAGTAGCTGGAGTTTCTCTGGAAGTTGTCTAGAGGTGACTACCATGCACCAGGAAAGTACAAAAAAAAACAAGTCAAAAGACCAATAAACTTTGGAACAAAGGCATATCTCATCTGATGTTTAAAATGTGTGATTTATCACTGAGTAAAGCACGAAACACATGTGTACTGGGAGAAGAACAAAAGAGGTTTTGAGCAAATATAGAGGAGATGATTTTCATTTAATGAGTGAACTTCTGAAGCAGTGACACTAATCTTGCCAATTACTGAAGATGCTCATGCTGGTAGAGAAGTGATTCAAGCCAAAGACATTAACTAGGATATCTGTGCGAATGTTTTATTAATCTATGCTTGGCAGTTTTTTAGCTCTAGTATGCAAAAACAGTGACCAAATTCAACACTTGTACCCAAGTAAGTAGCATAAGCATGGAGGGTTATGGGTAATTTTCCAAGTCCAAACAAATTGTGCAGTGGAAAATAATTTAAGTGAATAAGAACCACTCCAGACTCATCCGTTACCAAAGTTAGTTGATTTTCCCTGCAAATAGAGTGAAGATATTACACACTAAGCAATACTCTGGCCCACAAGTTTAGAGGGTGTTTGTGTCCTGACCTCTCTGTTCTTTAAAAAGGTCTTCTTTACAGTTGTGCATCAGCTGTAGTATCCACTTGTGTTGGGCCACGATACACTGCCATGCTGGGTCACCTGGAGCATGCAAATCTGACAGGTACCTGTAAATCACACAAATATGAGGAAATGATCATTTTATGTTAGAATAAATATAATAATAAAATCTGTGCAGTATCTACTCACCTGATGTAGCGCTTCTGATCATGCAAATTGGAAGGCATCTCCAGTAATTTATCCATCAGTAAAGTTCTCATAGCACTGATACGAGTTTCAACCTCAGTATACACTGAACACACACAATGATTGTACATTAATATTGTGATACTCACATCTTATGGCACATGTTGTCTAGTCTTACTTAAATTCTTCACTTTTTCCCTTAATTTTGGACATCAGCATGTCAAACAAGTGTTACCATTAAACTGGAACTACTACAGTCTTCAGGGATCATTATCTCATCACAAAATTTTACAATATGACACCCACTGGACTTGTGATCTGATTGGCTATTGAGTGTTCTATAATCCTCCAGTGTGCACCAATCAGTAAAACTTTTCTAGTCCCACCGGCACTTGACCAAAACACAAAATTCAGATAAAATAATTTTCTGATATCTTTTCTCGTTCCTTTTTGAGAAAAAAAAAAAGTAGCACAGATTTAATGCGAGTAGCTTTTTAACATGATTAAAGCAATCAGAGAGGGAATTCTACTCTACTGAAGAGACTGAAGAATAACAAAGTGACTGTTCTTATTGCAAATGACAAAAATAGCAATGGCCAGGAAGAGATGTAAGTTTATCCTAGACCAAAAGAGATAAAACACCATTTAAAAAAAAATAATAATAATTTTATTTAAAAAATAAATAAATAAATAAAATAAAACAAAAAACTCCAGTGACATGAATGCTTTCGATAATACCTGGGCAAAATTGGCAAACAGAATGAGGACATTCTGGAGATGCCAGCTCAAGAACTTGGACATCCTTCCATATTCATAGCATATACTTTTAGGGAGAAAAGATGCTGGTGGCTGTTTTTATGCCTTTGCGTGTTTTTTCTGATTTCAGTGAGAGTTCAGTCATCCATACAAGCATTTCACAGCAATCATGATCAGGGTCGATTTGGAGAGATGCATCTCCCCAGCGATGCTTTCAGCTACTGGGCATAAATATCAACTTGCATTTCCCTTATTCCCCTCATTTTTCTTAGGGGTGTTACAAAAACGCCATATAATAAATAACCCAGTAACCTCACAAGTTTGGTCAGTACAAGAAATTCCAGACCTCAACCTTGACGCAATGTCCTCACTATCACTCATTCAAAACACCAAAGCCTCAGTCTAAAATTTCCTTGT
Organism: Neosilurus mollespiculum; assembly: GCA_030014195.1. NCBI lineage: Eukaryota > Metazoa > Chordata > Actinopteri > Siluriformes > Plotosidae > Neosilurus > Neosilurus mollespiculum. The sequence goes on along the minus strand of JAQMYF010000002.1, from coordinate 11,738,939 downwards.
ACTGACCTCACACTCTGTTAATAAGTAGTATTTTTTCAATGAACAAAGTTCATTGAAGTAGAGGTTTTTTTTTAATGCAGCACAGAACGCCAGATAAATTTTATGTTTAATGTGCTTTACCAGGTTACTTGTATTGTAGGAAGATATTTGTTGACAGTATAATAACCAACAATCATGACAGTACCATGACAATACACAAGGCTTTTTGCACACACTATATCCTGGTCTCAACAGCAGGGCACCTTTAATGCTGAAATTATATGAATATTTTTAAGGCTCATATACCTTTCTTAAAGACAGGAACCTCTGTCTTTCCAAACAGGGACTTGGCTTTCTCATAGTCATTGATGACCACGTCATAATCCCCCTAGAAAAGGCAAAAGCATCAGCAAACTACTACAAAACCAAGATATTGTTGAACTTCACAACAATGTAAACCAGTATTAGTAAAAGCTACTACATATTACATACAAAAACAATGTACTCCCATCTACTGGACACTGTATAACGAGTATTGTCAGCTGCACCTTCTGGATGTTGCGTTCAATGTTGAGTGGCAGGTTGAAGAGGAATTTGAAACGCTGCAGTACATTGAGAGCATTGCGTGTGGAGTCAGCTTTATCCTTTCGGCCCAAAACCTCCTGAAATAAAGTGTCGGCAGTGTTGCTTGCCCCTCAAAGAAGGAGACAACACATGAAAAAGGGTTAGAATCTCTAGCTTGAACACAGATGAAATCCATTCTGCCTGTCTCTCACTGCTTGGGTGGCCACGACCCTGCTGTATGCACTAGGTCAGATTCTTTTAATTAGAACAAGATCCTGAGCCACAATAATAAAAAAAATAATAATAATCAGAGCAGCTGGCCAAATCATTCCCATTTTCCCTAAACTATACCCTGCACTGGCTGAGAGAAAGACAGTTAGGCACTGAGGGGCGTTAGACATGAAAGCTTGACAGGGTGATTGGTTTATTTACGTGTGCTGCAGGAAATGAGCGTGTTTATTAATCTTTCATCGCATCAGTCAAATTAAGATCCAGCAGGGGAGAACTAGGGGTCCTTTTTCTAACTGTGAGGATGGATGTGCGTGTGTGTCAATGTTTATTTATGTGCAAGAGAATGAGCTTCTTAACGATCTTACTGTTCAGGACATTCTCTAATGTCCGAGTCATGGAGCCCTCCACCTTCTCAGTGCCGTCTGATTCGAGCTTCTGATGAATAGCTGTAAAACACAGAATGATAGACATTTAATTTGTGGATTATTCAAGCCTGACATGCTCATCTGGAAAAATAAACGTATGCACATACTGTCACGTACACTACGTGGCCAAAAGTATGTGGACATCTGACCATCATACCCATACATGAGTCTTCCCCAAACTGCTGCCACAAAGGTGAAAGCACATAACTGTGTGGAATGTCTCTGTATGCTATATCTTTAAAATGTTAATATTTTCCTTCACCGGAACCAAGTGGTCAAAGCCTGTTTCCACATGTGTACAAACCCAGATCAATAAAAACAGGGTTTGCCAAAGAAGGACTGAAAGATGTTCAGTCCTGCACAGAGCCCTAACCTCAACCCTACCAAGCACCTTTGGGATGAACTGGTATGCTGACTGTGCCCCAAGCTCCCTCACATAAAATTAGTGTCTGACCTCAGTAATGCTCTACTGGCTAAATGTACAAATCCCCACAGCCATAATCCGAAATCTAGTGGAAAGCCTCCCCAGGAGAGTAGAGGTCATTATTATAGCATAGATGACCTAAATCTGGAATATAATCTTCAGCAAGAACATATGGGCAAGATGGTCAGGCGTCCACATATTTTTGGCCACACAGTGTACAGGCACAGATACACACCAACAGATGCACACACCAACTGCTTCCCACACGCTGCAGGACAGCACTCCCACATATGATTTTAATGGAGATCTGACATGCACTGTGCTCCCACACACATACAATGCATAAACCCACACAGACAGTCTGGTGACGTCAGAGCTAACCTCCAGGCCCCTGAGGTCCTGAATGCTGTGTGGATCATTTCCTGTGTCCTCGCTCTGTGTTTTGACTTGGGCAATGTATGTTTTGGAAATTTTCTCTGGGAATCTGTGCTGCATCCTTTAAACGCACACCCACTTCCTCTCAGGACAAAGTTCATAATCTTAATAAGCCTAATCCAAACACCATCCTCACAACTATATCAGCCTCACCAATCTCCTACTCCTGCCACAACACCTGCCATTCTTATCTATACATACACAGACGTTGCTAAAGATTTACATGTGTACTGTAGATTTGTGACAGACAACTCTACACAATTATTATGGCAAATTTGCATACAGCATAACATACCAATGAAAATTTAACTACAGAGAAATTGACTTAGCAGTTAATTTGAAAACCGCCCAGACATGCATGTTGAAAGGAAAGAAGCTGAGGCTAGGGCAAGAACTAATTTTTAGCTAGCACCAATTTCAGCTGAATGCCTTGTTTAAAAAGTAATTGTTTAATAAGAGAGGGTTACTGGGCTGGAAGTTAAACAAGTTTAGTTGCGTCTTTTCACAGCTTCAACAAGATTCTGATGGTGTGTTTTATTGTGCATGTGCTGAAAGGCGACTCTGCTACACTATACAAATACAAAGCTCAATAGAATGACCAAAAATAACTCTTTACTGATTTCAAATGAAGCCAGGAATCAAACTTCATCTGTCTTTTGAGTATATTGAGACATTCTTAAAGTTTCATGGTACTTTTTGGTACTACAGTTTTTTAGTTTGCCTGCTGAAACCAGCAGATTAAAAGAGGACAGAGGAAAAAGAGAACTTTAGTACAACAAAGGAAGGAACACCCTCTCTCTCATGAAAGATGAAGATGAAATTCACTTGTTAATGACAAATTGGGCTTCATGAGAATATACACTTCTCTACTGTTAACACCAAACACCTCAATATAATGCAATAAAGATATATATATATATATATATATATATATATATATATATATATACACCCACACACACACACACACACACAC
>JAQMYF010000002.1:11705980-11710062 GCA_030014195.1 Neosilurus mollespiculum | reverse complement strand
AAAATAAAATAGAATAAAATAAAATATACATCTGAGAAAAAATAAATAAATATATATATCAGATACAAATATACAATATATATCACTTTACTGACTCTGGAGGAAACTGTGTAAAGATGTCCGTCAAACTGTCACCAAGACCTTCAGCATTTAGTTCTCCACCCAGCAGCTACCATCAGCCAGCCGACTGTTCTACAGGAGCTGAAATAGGCCATCCTCCAGCAGGTAGGCCACGCCGCAGAATGGTATCACCAATGCTTCTGGTTGCTAGTTTTGGACAAGGCTGGCCAGCCCTTCATATTCATCCAGCAGCTAAAAGACATCTTCAGGAAATGGCTGCTGGTGACAGAGCCACGCAGCCTCGAGGATTGTTGATGCAGAAGTTTATTTCCAGACTGGCAGCAGGAACAGTGGAATGGGTCCAGTGTCATTCTGTCTCTCTCTCTCTCTCTCTCTCTCTCTCTCTCTCTCTCTCTCTCTGGTTCCTTCTCCTCCCCCTGTCTGTGCACCATGGACACAGGAGGCAATTCCCAATATTCCTGCTCCCGTATCCGTATTCTTCCCCTCTATGTGTCTTCTTGCTTCCAGTGAAAAGCTGGGCTTTTCTATGAACAGCAATGTAATGCAGAAAACATCACACATGGACACACACAAGATTTCCCCCAGTCAAGCACTGCATTGGTGGATGCAGGTTGCAGTCAAACCATGATCTGTTGGTGGAGGTGAAGTTGGTTCATAATGATATTGCTGAATATCAGCTGGATTCCATCATGATTTAATATGGGGAAGAAAAACAGAGAGTGGATGTAGTGGTTGTTCTCACCTCTCCTATCCATTTATTTTGGGGTAAATTAACCAGGATTCAAAGATTTATTAAACTGCAGCTTGGTGGATATGTCCTGCTATAGTGAAATGCAGGGAGCTTCCAGCACAACATTGGCTGTAGAAGCAATCTCAAGGCCATTCAGGTCAGCTTTATTTCGTCAGGCACCAAATCCAGTTCAATGGATGGAGCCATGCGAACAGGATTTCTGCCAGGTAAAGGTAGTTTTGTGTAGAGGCCTGCTGTTGCATTCACCTGACTTCTCTCTGTGTTTTGTCTTGCAGATTGACATGTTAGACAGATTGCTGGGGGACATTTTTTTCACATGTGGTGGAGGGGCAGAGTGCCCAATGGTGTACATTCAGGGGGGGGTCAAACAGCTCCAAAGCTTATGTCAGGCAGTGGGGGTATGTAATAGTTTAAGTTATCATGTGCATCTCATTGTGAGACTACAGTGATTTAGAGCTGGTTAAAAAAAAAGAATAAAAAGGTGAACTGTCCACATGTCTACGGTGTCCTGAATCAGAGACCTTTGACACAAAATCTGCCTTAATTTCAAAGCCATACATTCGATCATTATGGTGGCACACTGGTTAGCATTGTTGGCTCACAGCGAGAAGGTTGTGGGTTTAAATTTTGGCTCATTGTCCTTTCTGAGTGGAGTCGGCATTGCCCACAGTCCCAGACATGAACGCTACATCAACTGGGTATTCTAAATTATTTATAGGTGTGACCTGGGTAGGGTGTACTACGCCTCTCACCCAAAGACAGCTGGGGCTTGCACAAGCATTCCCCATAACCCTGATGGATAAGTGCTCCAGACAATGGATAGATGGAATACACATAAAAATATTAACCCACATATATTTTTATACATAACGAGTTTTCCCTAACTGTTTTCTTACATTCAATTACCAATTTTATTGTGTCTCGTGATTTTTATCCTCACAGTGTTTAATGTGGTACTAAGTGTTTGATGCTATCTGATTTTAATTTGGTTTTTTGAAGATCTGTGCTTTCAACAATTTTTTTGAAAGAATGGCCAGCCCACCAAATCATATTCCTCCTCAGATCCTCCATAAAAAGATTAATTTGTGTCTCAGTTGCATTATAAACACACATATAGCAGCTTGCACAAATATTCACTCCCTCATATAATTATATAATTCGCAGTGTTAAAAGATTATTTATTCATTCATTCATTCATTCATTTTCTTAGCCACTTAATCCTAATAAAGGCCATGCCAACTCTGGGCGAGGGCAGGGTACACCATGGACAGCTCGCCAGGCCATCGCAGTGCCAACACACACACACCTAATGGTGATTTGCAGCAGCTTATTAGCCTACTGTGCATGTGGTTTTGGTATATGGGAAGAAACCGGAGAACCCAGAGAAAAGATTATATATATAAATATATATACATATTATATACATAAATATACATTCATATATGGTTCTATACACATAAAAAGCTGCAAGATGTAATTTTATCACAAATTTTCACCTCCTATATTAGTTCTGGCTCAACCAGTTGCTACTGTAAGTCACAGAATTAGTTAAATGGCAATTATTTGTACAATTCAAGTGTCACATGATCTCAATACAACTAGACCCCAGATTTTGTTGGAGAACATACAAAAAAAAAACATTTACATTACATATATTATATTTAACAGATGCCCTTTTCAACAGAGACTTAAAGAAGTGCTTTGAAATCTCTAGCAGTAAATATACCCTGATTTTGGCTCACTGGGTCAACTATGAATAGTCTGAAACCTTATTTTAAGGAGTTAATATAAGTATACCAATGACCTATTTTTTGTTTTTTTCAAACAGCATCATAAAATACAAGAAGCTATCAAAACAAGTAGTTAAAAAAATCTTGTAAAATAAAAATCTGGGTGGATGGATCGATGTTTAAGTACACTATGAGTGTACATTACTCCAATTTCTGCTCACTGCATCAGTACATTCCCGGCTGTTCGCTCGCTCTTCCTCCTCCTAATGAATTGAGCAAATAGGAAAGATTAAAACCAGATCAATAAAAGATTGTAATTACCACCAACAACATCTGCCTGCACTCCAGTGTCCCTAACTACCTTCTTATGAATCAGCTTTATGTAACCATCACACATTTTGTAAGTATGAAAGGTTAATCTGGAGAAGAGTAATGGTTAACACTTTGAATAAAGATTCAGTTATAAACTATACACAAGTATAACATAATGAATTAACAATCAATTGCAAATCAACTACTACAGTATATTACTTTTTAGTTCATGATCAAGCTGCTGAGAAGTGCTGGGGGTAAAGTAAGAGTAAGCTCTAGGACGAGAGCTGAGGTCTGGAAAGAATTAATTAATTTAATGTCATAAAGTGGGGCGGCATGGTGGCGTAGTGATTAGCACATCTGCCTCATGGAAAGAAGGTCCTGAGTTCGAGTGCTGAGCTAGGCAAGGGCGTTTCTATATAGAGTCTGCATGTTTTCCCTGTGTGCTCCAGCCTCCCTGCAACACTAGTAGGATTACATAGCTTGTTAAATAAATTAATGAATATCAAAAATGTTTTATTTTGCTTATACAGCAGTATGCTAACAGTATTTTTTATTTGTTAAAAATGGAGTCCCTTTTTTTTGTCACCTTGTGTATAAAAGTAAGACTCATGAAAATCACCCCACACAGTTTCACAATTTGAAAAATGATGTTTTACTAACTGGAATTCAATACTTTTTAATGTAGAAAGTAGGAGTGTTGAGGATCCATGTAAAGGCAGAAGTGATTTTTAGCCCTGTCATTTATGTTATTGACTAACTTAACCTGGTTTAAAGCAGCCCAATCAGAAATAAATGAATAGTTTAGCATGTTTAAACTTGTTTTCCACTAAGATAATATTCCTAATGTTAAACTGGTATTAATACAACTTGCCTGAACCTCATTACATTACATCATAACAGAAAAATGATTTTTGGCCTGATAACGTCACATGCGTGAGGAATAAAACATGGATAACTTTAACATCATTATTACAAAATCAATTCTTTCAACAGCACAAACCAGCACAAATATAGCACAAAGGATTGAGATCACACCAGCGTGGTCTTGTTTGTGTTATGTTTGTGCTGGTTTGTGCTGTTGAATTGATTATGCAATTATTCATCAATTATTATATATATATAGCTTTAATTGTGCAGTTTTGTATGGTCTATGGGGTTTGCATGAGACTTGTTTCTGTAGGCCTATTTGTTGTCACATTCCTTAT
>JAQMYF010000002.1:11690980-11700980 GCA_030014195.1 Neosilurus mollespiculum | reverse complement strand
AGTCCAGTCCTGTTGTGCCGCTTAGATCAGCATATATAACTAGCCTGGTCTAGGTTACATGTTTTAATCAAGAACTGAGTCTGCTAATTAGTATATTGAAAAATGACTGCATTACACTATTATTTAAGAATTATATTAAAGCTTTTAATCTCATCTGCACTTCAAATGCCTCTTAACTGAAAAAAATACTTTAAACTTGAATATTGTTGGGGTGGAAGATACTTGATTTTTGAAATTATTTATTTGTTAGTAAGTAATTGTACCTAAATTTGTACATTTGTTTGTATACTACATATAAATTACTAATTTATTTTCATAATTGTTTTAGTTGGGCTTTTTTAAAAGCTAAATTAGCTAACCTTTTTTTTCATTGCTAATCTGCTTAAGCCAAATTCTAGTTAGCAGAATATTTTACATATTGTTGAATGTTTGAATTAGACGAGTCGTTTTCTTTCTGTTTCTTTAGGACATCAAGCTGAAGTCACCTCCTCAGGCATGAGGATATTGAAGGAAATATCCACCCTGAAATAAATATAAATATAGTTTGAAATTCATTTAATGCATTTTGTCTAGTAGTCTGATACTGGTGTTAATGTGATTGGTGCTACGTGTTTATTATTCTTGTGTGTACCAAGCTGGTGTCAAAGAAGGACATTTCAGCTTTAAAGGACATTTCAAATAAGGGATAATGTTGTTATTACATTCACCATTTTCCTGTGATCTGCTTTAGACAGGGCTGGACTGGGAGAAAAAAAGGCTCTGGAATTTTTGGTTTAGACAGGCCCTCCACAGCCAATCAAGTTTCACCTGTGTGCTTGTTGTCACATTTATCATACTATATGCATCGTGATGTGAAGTGTAACATGTACCTTATTCACAGCTGATTTGCTGCAACCACTTCAGTCATCTCCATGCACACACATGTAGCTGCAATGCAATAAAAATGGGTAAAGAATAAATAAAGCAGATAAATTGCCATGATCAAGGCTATCGTCTTCCAGGGAGCATGCAGCTTAATTTTTTTCATGTCCATAACTTAGATCTCTTTTTCCTATCACTCTGACTACCTCAACAATCCTTTTAGATTTTGTTTTGAGTGGTTGCTGAGAAACATTTTCATCATAGATGGCTTTGGGCGAGTAAAGAAATCTGGTCTGTCACTCTCCTCCACTTCTGCTTCTAGTCTTGACTATAGACAATAACAGATAAGAGAAAGATTACTATAATTGTATGTTTTAATTACTGTTTATCTGACAAAGGTCTGAAATAAATGTCAATAATTTTGCATTAGGCTACTTGAACTTGCTTATTTGGTGACTAGATTACCTGTGATGGACTGTATGATCTTTCATGTCATATTTATGGCATACATAAAAGGTAATTTATATGAGACTACATAAGGAGAGGTGAACCGAACCTGACAAATCATAGATCTATACTAAATAAGACCAACTGTAGTTTAATCCTTGTGACATATAACATATACTTTACTAAATAATACACAATTGTTGTACAGAGCTATGGTCTAATTTAATTTGTTCATTGTTTTTCAGAATTTACGTTGCTCTTTGTCCCTGTCAAAACAACCATATATCCTTTTTGTATTGATTTATTTGTCATAATTTTGCTGGTTTTGTTTGTATAATCAGGGGTTTTATCTAAATCATATAAGCTACAGCATTGCACTTTTCTGGCCACTGCACATTTCCCTTAACTCTGTTACCTGCCGTGTAATGGTCCCAGCTACACACTCCTCCTGTGTTTCCCTGACACTCTCCACCTGCATGTCTCCCTCAGCCGGGCCCTGGCCCCCCTCCTCTGTTCACGGGTAGCTTCTTCAACAAGTGCATCATGAGAAGAAGCACTGGCTGCACTGGCTGCTGCAAACAAATCTGTAATTTTTGCACAGTTGGCAGCCTCAAGAAGAAGACTCTTTAATTTTTTTCTCTTTTAACTTCTCAGCTTCCCCCTTCTTACGTTTTTGTGGCATTGTTTTAAAATTGGCTGGCTATATCGCTCGCACTGTTGCGAGCACACTGGTCTGAGCAGCTAAATGAGAATGGGCTGGCCTCTGGCAGGCTGCATGCGCTTGCCCACGGGGACAAATGAACGGGCGGGGCGGGACCACGTGACTACAAGGCCACGCTAGGGCAAATTGTTAACATCCGCGGACTGTTCAGAGTGGGTGGGCCTTTGCCATGCTACAAGGGGGCCACGCAGCGTCTGACTGGTCTGTTTTATAACACGCACATTTTCCCGGCCGGACCGGCCCCAAAGTACCTCGGCCCACCGGGAAAACTTCCGGTACTCCCGATTGCCAGTCCAGGCCTGGCTTAAGATGAATTTCACATTCGTGAGAATTCCATGTAAGTAGTTGCTGAGGCAGTGAATCTTGGACTCCAAGTTCCACAATGCAATTCAACTATATGATGCGGTTGCACTGAATAAAGATGTTGCTGGTGTTGACGGTGATATTGTCATGAAAGGCGAAGTGTTCAAGCTAGATCTGTTTGAGCAGAGTACAAATGAGGAGGCAAGACACTTAGATGGAGTAAGGAACCAAAAGTGCTTTTGATGCAAGGGCTTAATCCCAGTATTGTGGGTAATGCAGGACATTGTTATATGGACCAACCTAGATGAACATTGATGGTTTAACTAAGTCAACCTTTTAGTCAACAGAATTTCACTGCAAAATCAGTCGTAGATGATGTATGTATCGATTTATGCAATAATATAAGAGCAAGAGGGCAAGAGAGCAGTTATAATGAATATTGGCACCACAATAATTCATCCATAGGCATGAGCCTGCTGGGTAAAAATAAATTGGCATCTGGCCAAATACTGTTTATTTTTGCTTTACAAACAGAAATAGATCCTGCTGAAGCCTCACTCACTGATAGTCCATTGTCTAACTGATATATCCAGTGAAACTGACTTCCTTTCTCCTTATTCATTTTCATTTGATGAGCTGTGATATTTCACTAATCAGTCATATTCATGGAAAATGTATTGCTTGCCATGTCTTAGCTAACGGTGGATTTTTTCTTCCAGCTTGACTACAACACGAGCTGATTCTAAGATAATAATAATCTTTCCCTACCTCTAATTGTAGTGTTTATTTTATTGAGTCTCTGTGTCTGTATTACAGCCACAAGATGCCAAGACTTGTTTGCCTGCTCAATAAACTTGATGAAATTCATACCACTAATGAAAGTGGATTCATCTGAAAAGAAAATAACTGGATTACACAAAGTGAAAACATGTTGGAAAAGAAAAGGAAAAACCCTGTAAAACCTTAAAATCTTACTAATGAGTTGGTAACTCTTTTACAGTTTTATGAAATAATCCAACACACACACACACACACACACACACACACACAAACCCCACATACATGTATGCCAAATTCTATTAGCTGTTGAGACTTACTTCTTTGGAAAATCATGTACTCTTAAAGTGCATTACATGAAACAAAACAAAGATGAGTTCACGCCTCCACCTTGATTATTAAATACCCAGTGGGTTCTCTGGCTGATTCTCTCTTATTGTAATGTGCTTTTGATTGTGAGTTGCACCCACAAGTTGCAGAGGCTTGTCTGTTTGCCCGATGAACCTTGTAAAATGCAGACGGCTAAAGAAAACCGGTTCACATAGAAAAAAATTCCCGTGGGCTACATGTAGGTGGGGTGGTGAAGACAGTTTAATGATCATCACTTGCCTCATGGCACGTTAGGAACTCACCTAACTTTACATGACCTTTAACAGCAGCCTCGCCTCTACTTATGTAACCTCTTAAAAGAATGAAACAAAAAAGTTCAGAGATACAGAGAGAATGAGTAGGATTGTATATTTAAAAAAATCATATTGATAGTCTTCAGGGTCTATGCCATGATTCAGTACAGGGTTTAAAAACTAATAGTATGATTTAGTATAAGGGAATAAAAGCAAGACAAGCATAGTGAGCTTGCATCAAACATGCTAGTATATTATTACAGAAGGTAAAAAGAAGACAATAAAGGAGGCTATGGCATCCAAATAGCTATTCATTAATTCAGGACACATTATCCTGATGAGGATAATGGTGAATCCAAACCATATCCCAAAAAAACTTGCAATTAGATTGCACCATGCATACACCTATTCAGACCTAGGGGTAATTTAGGGTGTATAATAGAGTGTTTTAGGACATCCGAAAGTAAAAGGGAAGAAAACCTAAGAATCTAGATGAAACCCACATGGACAGTGAGTAAACTTGCTAAACTCCACACAAACAGGTAACCCAGCTGAGGCAAAGCAATGCTACCAGATGCAGAGCATGTTGGTTCCAAACCCTGAGACCTTGGTATATTTCTTCAAATCCAGACCAGGTTCCAACACAGCAGAAAAGACGTTTTTCCTTTTCTAACAAACTCAAAGTCATAGCTAATAGTTGACTAATTACTAAGTGTAATGTGGCCCTCTAGAACCACAGCCTCCCACTTCGATCAAGACTCCTAAGTGATTCATTTGGATTGGATTAAAATGCGAGAGACAGTAACTGTCTGACCTGTTAATGACCCTGTGCTCAGCCATACCATGAAAACGGTTACTCCCTTTAGTCGTTCTTAACTGCACGAGAGATTGGCAGGTACCCCAAATCCATGATGGCTCCTTTCCAAAAAAAGCTTACCTAAATTCTAGGCACTTGTATGCTAACAGGTAACAAGTATGAAAAGATTAGACAATATGCTGGGTTGTTTTTGTTTATTTACATAATAGATCTCTGCAAAAACATGATGCATAACATTGTAGGAAAGTGGGTGCATAGTTTGAAACATGGCCATTGTCCTATATACCTACGATAAATTACCATTCTTTTAAATGCCGACAACCTCCACCCCATACTTACCTCAGATTCACACAGTGATTTACTCACACACTTTTCAGACACACATGTTTCACACACTTTTCATAAGGTAAGGATGATTTTGCTGGACTTTCTGGATGAATCTAAATAAACCCATGTGAACCAGAATCTTCTCAGAAACTTCACTGAAGGAATGATCCTAGAACTTTATGAACCCACCTCCCTACACTTAACAACTACTTTGATAGATGAACATCCTGATCAGGGTCATAGTGGGTCGAGAATTTATACTGGATACACTGGGTGTGAGCTGGGGATATACCCTCAATGTTCCAGCCCATTGCAGGGCATGCAAGAACTCACATTCACATATTGACTCTCAGACTGATTCACTTCAAGATGCAATTTATCCCAGCCAGTTCACCTGCTGGCATGTTTCTGGAAGGTGAGAGTAAACTGAAGAACCAGGCAGACACGGAACAACATGCATAGAAACCCCATACAGCAACCCGAGCTCGAGAGTGAACCTTGTACCCTGGAGCTGTGAGGCAGCGGTGCTACCCACTGTGCCCTCCACACTCCCATAGCCTACAGTGTTAATGACTTGTGATGTCCTGTGCAGAGTGTTTTCCAGCCGTGTGTCAAGTGTGTCCAAAGACCATAGAGAATATTCGTGGCAATTTCATGCTATAAGCAGCCTCATATTTTTAAAATAGATATGCAAAAATGCACTCATTTGGGAAAAGTTTTAAGTATCAGGGAAAAAAGTATCAGGCAGTCTCATGTGGCATGAAAAGAACTGTCATTTACATAACTAAATTAGGTGGGTAACATCAGAACAGCAAAATGAGCGACAATCTTGAAGTGTCATATCTATCTGGGAGAGAAATATGCAAAACAAAAAAGGCAGAAGCAGAGAAACAGAAAGAAACAGATAAACAGAAAGGTAAACTTTTAGTCCTGATTACTTGGATTTAGTCAGATCGTCTGCTTTCTTGCCTTCCCATTTGCTGATGTAATTGAAATTGTATGTGTTAGTGGTACAAAGTAGATAGATACTATCTTGAGGAAGAATTGTTAGGCTAAAATGTTAAGTTACTAGAATGTGACGCTAGCTTTGACAAGAGTATCCTGTTTAATCATTTTTTTTTTAATTTACATAATTTACTTGTTTAAAGATTTAATGTTTTGCTTTGTAAAGCCATAAAACAATTTATTTTGTATTTCTCTCATCCAAGTCAATACATTCTTTATGGGTTTGTTTGTTTTGGGGTTTTTTTTTTTCATTCTTGCAAATGGTTTTGGTGGTAAAGTTAGTTGGGCTTTTACATTCAAGCCTACTGACGCATCAGGTTGGAGCTTATCCCCAGTTTCCTTAGCATGAAACGACTAGGAGTTCAACTCCTCCAGGATGGGACACTAGTCCATCACAGGTGACCTTCCCAGTATTTTTACTGGTACTCATTTATATTGCTGGGTGGAAAGAGGCACACTTGTGGTTATGATCTTGCCCAGGGGTCTTAGCACAGTGGGGGTCTAACGGAGATTCAAACCCACAATCTCTCAATCATGAGCCCTGCATACTATCCATTACACCACCGGCCCCCAAATGGTTTTGGTGAGGGGCCCAAAACTATCTCACTTAGGGGCCACAAATGGAGCACTTTGGAAAGGCTATATATCCTGTAATAAATGTATTAACCTCTTGATTGAGGTCCATCTGGACTTAAAGCTTATAACTAATAATCAATCACTCTGCCCATCTTCCTAAACTAGGTCTCTCTCTCTCTCTCTCTCTCTCTCTCTCTCACACACACACACACACACACACACGCACTTTTCCAGCAGGTAAAGACGCCTTAATTCAGTATGTTTTGACGTTTTAAACAAGACCCGCCCCTGTAGGTTGGCCTGAAGCGGTTATTATATTTAACAAGCCGCTGCGGCTGCTCTGTTCTCCCATGAGGACTTCGCTACAGAAAACGAGGGAGTGCTATTGTGGTGGGCTACTTTACTGAACATCTCGCTCAGAAGTGCAACAAGCAAAACATGAAGCTGGAGGTTTTCTCCACCGATCACATGTCGGAGAAGGACCCGCTCGGTGAGGCTGAGGTGAACTCCCGGCTGTGCGCGGAAGAAGAGCTGGGCTCAGACGGAGACTGCGCGGCTAACAGCCCGGCCCCCGCCGTGCGCGTTTCCGGAGCCACGGCCAAACCGTACACGCGCAGGCCCAAGCCTCCCTACTCATACATCGCCCTCATCGCAATGGCCATACGAGACTCACCTACGGGCCGCCTCACTCTGGCCGAGATAAATGAATACTTAATGAAAAAATTCCCCTTTTTCCGAGGTAGCTACACCGGCTGGCGGAACTCGGTGCGGCACAACCTGTCGCTGAACGACTGTTTTCTGAAAGTGCTGCGGGATCCGTCTCGTCCCTGGGGAAAGGACAACTACTGGATGCTGAACCCGCACAGCGAGTACACGTTCGCGGATGGCGTTTTCCGCCGCAGGAGGAAGCGCATTGGGAAAAAACCTCTAAAGGACTTGGAAACGCTCACTAGGGACACCAGAATGCCGGTGCGCGAGGAGAACACCAGAAACGGCACCAAGTTCTCGAGCTCGTTTGCCATCGACAGCATTCTCAGTAAACCATTCAGGTGCCGAGACGAAGCAAAGGAAACAGTTTCTAGCGGTACTGAACTGATGCTGCCCGCAGTGTCCCACTTTATGCCGCTGATCATGAACTATCCTGTGGCCACCGTACCGTTATTCAGTGTCGCATCTGAAGTCTCACGTGCGTCTCAACGGGGCAGATGCGACTCCTCGAACGTAACTGAACGCGTGCCTGGTTTCCAGAGACACCAACATCTGGCACATCCACGCGTCCCCCTATACACTACCCATGATGGCCGGTACCACCCGTTCAGAATTGACTCTTTACTTTCCTGAGACACACAATCCCCCGGTTATGTGCACTTTTACTCATGTTATGGTCTGAAACTTTTAGGTGATTTTCGGTAGCTACCTAATACACCATTCACTATTTCTATAACCAGAAAGAATAAGTTCAGATCTTCTAATGCCAGCGTTCAGACTCTGCGTTCACCTTATATTTACCAATACCATATTTATTGATCATAAAAGACTTAAGAAATGTGGTATGTATTTCGGTGTATATAGTTTGTGTCAGTGTTGTTGTTTAGTGAGAAACCTTTGCTGATGTTAATATGTGGAGATTAACTGTGTGAGCTGCGCTCCAGCCAGGGCATACCTGTATCAATGAAATGTTTGTTAATAAACAAAGAAATGCAACCCAGAGAAAAGTTTGTATCTTTTTCAAGTTTGGGTTTTTTATACTGTGGGGGGAAATGCCAGTAAATATCTTATTTTTAAATAAAGTAAAGCTCTTTATTGCTACTTCATTACTGAATAATCGATGGAAATCAATCAAAGCTTGGGATGGATGTGAATGATGCTTTACTACTGCTAGCACTACTACTGCTTTTATTATCATCATCATCATCATCATTATATATTGTTCTGCAATGGTCTGGTGAGCTGTTAACTGTGTACCCCGCCTTCGTCCAGAGACGGCTGGGATGGGCTCCTGCCTCCGCCCTGTCCCTAATAAAAGATCAAGCGGTTCAGAAAATTAAGGGTGTTGTTATATTATTATCATTATTATTATTATTATTATTATTATTATTATTATTATTATTATTATTGTGGTTGTTGTTGTTGTTATTATTGTTATTATTATTAGTAGTAGTAGTAGTAGTGGTGGTGGTGGTGGTGGTGGTGTTGAAATTAGTTATGTTCCTTGTTCAACTTCCGAAACACTGGCTATCCAAAAATTGTGCAAATTATAATTATCCCCCCCCCACACACACACACAATGTGATAATGCGACTTTTTTGCATACAATATTTAATTGCTTTTGTGTCACTCTGATTGTCTTAGTATTTGTGACGTTTCTGAAACACTTGCAAAGTTATTATTTTCGATGGTTAAAAGCTCAAAGAACAAAAAAAAAATCCCCCATAGCCCGAGATATGATGCTAATGATGATGACGATGATAATAATAATAATAATAATAATAATAATAATAATAATAATAATAATAAATAACCTTATTCACTGATTATTTAAACAGTCTACAAACATTTTACAACAGGCCTAAATATGAGACAGCATCTTCAAGCGTATAATTTTTTTCCAGTAACTATAACATAATTTAACCAGAAGGTCGAAAACTTCTAATTACTTACCATAATATCTGAATAAATAAGTAACCAATCTGTGGTCTGAAGAGCCATGCTAAAGTGAATACTCTGACCAATAGGGCGGAAATGCCGTTTTCCGTTGCCTTCATGTTCTCTGCGCTTCTTTTAAATAAGCTGATGCCAAATGGAGTAACACAAATCTACAGTGTTTCATATCTCTCTATTATACTTAATAAAAAGGCAAAAAGGCACCTTACAGCAATACGTACCAAGCCTCCTCCTAAAATTGTATCTTTCTGTGAAATCTGCTCTTAATCAAATGGATCGGGAATGTAAATATAAAGTGGACACGAGAAAATTACAGGCACAGTTTTGTTTAACAGGGCGTCCTGTGTCACTAGTTGTAACCTTAAACCCCTCAATCATATAGCGCTGCGTATCCTATATTCAGGTGTGATGCTGCGACCTGCAGGTGGACTAGCAAAACAGCATACAAGGTGAGCGCCTCCATCCTCGACATATTCTTTACTGCAACTGATTTATTCTTTATCGTTTCATTTCCAGATTTATCTATATATAAAGGCCCAAAAAGGGTGCTGGGATGAGCTATTCACTTTCTGCCTCTCTGTTGATGCTGCTAGTCACGTCATGTTTAAAAACCAAAGTGAATCTAAATATATTCTACATAACCTATCCAATAATAATGCATATAAAACTTTTATTTTAGCCTTTTAATTTTTTTTTTTGATGTGAGGATATTATTGTTTCGTTGACTGACCATGGAATTTTAATGCACTACAGCACTGAAAAGTGTGACATCATGTATAGCCTAGGTTGCCTTGATAGTCAACATTACCATATATATACACCTGCACACACACACACACACACACACACCCACACCCACACACACACACACACACATAT
>JAQMYF010000002.1:11662139-11679030 GCA_030014195.1 Neosilurus mollespiculum | reverse complement strand
ATATATATATATATATATATATATATATATATATATATACTACAGTTATCATATGTATTACATTTTTGGGAAACAAGTTCAAGTTCAGATGAGATTTTTCAGTGCAGCTGGACAGCAGGTGTGAAATCAGCCTTGCTAATTTTGCTCTGACACCCTGCTTCAATCTTTTTCTTTTTCAGTAAAACTGGAATGATGTGAATACATGAATACTTACAGCAGTCTGAGAATCTGAGTAAGCACTTTTAAATTGTTGATGTTTTCGAACTGTATCACTCTTATATTGTCATTTCAAAAAATTACGCTGTGACCCATCCGAACACTGAGTGCGCACATGAGCTGTTTTGGTGTATACACTCCTTCAAACCTAATTAAGTATCTATCCTGCCTCATGGACTGGGTGAAAAGTGCTCCGATCCTGCAACTCCATAAACAGCTCTAAACGCTTATTGGACAAAGGCAGCTCTCTGGGAGGAGCACTCACACAGCCAAAAAGCCAGAATTAAGTTTTCAGTCCAAATGTTTCTCTGAAGTGACGGAAAGTGCGGGAAGTTCAGAAGTTTGTCTCTTTTCAATGACTGATACATGTTTCTTTTTTTTCTTCTTTTTTACGCAACGCACGACTGACAATCCCGCGCAGACTCTCTCGGTGTCTAGAAACAGCATATTTAAACAACTGTGAAAAGAGCGGACATTGTAAACTTTGGATGATTTGAGTAAAACTAGACCGCGGTACGGAGAAGAGCTGGGAAAACTCTGGCCAAGTCTGCGCCCTAGTACCGTGAAGTGAGGGGCACAATGCACGCGCGCTACCCCGCGTCCAGCCCCAGTTCTCTGGGCGTTGTTCCCTACATCGCGGGTGAGCAGGGATACTACCGGGCTGCCAACGGAGCTGGCTATACCGGCATCCCAGCGCCAATGAGCATGTACTCTCACGCAGCGCACGATCAGTACCCCGGAGGCATGGCTCGCGCCTATGGTCCCTACGCGGCCACTCAACAACCCAAGGAGCTGGTCAAGCCTCCATATAGTTACATCGCACTGATAACGATGGCCATTCAAAATTCGGCGGAGAAAAGGGTTACGCTGAACGGGATCTACCAATTCATCATGGAACGCTTCCCGTTTTATCGGGAGAACAAACAAGGCTGGCAGAACAGCATTCGCCACAATCTGTCACTCAACGAGTGTTTCGTTAAAGTGCCGCGCGATGACAAGAAGCCGGGAAAAGGCAGCTACTGGACTCTCGACCCAGACTCTTACAACATGTTCGAAAATGGCAGCTTCCTGCGCCGGCGGCGCCGCTTCAAGAAAAAGGATGCACTAAAGGAGAGAGAGGAACGCGACCTACAAGGCAAGGATGCCAGGGCCCAAGCTCAGCAGCCAGTAAAACTCCGGGACATAAAGACAGAGAACGGAGCTTGCACGCCCCCGCGCTCTGGCACCCCAACCCTTGCTTCCGTGACTAAAACTGAAAGCCCGGACAGCGGCAGTGTGACCGTGTGCGACGGGAGCCCACAGAGCCAAACAACACCACAGGCCTTTAGCATGGATAACATAATCGCAGGGCTACGTGGGTCACCGCCGCAGGCTGCAGAGTTGCCCGTCTCGCGCGCTGATTTGCCGAGCTCAGTGGCTCTTGTTTATTCGCCGCCAACTCAGCCGGCGCACTACAGTCCTCCCTGCGGACAGGCTGCTGTTTACCAGTGCGACATGTATGCTGCTGACCGCGGGCACGGGAACGAAGCCTTACCGGATTACACGAGCGCAACAAGCGCAGCCCCGTCCTCTCACGCGACCTTGAGCTCGAGTCAAGAGAACCAGCACGTGCAACAAAGTCGGCTCGCACCGTGGTACCTCAATCAGAGCGCCGAAGTGGCGCAACTAGGCTCGAGCTATGGAGCACAGCAACCAAACTTTCACGCGGTGTTCGAGGCCCAGCGACTCGCGCTCAACTCCTCGCCAGCGGCCGGAACCGACGGAGGCTGTCAGACACCTTTTTCCGCCAGTCAGCCACTGTATCGGGCCTCGGGAACTTTCGTGTACGACTGTAGCAAGTTCTGACCAAATATCACACCACCCAAAACGCACATTTAATTTGGCCCACAGACTTGCATCATTTTCCCAGTTAATAATAATAATAATTTAATGCAAAGCTTTGAGCCAAAGAGTGGTGAGTACAGGAAGCTGAAGCAGCTCCGGACTGAAAGGCCTGAAAAGGAGTGTAAGATTTCGCTATTGCGGACTCGGCTCAGTAAAACTTTATATCACTAGATTAATTTATTTCATTAAGAATTAGATGGACCAACTTTCAACCAAATGTTAATTTTATTTATGACATAAAACGGAACCCAACTGTGTATAAAATTTGCGATTAAAAAAATACGATATATATTATTTGTTAAATAAATGCCTTTCCTGTTTAAGTATAAAGCTCAAGTGATTTATCGGATTTGTTTTCCTACAACCTGCAGCAACGCTCCGAAAAGCTTGGACATATTTTACATGATTTAGAAATCTCACGTTTCAGGTCTGTTATGAGCTGTCAGTCTCAGCACCAGCACCAAGAGACAAAGTGGAACAGAAATAAAAGCTCGATTACTTTTATTAATGATTTTATATAGAGAGAGTAGTTATGGCACAGAACTGATCAGAGAGCAGCGAGGAACATGGAATACAAAATGATTATCATTATTTTTTCTTCTTCTTCCTCTCATTATTATTATTTATTTAGGCACGTTTATATTAGTCTGCCTTACTCTTATTATTACTAACGTCACCACCATCACCACATCATCAGAAACAATAACCACCACCAGCAGTAACAACAACAACAACAACAACAACAATAATAACTTACTATAAGTGTTCATATATATATATATATATATATATATTTATATTTATATTTATATTTATATTTATTTATTTTATTATTATTATTATTTTATAGGGATTAATGAATACCCAGGTGTGATCAAAACTCCCAAATAATTTTGATGTTGCTGTAACTGTAAACCATGCTAGGTTAACCTACAGTGTCACTTTTACTGGCATGCTTGCAAGAAACAAATTCATGCAAAGCGTAAAAATACGAATTAATACATGCATTATTATCAGCCAAAATGCAAATAAAAGTAACGGTCATGTTTGTTTAGACTCGGGTTAACTCGGGTTAAACAAGGCTCGTGTGTAATCCTAACATTTTAAGTTATAGGCCAGGAATTCCTGTTGAATCACCAAGCCACTGCATTTTTCTTTTGTGGGGACTGAATGTAATTAGCCCAATCGTATGACTGCGTTTAGGCTGAGTCTATTTTTAGCATCATGGCCCAATGCAGCTCCCAGATGCTCTGCGCCCTGTGGTCACATCTGAACTTCATTTTTGTGTTATTTAACAAACTTTAAACAAAGCGTGACATGTAAAAGTAGGCTACGATTACATGCTAAGCACACGTAATTGGACAGCATAAATAGCGAATGCAATTCCGTTATATCCTACTGCAGTAAAACTCAGCGGGGACTGCGCCACTGTGGCTTCACCGCGGCGTCACGCGCGCGCTCCGCTTGAGTGCGCGCCTGCACATTTGGATACAGTAAAACTGCATAATCGGCCACTTGGGAATGGAGAAGCTTAAAGTATTAGGAGACAAAATAAATAAAAAAAAAGAACAATAACAAGTGTACTGAGTGTACTGTGTTTCACTCCTGTTTCACGTGTTTACACGGGCAGAAAGAAAGAAGGAAAAAAGAAAACAAGAAAGAAAGAAAAAGAAAGAAAATGCCGTGCAGGTGAGAGGGACAGGGGCTCGAGGCAGCGAGAAGTGTCTTTGTTGTGATGTTTGGGAGTTTCAGGCATGAGTTAGAAGCGCGAGGGGAACACGACACCGTGGAGAGGGCCTTCCGGTAGTTAACGAGCCAAACACTCTTCAGCTACATGTTAGATCAACAACAGGCCCTACATCAGCACAGCCTAATGGCGGTTTCTGATTATTTAAATCACCAAAAAAAAAATTATAGACCATTAGTTTGTTTGTGATTTTTAATAATAAAGCATTTAAACCTAACATTTAGGTCAAATAACCGAAACAACACCATGCTTTGCATCCAGTCGCATAGCCCCCCAGATAGAAAAACCTTTAGCACGGATCCGCATGAAAGCTCTCTCCTCCGGCTGTAGTGTACAGACGGTTTAAGTTGGCATGCCAGATCAGGACCGAACGTGGTTACCGTTCTACAGGCTTGGATCAAACCCGTATTAATGATTTTAACCGAGGGCGCCCAAATCCAAACCCACGGCGTATTTAGACCGTTGTGCAAATTGGGAAAATAAATGTAAGTCATAATAAACGAATATTGTTTATTCTTTCAATAGAAAATTAAATGATTAAAAAAAATCCCCATCACCAGATTATTTCCTAACGTTACACAAACTACCAGCTCCCTGTCAGTCTTCATGTGGACCAGTCAGTGTAGTGTACAGAAAGGGGACAGTATAACCTACTGTAACCACGTGTTTTATTCATATTCACCTTACTGTAACACAACTTAGTTCTACAATTTTGGTAAAACATGGCTTTAAAAATGTCTTTCTATTTATCATTCTTTCATATAATTTATTTCTATATGTTTCACAACCTCTACAGATGCTTTTAATAGGGCATAAAGCTTTTAAACACTCCTGCTGTAGACGATGTGAATAAGGCAGCTATATACTTCTACACCTGGTGTTCAAAAGCAACAATAAGGACAACACCTGGAAAAACAAGATAACGATCGTAATTAATTCGATTAAAGACAGACAGACAGACAGATAGAGAAACAGATATATAGATAAAGAGATAGATATTATTTTCCTCTTTTCTATAATATAATGAATACAGAATAGATAAATGTCGAGATAATAAAGATTACCCATAATCAACAAGTGCGAAAAGAAATATTAAGTTTTAACTTTAGGTCGAAGACAAACTTATCTCCTGTGATCACATAGGAAATGGTTGCAGAGGATTTCATAAGGATCGTCCTTAGCCGTACGGTTTCATTTCAACAAGTGCTTCATGTGACATTAATGTAGACATAATTTACCTACAAGGCTTTAGGCTGCATTTAAACTCAAACACAGTCGGAGAGAGGTTCTGGTTAATCTGACACACAGACCTAAAAAAATTAAACTTGAAAAATCTTTTGGCGCCTCAGAAAACGCAAATATATAAAAAAAAAAATCGAAAAGAACGAGTTTCACCTAACAGTCCCAGTTCACTATAGCCTACATATCGTTCTGTATTTTATTTTATTTACTTATGATTTTATTTTATTTTTTTCTGTCAAACCTAAATTTTAATATTATTATTATTTTTTGTGTGTGTGTGTGTGTGTGTGTGTGTGTGTGTGTGTGTGTGTGTGTGTGTGTGTGTATAAAACAGTCTCAATCGTGTGCATGTGGGGGTTTTACAGGTACCAAGACAGAGCTTGTCATATTTAGGATAGTATTTATTCTGGGCTCTATTTTGTGGTAGTTTGGCGTAACTAACTATCCTAACTATCGGTTTGATTTCATATGAACTAGAATTCACTGTGATGTGTCAAAACACCAGAACTGACAAACAACGTGGCCATACAGACCCTGTGAACACTGCTCTGCATCGTGGCCCCTTGCACCTGTGTGTGTGCTGCACAGTTGAATAGCGATGGCTTTTGCCGTCTGCTTCTAATCAGGCCTAAACACGCCGACTCTGTGTTTTAAATTGGTTGCTTGAAAGGAACCCTACAGGCTCGAGGTGCCGGCAAAAGCCCATAGGTCCTTGCCCTTCTAATGGAAGAGACTTAATCTCAGACTCGAACTAAAAAAAACAAATGCTGATGTGGAACGCCTCTTCCAAGAACTTGGAGAGTGTGAGTCTCTTGAGAGACATGCAGTTTAGGAAACGTGCTATTACTCTACCCACTTATTATTACACAGCTGAGTGCAAAAGTCTGAACACCCTTAGGACAAAATAAAGGACATGCAAAAATTATTTTCAGTGATGACATTAGGTATGCTGAGCTTTACAAATGCTCATTCGTTGTGTAAATTAGGATATTAAAAATGTCAAAACGACGTATCTGATAATATTGTAGAAGACGCAATTTTTATAGTCAAATATACTTAAATTCTTACAGCGTTAATGTTGGGATTTTCCTTTCTGGATATACTGTAGAATAATATCTTCTTTTCAAACTTTTTTGTTAAGATTTATCTTTGTTTTTTTTTAAAGATCTTTTTAAAAATATTTTTTTCCCCCAGAAACTGAGTGATATAAACTTTTGCACCTAAATTTGTTTTTTTTTATTTATAGCAGATATAAGAGAAATCGTTCACAATGGCGCTCGTGCAGCCCTGAACAATATAATCATACAAACAAAGCAAGCTTGCAAAGAAGCTGTTTCCATGTAAATAAGAGACCTATATATTATGTTATCGTACTGACTCCTTGTTTGACCCTCAGATAATACAGGTTGTCCGAAATGTCAAGAACATAAGAATACATGGGAATATTAGGAACAGGAACACAAGAATACATGATGAGCAAAAATCAACGGCTGGCACATAATGGTGTAAATATAAAAGAATTACTTTATACATATTAAACTTAATACAAAATAAAATAGATCTACTTCTGTTTTCCTCTTGTTGTTTCCTGATGCTGTGCTCAGGTTACTCTTTGTGCAGAATATTAAACATTTGTCGCTGGTGCTTGTTCGGAAACATTTTGTAGCCTGGGGCCCTTCTGAGCCTAAATAAATATTTAAATAAATGTAATACAACTATTCAAAAGTCTTCAGTGTATATGGATAGTATTTGGATTATTTCTGAGAGCCATAGAAGGTTTATAGTCCCGATTTTTCGACTGACAGAACATAAGTTCAGTTTGAACATGGAAATGCCTACTTGTTTTTTGAGTTATTGAGCTTTGGGTTAAAACCATTTAATTACAGTGATCAGTCACAAACCTCAATAATGTTCTACATATAATACGTTTGACAAGTGGGCTGTGATTTCCATCACTGTACCAAAATAAACCGAGGCTTTTCTTTACGGACCGCTTTGAGGAGCACTGTTCCAGTGTTGGTTATACCTTACATAGCTTTAGACAAACTCTGACTTGGATTTAATGCAGTTTTAAATCCTGCATGTGCTTTATGAATTATTAGTCCCAAAGCACTGCCATTTTAGCACTAAGGGTACATTTATCCTATAATATTTTAACTCTGCGACAAAATGTGTATCTGTACAGCAGGTAGTAGCTATAATACCTGACAGTGTTAGGTTCGAGCATCTGGAGATAAAACCATACGTACCAATGCTACGTCCAAAATCAGAGTGGGCGTTTGACAGGCTTCTATTTATTGCGGTAGTGTGCGGTTTTGGACGTATTGCTGAAGCGGACACGCATTTCCTTCAGAACACAAGGACGGGATTGTACTCCCAGGAAGGCAGGGGAGCGCGCGCGGGGAGAAAAACACCGAGGCTCGGTGACCCCCTGGTAACCCGAGAACACTGGCACGAGCCACGATTTGACGCCTTCAGTTCTAATCGTGCAGCTCCAAAAACACCAGGATGGAAACTGGCTGAAAAACTCACTGTATAGTCTATGGCTCCACGGTTTACTCCTTAGGGAGAATCCTTATAGAGTGCATGTGAGACCCTAAACAGAGTGTTGTCTACCAGGGAACCTCTTTAGGAAGACCACAATATCTAACTGTTCATAGGGTTCTGTTTAGTGTGGATTGTGGTCTTATAAATTTAAAGCACAATTAAATTTGGACAAATTGTTTACACTTCATCACAGCCTATAATAAGTAGTAGCCTTGATTTTTTTTTCCACCACACATAAATGATGGGTTATGGAGTGGAGTTTTTACTGTAACAGCACAATACGCGTGCACGAGCTTACAGTCAGATGTGAAGCTCGCAGAACAAAGAAAGATATTATGAGAGAGTGTATACTGTAACTCCTTTTGACGGTAAGGCTTTGTGGTTTAAATTCCCAATTTGTTTATATTTTTGGAAATAGACCCAAATGACTCACAGCCATGCAAAATACAATATAAATAAATAAATAAATAACTCAGTCACTGGTCAGAAGGGAAAAATCACCAGTAGAAATCTCTACAGCAATTCCCTGAATTTTAAATGCATAAACACTCATAGACCGTCAACCAATTTGCTTATTAAAATAGCACTATATGGAATTAGAAAAGCTAAAATGGTTAGGAAACATCTATTTATACTCTTCTGAATTGCCCCAGAAGCATGCAAAAAACAAAACAAAAACAAAAACACGGTGTCATGTTCCTCTGCTTTCCCAAACATCCACCTAACTAAAAAGTTAGCTAGTTATCTAAAATGTTTCCATAGCGGGGTTTTCGTTTCAATCTTGATTTATTCATTTATTTATTCATTGATTGATTGATTTTAGAAAAAAAAATCTTTTCTAGCTATGACATTAACCTGAAAACTGAGTTCACCTAAAACTTTCGCCACTGTACATATTATTGTGTTAATCATATATTGTATCATAATAGCATTATTTATAAATCTAACTTATATGATGGAGAAAATCAAGCGCGTTTATAAAATAAAATTTGCATAACGTCGAGGGTTTTTTTTAACGTTATGCAAATTAGGGATGATGCGACAACTCCATTCCATTGGCTCAAATGATTCCGCTGACCAATCATATCCAGTGCGGAATCTGTGGTTTCTCAGCTAATTCGCTGTTATGTAGGCTGCTGCTTGGTTTTTGAAACAGAATAAAACAAATCTAGGACTGTTTTATTCGAACCCTGTTTAACCTTCACCGCTTATTAAACGTGTAAAGAAACTTTACGAAGAAAAATAAAGTCTGGAACAAAGCAGCACAAACTGCCAGTGTTTCTATTGTTTCTAATTTTTTTTTAGTTAATCCCGTTAGTTTTTGCTGCTAAACAAACTGTAAATTAAACAACCAATTTCACACTGATTAGCTGGTTACATAATACATTTTGTAACTATTTAGTAAACGACATGCTGGCATAATACAATCACCGTCCATTATATTAAGAACACCTGCACTTTCAGGCAGTTATTTAATCGACCAATCATTTGGCAGTGCGATAGAGATCAGATCAAGAGCCTGAGTTAATGTTCACCTCACCAGACTCTTGTCTTGTATCTGCATGATTCTGCTTGCATTGTACTGCTGGGACAAGACTGGCTGAACAGATAGCTGCATGAATGTGCTTCCTAAGAAAGTGGACGGTGAATATAGATTTTCGGTGGTGCCTCTGATGAGTGCATGCAGTTTAGTGCACTTTACTAAATAATAGAATTAAATTTAGTAAACAATGAGCTGTATGCTAAAGATTTCACCTATGTCATCAGAACAGTCTGAAAGGACATTATATTCACAAAAGAGACAAATTACTACTGACATGAGTGACTTGTCACTCAATAGTGTGTGTGAATGCAGGGACACTAACTTTCAATAAGTGTTTTGTCCTGGTATCAGATCTGGAGCCTGCCCTGGGAACACTGGGAGTGAGGAGGGAATACAACCTGGATGCGATGCCATAAACTATACCGACATACACTCACACCTACAAAAAAATTATCTTAGCCAATGTACTGGTACGTCTTCTTGAAGTAGGAGAAAACCAGAGAACCAAGAAGAAACCCATGTGAACACAGAGACATGCACAGTTACCTGAGAACCCTTGAGCCTCTCTGTTCAGATGCAGTAGAATATATTTATAAAGGGTGACCCCCCCCCCAAAAAAAAAAAATAATAAATCCTCCCACATTTCAAAAGTTAAAGAAAATCAAGTTATTATTTGCACACATGAAACTTCATTCAATACAGTTTTTATTTCTTTGAAGAGAGTGGTGTAACTGTTGGCGTAACCTCTGACCATTACATTGATAGGCTCGAAAACCTTTTGAGGAAACAACTTCAACACCTTGAGCTTGAAGAACTAAGTGTGGTTTCAGCAAGATGGAGCTACAGTACATACAGCTCGAAGATCATTGGAAGTGCTGAAGGAAATGTTTCCAGATTGGGTGATCTCCTTGTGTGGCAATGTTGGGCAGCCGGCCTGTTCCCCTGATCTCGCCCCTTGTGATTTCTTTCTGTGGGGCTACCTTAAATCATGAGTGTATGCTCATCGACCCCAAACTCTTGAAGCCTTTAAGGTTGCTATTCAGCAGAAGATAGCCACTGTTGTACCTGACATGAGCAGTCGAGCCACAGCAGCATTCAAAAATGGCCTCCAAGTGTGTATAGACAATGACAGCCATCATTTGGAAGATGTATTCTTTAAAACATGAGGAATAAAAACTGCATTGAATAAAGCTTCATGTGTGCAAATAATAATCATCATAATAAATAAAAATGTTAAATTACCTTTGAAATGTGGAAGGTTTTATTGGGTCACCCTGTATACACTGCATGGCTAAAGACCATTTTCCATGTCCGTTTGCTGTTCTAATAACCCCCACTGTTCTGGGAAGACGTACCATTAGATTTTGTAATGTTGATGTGGGTATTTGCTCATTTAGCCTATTAGTCAGGTTAGCAACTGACACTGGCTGGAAGGCCTGGGGTGCAGTCAGTGTTCCTGTTCATCCCAAACATGTTCAGTGAGGTTCAGGTCAGAGCCACTCCAGTGTCAGCAAACCATTTCTTCATGGACCATACTTTCTGCAGAGGGACACGATCATGCTGGAACAGGTTTTGGCCTCTTTGTTCCAGTGAAGCAAAACAGCATTCAAAAGAAATCCTATACAACTGTGCACTTGCAAATTTGTGGCAACAGTTTTGAGAATGAACAATATATTGGTGTGATTGTTAGGTGTCCACATACTTGGGTATATACAGTGCATTTATACAATATGTTTAGTTTTCAGTTGATAATTAATTCAATAGTTAGTAATGACCTACAGCTTTACAACTGCTGACAAAAAATTAATAGGTATGGGAGGAGTTAAAAAAAAGAATAAGAGATGCAATGAATATGATCTGAAACCCCTTTTAATAAACGAAGTAAAGATAAAATAAAATGTAAATTAAATTTAAAAAACCTATTAAATAGAAATGGTATGATTAAGCATATTTAAAATAATTCCCACTATTTTTCATGGATGGTTTTCACCATATATTAGATTTTTGTCTGAAAGCCAGTGTTCATATAGGAAATCATCTCACTCTTACTTCATTACACACATTATCACCACACGTAGGAAACTATAAAGAACCCATATAAAAGCACAATCATTGCAGAAAAATGAGAAAATGCTAAAAGTCCCCACACACGTACGATCGTGATTAGACATATAGGACTATAACAGGAATGTGGAATGTATAAAGCCGCACTCAGTCTTTCTGTATGTAGAGGAACGGACGGCAGGAAGGAGTGCTTGGAAAAACAAAAAGAGAGTGAATCGTGTTTCTTCTTGGGCACACGCGCAGGTCCATGGTATGTAGATGTGCTGCTAGCGTGCGGGCTCATGCATTCGGGTTGTTTCTCATGAGCTCAATATCTGCATCCACCATCTCCTTAACGAGCTCCTGTTGAACAACATTACACATGTGCACACAATCAGAATCACGATCGGGTTCTCAGACATGGAAAATTCAACTCTACTGGTCCGAGTTCATACCTCGAAGGTCACTTTCGGCTTCCAGCCAAGATTCTTCAGCGCTTTAGAGCTGTCTCCCTGCAGATAGTCCTAAAGACAGAGAGAAAGTTTACAACCCAACACTTTTTCTTCCTCCCTATACCCCAACATGCATGTATACACACACAGGTGTCAGGCTTGATATCACTTGGGGCAGGTGAGGGCAAAGACAAGTCATCTATCCAACATGGCCCCTGTCCTAACCTCTTGCAGTGACTGAGCATGATGGATTATGGGACCAGAGTGGCCTGTTCTCTCTTTGCCCTTCCTCCTTCAGAGGCAGAGTGAGAAATGGGTTTTTAGTGGAGTTTCTCAGGGTGCCAGCTTAAAGAGCACGAGAAGCCTTTACGGCTGATCTGATTACACTGAAGTGCTAAGGAACCGGAACACAAACACACTCACATACACATTAATTGCACTTTTGTGAAGTCCAGTTGAACATACCCTCATTTGTGAACCATAACCGATGTGATTATAAAGGTAATTTTGAAAATGACTCTGGACATTTATATTTATTCCCCCCTGTATTTGGGTTTGGTTACTTTCAGTTTATTTTCTGCATTTTTATACATAACTTTATTTTTGAATACTGTAAATCAATAAAAAAAAAATTTCTGTGAGCAATACTATACACATTCACACACACACACACACACACACACATTCACACACACACACACACACACACACACACACACAATAGCTGTTAATCTGTTTTGTCAGGTACAGGAGTGTTATTTATTTATTTTTTGTTAAACAATGAAAGCCTAAAATTGCACATATTTGCACACAGCGCTCTTGTTCTACCAGTCCCAGATATTTTCCACATTAAACTTCACTCGCACAAGTGTTATGCACTGTATTATATTTTATGATTGTATGATGCAACTCCTGTATACTTTTCTAATTCCCAATTTAAGCTTCTACCATAACAGTACTACAACATATCACAATGCTACTTCTAGTATCTAAGAAGTAAACTAATTTAAATGACACAAAGATAAATCTTTAAACCTATAACAGCAGAATTCATTTATAAACTACCTGATACAACATTCATCATAATTAGGATTTACTGACAGCCAGATAGACGTCAGCTGCTTTAGTCACTCACAGAGTTCAGCAAAGATATATTCAGCGAGAAAGATTCAGGAAACAAAAGAGAGGCATGTGTTAATTTAGTTCGCTGTCAGTTGACTAAAGTGAACAATATTGTGTGTGTGTGTGTGAGAGAGAGAGAGAGAGAGAGAGAGAGAGAGAGAATTAGTGTAAAGCCTGATTGACACTGTATGATGTTGCACTGTACCAGATGAAAGGTGACCAGTGTGGAACAATCATGGAGATTTCTTTAATTGTGGCCCCTGGACGGTGTTCCTAAGTGTTTTTTTTCCCCTTTTTTTCTCCACATGATAATAATGTTCCGTTCTTCTATACGAACATGCGTTGTAGCTTGCGATTCAACAGGTGCCATCATCAAACAGTCCACATACCATCATACAATGCATATATCTATCATACCCGAGATTACTATAAATATATATTTTAATGATCATCATGTATTTTAATGATCTTATAGGACTGTTAAACAGTCTGTAGGAGGCTTAAGATTCCAGCTGGAGTTTTAGCTCTGTAGCTCTTAATGCTGTGACACTAAAACTTGGGTATGGGTGACTGAGCTATATAAAATAAAATGTGCTTGTGAAATACACTGAGATACACTGTAACATTTTGTTGGCCCACCTTTAGCCTGGAATACAGTGCCTAATCGCTATTGTTTTGACAACATCACGTTTATTTCCATCCAGAGTTGGGTTCATTTCTCACCAACGTCCTGAATTGAAGATGGGAAAATCAAACCACTCCATAAAAACATCTCCAGCACACTCCAAAATCTTTCAGTAGGGTTAAGGATGGGACCCTAACTCCATTCTAATGGAATTACTTATACCACTCTTTCTGATCCGCAATTTTATATCCATGTCATCGAGGAAGAAAATGTCCACTGATGTGATTAACCTGCTCATTCTACACATTCAGGTCTTCACTTAGATAATTTTATTGCCACATAATGTTGCTGAGCCTCCACATGACAAAATGAAGCGACAATGCCATGAAGATTACCTTCTGTGATCAATGCTAAAGCATTTTTTGATTTTTTGGATTTTTTTTTTTGCTGGGCAGCATACAAAGAAAAGTCACTAAAACCAGTGACTATGAGTTAGCATACTCAAATTCAGAAAGGTGTTTAAGAAGTGCGTGAGTACATGTTAAACACCGGGAGTCATAAATTACATTCATAAACACCCCGAGCTCTATTGCTAGTTTGGAATCTGCTATCAGTATTGAAACGATCTGGGAAAATATTGTTGCTGCCAACGTAGAAATTAAATGAAAACAGAATAAATCTGTCTTGCTACGAGTAGGAATTTTGACAGTGACTCAATAAAAAGATGGTGAGTGTTGAGACATGAGAAACATCTACACACATTCTGACCAACATTTTAAACACCATTTTGTCTGTGTGAGAGATGAAGAATTATAATCCTGATGACTTGGCTTTGACACACTGTGTTTTAACTGACTTGCATTGGCAGATTTAGGTATGGGAGGCACGGGCAGCTGCTCAGGGGGACATCTGGCTGAGGGCTGCACAGGGCGCTTGCACGCGCACACACACACACAAAAAGTACAAAATGGTGACATCTGTGTGATGGTTTTTCTATTACTCATTTGCGTCCCATGTCAGTGTCACTGTGTGGGTCAGTTAACCTTGTCAGAGTGGTGACCTGAATCTAGTTTGTGAGCTAGGCAGGCTATTTCCTGGTCTCCCACTCAGAAGTATATGATGGGGGAAGGGGCAGGTGGCAGAATGACCTATGACCTCAGGTCTCCCCACTGAAAGCTGATGTAGGGGAAGTGGAGGACTCTATATAAAAGGAAGCACACCTTTAAATGTGTACAGTACTAACGTAAGTGGCTCAGTGAATAAAGACATGTATATTTAACTGTGAAACTAATTAATTTAAGGTGTCACACTTGTATACAGAATTTCAGAGTAGATTCAGGGGCATTTCTGAAATATTTTGGAGCACCCTCTCATAATTTGTGTTGCTTTTTTACTTCTTGTTACAAGCTAGAACCAGACATGAAACACAAGAACGTTATAAGAACATTTGTTGTATTTATACCTTGATGGAATATGCTTTGTTCAATAAACATGATTTCCAAACTCAGTCTAAGTGTTATTCAGTTTGTTTATTAGGGAATCCTTCTCGGTGTCTTAGATGCATATCTCACTGATTTCTGGCTGACACTCATTGAAACCCTATGAAAAGTACCCTATACTATAAATACTATTAATTTTTAAATCAAACCAATTTATTAATTATTTTTTATCTGATTAGTTGAAATTGAAAACTATTACAGTACTTACAGTTAACTAGAGTACATAACAGGTCAATAACTGCAATACAACATTACTGACTTTTATCAGATAATGTGGCACAATATGAGAATATCCGTAAGTGCTTGTGTCATCCAAATAAGAAAGGCTAAATACATAAACACAGCTGCTACCTTTAGCTTGCTTGCTTTGTACAGGGAACAGTGGATTTTGGTGTGTGGAATCAAAGCAAGTCAGGAAATGACTCTTAATTTTCAAAGCCAACAATCATTAAAATGCATCATTCTGGGATCGACTTCGATGGAAACTGAAAGCAGGATGTTGACCTGACACACAAAATTCATTAAAATATAATTTATATTGTGCATGCTAATAAATGCTCTGCTATCCTCTAACACTATATGAATGCTGAGTTTTGAACTGAGAAAATGAACAAACAATCTAAAAGAATATTCAGCTATATTTAGCCTGATAAGTTGCCATGCAGAGTACTGACTACTGACTGAATAATAAATGGACAAGGAAGAACGAGATTATGTGCTTCATGGGGCAGGAAAGACAGATAAATGACCATAAAAAAAAAAAAAAAATTACAAATCACAGTAGAAGTCACAGTAGAAGTAGGGTTGGATTCCAAAACCTGGTGCCAATATGGCACTGGTTTGTATATTTTCTGTAAGTATCGGACCAAATTACAATGCAGATTTCAGTGCCCTTTAAAATGAAACATGCAAAAGTTTGTTTTATGTTGGGACACTTGTTGCACATTTGAGATTCCTACTAATAACATACGACTATTTGATCACTGATTTTTTTGATTAGTTGCTGCAGCACTAATTGATACCACTATTGATTATTATTTAAATGTCTTGAAAGACTTTAATCTGCTCTGCTTCTCTGGGGAACAAGTAAGATTATGCACAGGTAAAATCCCATTGTCATCATCCACTAGGATGGAAGAAGCCAACGGACTTTAAATATAAAATAGACAGATGTTTTCTGACCAGCAGAAATCAGGTAGCACATGCACTAAATACATAAGTTTAAAGCACAATTAAGCACAACTGGGACAGTAAGAGAAAGCTTTTTCTGTTATTTCTGAAACAACAGGAAACAGGAAATTAAATTAGTCCCTACACAGTGAGAAGGATGGTGAATGAGGGGGAAATTAAAAATCTAGAATTGCACACTTCAGCTGATTCTTGTGGTGGTTAAGTTTCATAATAATCTTTTTGGAAGAGTTGTAAGAGTTCTCTAGAACACAAAAAGCAGCATCTGACTTTTGAACTACAACTACAGCTGGCTTTGTGTGCTGTGGTCACATAAGCATAAACTCGAACCTTTTGTCCATGCTGTTATAGATTTGATAGAAAACTTGGTGAGCTAACCATAATTCCATTAGGCCCATGTCTCATAACAAATATTTGGTGATGGTACTTGTTCAATGACTACATTTAAAAACACACTAAAATTAAACTTTTGTCGTTTACTTTTATTTATACTTTTATAATCAGGACAACAGCAGGTCAGCCCCTAGAACAGGCCGGTCCAGAGCCTAAGGGCTGTGTAACAGGATTTCTTTAAACACTTTAAAGACTTCTTTAAAGAAATACTAGTGGTTACTAGTGGTAGTAATTTGCAGAAACATAATGAAAAGCAAACTACAATACGATAAGATTTTTATACACACACACACACACACACACACACACACACACACAAATATAAACACACAATATATATATATATATATATATATATATATATATATATATATATATATATATACATAC
>JAQMYF010000002.1:11644064-11654838 GCA_030014195.1 Neosilurus mollespiculum | reverse complement strand
CACACACACACACACACACACACACACACACACACACACACACACACACACACACACACACACACACACTTATATATTTATTTATCTATTTTGGTGGGAGGGGGTGTGGGCACACTTTCAAGTTTTTAGAATAAAGCCTCCATCTGCAAGAACAAAAACAGGAAGTCATGAATAGTGTTTGGTTTAAACACAGGGATTATTAAGAGCATTTTAAAAGGAGCCATTTACACTGAAAATGTGCATACACATGCACAAATGTCCGGGGTGTGTGTGAGTGTGAGCGCCAGGAAGTTTGCCGCCCACCTCAAGAGGGCTTGGGAAATCAGGCAGTCCAGTGCCTTGTGGGTTCGACCTCAGCCTGCACACATATAGGACAGGGCCTGCCATGAGGGTGTGTGGGAAAGACTTAACAACCTTAACTCTCTGATGTCATACACACAAAACTAAACCCCCACCTTAAAACTTTACTGTATCTCAATTATTATGCACCATGTCTTATAGCTTTTATTTTTCTGTACATCGTAGACCATCCATTTAAAGGCCCAAAAAAAAATAATAATAATAAAAAAATAAAAAGATTGTGTACTATGCTCCACTTCATGTAGCCTCATGTTCACAAAAGCTTTCATGTGAAGTCTCTCAGGCTTAACAACCCAAAACATGCATCCTAAATTAGTTATTAGGCAAATTTCATTATATTACATTCTGGTATAATGTAAAGCAATGGATAAGAATTTCTCTCAGAATTTTTCTGGCAAAAGTCATCGCATCCAAAAAAATTACATGAAAATAGTTCAATTCTCCAAAGTAGGTATGTCATAGATTCTACAATATCAAAATGTTATAATTTATGTAGTGAACATATGCTAATGTATAAGCTACTTAAAATTCAAATTAATTAAACTAAATATCAAATGTTAAAATAATTAAACTTTCACAGCACCTAGGAATTTGCCAGCCCTGATGCCCACAAGCTAGACTAATACTGACAATGAGTAAGCAATAATGCCATGAAACTTCAGTGCTACTCCGAAGTTATATTTAAATGATTCCTGGGATGGATCTGAAATAAAGCTGGCTCCCAATCTTAAAGCCAGCGTAATGAAAGAGCGTTTCTTTCACACACATGCTAATATGAGCCTGCACAGGATGCAGTCAGTCAGAAGGGGATGTTGGTGAGATTAAATTCCCATATATTTTCACCCACCATTCATGGCTGCAATGAATAATTGTCGAGTTTGGAGAGAGGGATA
The DNA here is from genome assembly GCA_030014195.1 of Neosilurus mollespiculum. Classification (NCBI taxonomy): domain Eukaryota; kingdom Metazoa; phylum Chordata; class Actinopteri; order Siluriformes; family Plotosidae; genus Neosilurus; species Neosilurus mollespiculum. The sequence goes on along the minus strand of JAQMYF010000002.1, from coordinate 11,653,585 downwards.
GTGAGAGAGTGAGGAATGTGAGGTGTCAGGAGTTCAGAGACTGACAGAGTACAACCGACAGAGCCAGAGTTAATTAGTCAATCAAGATAATGAGCACAGAGACAAGCCATTTACAAAGGGCAGCCTGCAATTAACCTCCACTTTCATAGCTTTCCCACACAATGACTCAGGATTCATCCACATGAATACAGAGACATTTTAAAAGCTTCTTTTTTTCTAAATTTATAAAACATTCGGATTGAAAATTATAATAAAGTAAAAATTCTCCAACTAGAACTGTCAATAAAGGAAACTAGCAATTTTAGGAAAACATGCTGATCTGTGATAGGTTCCTGCTTGTCACATAATCCAGACAGCAACACATCAAAAATTAAGGACGCTTTAACTTGAACGCTGCTGTCTGGTGCCATCTATTTTAGTTACTGCTTCACAACTTATCATAGAAATAGATTAAACACTTTGCAATCACTGCCAGTGCGTATAGTTCTTTGTTACACTTAATCTTTATTTATTTATTTTATTTTAAATTTTTTTAGGCATGCAGCACATCAAACCACATGGTGTAAATGACAAACCATTTGGCTCAGGTAGCATGGGCATGCTTAGTATAGGCTTTTTCCTATCCTTACATTTCAGTGTGGATGGAAAACATTGGGAAAAACACAGTATAAACCACAGAGTGGACGGAAAACGTTTCATATGAACACCACACTGATTTCATGCCCATCAAATTACACTCATATCATTCATTCATATACATTTTTCTACACTGTAATTTTCAGTATTGAAAACATCCAAACAAAAGCAAAATAAATCAATAAATAATTAAAAATCGTCTGGGTTCTGGGCCACATTTTCCATGCCTTTATTACTTCTGGTTATGAACTCTTTCACAAAACACACTCTCTCCTTTTCCCTCTCTCCCCTCCGTGGGGCCCAGGGTGGTTCCGCTCAGTCAAAGTCCTTCAGGAAATACCAGAGAGAAGGCCAGGGGAGAACTTACACCCTCTTTCCCTCTCTCCATTTATTTCCCTGCCTCAGCCTCCCTCGCCGCATAGCTTTCTCTTAGTCCCCTTCACTATTCATCTGTCATCGTTTCTCTCCCTCACTCTCACTCTCTCTAGCTCTCTATCCCTCCAGGTTCAGAAGTGCGCTGTAAGCTGGGGCACATCCCATACGAATAGCCTCATTTCTAAGGCAGAGTGGCATGGACAGAAAGGCCTAAAGAGAGGGAAAAATGAGACGTTCAGAAACACAGTAGCAACTGTATGAACACAGGATCTGCCTGTGAATGGCAGACTTATTTTTCAATAAAAGTCAAGCTGATATATACAGTCACCTAGAGGAAAGAATGGGCATCGGTCAGCAACTTTACTACAGATTTGAGCTCAGCTTGGCACTTGGCCAAACACTTTACGACATCATTCACACTCGGATTTAACGGCTCTGACCTATTACACTGCATATCATCATAAATCTGTCATGCGCTGCTAGTCCCAGAGTCTCCCAGAGTAACCAAACTACAGAGATATATAAGCTCACAGTCACAAACTGCAAACTACACTTAGCCATGGAGTCTACAGACATTCAGCTTCGGTTTCCACACAGTCACACACAGCCAGCCAGATATGAGAGGCATAAATAACCATAACGTCTGAGAGGAGAGCCACATCAACAGCCATACAGTCTACAGTAACTTCAAAACCCAGACAATATCAGACTACACCACAGTTTTTAAAATGCTGTCCATTATAAGCTAACACAGAGCTTATATCATCATTAGTAAGCATGTCAAAAAACAATACCTCACATTATATCAGAGTTCTTATTTAAATAAAACACATGAGTTGCAAGAGTGCGTGTTTTATGGGCTGGTAGAATAAAAATGGTAGGAACTATACAAAGTCTTGGTTCTGAATAAGACCATTCTTCCATGTGCTGCATATTCTCTCCCTCCTCTGGATTCACAGCGACAAAATACTGCATCTTGAATAAAACCGAAACTCTTTGAAACTGCAGTAACTCATGTCCATCTGCACCTCTATAAGGTCCTGCCTGGAAATATGTTTACTATAATAATGTCACTGTTCTAATCCCTCTTTAATGCCAACATGCTATAACCATAATCCCTAATAATCCTCATAATTCCACAATTTAATGGAAACAGCAGCTCAGTACAAACTAGTCCCTGCAATAAATACTCGCACAAAGACATTGACTCCTGAGAAGACATGGACGTACATGCATCCACATATTTTAGACAATTTTTTAATCAAAAAACACAGTTGTATTTTCTGAGAGTATAAAGTCATACTAGATAATCATAAAAAATAAAAATTATAATATATTGCTCAAATATTTCAAGGTGGGCAGCACGGTGGCGCAGTGGTTAGCATGTCTGCCTCACTGCAAGAAGGCCTGGGATCAATTTCCTGAGCTCAGGTGTTTTTGTGTGGAGTTTGCATTGTCTCCCAGTACTTGCGTGGGTTTCCTCCGGGTATTCTGGTTTCTTCCCACAGCCCAAAAACATGCATAATAGGCTAATTGGCTGTTCCAAATCGCCCCTAAGTGTGAGTGTGAATGGTTGTATGTGTGTCGGCCCTGCGATGGCAGGGTGTGTGTGTGTGTGTGTGTGTGTGTGTGTGTGTGTGGGCTTTAACCGACAAAAAAAAAAAAAAACAATGAAAAAGAATCCCTTTTCTGCCTGAAATCCACCTTCACCAAAGTGCTCATAAAACTGCTTTAAATCAGTGTCTGAATGAATAAAATGGAAATATAAATCCAAACTGGCTAAACATAACCTCTAAATGTTCTCGAGTGCACACCATGAAGTTCACAGAAAGGTCTTCGTCTGCTTTCAGCTCCACCCTAAAGGAGCCATTACAGGAAACATTCACCAACACCAGGCCCACTGTTAGAAACATTGCCCAGGTTCATTTTTTTAAGGGCTCTGATGCACCAAGCCTGCCCTGTACTGTGGTCACCAGTCGGTTCTTGGCGGTGGCCATCAGTGCCAAGTGGGCATGTCGAAATTCCAGAGACTGATGAGGGAAAGACTTAAAAAAAAAAATGATATTATTAGCTTTCAATATTTATTTATTGTTCACTTAACTGATGTAGCTAGGTATGTGTTTGCAGCTAAGTGGCTGAATCACAGCGGGACCTTTTGGTTTCACAGTAAGATGTACATATACAACTGTAGTAAACAAGACATACTGCTATATTGATTAGTGCTAGGTGGTGTACTATTTTTATCAACTATTATGGTCAGTAACACAGCATTTACGAAAAGTTGGTATGCACAGTCAGCTCTTTTAATGTTTCCTCCACTAGGTTGTGCATCCATCTATTAGTCTGAGAATTCGCTTTGTATCTCAAGAACGAGTGGTTGAATATTTGTAGGGTTTCTATGAAACTGTTTCCACAACAAGCAGGTTAGCTTCAGTATCTGATTTGATTCTGAATTTGGAATCCAAACAGGGACAAAATTACAAAAGGGTCAAACAGCTAAACTAGTTTTTTTTTTTTACTAGCTTCCTTCCAGTTGATGCCTATTTGAGGTGTATCTCAGGCATACAAATAAGTAACAAGAGGACTAGACTAGTTAGCATTAGAGGCATCTCAGTTAACACCACTGAGGTCAAGTTTAACCTGTTTAATATCATTATCATCATCATCATCATCATCATCATCATAATAATAATAATAATAATAACAACAATGTTATTATTAATAACAACAACAACAATAATAATAATAATAATAATAATAATAATAATACTGCGATGGCCTGGCGAGCTGTCCAGGGTGTACTGGGCGCCAGCCTCCCCGTGACCCTAATTAGGATTAAGCGGTTCAGAAAATGACATGACATGACATAATAATAATAATACAGGTTAGTGCCCCTTTCCGGTAGGACAATATATTTACTAGTTATTATCTTAGCAATATGTGTTTTGTTTGTTTCCCCAGAGGAGAGGCGAGGCAATTATTTCTCAGTCTTTGTTGACACTATTTTTTTTTGCTTGGTGGGTCTTGACACTAAAGTCACAGTGACACCTATTAGTCAGATAACAGATGTAACATGCTCAGAATCCCCCAGAGATTTATCAGCTTCTTCCACTGGGAGGATACATGAACAACTTCAGCAATCCTTCCCTTGACACATGCGCACACAAAAACACAAATCATACATTTGAAGGGCTGACAACCAGATTGGTCTAACCAGCACAAAGCTGTTTATTGAGACACGAAATGATCTGCAATATAAAAAAATCAGAGATAACACGATATGATTGAAGATCATAAAGAAGATGAAAGGACCGTTCTGGTAAGAACAGACCTTATCCACATCTGTCAAAATATGACCTGATCTCATTTTTCAGTTTTTTGTTGAGGGTTAGACCACTGCAGCTATCAGCCCATCATTTATGACTGAGTCTGATGCAAAATATTATAAACATTATAGTGGTGCAACAAGGATGAGTAAGGAAGTCAGTCAAACTTTCAGGGTGTGAGGTGTTGTGTAATCTTTTACTTTAGGAATCATTGCGTTGGTGCCTGCAGTACATACTGAATAGGTATTTTCAAATGTCCAAGAGGTGGCACACTTAAAGATGGTTTATTTGATCCTGCAGACCTATTTGCATAAATCCAACAGAACTGGAGATTATACTAACCGCTTTTCACTGCTGTATTACTGACTCAAGATAATGACTCATGTGAAAGTGTTATATGCAAATTTATTTGAATATAATATGTTAAGTATACAGCACTCAGCTTCTGTACAACTACTGGAATAATGAAGGTTCGGTTATGTTTGGGGTTAAATTAGGGTTAGGCAAGTAGTGGTTATGGCAAGTCTCCAGGAAATTAATGCAAGTCTATGTATTGTCCCCTGATGTTACGGAAACAAGACTGTGAGTGTGTTTGAGAGAGAGGGAGAGAGAGAGAATGAGTGAGTGAGGAAGAGAAAGAGAGAGAGAAAAAGAGGGAAAGTGAGAGAGTGAAAGAGAGGGAGAAAGATAGAGACAGTGAAAGAGAGACGAAATAAAATGTCTTCATAATTTTGTGCTTCTGCTGATTTTTCAGAAAAATATAAGTGTTATAATTAAGAAACACAACCCACTAAGACCTAATGTGGAGCTCTGCTTTAAGTCAGTGCATAAATGAATATATAAGTTTAACTGTTAGAAGACTGCTAGAGTCTGCAAGTAAACGAACAGTGGGAAATATCAATGAATACTCTTTGCTTGGGGCTATTGTATGTTACCCATACACTTCCTATGATTACCGTCAGATTTCAGAATACAGCTTTCCTGCCCCAAGTGTACAGACCTTTCAGTTCCATCAGCATCAATCTGTGTTTTAGAAATATACCAGTGGCCTTTAGGCTTTTAAACAAATCTCTATAATCAATAGAATTTATTTTTCTATTATCTCTCTACTAGGAGGAAGTAAATAAATGGTCTTCAATTCATCTTTAAAACACAATATTGACTCGATCAATGTTTTACCTCTGTGTCACACACACAAAAAAATAAAACATTTAAAATAAACATAGCACACACACACACACACACACACACACACACACACACACACACACACACACACACACACACACACACACACACACACAGAGTATTGACTAATGGTACACTTAGCCTAATCATGAATGTTGATTAGAAGGGGGTGGCACGGTAGTGTAGTGGTTGGCACGTCCGCCTCACAACAAGAAGCTCATGTCCTGGGCTTGGTGAGGGTGTTTCTGTGTGAAGTTTGCATGTTCTAGCAGCACGGTGGCATACCGGTTAGCACATCCGACTCACAGCAGGAATTAGGGAGCTTTGATTCCCGGGCTTGCATATGAGGCTATTTGGCTGTTCCAAATTGTCCCTAGGTGTGAATGTGTATGGTGGTGTGTGTGTATGTGTTCCTCTGCGATGGTCTGGCAAGCTTTTTAGGGTGTACCCCGCCCAGTGTTGGCTGAGAAAGGCACTGAGTTTGCATGTGCTCCCATTGCTTGTGTGGGTTTCCTCTGGGTACCCCAGTCTTCTTCCACAGTCCATGCACATTAGGCTAACTGGATGTTCCAGATTGCACCATGATATTGGTGTGAGGGTGAATGATTGTGTGTGTTTGGCCCGGCGTTCAGAGTGAACCCTGACTTCGCCCAGAGACGTCTGAGATACGACCCTAGAAGTATAAAGTGGTTCAGAAAATGAATTAATACATTTATGACTAGACAGGTGTACATGTGGACAGTCAGAAGAACGTGTCACTATTTTGGGATTGGCAATGAAGAAAGCCACATCCTGTGTAGAAAACAATTACCATAATGACACGAATAGAGTGGCACCTTATTTACATGAACATTTTTCTAGTAGTCTGTAGGGAAACTTTTGCTGTGTGATGCCTTAGTGAAATCGTCCCTGATTAGAGAGAAAAAGAGAAAAATCTGATCTCAGTGTAGAGGCAGTAAGTGTCCTTACTAGAACACAAACTCAAACACCCATATGGACCAAATAAACAGGTACTTCTTTCAGCATTTACTCCAAATCAACAGCATTAAAACACACGCCTTGGGTTAATGCAAGATGTGAAACTTTCTAAATTGACAGGCAACATGCTGTGTGTGTGTGTGTGTGTGTGTGTGTGTGTTCGCCATCTTTCAGCAGCCATTAAGTAATAAGTCTGTTTTGTTTTCGGAGTTTGTGCCTTTTTGAATTCCTGGTTGAGTGACCACTTTTCCCACAAAACATGTACACACTTAAAAGTATACTGGACCCCCACCCCCCCAAACACAAACACACACACACACACACACACACACACACACACACACAACCCCTATCTGCTAATGCAACATAATGACTTCTTATGTGCAACAGGCAATGATTGGTACTCGTTAAATAGTCTACGAAAGGAAAGAAACCAATTTAATTACCAGTATGATGAAAGATGTGTTCTGTGACCTGAAGGACCTCTTTGCCCCCCCCCCCTCACAATCACACTCACACACCCCTCGTTTCATATTAAAGTATCAGTAACTCACCACTTCAGTGGGACGGTAGTACTTTGGGTCCACTGTGACATGGATGACTCGTGTCTCCTGACACCTGCCTACCTCATTCTCATCCTTCCCCTCCCATCTGTGTGGAAAATTGTTATATATATTAGAGATAGATAGACAGACAGACAGACAGACAGACAGACAGACAGACAAACCATTTTGAAGTTGGAGGGTAAAAAAAAGAGTAGAAGTGAATTGGAGTTATTGCAGAAGGATTTGGCAAAGCCTAATACAATAATAAGGAAAATCCTAAAAAAGAAAGAGGAGAGTGGTGTACTAACACCCAGACACTGAACAGGTCAGCCACAGGAACCAAAACCTGCTGATGACAAACACTGTGAGAGCTGCAAAGAAAACCATCAAAGACCCCAGGCAGTGGCATCACCGACAAGCACCACAGGACATTGTTCCGGCCTGCCATCTTTGTACTGCTGGTGTGTAGACATTGCTTAAAATCATGCGTGTAATCATACCTGCTTCATACCAACGCTGCGTGTTGAATTATTCCCAAAGAGTTTTATCTTTATTTTACCTGACTCTTTAAAATGGTTTTAGCTGCACTTCTCTCTGCTTTTTTATGTGAGTTTTTAGTGAGGTTTGTAGTGAGGTGTTGGAACAGAGGATTTTCATGCGGTTCGCTGCTTATTGTTTTCTTTCCATCTTTTGTTTCTGTTGCTTTCAGGTCATTCCACAACTCTTCTTGAGCAACTGCTTATATATATATATATATGTGTGTGTGTGTGTGTGTGTGTATATATATACACACACACACACACACACATATATATATATATACATACATATACACACACACACACACACACACACACACACACACACACACACACACACACATATATACATACATACTAATGTCCAACACTGTGCATGTGTGTGTATGTGCATAACCATCTATCTATCCATCTGTGTGTAGTTCAAAGAACAAAATGAGAGTAAAATTATGTAATACACAACAAGTTATCCCCCATAACTATATCTATCGATACAGACAGGCAGACAAACAGATACACAGTCAGAAAGACAATGATATAGTGTAACATGAGTATGTAGGAAGTGTGACAGAAATTGATCATATACTAATTTTGCTGATATTTAGCTGAATACTGATTTTGCCACTGCCATGGTTCATGGTGTAGGGAATGTAGGCAGACGTTCAGGTCAGAATGCATACAGAAGAAGAAAACTGCAGTTTGTTCACATGCTTATGGGCATTGTGCAGTATTAGTATTGAAAATGGCATTAAGATTAACACACAATTTTTGTAGTTGTGAAAAAAATTGTGTGTGTGGGTTTACTTACACAATGGACTTGCCAACATGTTTGAATGCTCTCTCCACAAACTCTCTCACACTGTGGACCTCTCCTGTAGCTATGACAAAATCCTCTGGCACCTCCTGTTGCAACATCAACCACATGGCCTGAGAGAAGGAGAGACAGAGACAAAGAGAGACAGAGACAAAGAGAGACAGAGATATTCCAAAATGTGATTTTAATTTTTTAGTTGCACGTCTTATATCATTATGGACTTCACTCCTCACTGTGTTTGGACGTTTACTACAGGAGCATCATACATCCGTCACTGTCATATTATCTAACAAACAAAACCACTTGAGGGATTTAAACCTGAGCCTCATCGTCATCTCTTCAGCCCACTGATCTCTCACTTCATATAATATCTGTGGAGAAATTACCACTCATCCATTCAGTAAGATCTCATTTAAGACCTTCCTCACATTTTGAGATGGTAATGGAGGCATTTACAAACACAGAAATCCTGAAAATATGCAGGTGACTGTGCTCAATATATTTGAAATGATTAAAAATGAAATATAAACTGGATCATAGTGGAACAACTTTAAGTTTTAAATGCCACATTTGAGAAACTTTGTGAGAATAACCCCAATTTGAACTTTAGTGCTTTTATGTGGTTAGGATCCTACACCCGCTCCAACACATACATCCCCATGTCTGTCCTGACGTCAGCACAAAGCCTCCTGGGATATTAATTATTGTGGGAATGAAGAAACGAGTTCCCAGGTCCAGCCACCCAACTCCTTCCCTACCCCACCACCCCTTTTAAACCTCCAGCGCACACAACACACACAGAGAAATATTATAAGGGAGAGAAGGGAACAAGATAAATAGAAAGAGAAAGATAAGATATGTGCAGCTCAACATCAGTAGATCTTGCTCAATCTATAAAAAGCACACACACGTGTACTAAATGTTCATAGCTAAAGCCAGTTGGCTCCATGTCTAACGCACGCCTCTTCCCCCGCTGGACTCCATGGCAGGGATAAAGAGTCCATCAGCACGTTCTATCTGCTGCAATGGGAGGCTGGCTGCTTTGACTGCACACACACACACACACACACACACACACACACACACACACACACACACACACACACACACACACACACAC
>JAQMYF010000002.1:11622033-11642052 GCA_030014195.1 Neosilurus mollespiculum | reverse complement strand
ACACACACACACACACACACACACACACACACACACACACACACACACACACACACACACACACACACACACTTCATTCCGCCCATCCATCAGGCGCAAATGAGGCACTAGACACATGTATGGGGGGGGATAGGAATAGTGTGCATGTGAGAAAGACACACAGAGAGAGAGAGAGAGAGAGAGAGAGAGAGAGAGAGAGAGAGAGAGAAAAAGAGAGAGACGCTCCCTCTCTCTGTGCGACTGGTGGGGGGTAAGAAGGAAATAGAGAAAGGGACAAAGATGGAAAAGGGAGAGAGTGCAGGAGTGCAGGCGGGAGGGAAGAAGAGGTCACCTGAAAATAGAATGTTTACCATAAATTTAAAGTGAAAGGGGCTATGCATGTTTGCAAGAAACACAGAAAATGCCCCCAAATACAGAAAAGACTTACTCTTATATTCTACTTATGTACATATTAGAAAAAAATGTCAGACTTTTTGCAGACCAAACAGCATGCTGACACACACACACACACACACACACACACACATCTGGTTCAAGTTTAACTTAGAAACTTTTTTCTAAGTTTAAAAATATATATTATTATTTAATTATTGTTATTTTTTTAAAGCTCTTCATTGCAAATATTTTGTAAGGGCCATGACAAAGTCTCGCATTATCCGTAAAACCACGGCATATTTAATGTTTATCTACCTCTGCCATTGAGAGCCACTTTAACTTTTTAGAATTGCTTACAAAATGATTTCTGGGAAAAAAAATCCAAACAGAAAACTAAAGACAGTTTGAGAGTATAGTATAAGCACTGTGTAGTTTTATATACTACACAGAAACATAAGTAAACTGTGTTCTGTAACAGTGAGTAATTAAACTCATTCAAAGATCTAGTATATGCTATGCCAAAACACAAGAAAGACAAACTAAACCGAGACCTTAATGGATTATTTTTTTCTATTTCAAAGTGAGGTGGTGATAATGCCTGCTTCAACTGACCATGACAGACCGTGTCTGTCGTTTTTATTTAAGCATTATCCTCTTGGGATAATGTTTTTTAATCCCTAGATTACAGACTAATCAGCTAGCTATGTTCCTAGTATATATTAATTTCTATTTACTTTTGTCAAGGAATTAATCCCATAAGCAGTGATCTCAGGTATATTGGTCATGAAGTGGACTTTAACAAACACCTCTCTGGCCTTGATTGAACTCATCAGTACATTTATTCAACACTAACTCTGGGAAGGGATTAGTGGAAAGATGTACACCATTGTTCCCTTTCACCCCATTTCCTCCGGTGTACCTCACGTTCACCTCACTTCTTTAGCTCGCCTTACTGGTTCTCACCCTCAGTTCTGTTTCTCTCCCCTGCTCTGGATCATTACCTCTGTGAGGGACAGCTGAGAGGCCCAGACCAAAGTTTCTTTTCCTTTTCACGACTCACACACTTAACACACACAAATATCCACAGAAAACCTCTAGCCCTCTCCAAATCTTTGTGGTGAAGGCCGGAGAGAGTGTAACGTGTTCTGCTGCGAAAGTCCTGTCATTGTGCGTGCTCAATGTTCTTTTTTAAATTCACATGGGACCTCTGGGGTCCAATCTTACCATGGCTTACTGCATGTAGAATGTAAACCCAGACACAGACGTAGGGGGATGGGGAAACACGAGGGTGTGTGGAGGAAAGTGGTGTTGTAGTCCATGCCTTATCAGCCTGGCCTTCCTGCCCATCCATCATGGCAGTCTTGTGCCTGATAGTTTCGAGTTCAGCCAGGCTGGAGCACAGCAGTGACATCTGGATTAGGTACAATTTCACAGGGAAATTAACGGAAGTGTGTCTGATCGGTTGCATGTAGCCTGAGGATAAATCATGAAAACAGTAAATCTTGCATTCTCACTTTTCTGATTTTTAATTAGAAGAAAAATGAAGCTGCTACATCCGAAACGAGTTGCTCATTAGGAGCTCTTTTACACCTATATCTTTCGATTGAGTAGATTCAAGCCTGACGAATTTAGCGGGTTTTGGTTTAGGCAGGTCCAAAGCATAGTTTGAATTAAAAAAAAAAAAAGAAAAAAAAAAAGGGGGGAAATAAATTAATAAATAACTAATATGAATCTAATAATAGATGGCTTATTGCAGCATGGCCATGCTAAACAGTATGAGTCACTGAAGCCATCCATTAGTCAAATGTATCAGTAAACTGCTCCTGTGGTAAAGTTTGCATCTGTGGTTGGAAGTCCAAGTCTCAAAAATTGGTCATGCTCTCTGAGTGGGAGGGATGGTATTACTCGCTCCCCTGTCAGTCAGTGGGCATCAGAGAGCTCATGGATGTGGAACAGAAGAGTTTGTGCACAGCATGAGCAGCAGTTTGTAAAGATGCTTGTAGAGCACACATGTTAACCTTCACCCTTCCTGGTTAGTAGCTGTCCTGTCATAATATAGAGCAAGTAGCTTGTGGATGGTTACGGACAAATAACCCTATTGGAGGAAAACTAAATACAGAAACTACTTTTTATTTATTTATGTTATTATAATAACTGTATCTCAAAGTAAATTGAAGTGTTCAAAACGGGTGGGATGAAAGGTTCATAGGTTGACTAAGAAGTCAATCAATTTTTGACCATCAGGATGAGAACTTACTGGATACCAAAGGGATCTGAGCACTGCAACGCCAGTGGAAGAAGTGTGTACACTGCAGTGGAGAGCACTGGTAAAAAATAAACTGCATTTGGTCAAATTCGACCATTGCATCATGGTCAGTCCATGAACTTTTCAGCCCACCCTCATACATAGAATGGTGTTGTCAACCTGTTCTCTTATGTCTGGTTCATCCCAAGACATAATGTGGCAAATGTAAGAGTTGCGGCTTTGGCTATATGGACACATTCAAATCCTGATGATACCACAGCCCTCTATGAGAGTAAAGAATTGGGTATGCTGTCTGGGTGTGAGGAAATGGCAATACTAGCCAATTGTGGGCAATAATGGGCTCATGTATGTGGAAGTGGGTAGATAGCAGTACCTTTCTCTATGTGTGGCGTTTGTCTGTGAAATCAATCGAGCAGAAGCTCAAGACAACAAGTTGGGCTTTGTGTGTCTCAGAGGAACCAAATGCAACATCTCATGTGATAAGGGTAAGAGTCAGCAAGTGGGTGGGAATTAGACCAAATCATTCATTCATTCATTTTCTGAACCGCTTACTCCTAATTAGGGTTGTGGAGAGGCTGGCGCCCATCTAAGCTGATTCTGGCGAGGTAAGATTTACCTTTCTGTCTCTATACAGAGATGTGACTAATATTATTGGGCAAAGTAATTATAACGCAAAGGACATAAACAATCAGATCCGAGATATTCATTCGAGATCAAATAAAATGTAATGAAGTAATAAAATATGAGATAGTCCGAAAGTGAAAGAGAGAGCATGAGAGAGGCAGATATGAGATGCATATGAGAAGCTTTAAAAATCTCTCTGGTGGATTGAGGTGAATGTCAAAATTAGCCAGCTTTAACAAACACTGATTCTTCTACTTTTTCATCATCTTTTTTTCTGTTTCAGCTTTCTTCCAGTGTTTCCTTCTGGATTCATACTTACTCATTTGCAGAACCGCTTAATTCTACTATGGTCCCAGGGAAGCTGGTCCCTATCTCCGCCAACACTGGGCGTATGTGGAGTACACCCTGAACAGCTCGCCAGACTATCGCAGGGCAACACATCCACACATCCATTTAGACTCACACTTGGGGCAATTTAGAACAGCCAGTTAGCCTTAAGTGCCCGTCTTGGACTGTGGAAGGAAACCAGAGTACCAGGAGAAAATTCACGCAAGCACAGGGATAACATTGCAAGCACCACACAGAAAAGTCCAAGCCCGGGAATTGAACCCGGGACCTCCTTGCTGTAAGGTGGACGTGCTAACCACTACACCACCGTGCCACAAGCCTTCTGGGACAGTGAAGCAGCCCATCATGGCCACTCTGTGGAAGAGAACCTGCTTCCTACGCAGATTTATAAAGGAATTGTTCTAAACTTACAAAAACACAATTCATTGTTGTAGGTAATTATTCACTAAGGAAAAAATATATACAACAATACCAAGTTTTTGCTCATAGACACACACACCCACAAACACGCACAAAGGCCATGTTAGTGTTTATGAGACTCAACTCATTTACATGTGCTGTTTTTTTCTAGAAGCATAGTTTGTAACTGGCAAAAGTTTTAATGCTCCCCAGAGCAGCGCGCACACACACACACACACACACCGTTACAGACTTTTTTTGCACCGAACACAGAAGAGCTCTGTTTAAGGCAGGTGGTTTGAGTTAGGCACAGACAGGCTGTCGTACGGCCATAGTCCAAACACACACACAAGCACACACACAGAGAGAGAGAGAGAGAGAGAGAGAGAGAGAGAGAGACTGAAGTTTTGACTGCAGATCACCTGTGAACTTTATTAGCACTCTTTTACACAGGCTGTTTTCTCTCACTCTGTATTCCTGCTGCCACGGAGACCTTCACTTACACACATTGCTCAGTCGTACCTACACTGTTCTCTCATTCACTCATACACACGTTATTATGGTATAGCTGAATTTTTGTCTGTTTCATGTTAGGAAAATGTAAAATTTATAAAAAACTTTATACACTGCCCAACCAAAAAAACTAAACAAAAATGTTGCTGTTCCGCCTTCAGCCTTGCTTACAGCACATAATTGTGCCACTGTTTCAATAAACCTAAGCAACATAACATTTATTTCCATCCAGTGTTGGTTCATTTTTCACCGAAGTCTTGAACTGATGAGGGAAAAATGTAACCACTCCATAAAGTCTTCTCCAGCACATCCCGAAAAATTTTAATAGGGTTAAGGTCAGGACTCTGGGGTGCCAATACAAATGTGAAAATGATTCCTCATTCTCCCTGAACTCACTCCATTGATGTGATAACCTGCTCATTCAGTACATTCAGATCATCAGCTGACTTCATTTTATTGCCACATTAATGTTGCTGAGCCTCGACCTCACCAACTGGAGCAACAATGCCATAAAGATTACATGCTGTGATCAAGGCTAAATGCACTCCATGAAAATATTAGTGTGTGACTTTTTTTTTTGACCGAGCAGTGTATAATGACAGCGTACAGGAAACTCCCAATGTTCACAAATCTGTGAAATTAAACAACATTTTTATATTTTCTGGGGTTTCTAAATACAAAATGCTGTATAACCAGGATACGTAAACACTAATTGTATATACATGTGTGTGTGCGCAAGTGAAAGTATGAAGTACAGAGATGGTTATCTGTGTCATTTAGTCTGCTGCTGAGCATATTGGTTACAAATTGGAAAATGAGCAGCAGGTGTGTGGACACACACACACTTCATGCCTGGGCAATGCAAGTTAGAAGAAAAAAACCCAGAAACTTTCACTTTGTTGTAAATGGTAAAATCCTACACTTCACCGTGCACTGTAGAAATGAAACTATTAATCATCAATGATGTGATATGTTGCTGTTTGTATATAGTCAGAGAAAGAAACAAAATAAGGTTGTATTTTGTGTGCATTTCACTGCCACATCTCTCCGTTTTACTTTGTGCTGCCTTAGATTGAAATATCCAATCGCCGACTAGGAAACAAAAATTATAAAACAGCTCAGTTTATTCCCGAGTCTAAGCAGGAATTCAGTCTCCTCCACCCAGAGTTCTGCAAGTGACGCCAACTCAACATTGCAGCTTTCAGCACACAAGGTAACAGAGTAGCACTTCCTACGTACAAAGCAATTATTTATTTTAGATTAATCAATAAGCAGAGATATTTTCTTTTTTAGATCTCTAACACTAACTATACGAATTACCAGTTGAAGAAATACATACAACTCATCACCACAGGTCACTGGCTAGCTTGTTGCTAACAAGAGATTAGCACTAATGCATCTGTATTTTCCCCACACTTTGTTCTTCTGAGTTAAGTCAAATGTGACACTGAGGAGCAGGCATGTAAATTAAAGGAAATGAACCTTGCACAAGTTCTAAACACACAAACCATGCCTTTGTACCCAGTACCTGCATGGACAGCCCTGGGTCCCACAGAAATCATGCGTTACACATGAGTGTTGCCCCATATAAAGGGTCAAGCCCCCTTCCATATATGGTAAAAGGACTGGTATGCGTCTTTCGATTTTTGCCTTATAGAGAATCACTCATCTCATTAATTAAAAATATTGTTGATGTGAACATGTTAAGGCACCCAAGTGTTAGAAAAATCCTCTAACCTCTTTTTAAAATTTTTTTTTATTTAGATAAACCGTATTAATCCTGCGAGGGAAATTTTGGCTCTGCATTTAACCCATCCATAGTGAGCACACACGTATACAGCGAGCACACGCTCGGAGCAGTGGGCTGCCACACATTGCGGTGCCCAGAATGCAGCTGGGGGGGGGGGGGGGTTAGGTACCTTGCTCAAGGGCACTTCAGCCATGAAGGTGGAACAAGGGAAGGTGCAGCTCACTCCCTCACTGCCATACATTTTTTCCGCTGGTTCAGGAACCAAACCAGCAATCTTGAGGTCCCAAGTCTACTTCTCCAACCATTAGGCCACGGCTGCCCCTTTTTTTAATTTTTACTAGTTTCATTTAACATGAGCTTTAATATTAACCCTAGTGTTGTTTATGACCTCTTTTATAAAGCTTCAGCTTGGGCACCAGATTAGCTTTACAAAAAGCGTCCATCCAATGATCGTAATTCCAATAATCATCCATGGCTGGAACACTGGCCAAGGTCACTGGCATGTTTCAGTGCTCATGGATGCAGAAGGGCAGAAAGCGCTAAACAAAAAAACGTACGCGCGCATACACACACACATGTACTGTGAAAGTAAAGTTTCATAAAAGCAGCAGCACCGTCACATTTCTTGCTGACTGTACATAATTTACAACATAATCACACACCTTCTAAACCCTAACTACTACACAAAAAGCCTAATATCAGCAAGGGTTGACTGCAGCCCTGTCAGTATGTGGATTGGGGCGTTGGTTTCAGGTGTGTACAGTCACTTTATGCAGGTACACTAAGGGCAGCTCCTGTCTTATGTGCTGCTATGAAAGAAAACAAAAAGCACGTCATGATCTTGCCCAGCCCCTAATCACCCCCACCAAGCATGTCCACACACACATACACACACACACACAGACTAAAGGTTGTGTTATTTGAGGAATATGGTAGTAGAAATGCTCGTCAGTGGCTCAAGGCTGAAGGAGCGAAACGGAAAGGAGCTATGTAAAGAATGCACTGTTTTGATAAGATAACTGTTAAGATGGCGGAGAGAACAAAGTTCACAACCTGCATGCCTGTTTTCTAATTTAGCCATTATTTCACAAAGCACTCACATGAAATGTGGTAAAGGCAGAGACATACAGAGAGAGAATGATAACAAGAAGCAAGGAAGAGAAAGAGGGGGAGGAGGAGGTGAGATCTGGAAGGTTTTAACCTCTGTTCACTATTTTAAACACCCCATGTAAAAGAAAATTAAAACCTTATTACAGCCTCAAATCATTACCTCATGGACAGCGAAGCCCTGTCTGTCACTCTCTTTCTCTCTCTCTCTCTCTCTCTTACACACACACACACACACACACACACACCATCATCCATCAGGGAAAACCTCCTTGGATAAAAACAAGTTTTCTTTTTTTGCACCAGCAAAAAAGCTAAACTGCAATATAGAAAAAATGAGCTTGACAGTACCTCCACTGACAATATTCAATACACCATGCATGTTTTACATACAGGAATACATTAATTCAGCCTTTTTAAGGCTAACGACATGCATTCATTTACTGAAAACAAACCAGAATACCCATTTCATATCCATTCTAAGAGAAGACTAAGGGCAGGTGTTGAATCTTTAACAATAAGTTTTTAATATACACTGCCCTGCCCTCCAATATCTTATTGGACCATCTTTAGCCTACATTACACTGCATAATTGCCATGACATTGTTGCTTTATTTGGTTGGGTCGAGGCTTAGCATTATTATGTGGTAGTAAAATGAAATATGTTGAAGACCTGAATGTACTGAATGGCCAGGTTATCCCATCAGTGGAGATTTTCTTCCCTGGTGGCATGCATATTAAATTAGGACTCTAACAGTGAAAGAGTGGTTCAGGAATCTTGAGGAATCATTTTCACACATGAACTGGCACCACCGTTTCCTGACATTAACTCTATTGAAGATGTGCAGGAGAAGACTTTATGGAGTGGTTCTATTTTCCTGTCATCACTTAAAGATGTCCATGAAAAACGAACCCAACTCATGGAAATTAATGTTGTGATGCTCCTTAAGTTTGTTGATGCAAATGTCATGGCGATTATGTGCTGAAATCAAGATTAAACAACCAAATATTATGCGGCACAAGTTTTTTTTTGGGGGGAAAGGCTGGGCAGTGGAGTATATGTGGCGTCCATGTCCAAACATAGCCCAAGACCAGTTTCTCACACTGATAAATCATATTCATTATCTTATATCTTCAAGGATATGTCAGTCAACACCTTAAATCTTAGGGCTGGAACGGCACTTCAGTGTACCCTACGCTGCAGCCTAATGTGCACCGCTCCAGAAATGTAACTTCACATTACAGTAGCACAGACCACAACTGTGGCAGCGTGTCATTTCCTCTTAAACATTTCTTCTTTTCTGCCATTTTCAAATTCTCTTGAATGCAAGGTAAATGAACATGGAGCAGATTTAGGTGAGGTTAATTGAGAAGTCTATAAGTATGTACGTTTGTCAGACTCAGTTTTCTACATTGCAGTTTTTTGCAAAATGCACTGCTGTTTAGCATTCATTAGCTCCACTGCTCAACATGCTCAGTTGCAGTCACCGTAGGCTACTCGCAGAGCTTACAGGTACCCCCCTCCAAAAAACCCCAAAAATTTCAGTCTTCGAACACTGTCACAAAGCATGCAGCCCATTTGGAATGTGGTTCGGAATTATACTTAGTTGAGAAGATCACTTTACCATCAATGGCTGAAAATATTGTTTTGGATAAAACTGTAAAGATCAGGGAACTTAAATGCTTGAGTGCTTACAAATTGGGTTTAATGGTGCTCTTGTGCAGGAGCAAATCCCTGAATGCTTGAACATAACTAGACTTTCTCACTTTACATTAGATCTAACCGTGAGTAAAGCGTATATGTAATTATTATAAACATTACACTAATTACAAGGATAATGTCATATAGTAGTCCACTGTAAATAACAAAGCAACACATTCGTGCTTAACTACCTTTCTGTGTTTGATCAACCTAGTGGTTGTGCAATAACCACACTAATATTTAAGATAAACCAGCTAAAGAAATCAGATAAATGTTTTTAAATGTAGTCAGACTCCAGTGTTGCTGTGTGGAGATTGCATGGGTTTCCTCAAGGTGCTCCAGTTTTCTCCCACAGTCCAAAGAGAAGAACATTAATATAATTAGTGGTTCCAAATTGCTTCAAGGTGTGAATATAAGTGTGGATGGATGTCCTAACAGGTCAGCAGGGGGTTTGCAACTCTCAAAGGTAAAAACCAACGTTGCAAAGGAAACCACGAAAGTGGCCCAATGCATCATGGGTGCAGTACGGAAATGAGTCTTCCTTATAAGTGCACGTTAAAGAACGGGGTTCCGAACAGTGTAACCATACACCGATTTATTATTTTGATCATTCACTAATCCAACTTATTTTCTTTTCTACTTTAACAGTGTGGACTAAAACATTTTGATGCATTTTATTTTTTACTGCACAATCAAAAGTGAATACAGGTATGAATTACTGTTTGCCTAGCAAACATTAACTTTTGTGCAGCTCCTACATCACAGCACACTGTCTTCATCTTCTCACACTTCTTTCCCACTTCTTTGTGGGGTCAACATGGGTCAGTTGAGCTGATAAGCTTATGAGCCGGTAAGGTAGAAATGCCATCCTTATACCAGTAGTAGACCATCATGACAGCCAGTATTATTACCAAACCTGCAAACATTTGCACATTCTGCATAGGAGCTTTACAATTTAAAACTGAAACATGCTTGTACAAAAGTTAATCAAACCGCTTACAAATGTAAACTGTAAATTAAATTATTTGTACCGAAATTTCTAAATCAGACATGCTCCATGAATAGTGGGTTTGGTTGCTTTATCATCTCTGGTCATGGTCCAATAAAGGTGAGATAATTGTGTGTGTTTCATGAACCTTTATCTTGTAGAAATGAAAAAAAAAAAAAAAAAAAAAACAACAACAGCAACAGCAAGAACAATAAAAAAAACAGCAATAACCCCACACAGGGGGCGACATTGTAATGCGTAACAGTAGCAAAGTCACGCGATCATTTTGTGCATCCATCGGTAATACGGAACTAATTTGCATTCATGTCCTATTCTGGCAATTTCGTGGATACTTGCGAGAATGAAATGGCAGCCTTTTTAACCTGGCTAATGCATCTATCTATCAAATGGATTTCGCATCTATGAAAATATACACATGTTCATGTGTAAAAGGAGAGTTTAACTTTAATATATTTAATTTATTTACTTTTGAATTCTAAAACGTTCCAATGTAGGCAACAGTCTGAACACAGAATCTAACGGCTACCAAGTCAGGAACAACAAGAAAACTGAAGCTCCCTGAATTTCATAAAGCTATTCTGAGTGCACGCAAACATGACTGTGGAAAGCGACTTTGGGTTCTTGACCAGCTATCTGATCACAACGTTGGCTGAACATGTTCATGCTGCAGTACATTATACACACTAAACAGCATTTGTGTTACATTAAACAGTCATGTTCCTGATCCCAGCACTCTCAGATACATAATTATAAGATAATTAAATACAGCAACGACGGAGTAAAACTGACAGACACAGACAATTCAGAGTTAGTAATATGTGAAGTTATAATGAAATACATTTTTGTCATGTCGGAGGCAAAGGCTCTGAAATCAGAATCATATGTTTTTATTTCAGAGAGCTGCTGAGACATACTACAATGTGTTCAAGCTGTGGGTTGGTGTGTGTGACAGGAATGAACAGACTGCACTCGGTGTGTGTGTGTGTGTGTGTGAGAGAGAGAGAGAGAAAGAGATGGGGGGGGGATTTTCTTGTTGGAGGGGGCCGAAACACCTGCATTGAATAAAATCTGAGCTAAAGCAGCAGAACAATACATTTCTAATAACCAGGAGAGGGCAAGCTACTGTAGAGAATTCTAACATGGTCCAGCTGTGTGCCTGTGTGTGTGTGTATATAAGGTTTGTCTGGTATGCCCTGGTTCATGTCAGGTTCTGATTGTGTTTGGCTGCAGCTGAAGTGAGCTGAACGGCTCTTTGATTAAACCGGGGGGTTGGGGGGGTTTACTGGAGTCTACTGCAGAAGCAGAGAGAGGAAAATCCTGCAGTTTCGTGCACATCTTTTCACTCTCTCTCACACACATTTGAAAGCCTTTAACCAAACATGCAATTCACTGATATTCATGTGCATGCCACAAGAACACAGCCAGGCTATAAATACAAAATTTTTCTACATGTGTAAGAGCTCTAATCCACACATTCAGACACACAAACTGTACATGAAACACTAAATGTGCACCCCCACACACAAATTCAGTCCAGGCCTTCTAAAAGCCTGCACTTCCTGTACAGACAGGAAGCCGGAAGCGCTTGAGCTTTACTTGCTTCCTGTGATTTCAACAGAGGAACCTTTCAAGCCATTTAACTACCTTGGCCGTCTATTGTCTGTCTGTCGTCTGAGTCCTCAGGGCTCTGAATTGAATGGTATTTCTCAGGAATGTGTGGCCGGATCTAATACAGAGCTCACTATGCTCAGACTTAACACCATGTATCTGTATGTCATTAGAATTTTTTTTTATAATGGCTGAAATCAAACTATTACATATTGTAGCAAGAGAAACTAATACATTAGCACATGGCATTTTACATCCCTAAACCACACCAGAACTGCATACACACTACTGCTTACTTCAACAAATTTTCTTTGGCAAAAATGCTCAACCTTTGGAACAAAAAAAAGACTGATGTCCCTTTCCCACTCTGTTTCGTAGAACACACAGCAGTTGAGCCACTAGTGTGCATTATGCTGAGCAATAAAACTTTAACTGTATAGTTATAAAGCTCATACATTCATTCACCCATTAATTTGATAAACTACTTAATCCTACTAAGGTCGCAATAAAGCTAGAGCCTATTTCTGCCAACTATGGAACAATTCACCAGTCTATCTCAGGCCCAACACACACTCATATCTAGGGGCATTTGGAACAGCCAAGTAGCCTGATATGAATGTTTTTAGACTATGGGAGGAAACCAAAGTACCTGGAGGAAAGCCACGCAAGCACAGGAGGACATGCACACTCCACACAGAAAACCAAGGAATCTGTTGCTGTGAGGCTACTACCATGATGCCCAGAGATCATACATTACAAGCTATTTTCTTGATCAGTTGTGGTCAGTTACTGATACTGGTCTCTCCCATAACACATTTTCAGATTTCATAAATAAATACTTTCTTAGAGTGATGAAAACTTGTGCTTAAGCATTCGGGGAAGGTGAGATGGATGTCAGTGACTGTTTTAACAAATCTGATATTACGCTCCACATCACAGTATTCCCTAAAAATTACATATGTGCAAAAGTATCTGATTTGAGACTAAACTCACATGTGTACAAGAGAAAGCTGAAATGCACAATGCTATCTCGAAATTTATAAATGACGTGCGTAACTAAAACGCAGCAGGGGTGCCTATAAACTTTAAGCTCTGTCTAAATCAGGACCTCACTACATGCAGATGTGAAACTTCCCACAATTCATACTGCTCCCACCATATGGAGGAGACGGAGCAGGAACGTGGCTGTTTACAATCCAGGAGGGATTACCACCTCCTGGGCGGTCCCATGTTTCCATCTAACCAAATAAAAACAGCACACACTGGCAGCAAGTCACAGTAATGGGCAGGGCAGCATTTGACCTATAGCCTCTAGGCTCTAAAAAAGAAACTCCTGCCATTAAACAGTCAATCTTGACCTATTATCCAATCCAACGCACCACTGCCCACATCTGGATGGTACATTTGTGTGCACATGTGTAGGTGTCTGTGTGGGTAGGGATGTTTAACGGCCTGGGTGTTGGGTTCTGACTGCTGAATCATTAAGATGCTTAATGGTGAAAAGGTTCCTTTGCTGCAGTTAAACACGACTGACCTACAGAGCCATGACTCTCTGTCCTGACTCTGGGGTTCTGGCTCTTCTAATAGAGTGGTATTTGTTATTTCACCCGTTTGAGGCTAATGTAAAAAGGCTCAAGGCACGCAGTGGTGCACCTGTGAAATGCACCCCTGGGGAAACATAGGCTCCTCCAACTTCTCCCCGGCCCTTGGGGAGAACTAAAGCAGAACCAGATGGGGATGCGTGGATCACTGGGTCAGATGGGGTCGAGAAAGGATGAAATGCATTTGGGTGAGCGTACAAGAAAGCTTGTTTGTATGTCATGTTTATCATGATACTTTCCAGAACAATTTAATGAGATCCTTTAGAACCCAGACCATCAAGAGACTGAGAGCAATAGTTTGTCTGTCCACTTACATACTCACACTAATAGTACTATATACTAACTATACACTAATAGTTTCCATCACTGACACAATACTATTTAAACTACTTGGTATATAGCATCATTTCTACAACTACAGTGGCACTATTAGCTTATCTGTCATAGTGCTATCCATCACCACTGACCTTCTTGACCCCAAGGAAAGCCACTTGAATTGCTTTTCTGACAGAAAACTTATGTACCTGGAGTTATGTGTGTACAGTAACTCTTAACTTGTTTATGCAAAATGGGAAGCAGACGGAGACCACTTCATTTTAACAATGCACAAATCAACCACTAACAAATTATACTTACATTCATAAAGTACTCATACTCAGAGTACTGCCCCGGTATGGTTCACTTGTGGGTTATTTGAATAGTCTGGGTTCATTTACTGTGTTTAACATACGCACATGGAATCTGAGGTAAGAATCTGAGAGCACTTGGAGCACAAAAACAGAAATTATAATAGCATAAAGGAAGTTTTAAATATGGGTCTATATACAGTGCCCAGCCAAAAAATAATAAAAATTGCACACACTAACATTCTAGCATGTAATCTCCATGGCATTGTTGCTCCAGTTGGTCAGGTCGAGGATCAACATCATTAATACGGCATTAAAATGAAGTCAGCTGATGACCTGAATGTACCGAATGAGCAGGTTATCACATCAATGGACTTTTTCTTCCCAGAAGGCACGGATATAAAATGGAGACTCAAATAAGGAAAGAGTGGTTGAGGGAGCATGAGGAATCATTTTCACATATGTATCGGCACCCTACTGAAATTTTTCGGGATGTGCTGGAGAAGATTTTATGGAGTGGTTACATTTTCCCCTCATCAATTTAAGACTTCAGTGAAAAATGAACCAACACTGGATGGAAATAAATGTTATGTTGCTTAAGTTTATTGAAACAATAGCACAACGATTATGTGCTGTAAGCAAGGCTGAAGGCGGAACAGCAACTTATTCGTGTGTGTTGTTTTTTTTTTTTTTTTGGTTGGGTGTGTATAAAGTTTATGAACATTTTGCATTTTCCTGACATGAAACATTGTACATTTAAGAACTTGGGATTGACAAAAATTCAGCTAATGAAAATTACGTGCTGTATGCAAGGCTAAAGGCAGAACAACAACATATTCGTGTGTGCCACTTTTTTTGGCAGGGTCGGTGTATATAAATTTAAATGAAGACAAATAAAAATTTTGAATTAAGTAAATTCTGCATAAAGGCATAAAAATTACTGATTTATGTTACAGCTAAGTGCAATTTGACTTAACCACAAAAAGTCTAAAATTAACATCCAATTTAATAACGCGCTACACAGTTTAAATGGAATTTTCCTGTTTCGCTCGTTCACCACAGTCCTAACATAGTCTGGAATCATCACACCACTGTATGTTATTGTTTTTTTTTCTCCCCCAAAAACAAGCTAAGCTGGCAAATATTACAATTTTCATACATATCCGGCTCTGAGCAGCACCCACGGCACAAATTTACACCTTAATTTGTGAGGCAGCAAAATATGCAAAATTGTCAGTGATGGAATATGGAAATACGCTACTCTTTTAATTTTAATATTTTTCTGCACAGACCTCCTACTTTTTGCATGATCCTCCCACAAATACATATGCATGAGGAAGAGAAGTGCACTTTGCATGTTGCCACATGCATAGACATGGATTTAGGTTTGTTGGCCAATTTCACTTTTTCCCCATAGAACAGAGACCAAATGAAGTTAAAATGAAAATCAAGTTTTAACTATATTTGACAGCTCTAACACTCAGAGAGAGAGAGAGAAAGACAGAGAGAGAGAGAGAGAGAGAGAGATCAGCACAAGATGCTGAGTGATGAGGCTGGAGGACACGGTCCCAAGAACCTTTTGTGAAAACATGTCAGGTGATTGTGTGTGATGCATTATTAAATGCAGTGGAAGAGAATGACAGAAAACTCATCAAGTCACTTAACACCTTCTCTGTATCCTACACACTCTCACACATTCTCACTGAGCCCTGTGCTTTTGCCTGTAGTCAATACCGAAACTATACGGTGCTCTTCACGTGGGCATAATGACAGACAAATAGACAGAGATGATACCGCCCACATCATCTAAAGCCCCTTTCACACCAGGTAATTAATGTGTACTGGGAGGTCAGCTGCAAATACAGCAGTTTACACTTTTTTAATTCACAGTTCATAGCATTTATTGCATCTCCACACTCATCTCCACTGATCAGTTGTGATCATATCTCAATTCTCTGCTCCATATGCAAATAAACATGTCTGTTATTTCCAGTTGTGTTTAGAGCATTGGTTTTAATAGCTGGAGGAAGCAATGCATATAAAACCTTACAAATAGCTAACTTAATTAGTAAATAGATAAATATTGTGTGGCCTACAAAATATTTCGCCAAGATAACTTAAAAACAAATTTGTTTTATACAAAACCAAATGATGGCGCAAGTACATCTATCTTAGCCAACACAGGACGAAGGTGAGGTACACCCTGAACAGCTTGCAAGACCTCTGCATGGCCAACACACACTCACATCGATAGGCTTTAGAATTAACCTAAAGTGCATGTCTTGGGACAGTGGGAGGAACCCAGAGTACCTGGAGGTACATGGGGAGAGCATGCAAACTTCGCACAGAAGTGCCCGAACCCGAACGCAGCACTGCTGAGAGGTGGTGGATGTGCCATTACACCATGGTGCCACCCTCAGGTACATTTAATGTGGGAAATATCTTTCTTTAATCAATAACAGTGAGGCTTGTTTTTATATTTTATTGTTGTAGCCTTTATGTTCACTTGCCAAACTTTGTGAACATTGTTCATTCCTGCCTACTAATTAATAAGAAAAAAAATACAATAATGGAATAAATACATTTGTTGGATCAGTGGAAATCCTTTTATAAAGCATGGTGATTATTATAAGAGCAAAGCAAACCTGTGCTCTGATAATGATCATTTTGCTTTAGAGAACTGTTTAAAGAAGATATGTGTGGAGATGCAATAAATGCCAAGTGTAAACTGCTGTACCACCCAGTAAACATTACATGCTTACAGCTTAATTTGCGCTTATGTTTTCGCACTTAATTTTTTTCTCCCATAAGAAACAATGTATAACGAATTAATCCATTTCTGACTTCCTCCTCACTCCACAATCATATTATAACATACTAGCTGAATAAAAAACACAGTTTTAAGTAAGAAAAGACAATATTATTCATTACCTTTACCAACGGAATAAAGAATACAGTATTAAATAAGCAGGTTTCATTCACCAGACACCAACACCATTTTCAAACTTTCTTCACCTTGTTCTCACCATTTTGCTTTTTGTCTTTACACTTTCAGTAGATTTCCCAGGTCCCATAGTGGCTTATCAATGAAAAAATACAAGAGAAAAAATACACAATACAAGAAATATTGCCAAAACCCTAGAAAGGTTCAGAGTGGGCGTTTCATAAACAAGCACTGTGTGACAAGACTGTTGGCTGGTGCCAAATAGATTGTTCGACAACTGAGCGCAAATATGGCTTAGAAATTTTGTTTGTGAACCAATTTGTTCAAAATAGTGGAAGAGATAAGTCAAAGAATCATTCAAATTGTGATACAAGCATGACATTTGGTACATGTACCCTTCAAATCCCACTCTTTTCAACAATACCACTGAAAAATCCACCCAAAAATCCAAAATAGCGGCACCAAAATCCAAGATGTCTGCCCGAAAATAGGAAAAAATGCATTTTTCCTTTTATAACTTGAAATGTATTGGTTTTAATCTCCATAAATGTGTGAAAGTTGGTTATTGTGGATATTTTGGTACCAAGTGCATGTCTGTATCTATTATGATTCTAGATATACAGCATATAGATACTTTTACCATAACGTCTATTTTAACATAAACGACCATAAAAAGCACAAAACTGGTAATTTTATCCCGTGGATTACTAGCGAGGGCTGAACTGCTGAGCTTAGCAGTCGTTCTTCCCCAGAACTGACGTCAACACATTATCTCCACAAGAGATGTAAACTTCGGCCAAAGAAACGTTACATTCTAGTGACTCTGTGGATGAGAATACTGCCGGAGATGTGCGTGCTGCTAAATCCAAAATGGCTTATGCGGCTGTGTGTAAATCATTACACTTTCAAAGCTTTAAGCATAAAAAGTAATTTAGCCAAAAGAGTTCCATCACATACATAACAGTAGAACGTAGATTTTAAACATCTGAACAACATCTTCATTCTTTCCTTTTTCACTCTTTACATTTAAAAATTAAACTTCCAAAAATGCCTTTGAAAGTCCCTACATACACAGTCTGCACTTCATTCAATCATATGTACATCTCTCTCTCTCTCTCTCTCTCTCTCAAGCACACTTGCACAGAAAACTGTTTTTATTGCCTGTTATAACCAATCTGTCACGGGCCTGCTTCATAAAGACAATAGTCAATGCTCAACAGTCTCAATGGGGGAGAAGAAAAACACGAGGCCGCACACCCTTTTAGCTCATAGTGAGGTTAAGAGTGCAACACCCCTGACACACTGCTATATTCTCAGCATTTCCAATCTGATCTGGCTACAGAGCTGTACTGTTCCCTTCACACAGAGGCTGTTTGGCAGCTGGCTGCTCCCCTCTGAAACACACCCACACAACCCTTTCTTCATTTCCCGTTCTGCCGTCCTGCGTTACAGGGCTCTTGCTCCGCCACTCCACTCTGGACTGGGAATTCAATAAAACTGTGTGGCCTTCTCTGAGAATAGTGTGAGACAGAGATGCTTTAACTGGAAAAGCATCACGTCATAAAGTGTGTGTGTGTGTGTGTGTGTGTGTGTGTGTGTGTGTGTGTTAGCTTTGTGCAGTCTAGTCCAGTTCCTCTTCATTAATAACTCACAAATGATTCAAAAATATGTGAATGTGGGTAAAAATCCAGGAGTTCAGATAAATAAATAAAGAAAGCAGGTGGAACTGGCACATGTACCTGGACCTATACCAGTAGGACGGGGGGTGGAGGAGATTGAGAGAGAGAGAGAGAGAGAGAGCAAGCATCAATGTGAGGTAAAGCGAGAAAGAGTATAAATTATTCATGAGTGGAAAAACATGATAGATGTGGGATATTTCATTTCCCGTAAGCGTACACACACACACACACACACACACGCCAGAAGCCTTCTGGACTTCCTCTTGGCCTTCAATGGACAAATGGGGTCTATTGCAGAGGAAAAGTAAAACTCAATTGCAAACAGAAACTCATTCAAAAATGCATACCCACCCACCCACACACACACACACATACCCCACACACCTGTCCTGCTTGTGTGAAGTGCTGAGGTTTGTTTTCTGGTCATTTTCAGAGACGGCGTCTGCTAGTTAAATGTGCACCAGGCTCATATTCCTTTCAGAACTCGAAAACAACTTCCACAGAGGATTTACTGTCAGTATAGATGGAAACCATCTATGAGCCACTGACCAGGTCTGCACATTTAGTGCTTCTCCAGGCCAAATTCAAACCAAACCACTGAATCAGATAAAACTGCTCACAACAAGAAAATGAGTAAACAGTAAACAACGGTAATATTCTATGGCAGGAAACGTGTAGTGCAGGCCAGAGAGAGTGCACTGCGGGTTCAGCACTGTGGTCCTGGATTCCAGGGAATGTAGTGGAATTAAAGCCAGAAAGAAAGAAAAAAAACAGCATGAGGACTTTGAAGGTACAGTTTGGTAAAGATTAAAATGTTTCTAGCCCGGTAATGATCATATCAATTCAACGATACATTAAAAAAACCTGATTTGCACTGTTGCCAAGCATCTGGTTAAGTTTTTTTTTTTTCCTTTCAATTTCAGGCTTCTGTTTAAACAGCTCTGGCCTGATAATTAGCCCCGCCCACAACTGAAACAGAGCCACCCAGCACTCTCTCTCATCCATAAAAGCGAACTTCCAAGACAAAAATCGTTCGTACATAAAAGATGGGAGCCCAAGGGTGTGGGGGGAGAATAATTAGAATTTGCGTTTGTTCAGTAGGCAGCAGATGGCTCCAGAAATTATAAACTGGTCCTTTCAGAGGCCTGTAGTGTAGAACATCAGCGTTCGGTTTTGCATTCTGATTGGCCATCTGTACACCAGTGTTACATGGACAATACAGCCTTGTATAGTTACCTGGATGGTTTTAGCAGCTTAGAGGATGATCATGACTTTTTATAGCATTAACACCTTTGGCTGTATACAGCAGATGTGCTCCATCATGAAACAAATGGGTGTGTTTTAAAGGCCACGCTTGAACTCGGTCTTTCTTTCAACTGCTTCACAAAATTCACAGTTTTCTTGGATATCCCATCACACGAACCATCTGAAAATGTAATATATATGTGTGTGTGTATATATATATATA
>JAQMYF010000002.1:11573652-11590289 GCA_030014195.1 Neosilurus mollespiculum | reverse complement strand
GCTGAGATGGGCGCCAGCCTCCCCGCGACCCTAAGTAGGAATAAGCGGTTCAGAAGATGAATGAATGAATGAACTTGAAATAAATTCTAATTTATCTTAATAGTTAAAAAAATATATATTACTAAATAACACAAGAATTCAAGAAAAGGTCATCACTTATCAACAGAAACATTTATACGAAAAAAAATATGTATTTAGCTTTGATTATTAACTTACGTACTTACTGAGTTATTTACTTTTACATGATTGATACTGAAGAATCATGTAGGGATGTGATCTAACCCTGGGGTTACACAGGGGCACGATGTATGTGATTTCCACGATTTGAGAGAATCAAGATGAGCGTGGGGGGTCGTGGGATTGAATCGTGATGATCCTGGGGGAACTCGGTCGATTCGTGATGATTATTTTATTATGATTTGACACCAATCGTGATAAAAGTGGGAAGCGCAGTAGAGCGCTGTATAGCTTAGCAGACCTTAACAGAGCGTAATAGACCTTGATGCGCTATCGTAGGGTATCGTGATGAACGTGGCAACACGATTCCTTCTTTCATCCACATTCTTGCACCCTCCCTCCTTTTTATACCCCAATCATGCTCCAAGCGTGCTCATAAACCTTTTTTTGAAATGTGGAGATCGCGTACATCGTGCCCCAGTGTAAACCCAGGGTAACACGCCAAAACAGCTTAGTGTTGTTTTAGGTTGTAGTGTAGAATTCTAAAAATTTTTGTAAATCTTTGCTGTAATTAAGTCTACAGTCTTTCAGACATTAACACCCCCAACCCCCAATTAATTTTGAGGCTTGATTAAAAAATATTTTTACAGTCAAAAAGTATATACAGAACACACATCCAACCCCAACACAGTCCTATTTACAATCAAGGAAAGGGGACAGAAATCCAACAGAAGAGGAAGCCGTTCCTATACACCACGACACAAACGTTCACTCCATTACTTTCGACGATATAAACTAGTGCACTGATTGGCAGGAAAAATAAAATCCCAGCTAAATACCAAAGTAGAACAGCACCAAGTCTGATTTTCATGCCATACTTCAGTCTCAGTATGTTACAAAGGCTTTTTTTTTTTTTTACACCGTAACATTATGGTCATGAAAACCAGAGAGAGAGGATTTTATGCAATTAAGAAAGAGAGACTTGTTGAATAATATATTAATTAAACAAATAACTTACACCTTCTTGAACCATCAGATCCTGCTGATATGGGGTATAGTTAGTTTCTATTAAAGCTTTCACATATTATCCAACAGTAAAGTTACATTAAGAGGAACTGCACCGCAATGTTCACTTCTGGGTTTTTAAAAACACTTAGCTATCTTGGTCACATCATATTGATTTTATATCCAGTGTTTCAACAACAAATAACTTATCATTCAAATTTGATGTAAACAGAAATACTGACATTAACAAACAACTGTAAATGACAAGAGACTATTACAGATTTGAGAAATATCCCAATTACATAAACAAAACCCAAAAAATAAAGAAGGCTAAATGGAAATTTGGTTACACCAGTAATAGGACTGGGGTTATTATATTAGGTTATGCTCATTGTGCTGACTGTTTCGGACGAGACACAGCATGTAGAAAAGATTAGGGTTCACCGGGCCTTTTTTTTAAAAATAAATTTATCTAATGATAATTTATTCATGATTCACTATTTGCCCACTCCTCACTCTGGGCAAATAGTTTCCTGTGGTGCTAGAAAAAAAAACAAATCATTGACACTTTCATTTATGCTGATTTGACAGACAGAACCTGACACAGAAGTTTTGTATAGACAGTTTACCTGTTATTAGAGCTTTTCTCCATTAGACTAAATACACACACACACACACACATATACATACATAAAAATTCAGTACATTTAATGCACAGCACTTCTGCCATGTTTACCTGATGTCATTCACATGACACTTTTTGAGAATTAATTAATCTTTTTATTTTTTCCTTGAAGAAGGTTTAATTAGGAATGGCATGTTTTGATGGGTATGGACATAAACTATGCATGCAAGCTTTTAAAGTTTGAGTTTAATTCACCTTGAAGTAAAACCATGCAAATTGTTATGAAGCCAGTTGTAAAATAAGTAAAATGGAAAACAGTGTTATTAAAACTATAAAACTATACACTGGGTATAGAAAAGAATCACCCCCAGAATGAAGAAGACACAAAAAAATATTATAAAGTTGTATTTATACAACGCAATTTATAACAGTTCAGTCTAACGGCTCAGGAGGGAAAAAGTCACTGACATGATTAAATGATCACACCCCCAAACCTTGTTAACAATAAATAAAATACTTCACACCAAGCTAATTGGCTTCCATCTGTGACCAACTGTAATAAATTTTGATTAGCATACTGAGCATAAACATCGATATTTTTAGTACATTGCAGAGCTTGGTAGTATAACTGAAAGCAAACAATCAACTATAGGTGGCAAGGAGCTGTCAAACAAAAAACACTCAGAGAACTCAGAGATAAAGTTTTGGAGAGACACGAGTCATGAGATGGATACTAAAAATTTCAAAGGCTTTAATAATCCCCCCCCAAAAAAGCACAGTAAACTCCATAATCAGGAAGTGGAAAATGTGTGGTAATACTAGGACCCTTCCCAGATCAGGATCTCCCTCCAAACTGGATGAAAAGAAAAGTGGTCGGAGAGGCTACCAACAGGCCTATGGAAAATCTGAACCAGTTCCTTGAATTTTGGGAGCAAAATGGGCATCATGTGCAAGTAACAATATCATAAATGCTCCACAAATGTGGCTTGTATGGAAGGGTCGCAAACAAAAAAAACCTCAACTGAACTTTAACCAGAATGCACTGTAAAGATTCTAAGGCCAAATGGAAAAAGTTTTCATGGTCAGATGAGACCAAAATCAAACTATGCTGCCTCAACACCAAGCAATACATTTTGCAGAAAACCATAATAGCTTACTCTCCACATGCCAGACAGTGAAGCATGGTGGTGGCAACATCCTGTTGTGGGGGTGTTTGTCTGCAGCAGAGACTGGGGCATTAGTCTAGATAAAACAAAAAAAATGGATGAAAAATATATCAAATTCTTGAGGGAAACCTGCTGCCCTCTGTCAGAATGTAGGTTCACCTTCCATCATAAAATTTGACCACACATGGCTGAAGGAAAAAAAAGGTCAGAGCGCCAGACTTAAACTCAACTGAAAATCTGTGGAATGATGAAGTTTACAATCCACCATCCAATTTGACAGAGTTTGAATAGTTCTGTAAAGAAAAATAGGCAAATATTGCACAGTCCAGATGTGTAAAGTGGGTAGAGGAGTATCGCAAGAGATTCATGGCAGTAATCCGGTAAAAGTAGCACGGGGGTGATCCTTTAACCATCTCAGTGAATAAAACTGGAATTTCCTTAAATGAACGTGTCTTTATTTCAGGCTGCAAATCAAAAATGTGAATATTTCGACAAGATTAATTGTCTATACCCACTGTACGTGTGTATCACTCACTTCCTTCCGTGTGTGTCTGAGGGTTATGGTAAAGGTGCTCAATGCGGCCAGTGTTAAAAGAGCTGGACCTACGTAGGATTCCATGAACCTGTGCACACAGACAGACAAACACACCTTACTAGGACCTCATCTTGTCACAATTATTAATAGTGCAGATAATCGATTACATATTATGCTTAAATCTAAGCCTAACATCAGCAACCTTTAGGAAACCTTGTGGCCAATTACTGCACCCTTTTTTTATCCACTGTAGCCATTTACAGTTTTACTTGAAGTAACCTAGGGTATATGTGAGTAAATGTGCAGGTAGAGAGGTGCTTTAATAGAACAGTTTTTTGGGTTTTTTTAAGGTTTTTATTTTTTACCTTATAGCCTTTCTCCAGGAGAAACTCTGCCAAGTACGATCCATCCTGAAACACACACACACACACACGAGAGAATGATCAGAGCTCAAAGTTGGTAACAGTTTCATTCTGACAATCAGGATAAGCAGAACAATGGAAGTTCATTAGAAATTTCACATAAAAGAGCAGAAACACCTGGAGCAATTCATAAACCGGTAGTTTTTGGGAAACCAGCCTATAAGGTCATTATAAAGTCAAGCATGATGGGTTCCCTTTCACTTCTACTGAAAAGTAAATCACTAGGCCTGGAGGATATCTAGGTCTGCTGACTAAACAATGATAAAGAACACCATGATAATTTCACATAATCAAATAATTCAGCAAATCAAGATCCAAGATCTATTCGACAGCCCAATCATATTGAGGGCTGACAGCAACAAGTGGATATCTCCACAAAACGCCAAAATTGACCTTCTGACCTAGTGTTTTTTGCCCTATCACCTTCTACCTGCTCAATGAATATCAACCTTGTCACATGCTCGGATACGTTAAAATCTAGTAACAAGAGTATATCTCCAAATAGAGTATTGCCATTGCATGCAACAAGTTGACATCAGGGGATATCAACTTCTTGCAGTCGGGTTTCAGTTATTTCCCTTTCATGATTCAAGATGGCTGAACGTGACAATGTCCTCCAGCAGGAGAGAAAACAAGAGGAAAACAACAAATCCATAAGTGAATCTCATTTAATTTATGAATAAATCAACTGTATTAGACTTATACAGTAGAACGGGTGTAGAAAATTTCTTTATTTAATAAGAACTTTGTTAATATTTGAACTGTGTTATAAAATTTAATGGAGATGTACAGTTACACTAGAAGACCTAGCAGTAGACTGAAGTAGACTCAAGATCAAAAACATTTGACTCAGATTTTGACTGTATATACCTTATGTACTCTATGTAGTAGAGTTCCTTGGTCTTGAGAAAAGCAATAAATACAATCATGATGTTCACTTCTTACAATGTTGGAGATCACGAGCTCGTCCACAAAGAAAGATCTGGCTGTGACCAGGGAAAATTTTATTGCTCACATCTCACTGTTTAGGATTTTTTATTATTATTTTTTTTTTATATAGCATTACTCTGATTCTGATACTACTCAATTTGAATCTGGACTTGATTCAAGCCACAGAAAAAAAGGCCAGAACGCCTCATCAAATCTTGGCTGTAGAGGCAATCACCCATACACACACACACACACACACACACACACACACACACCTTGTAGCAAAACAATCAGCTTTCACCTGAAGCACAAAATTAAAGATGCACTACTTGTATGGTAATTAACATGTGGGAGGTAGGATCGTGTATTCCACTGCTTACCCATGATACCCTGCTCTGTGTGGTGACACAAATGTACATAAACACAGAAGGATACACTGGCCTTAACAGCTCCATTAGTTAAATTCTAACTTGGTTATAATACTTTTACTGGAGTAATTGTTTTTGATTCTCTACATGTGACTATAATAATAATAATAATAATAATTAGTTACTAATGTAACTAATATGTTATTAGGAAAATGCAAAAGCAAGAAACAATGTTACAGATACTGAATTTTCTCAGGAAAGAAGTTACTGTAAATGAATGAAAATAAGTAAACAATAGAAATATAATCGAGATTTTAACATCCAATCTCTGAAAATTATAGTGAACAGAAGTCTCTCTCGATTTAGAAACATACTGACAACCTTGGTTTTGTATTGAATGTGTTTGAGGAAATACTTCTCACTTTATACTGCCCTCTCCTAATTCATCTCTCGCTCTTTCTCTCTCTCCTTTGTTTTTCCTTCTTAGACGTCCAACTGCACTTTCTGGAACGGAGGAACATTCCGCTCTGGCCAGGGTATTCCACCACGCTTCCTGCTGCAGTGATACAGACACAGCCCCAATAGCCTCTGGGGAAAACGACAATGACTGTTGTTTCATAGTAAGTGTAAGAGTGGTTGTCCTTTTCATAAAGTAATTACCCAGAATCCAGTTTGCAAAAGAAAGACCCATCTTTTATTAAGCTTAATATCACAAGCTTGGGAGACTGTCCTGAGTGAAAACATAACCCCTCAGAACGCATTTCATTGGTGCTCCGGTGACACGAGCTACATGGCAGGGATGACATTGATGTACCTCATAATTTCATGGCAGCTGCAAGATCTCTGAGAAGGTCTAGTGCTTACTGTCTATTCATCAAGTACATCCTCAAGGTCACGTCACACAAGGACAAATCGACAGAATGTATCCATAACCTACATATTTAAATAATTGTTCATTAAAACTGTACACGTATTAAAGAAAGATGAATATTTAAATCACCAAAGGGGAGGGTGTGTGTGTGTGTGTGTGTGTGTGAGAGAGATTCCTATTTTTGTAGATCTGTAAGATAAAGACAAATGAGTATTTAAACTCAAACCTCACATGCATCAGTCCCACGGCTATGCAGTATGCAAAATCAGTGCTTCATTCTGGCCACATCTGTGAGTGTGTGACTGTTACTAATACACGACATTGTGGACCCATGATCCTCTATTACAAATGAAGTTTATCAGCACGCTGGGACTTTTGGGAAATGTGGTCTGTTTCCCGCTGATTACAGACTCAGACAGGAAACCAATACAGTCACAGCATTCCAGTCACAGCACACACGTCTCTCGCTCTGATACTGTTTCTCATCTAGTACATGGTTAAATCCCCCTCTCAGCAAAGCCATGTGATTACTAAGAACCACAAGTAGGGGTTTCTCCAAAATCAGCCCATAAGGATAAAATAAAAATAACAAATAAATAAAATCATAAAATACATCAGCCAGTTAAATTATGTTTGTGATTTCGGGGGGGCACAAAATTCAACAACAGTGTTTTACAGCCTGTCTGAGAACCAAATTGGATTAGTAGAGAATAGTAATGCTAGTAATAATAATCCTCCTCATCATCATGGTCATTATTATTATAACTTGATGGGCACTCAAGAGTGCAAGGTACCTCCACCATGCAGCTTGTAGCAAATAGGCTCTATATGGGCACTAGTTTAAGTGCCTGGCTTACAACATGCTCTATAATACGTTAGTAACTAATGCCTTAGTTAGGGTAGTCTCCCCAGCCTGAGAAAAGTATTCCAGACACACCAAATCTATTTTACACACCAAATCTTTATGTACAGCTTTAACTAATCACAGTATATTATTAAAAAACATGTTTAATAACAAATAGACAATCAAGTTTGCGTTTATTGTTCCCAATCCAAGGTCAAAACCAATGTGTCTCATCTGTATCTGTGTCTTCTCACATCAAGAGTCGCTATGCCTTCCCTTTAACACCCAAAGAACAAGAAAATAAGCTAGTTCAGAAACGCCTGAGTTTTATTCATCATTTGCTAAACTGCTTTATCCTTTATTAAGGTTGCAGGAAGGCTGGGGCCTATCTTAGCCAGCTCGGGGCCAAGGCAGGGGAAAGCCTGAACAGCTCACCAGAGCATTACAGGGCCAAAACACAAATACAACCATTCACTTTCACACCAATTAGCCTAATGCACATGTCTTAGACTGTGGGAGGAAACCGGAGGACCCAGAAAAAACCCATGCAAGCAAGAGAAGAATGTGCAAACGCCGCACACTGTTGATGCATTGGAAGGAAAACAAAGAGAAAAGCAAAAAAAAGTTATGTCCAAGGGACAAATGGATACACAATTCATGCCAACAACATTTTACCAACACAGAACCAAGCATCCTACTGAAAGTGTCATTCATCATCCCACAGGCCAATGGCGCCCTCTGGTGGAGACAAATCATGCTACAAAAACACACATGCTGTATCAACAGATAGCATTAAACAATGGGTGAAACTTTTCAAACTCACTCAGCCACTAACTCGCCAAACCACGTCATCATATTAGGGTCATGGGAAAGCTGGAGCCTATCTCAGCCAACAATGGGCAAAGGGGAGGTACATCCTGAACAGCTTACCAAACCATCAGAGGGCCAACACACACACACTATTTGGAACAGCCAATTAGCCTAATGTGCATGTCTTTGGACTGTGGGAGGAAACCGGAGTATCCGGAAGAAAACCCACATAAGTATGGGGAGAATATGCAAACTCCAAAGGCCACAAGGGCTTCTGGGCCACAAATTCTAATGTTCTACTGTAAAGCAGCCTGTCAGTCTTCCTGCTTAATGCTATTAATAGAGTTACTTAAGAAAATTCTCTTTAATACCAGGGATAAAGTTGTGGAGAAGTTTAAAGCATTGTAAGACCATTAAAAAAAAGGGGTAAAGAGTATGGCACAACTGCTAACCTACAATGACATGGCCATCCACCTAAACTGACAGATCGGGCAAAAGAGCATCGATCAGAGAAGCAGCAAAGAGGCCCATGGTAACTCTGGAGGAGCTGTGGAGATCCACAGCTTGAGGGGGAGATTCTGTCCACTGGACGACTATTAGTCATGCACTCCACAAATCTAGCCTTTAGTGGAAAGAAGAAACCCATTGTTGAAAGAAAGCAGTAAGAATTCCCATTTGCAGTTTGCCACAAGCCATGTGGGGGACACAGCAAACATGTGGAAGAGGGTGCACAAAAAGTACAAGGGAAAAAAATTGAGTTTAGTAGAACTCACTGTTAACCAAACCCTAATAAAAGATAACACAGAACAAACCTGGAACTGGTTAAATATTATGTCTTAGCTCACCAGGCCACATGTCTACACAAACATCAGCAAAAGAATACAAATTACCCCAACATAAAATCCACCATAGCAGTTTGAGTACAGCGCAAACTGTGCAAGAACAAGCATGGTGGACAGGCAGCTTCAACAACCAGAGTAAGAACATACCACCAACATCATATTAGTTGTTGAAAAGTAAAAATTTTTAACCTTTTTTAGACTTTTAGGACTCGACTGTTTGGTTGTCAACACAGGGGTGGAAAAGAAGAGTCAGAAATCTGTAGGGCGAGTGAAATTAGCTCGCAAGTCATCCTGCTGGCGACCTGACAAATCCCATAGGCAAAATACTAGTCAACCGAATCATGTGACTGAAAGGAACGTTAAGGCATGGGCTACTTCTAATTTATCCACCCTTAAGAAATTACAAAACAGATTGAGGTCAACATGTAATCTAAAGCTTGAAATGACAGTCCAAAAAAAAAAAAAGAAAGAAAGAAAGAAAAGAAAAACATTATTAATCAAGTCCAGGAGTACATCCTGAATTAAAAACAAATGAATTTTCAAGTTTAAAGTCTTCAGGGTGAACTTAGAGGTGAGCTGAGTCAACATTACACCTACAAGCTCATTCTTCTCAGTGGTTCATGTTGTGCTCTCACGTCAGAGAAGAATAAATTATGCTTAACCTATAAAGATTACAAATACTGTAAAATTATAATAGTGGAAAATTTAAACGTCATTTGTATAATGTTTTTATTTTTATTTGTATAAATATTTGCACACAAATGTACACAAGCCGAAGGCAGAGTATACCCTGAACAGTTTTTCAGACCAACACACACAGCAACCATTCACACCTACGGGCATTTCGGACCAGCCAATTAACCTATGTGCATTTGAATTGTGGGAGGAAACCCGAATACCCAGAGGAAACCCATACAAACACTGAGTGAGCATGAAAACGCCACACAAAAATGGCAGATCCCAGCATTCGGACCCAGGACTTTCTTACTGTGAGGCATACGTGCTAACCTTTACACCACTGTGCCGCCCAAAGGTGAAGCAAATGCAGAAAAATACACTGGTCAGACTTTAAGGCTGCTTCCCCTAATCATCCAATAGTAAAAGATTCATTGGATTTTCATGGCCTATTTACAAAAGGCACGGTTGTGTGCACTGCTGTAAAGTAGATCAACACACTCATGGCTGTATGGCAATAGACATGGCTGGGAGCCCACAGCGTTATTATTATTTTTTTTTATCAAAAACCCATATGTGGCTTGTTTTTATGTACAGGTTTTTCTATTTTGATTTGAGAAGTTAAAAGTCATTTAAGTAAAACCATTTTTAGGAACTATCTGAGCTTGATTTTTGTTCACAGAAAAATTATATCAACCGATATGACCCGTTTATGAATTTAGACTACTGAACAGTCAAACAGTACTGCGACTAAAATTTCACCCCCAGAAAATGTTTATACACAGAAGCTTTAAAAGGCCTTAGATTTACACATTATAATCTCTCCATTGTCTTTGATATGTTTATTTAACTTGTTTAATCTGCCCCAAGGTTATCCTGAATTATGCCATGATAGCAAATTATATTTCCCTAAGACCACAAAGCACAGGGAATTCCAACCCCCTCAGTCAGCCCATTCTTTAATATAAAATATACGATGAATTACACACAAATTGGGTGACGCGATCAATTCTACCATCCCGTAGCAACAAACTAGTTATTACTTCACAGCTTAATACAGTTGACCACAGAAGACTTAAGGAAATAGTTCGTCTTGAAACGTGGGCCAGACTTTTACAAAAATATGTTTACTCCATTGTCAACTGATCTGCAGCAAGTAGTTCGCAGCTAGCTCATACCAGACATCCTCCTAAAATCATTATACCAGCTGTCATCAAGCCAGTGTTAGAATTAATAAGGGTTGTATTGTTTTAAGTATACTCTAGAAGTATTTCTCTGTGCGTATGTCTGTACAGAGATTATTACAGTTGAACACAGGCTTTCTGTTCCTGACATTCCACAGATAACACCCGTATTCTTTCACATGAATAAGACTTAGGATAAAGATTGTGTTTCATGTGTATTCACACACACACACACACACACACACACACACACACACAACCGAAGAAGTTCAACTGGGAGTCAGATGAGAAGACGGGGCTCACTCTGTCTGGTGGTGAGGAGGTGGTTTGGACTGAGATGGAGTGAAACTCATGGCCATGACACAAGATCACATTGTACCGTTTTGTTTTACTGTATAAAATTACTAAATTGGGAACTGATGGAATCTGTTTGGTCTTTCACACATCAACGAACACGAGGAACTGGTGAGGTCTGAAGAAGATGGTTCCTAACACCAGTCTCATCATGTGTCAAATCTTCCTTTTATAGCTAAGACCTTTATATATATAAAATCCTGAGTCGATTTTCCGAATCCCCTGATGAGTGGACAACCACGAAACGGCTTGAAAGGATAAAACTGTAGTTCTTTTATTTTCTCACATACAATATATACATATTCAAATTCGTTTAACCAAAATCCTGAAACCAGTCATCAATCAGGTTATGCACGAATAGCCGGATTCCAATCATCCACGCTGCGTTTGATCAATGATGAGAGACTAGTTTAGCAACAGAACATCTCAGACATGTTGACTCATGCTAACGTCAGACTACTGCACATCTGGTAGGCTCATTAACCCATTTTCCAGCTGTACGAACACTCAGTCCGTCCACTTGCTACCAACTTCTCCTCATAATGCTGCCTAGAACAGTGTTGTTCAACCTTTTTTGAGCCACGGCACATTTTTTACATTGAACAAATCTTGCGGCACACCACAAACCAGAAATGGTACAAAACGGCACTCTGTAGTTTAATAGTTTGTGTAATCCCAGTATAGATTAAACTCAGTCAGTGTGAAACCTGGGCCTGTTTAGATGAAACACACGAAGCTCTTCCTCAGCGAGCATCTCGTGTACAGTGGCTTTACAGGCAGGTGGTATTTAGATTTAAGTTCAGCAGTTACGTAGCTTTGAGGGCTCTCTCTCATTTAACTTTGTGGTTTTTCTCATAAAAGTTGCCAATTTCTCTGTGTTTTCATGCAGGAGAACAAAATAGGCCATGTGCTTGTTTTGAAGTAATGGTGCTTCGTTTGGAGATGGTGAAAGTAAAGCAGAACAAAAGACAGCTTTCACTATACCGCCTCGAGCTCACTGTCTTTGCTTTCTTTTGACCACCAACTCATATTAGGGTCAGAATTTTGTCCAGGGCCCAGTTCGGAGTTTGCACTTTCTTCTTTTTAAAAACCTGCATGCATCACTACGGAGCCCCTGAAGGGACATGAGGGGAAAAATTACATGAAGTTTCTAGTGCGCACGAGAAACCTCAGGTAACTGGTGCGCGCGCGATAGTTTCTCGTGCTCAATAGAAACATCTTTTTTTTTTTTTTTTTACCCCCTCATGTCCCTTTATAGGCTCCGTACATCACTAATTATCTTGTCTCCCAGAATAAATAAGGCAATTAAGCTCCCTACTGCCCCTCTCTGACATGGAAGAGTATTACATCACTCAGACACTCGACAATGGCCAACGGTAATTGGATAATTTCCCACGGCACACCTGACAATCTCTCACGGAACACAGTGGTTGAAAATCACTGGCCTAGAAGACTCGTCAAGCTTGTCTGTGTCGTCATATGCCACGACAAAAGAACCGGACCTTTTACAGGAGGTGCTTGTTGACTGACGGGTCAGTTGTTATCACCGAGTAAACATGGCGGCGGGCCGTTGCTAAGCGGAAGTGACGTGGCCCCGGCCGCACCATAGAAAACTATAAAGGATGTTCCTTTAGATTGAAGGCACGCTCTCAGTCGCTCACCTCACTGGCTGTGATTGGACAGTGATTGCGTTTCAGTGTATCACGTGTACAAAGTCGTGATGACGTGAATCATTCATTAAATGTCGCTGTTACTATTGTACGCTGTTTCTTATTAAGCAGCTGATGTTGATCAGTGTGGTATGTGTCCTGTACGAGGATGTGAAACACCACCCCTGTGTGGTGTAGTGTAGTAGATGGGGTCAGGTTCACTTCCCACTAGTCTGACTGCATGTCACACAATTAAACCTCACGAACAAACTTTTCATCGGTTATAGGAGGATACCGGAATAATCATGCTCCAGAACAATGACACTACACCTCACACCGTCAGGAGGATTTACACAGGTGTTCTCTTCCTGGTTTCTATCCGCCCTCATTCCCAGCTCCCCGACACCACCCAGTGTGCAGCACTTCCGTGTCCGAACACGGTAGAACAGGGCTATCAGATCACCCATGTGTCGCCCTGTGAAATGGTCCGGTTTCTTCTTCACCGTGTCGGGGATGTAAATCTCTTACCTGCCCGGTGATGCCGGTGATGATGGCGACTTTCCTCGGCTTGTTATCAGGAGAACCGGAGTTTGCACACGCGCACTGAGCCATCGTTTATCGGGTTAGATTGGAAATAAAAGAGCTTCTGTATTTCCGTGTAAAGCGATTCTCTCTCTCTCTCTCTCTCTCTCTCTCTCTCTGTGTGTGTGTGTGTGTTCAGTTCCGGAGAGTTTTGTTTCTTCCCGGAGCGGCAGACACACCATTGATGTGCCGCGAGAAACCAATCAGAGAGCAAGTCGCTGATGAAGTTAAACACCAAATACAATGGAAGAAGAAAGTAGGTGTTGCTTTAAATCTGGGTGAATTGTATACCGCCCTCTATAGGGGACAACCGCACAGGTTCGGTCTGTCTCTCTGTCACAGGTGGATGGAAAGCCAAAATTGACAAAAAAAATATTGTGTGTCATTATGATGATGATGATTATGAATATTATTATTATTATCATTATTATTATTATTATTATCATTATGATGATGATGGTGATGATTATTGTTATTATTATTATTATTATGATTATTATGAATATTATTATTATTATTATCATTATGATGATCATGATGATGATTATTATTATTAGTAGTATTATTATCATTATGATGATGATTATTATTGTTATTATTATTATTATTATTATTATTATTATTGTCATTATCATTATGATGATTATTATGATTATTATGATTATTATTATTATCATTATGATTAATATTATTGTTATTATTGTTGTTGTTGTTGTTGTTTTTTTGTTTGTTTGTTTGTTTGTTTTAAACCACCGTTTGACATCCCACCTGCAGAGATTTACATGTTGGTTTTACAGCAAATAAGACTGCAGTATTTTGATAAAAATAGGGATACCAAGACTAATATATTGCCTTACCCTCTGATATCTGTGGTCCTGGTGCAGTGTAAACATCCCATTATGCACAGTAATGGTTGCATATTATTGGGTCAGGAGTCAAAGGTTAGAGATCCGGTGCACTGCGGTTTACCCATGCATATAAATGCTTTGTAGTGGGCTATTTCAGATAACCTTAAAAATGAACATTATTACAAATTTTCTTTAAAAAGTAGACGTTTTCTTTTATCTAGCACACCCACCTCACAGCAGAAGACCTTGATGGAGAACTGGTACAGATAATGGATGGATGGAAGTAGAGCAGTGAGCAAGCTTTACCATTATGAAGTAACATAAAAATAGCAAATGCTATCAATTTATATTGGTCAATAATAGCCAATAAGGAGCTGTGAATAAAAAACTTATGAAGATTACGATTAGCTGAATGACTTATATATGGTTGCTGCCCCTATGGATGAAGT
Source organism: Neosilurus mollespiculum (assembly GCA_030014195.1). Taxonomy (NCBI): domain Eukaryota; kingdom Metazoa; phylum Chordata; class Actinopteri; order Siluriformes; family Plotosidae; genus Neosilurus; species Neosilurus mollespiculum. The sequence continues at coordinate 11,575,953 of JAQMYF010000002.1, read as the reverse complement.
GCTACAGCACAGAATTCATCACTTCTGTGTAATACTGAAATCAGCACTCTATAAAAGGAAACATAATACAGCTATGTGTCTGTTTGCATGAAATAATCAGAGAATCTGAAATTTCTTACTGCTTGCAAATTATGTTCATTTGCTTTTAGGAGATCTTGAATGTTTCTACAGTTTTTGCAAAAAGATTTTATATATTGCCTGAAAGCTGCTTTAATACCTGTATTTTATGCATATTTAGTTAATCAAGCACTTTTCTAACTTTTTTTTTTTTTACTGATTATATTTTACTAATTTTACTAATTACTTTGATCCAGAATTTGATGTTACATGATTGTGAAAGTCTTTTGTCCAGCCTAGAATGAATATGTTATTTTTTTATTAGCTGGAAAAAGTATAAATAAATTTCCTGTTGCTTCAACAAAACAATCTGTATACTTATAGGATTAATATAAGGCATACTTGATGGAAACCTGTTAATCAGAAGTGAAGTTATCAGTTGTTGTCAGCATCAGGCACAAATGCAACAAAACTTTTGTTGATAACTGTAGTATTGTATTATTGCTTTTAGATTTTTCTTATTTTTCTTATATTATATATATATATATATATATATGTGTGTGTGTGTGTGTGTGTTTTCAAACACACTCATCATGCATCTTAACACTTCTGTTCCATAGCAGTCATCACACTGGTTTACAGCAGTGCTATATACCCACCTGACTCATATTTATACATTCAATTATTATTACACAATAATCTCAAAATCTTAAACTTCAAGTCTTTCTTTGGACACAAACAGTGTTAAAGTGATTTAAGTATATATAAAACAATAGATAACCTACTGGTGGGTTTACCTTCATGGAAGGTGAGTTAAATACCCACCAGAAAGGGAGAAGGAAAATGTGTGCCAACATCTAACATTCTCCTTTAAACATAAAGTCAGTCTTTGTATTGGTGCATTATTTAACATCTTGAATCATTGGTGTAAAATGAAAGAAGCGTATTTTACACCCCAAACATGTCTTGGCCCATCAACCACTTTGGGGTACAAGTAGGGAACGTAGTAATTTTGTTGTTGTTGATGATGAACTTCTTTTTATTATCCAGATTAAGTGTTCTATATCGTAGACATTTTTATAACTGTATGACAGTATATATGAAACAAACTCAAAAGCCATATTTTCCCCAACCATAAACAAGGAACAACCTGGGGAAGGATGCTGGGTTTGTGACATGAAGTGAAAGTAGTCATGTATTCAAGCTTATCAAGTCATCAGTACATTTTTTATATAATAATAATAAAATAATAAAAAATAATCTTTGTTGTTTTATATACATAGAATATGTTTTATGGCAGTATAAATATCAAACAACAACATGGACAGTATTACAGAAATAAGACTTGATTAGTAAAAGATGATTTATAACAGAGTTGTGCGTGTAGTCTATTTCGCAAGTATAAGTAAGCTGCTCCCTTTTATTCAGGTATTATTACAAAGAAGAATTTGAATTGTGTTGTAGCCTACTTACAATGGTTATGAAATGGATATTTATAATTTATAGCAGCTGGTGGCTTTTTAGGTTTAGTGTAGTTGGTCCAGTTCTTCATACCGGTAAAGATGAAGAATAAAAATGCAAGTTAATACCAAATACTCAGGCAAGAGACTAACTTGTTACAAACAACAACTAAAACTAAGTGTTACACAGTGAGTCCATGCAATCTTCAAATACAAAAAAATAGTTTACTGGAAAGAATAAACCTACTGTATAAATAAACTCACTTCAAAACACATCACTGAAATATTATAATACTTGGAGACAGATGAGCATTAACATCTATATACTGTAGAATACTGCAGAAAGACGTTTTTGTGTTTGAGTATCTGAAGAACACTGAGTTACCTGTTTCAGCTCTCTGGTGGAGGAGCGTGTGCGGAGTGGCACTTGTTCCTCTACAACAAATACACAGTGCAGTGCATTTCAGTGCAGTGTATTTCCTTAACATTAAGAGAATGAGATTATTGATTCAGGCCTGTGGAATGTTGTAGCAGTTATTTGGCATGCCCTCTCCCTGTCAAATAGAGACACCTGTGTTATCGAGAGGTGTGATGCATCTAAAAGGTTTTGAGACCTTTTGTTGTCCCCAGTATAAAGTGTGTCTCTGTTCTGATTATGCTGCTCAGGCACTTCTGCAGCTGGTCACATCTGTTCATTGGGTGGAATTTCTTCCATTTGTTACTTTTAAACAAATCCGTAGGTTTAAAGCCACAAACAATGCACATCTATGCATTTATATGTATA
>JAQMYF010000002.1:11545819-11556132 GCA_030014195.1 Neosilurus mollespiculum | reverse complement strand
ACACACACACACACACACACACACACACACACACACACACACACACACACACACACACACACACACACACTATAAACTTGGTGTGATATTAAATAGCTCTTTAACTACTTGTAAATGCTCAGCGTCACTCGGGCACTCATTCACTGAGGTGTGTCAGCATTCATGTGTATGGAGGTATATCTGAAGTAATGAAAGAGCTGTATTGTATCTGTATGTATGTGAAAGTGTGTGTATTAAATAAACAGTTTTAGATTCAGTAATAACTAAAGATCTGAGCATGAATAACATAAATGTAACTATAGTGACATGCAATAATGTTAATTAAAATTCATGAAAGTTAAAATTATCTAAACTTTAAGGTCTGAAGCCTTTAAGAGTGTGTGTGTGTGTGTGTGTGTGTGTGTGTGTGTGGTATGTTTAAAGAATGTGATTGCTTGTATAAGTTGGGTTAAGGTTCAAAGAGATAAGTGTGTAGAGAAGTCAAGTGCTATTTTAGTGTTTGAGAGGGTAAAAGAAGGTAACCAAATCTGTCACTGACCCCCACCCAATTTATTTTTCTCTCTCAACACATCCCGGTGGTCTCAATGTATTTTATGTAATTGATATGTGCACGGACAGGCGCCATGTCCACTGTGCAAAACAGAGCATGTGTGCGGCTGGAGAGTAGAAACGTATGAGCTGACGTGGGGGAGTCCCAAGGAAAGTCTGGCAAACATTTGTCTAGTGATGAAAGCAGGCATCTGGCACTCGGGCGGTAAACACATCACCACTGGCTACACTGCATCCGTTCATGCCAATATTTCTCCCAAATATGATCTTGTGAATGTGATTTTATTGCAGATGGTTTGTTGTCTGTAAGGGTTGAAGATTTAGTTGTATTTTAATCACAAATATTGCTCTGCTCAGATAAACAAATATAATTGACTGACACTTATTGATAAGCTGGCACTGTAATTGATAGATTTGATGTCTGGTGGCATGCTCTTTTTATGAAGCAACACAGAAAGACATTTAAATATTAATTTATTTATTTATGATTGTGAGTTTATACATTTAGTAGAGGCCAAGAACTGAAGATGTCTAAACATCTTACTGAAGTATGTTTCTTTTTCTTCTTATTCATGTATTATTATTATTATTATTATTATTATTAATATTATCATTAATCAGAGGTGGCATGGTGGTCATATCTGTTTCACAGCAAGAAGGTCCTGGTTTCGATTCGGAGCGTTTCTGTGTGACGTTCGCATGTTCTCCCTGTGCTTGCGTGGGTTTCCTCCAGGTTCCTCCCACAGTCCAAAAACATACACAGTAGGCTGATTGGCTATTCCAAATTGCCCCTAGGTGTGAGAGTGAGTGTGAATTGTTGTATGTGTTTTGGCCCTGCAATAGTCTCGCTCGGGCTAGTTGAAGTGTACCTTCACCCAGAATCGGCTGAGATAGGATAGAGATAGGATTAAGCAGCTCAGAAAATGAATGAATGAATGAATGAATGAATGAATGAATGAATATTAATCAGTTAGCTTTTGTTTGTGATGTTTGAACGCTAATGAACCCATAATTTCCTATACCTCGAAATAAATATGATCTAAAACATCTGATTTTCACACAAATTTTAGAAGTAGATAAAGATAACCCAAGATTACACAAATTATATAAAAATATTACAGATAGACACTTAATGTATTTCCTTATATGTTTGTTTGTTTGTTTGCCCATCCATCAGTTTCTACATATACAGTATGTATATGTATATATGAAGCATTCAACCAGTTAATGTGACCAGAGTGTGGTCTTATTGTAAGCAAAAGAGTTATACTGTATATTTGAAGAAATAAAAATGTAAAAAGCTCTCTTGCTTATTTAAAATGGTCAAACAATTAACTGGAGCTAATTGGGATGATAATTTGTTGATTTTATGATTACAATAAGTGATTACTTGTTATTTTTATTTTTGTAGTGGCATCTTGTGTATCTAATTCTGTGTAATAATAAAAAAAAATTTAAACAACCATGCTGTTTCTTAATCATGGACTGTAAATAGTAGCAAAATATCTCCTGAGATTTTCTGGAGGCCTCAGCATATAGAATTTGACTACGTTCAAATGACTGAAAGGTATAACATAGGGCCACCTGTTTCTGACAGTCAGCAGTAAGAGACCTGTGCTCAGCATTGCTGATGATCCTATTCCACCTGAACAGGATGTTCTCCACATACTCTGAGCTCATAACTTGCAGGACAGTATAGATTCTAAACTAATAAGTGCTCTTTCAGCTAACCTTACTCTGTAAATTCACATCCTAGAACAGTTTTAAAAACCTTCATTTCTCATTTTAAATTCAAAAACTATGAATATGCCTCCTATCTTCCTTCTCATCAGAGAGAGACAGACAGAGAGAGAGAGAGAGAGAGAGAGAGAGAGAGAGAGAAATAATAACAAGGATGATCTGTGGCAAACATTCTAGCCTGAACACTTAGGCCAACTGCATATATTGAGACCACTGATGATATAATGTGATGTAAGTACTTTTACATCTACCTTTAAGTCAATTTCAGCACCCCTGTCCTGTCTATCATATAATGCTGGGTTTACACTGGAGTACGATGTCTGCAATCTCCACAATTTGTGAAAATCGTGATGATCTTGTGTGAACTTGCTGGAATTGTAATGATTGTGGCAAAATTAATTAAATAGTGATAGAACATGGGAATCGTAGTAGCTTAACGGAGTGTAACAGACTTTGATGCACCATTATAGGGGATCCTGACGAACTTGGAAACAATTTTCATCTCTGGGATGCACCCTGCCTCTATTTTATTTCCCAATCGTGCTCCAGTTGTGCTCATAAATCGTGGAGTTCCACACTTTTTGAATCTCAGAGATTGTGAGCATCATGCCCCAGTGTAAACCCAGGGTAACCTGAGTAGGTGTGTCATAAGTCAAAGCCAGCTGAGTTTAAACTTCGTAAGCAGTCACTAACTATCAGTGATGGCTGCTGCTTTAATTTTACATGTGATATGAAGCAGCTACAGCTTGATGAAAAAGTATGAACCACATGGATTTTATTTTTCTTAATATATTTGAGCAAGAAAACATTTCACCCTCCTTGATACAGTGCCTACAGATCAAGTTGATAAACTCCAAGAAATGATACATAAAACTGAAATGTTGAAGTCATTTTTATTATTTAAACAAACAAACAAACAAACATGTTATGGTCTGGGGTTGCTTCACTGCGTCAGGGACTGGGCAGCTTGCAGTCATTGATTCAACTATGAATTCTGCATTATATTAAAGAGCGTTTCAATATAATGTGTGGCCATCTGTCCTAAAGTTGAAGCTAAACTATTAGTAGTCTATTTAACAGGATAATAATATCAAACCCATCCTTTCTTTCTGTGAGGTGGACATGCTAACAACTATGCCAGTGTGCTGCCCAATGTTTTAATCATAACACTAAAATAATTATACAAAAAGACTTATCATGTTTTGTTTAGCTCATTATCTATATTATACAGCTGTATTTTGGGGGAATAAGGCTGTGTACCTTTGCTTGTATGTTTTTTATTCAGGTCATTTTCAAAAGGTCAAGATAAAAGTTGCCAAACAAAGTTAGTGATTAACAGGTAATCAGTTAAGGTTAATGTACAGACACCACCCTTATGCAAATATGAGGGAGAAGTGAAATAAAAGACAACACATCCAAGAACTAACCAAACTATGTTATTTGACTGCTTAATGTAATTTCACAATAACACGTGTACTTGGGAAAATGAGCAAACTCTGTGGAGTACAGCAGCCTCACCACTAAACCTGCTGACCCATATCACATGGTGAATGTCATACCACTGAATAACAAAAGCAGGCAAGGAGGGTTCCATAGTTGACAGCTCACATGCTATGCTTTGTGAGTTAATACAAGCATACAGATACAAAACATGTACTAATACTGTTGTAAAAACTGTTAATGGATATTCTTTGAATTACATGGTTTTTCCTTTTAGTTCAGCACTAGCATGAACACTTTCATTCGTTACACACTTTCCATATGTAAAAACATTCAGCAGTGCATGAGGATGAATAAGGGCATGTGTGTGTTACCTCTGAATAAAGTGACGTACTTCCAGTTGATTTATCTTGTTTCCTCCTGTGGGTGAATAAACTCCAAAACTTCCTCCATGAAATGAATACAACTAAGCACACACTACCCACAATCCAAACATCCTTATTACACAAGAAGTCCTCCATGGTAACCAAAGTTACAAACATGGAGCCCTAGTCTGAGCCACTATCTGTGCTCAAACTCTACTTTAATGACACTTTTAATCTTCGATGTGTCCTTATCTTCAACCTTTTCAGTTCTACGTTAACAGTAGTCTGGTTGTTGACATCAACTCTGCGGCCAAGCCACAGATGCTGAAAGGGAGTCTGCCTCCTATAAGGAGCTCAGAATGTGTCAGTCATAGAGACAAGTGTCAGACAGGTGGAACTCTGGCTCTGAGGGAACGCAAGGTGGTGACGAGGACCCAGTGTATCCTTTAACGTTAGACGCAGCACTTAATGTGCTCAGTCAATCCTCTCACTTGCACATTCTTACATGCAAATACACACACACACACACACACACACACACACAAATCTGTACAAACTGATAAATGTTTACATTCTTGAAACAGCCAACCAAGACTCTTTAGTTGAATTATGTGTCAATAAGTAGCAGGGCTTATAGGTTACAGTGCTCACACTAAAGACCAAAGCAAATGTTTAATTCACAAATTTTGATGTCATACACTCAGAGAACATGGAGAAGCCAAAATTCAAAGCAAACTTGTGTGTTCTTTTTTCTATTACTTATTATTATAGGATATCTTAGGTACAAGTTCCAAGTATTATATGGAATGAGGAGAGACCTGCTAACACAAGCCAGATCAGTTTCAAAACTAAACACACACAGGCACTCTCTCACTCTCTCACACACACACACACACACACACACACACACACACACACACACACACACACACACACAGCTGGGTATGGATGGAACTTCATCTATTTGAATGAGGCCAAGTCTTTTGGAGGTGGTATTCTACTAATCAGTCATGTTACGAGAGCTGCAAGTATGTGTAATAATTAGAACATCAACATGGGCAAAGGCTGCAAATACACACACACACACACACACACACCGTCTTTTAAAACTGATGTTTTAATTTAAATGGTTTAATTACATTTATATGCTAAGATAGAATGTATTATCCTTTTAAGTACTGGCTACATGCACCTATCTATCTGTCTATCCATCTATCTATTTTTGACATTGCATGCATGTGTATGTATATATAGATATATATACACATGCATATATACACACACACATATATACACACACACACACCTATTCTGAAAGGCCCCAGAGTCTGAAACAACACTAATAAGGACTCAAAACCAAGCAAGTGACACCGTGGGGCTATCCAAGCAGGTCAGGGAAAGATTCAGGCACTGCCTGCCACTGAAAGGTGTCAGAGGCTGGTGTTATAAAAGTGGCTCCTTTAAGGAGGAAATAAATAAACCAGTCTTTCCTGCATTCCCCAGATTTGTTGTGAAGTGAGAGAAGAAAAGGCTAACACTGATAATTCTGTTCATCACCTTTTGTTAGCTGATTTCCACATTCATTTGTATCACCTGTCTTGTTAGGTTTAGTTATCCATTTAATGAGTTCATGCTCCATGTTGCCACAAAGAGTTTGTGTGTGTGTGTGCACGTATGTGTGTGTGTGTGTGTGTGTGTGTCTGGGGTGATGATGAGCACAAATGACTGTTAATGTCATCACACAGAGAACCAATCAGAACACCATAAGTTCTCAAATGTCCATATTCCCAGCATGCACCTCTGCAGTCTGAGACTCAAAATAAAATCTCTACACTACATAAAGTGCAAATGTGAGGATTCATCTCAGTTCTTTGAGTCATTTAAAGAAAGGTTCTTGGTGTGTTCTAACCAAGGACAGGAAACTTTGTGATAAACCTCTGTGTTTATCAGCATCAAGTCAGTGAGGGTTCATTAAAGGAGATGGATAGCCATTAATGTAATACTCCATGCCTACACAGCTCCATTTGGAGACACCTAAAAATATATATATATCTGTAACATTGTAATTCCCACAGAGCATCATCACAAACTCACAGGCTGGGCACGAAGGGCAATAATCCGGGATATCAAAGAAATCGCAGGTACTGAGGGACTGGTATAACTGTGTTTGGACCACTCTGTTTGTTTGCAGGAAAAGAAAGCACATACAGTATAGAGTTCAACAAAAGGCATGCAGGAGAATAGCCAAACATATGGTCCTCTGGTCAGATGAGACTAATAAAAAGTTTTGAATGCTCAAATTTTACACAGTTTCCTCCGGGATCAATAAAGAACTCTGATTCTGATTTTTTGGTATTATTTCTTGTTTACTTCATAATAACAAATATATTTCATCTTCACCATTGTAGGAATGTTGTTAAATTGACTGATAACACCCCCCAAATCTTTTAGTTTTTCATTTTTCATTTTGTTTAGTTTTTCTTTTTTTTTTCTTCGATAATTTTAGTTTCAGATTGTAAGGCAACAAAATAGAAAAAAATACTCTGGGGGTTAATACTTTTGCAAGCCACTTCATTTTCTGTATCGATTCACCATTGTATTGTTGTGGGCTGTGGAATGAGATGGCGTACACCCTGGACATATTGCCAGACAGAAAACAGACAGCTTTTTACACTCACATTCACACCTATGGGTAATTTAGAGTGGCCTAATCCAAATGTCGTTTCACTGCAGGAAGAAACCTAATACGCAGAGGAAACCCACACAGGCACGGGGAAAACATGCAAACTCCATACAGAAAGGACTATGTCAACTTGCAAGTTCAAACCTGTCAATGCTGACCACCACACCACTGTGCTTCCTTTGTTCACACGAGTTACTAATATTATCTAATAGTTATAAAACATCCAGCTTTGCAAATCTCCAACACCAACAATAATTATCTCATTAAACTCATTTGCCAAGCTTCTTAATCCTATTAGAGCCATGGAGAGGCTGGAGCTTATCTCAGACGATACTGTGCAAAGGCGGGGTAGACCCTAAACCATTTGCCAGACCATCGCATAGACAACACACACAGATATTTATGAATATTGCTGTGAGGAACATTGTAATGTGTTTCTTTAAGAGTGTTTTGGGGTATGTATGAGTTTATGAGATGTATTTATTTTTGTATTTTTATGAGTGTCACTGACAGCTTATGGTTATTTTAGGCACAAAACTGAATTCAGGAGGATAACAGCAGGACAACTCCCTCTAGTGGTGTATTTAAATAATGTTCAATGTGAGGTGGGGCGTGGGGGGGGGGGGGGTGTCTTTTCTTTAAAAAAGTAAAGCAGGCAAGCATGAAATAGGCAAAATGGTTTCATTCATTCATTTTTTGTAGTTTGTACTCTTATATTCATATATTTATCTTGTAATCTGTAATCACATATTTTGGTCATATGGAATTTTGAACACATTTCAGGAATACGATACATAAGATAGAAAGACACCAGCTGTGCGATTCATACCTTTCCCTGCTGAACATGTTTAAGCTCCCAGTAGCAGCGTAGAGTCTCCACTTTTTCCAGATGTCGGAAGAAGCCCATGTGACCAATGGTTGACCTCCCATTTTCCCCACCCTCTGGGATATGATCACTCAGATATGCAGGATGTGGCAGAGGTGAGCTTACTGTATCAGTGAGACTACATTTGCTGTGCTTGCTTTCCAGGGCTGACATCTCTGAGCTGCAGGAACAGAAGGAACAAGATGATGATGTTGATGTTGATTATAATGTTACTTACATTTAGAGCATTCGGCAGATGCTCTTATCCAGAGCAACTTACAATTGTCATTTTATACAACTGAGCAATTGAGGGTTAAGGGCCTTGCTCAAGGGCCCAACAGTGGTGATAGTGGGGATTGAACCTCTGACCTTCGGATCAGTAACGCTTCATCTTAACCAAGAACAACAACAACTAACATCCATCCATCCATTATCTATACTACTTATCAGTCAGGGTAATGAGTGAGCTGGAGCCAATTCCAGCCGATTTTGGGCGAGGTGCGGGGTACACCCTGGGAGCAACCCCAGTCTATGGCAGGACTAACATAAAGACAAACAAACATTCACACTGGCACTGGGAGAACATGCACTCTTCACACAGAACAATTGGCAGGTTTGAACTCAGTTAACAATGCTAACCAGTGCACATAAATTTGTTCATTTTTAAAATAAATTTTAAGCATTTTTTTATAGCAGTATTCATTCTGAATAGTACTCAATATATAAATGGTTAAATGCATGTATTCTTTAGTAAGGCACATTACTAAACCAGCAAGAATTATTCATGCATTCATTCACTTTCTATGTCGCTTAATGTTAATTAGGGTCACGGAGAGGCTGGCACCCATCGCAGCTGACTGTGGTCGAGGGCAGGGTACCCCCTGGACAACTCGCCAGGCCATTGCAGGACCAACATGCATAAAACCATTTACACTCACACACTCACACCTAGGGGTGATTTGGAACAGCCAGTTAGCCTACATGTTTTTGGGGTTTGGGAGCACGGGGAGAACATGCAAACGCCACACAGAAACGCCTGAGACCGGGAATCAAACCCAGGCCCTCTTGATGTGAGGCGGATATGCTAACTACTGTACCACCGTACCGCCCACAAAGAATGAACATGCAAGCTCAACCCAGGAATCTAACCTTGGACCTTCTTGCTTTGAGGCAGACGTGCTAACTACTAAGCCACTATGCTGCCTATTATATAACAATTTACTATTATTATTTATAATTATTTTTTAAATATTATTATTCATAATAATGACAATAATAATACTAATGTTAGTAATAGTAATAATAATAATGTTCAAAATAATAATAATAATAATAATAATAATAATAATAATAATAATAATAATAATTATGTTCATAGTAATAATAATAATAATAATAATAATAATAATAATAATAATAACCACATATAGAGATAGTGTTACTGCTGTTGCATGGATGTGATTTAAAAGTGAGGAATATAATTGTTTCCTTTGCTTCTTGGCTCTGGCAGCATGGCAAGCACCCACATTTTTGAACTTCAAACAATTCACACAATAACAACCAGCACGGTTACCTCTACTGACCTTGAATGTGCCATACCAGTGCTAAGATAACAACAGCAAGAGAAGGTGACAAAACTATAACTGGTAGAAGAAAGAAATGGACTTTAGTACTAAGAAAGTCTTTAGTACTAAGCAGGCTTCAGCAAAGGAGATCTATATCAGTACTGGAACTGGGTAGATGGTCTCAGTCATATCACAGTCACATACACCCTCAAGAATAGGATCTGTGTTCCAGGATAAGTGTGAGAACTATAGAATTTCAGACAAAGTGTCAAAATCTCCTCTTTTATATGTCATTCCCAGGCACCAGCTCAGTAAAGGTCAAACACTTCCAGTAAATTAGTCACAAATGAAGAGCCAATCAGGGAGTGATACTGCACACGCAATGCGACATTCTGCTGTAATGTAAATAATAGAATGTCCAACCTACAAGTATAGACTGGTCTCAGAGCACCAGGAGGCTTCTGCAACAAAGTAGTTAATGAATGATGTTCTATTTTCAACCTATGTAATCCTGAATCAACTGTGGCGCCTGTGCTTAAGCGAGATCCACAGCAATGACGAAGATGTTAAGTGGTAATGTTCCGTTCCATGAGCAGTTGTTACTAAAATTCAAGACAGATAAATTATCATGATATTTTGGTTCATAAAAATATATTCTTAATTTGCGAATATGATAAATATGTTTAGAACAGAAACATTGCAGAAAATCACGGAAAATACTGACATTAAAAAGAATGTTTGTCTTAGTTCTTTACATGCATCACTGCCGGTTATTTTCTTGCACTCATTGTTATATAAACCTCTGAAAGATTGTTAGTCAAGCCAGGGGACTGTGTGCTATGTTAATGTCTGTTATTTGATTTCTTTGATGCAGTATTGAGTGGCTTTGGATTACTCATGCCACTGTGATCAAAGGTACACTGTCTATCTCTCTGTCTGTCAACACTTTCTCTATTTTATAACTGGTGAGGTCCCACACCATCATGTATTTTTATGTACGCACATAAGCTACCAGCATCAAATCTTATTTTGTGGAAACGTGTTTTGTGTAGTATAGTATTATACCAAGATTTAAATATGGGCTATAAAATTAAGTTCAAATACAT
>JAQMYF010000002.1:11517469-11535569 GCA_030014195.1 Neosilurus mollespiculum | reverse complement strand
ATAATTGTCTTGTGGATGTATGATCACAAATCACCCACACTCCAAAATCTAGTGGACAGCCTTCCCAGGAGAGAAAAATATGTATATAATTTTATAGGGATCTGTAGTGATAGCAGCAATAATTTGAATGACTATAGTGACAGATGGCATTGCTGCATGCATCCATTATGAATGTGCAATTTTGAGATTCTCATTTTAACAGTCTCTGTATAATGATTTTTTAAAAATTTCTAATAAAATGCTTTTAGGTTGTTGCTTTGGGTAAGCCCACTAGATAGCTTTTTATTAAATAATAATAATAATAATAATAATAATAATAATAATAATAATAATAATAATAATAATACTTACACTTTCTTCCTTTACATTTTTTTAAAAGAATATATTAATCCATTTTATTTTGTCTCGAATGCAAAAATATAAATGAATAAATAAATAAATAAATAATCCTGCACACTATGTAGAGCTATGTTTATGCCTTTGCTGTTGTTTTCATTAGGGTCACAGTGTTTTGTTTGGATTCTATTTGAACCAGCTTTATAAAATGTACTATCCGCTGGTGATGCATGAAATTCATTAAAATAGAGTGAGGCAGTTTCAAAGTGGTAACTGGGAAGGTCAGAAGAATTCCCAGTGAGCTGATTATGTTTCAGGCTGATTATATGAAAAAGAGTGGCTTGCCAAGGTGAGGATGTGTCTCCCACATAAAAATAACAAAAAAGGATTGAACCACAAAGTGTAAACATTTCAAACATCTGTATCATTATTCATTCATCTGGGTAGATCAGCAGCCCCTTGCTATGCAATACAACCATTGTTGATTTCAGTAAAATTGAATGCATTCACCTGAGACCCTTATAATGAAAAAAGAAAAGAAAAATCATTATATAAGAATTATTTAAGTTTGAATAAAAGGCTCTGGTTGCTGCCTGTCAGTGTCCACCCACAACCACATCATACTTCCACTGCACCGCAGCCATAACCTAAAAATCTATTCCGCACTCAGATTATTGTTTCAGACCTGGTGAGGATAATGAGTTGAAATGAGTTTAATATGTATATACACCGATCAACCATAACATTAACACCACCTGACTGGTCCGCAGCTAGGCAGCCCTATACACAGCACTGTGCTCCGACTTCCTTCCATCATAGTCAGCATTAACAGCTTTAGCAGTTTGTGCTACAGTAGCTCTTTGTGGGATCAGAATAAATGTACTAGTCTTCGCTCTCCATGCGCATCAGTGAGCCTTGGGCACCCATGACACTCCTGCCAGTACACTGGTTGTCCTTCCTTGGACCATCTTTAGTAGGTACTTACCACTACACACCAGGAACACCCTTCAAGACCTGTCATTTTGGAGATGAATAGACCCAGTCTTTTAGCCATCACAATGTGGCTCTTGTCAAAGTCACTCAGGTCCTTACGCTTGCTGGTTTTCTACTTCCAACACATCGACTTTGAGAACTGACTGTGTATATCACATATTATACATTCACAGGTATACTGTAACAAGATAATCGATGTAATTCACTGTACACTGTTATTCTGTGTTGTTCATGTGTTTTCATGTTATGGCTGTATGCTTGCAGTCACAATGTATTTACTGTGCTACACTTCATTAGAAAATTGTTCAGTACTTGCTCAGTATTCAACACAGCCAAAGATTGCTGTCTTTAAGTTTTCTGTTTTCAATTAAAGTAATTAAATTATGATTGATGATGATGAAAAGGTATGTTTTAAGTATGGTTTGTGGTAATCTTATCAGAAAAGCTTAGCCTTTCAGGTGTATTTGCTATGAGAGGCATACTGGCAATTCTTGTTTTTTTTAAATAATTAGTTACATCATTCATTTGTCCAAAACTGAATAGCTTATCTTATTCATTTTAATTAATGAATTTGTCTTGCTTTCAATAATATGAAACTAAGAGCATAATTGAACATAGCCTGTCTTTTCAGGGCTCCAGGTAAACCCTCTCCTGTCCTCAGAGGATCTTCCAAACCCCCTCCAACCCCCACTTCCTTCACACACACAAGCTCGACTCCAACTCTTCATGCTTTCCAGGGTCACACATGCGCAGGGAGACACAGGAGCAGTGGATTTGATATTCCCCAGCGGACTGTGAGGCAGTGATTGGTCAGTGTTTTGACAGGATTACAGTGGCCTCAGATAACTGATTTTTTTTTTTTTTTTGGAGATTCTTCAGGTATCATAAGTTATTGATTGTTGTTGAGGTGTAAAGACCAGTTTGTGTATACAGATAAAAACTTACCAACCCCTTCTTTCAGCTTCCTCTGCATGTCTGCAACATTACATTTTAGTGTACAGTGAAACTTGCCCACCAACCATGTCTTGACATTTGAGCTATGAAGGAAATGGTATATATTAAGCGGCTGAGCTTTTGTTTTCAAAAAGAAGGTAATTAAATGTGGAGGCCATGGAAAACATTGTTTATGTGCAACCAAAGGCTCATCAAGCACAAAGGATCAGACAAACAATTATTGGCATAAAAAAGAAATGAATACTCTAATATTAATGATGATTCAAATACAGAAGGAGAAATGGGTTTTGGAGAGCAGAGAAGCACCATGAATTAAGGTTTATGTAGTATTCATGTAGCATTTATATTTAATGTAGGGCATCCGAGAGTTAATGCTAACAGGAATAGTTGTGTGTAATGTGGCAGTAAAGCAGCTAAATGAAATGTAATATAAATCAAAGTCAAAATAAAAAGTAATTAAAAAAGTTTTTTTTAAATATTTTTTAAATTAATCAACCAAAATAAAAATTATCTTTATTTGCCCTGTTTAGGTAGCATGGTGGCATAATGGTTAGCACATCCGCATCACAGCAAGAAGTTCCTGGGTCCAATTCCCGGGCTCAAGCATTTCTGTTTGCATGTTCTCCCTATGTTTGCGTGGGTTTCCTCGAGGTACTCCAGTTTCCTCCCCTGAGCTGTTCAGGATGTACCCCACCTTCCCAGTGTTGGCTGAGATAGGCACCAACCTCCCCGCGACCCTAGTAGGATTAAGCGATACGGCAAATGATTTTATTTCTTTACTCTGTCAGAGAGGTCTAAAAAATTATAAAAATTATAATTATAATTTATATATATATAATAATTTATATATATATAATTATAATTTATAAAAAGATCTAAAAAATTATTATGTATTATTAACACATGTAAATTGCAGCATAATTAGTCTGTAGTATCATATACATAATATTCTTGAAATCATTGTTTTGTCATTATTTATGATATAGAAAACATTTTACGTTTCAAAAGTTGATATGATTTCTACTGTGAACAAATATGGGATTATGAGATTTGCAAATCACTGCATTCTGTTTTATTGATTTATAATTCTTAATAATTATTCTCTTAATTTATTTATTTAGTTAGTTAATCAGTTCAAACTTGAGTTATTCTTAAATAATATTTTTAATAAGTCTTTAATTAAATCTCTATATCTTAAATCAAAATTTGACTTTGTACTTGTGCACATACAGCATTCACCTAACTGAAAAAAGCAGCCTTTTGCTAAATAATAAATATTTAACAAAACATTTGTTAATGCAATTATCTCACACCTTAAAACCAACACAGTACAAGAATTAATTAAAAGTAGCCAAGCGTTACTGCAATCCAATACTTTGTGTTACTACATATGTTGTATTCCACTTAATTATATTGTATTTAATATATGCCTCTTGTTATATATTTTTTTCATTTACACAAATCATGTCCCTGTGAGGAATTTACCTGAGCTTTTCCACAAAAAGTGGCTAATCAACTCTGAATAATTAATCAATAACTGAATAACTAATATCTAATCATGCATTAATTATGCCAGGATTTGAAACTGTACAAAACATACTGGTTCTCCCAGTAACAGCAGCCTCAAACCAGTCTACACACTACACATTCCAGCATGCTCTGCAGCACTCACAGTCTCTGTGCTTCTTATATCCAGATCACATTCTTCCAGCACACCTGTTAGCACTCACACTGATCACACACACCACTCTATACAGAGATGCTCAAGTTCAAAGTTCAAAGTTGGAAAGCATTGTGTTTTTGCCAGTGCATACCGAACCATTTGATTTAGTGTTTGATATTTTGTGCATGACCTTTTGTGCATTTTGTTTGCCCTTTTCTTTATGACTCTGTGCCTCACCTCATGTAACAGTGATCACCTGTGTATGAACAATGTTGAATTGTTTGTCTGATTGTGCGAGTTTTGTTTGCCTACCATTTCTGAGTTTGGACTGTGATTTGTGTTGCAGATTCAATAAAGTGCAGAAAATCTGCAACCTGTATTCAGCATGACACCGGTGTAAGAAAACTACTACAATTGTAGTATAATAATAATTCACCAGAGTAAAATAAAAAGTAGTGATTAACAAAATGATCCAAGTAAGAGTAAATATATCAGTACTACTTAAGTAATTACTTTATAAATTACTTTTTTTTTTAACTTGTATACAATGAGTAAAACAACTAAAATTTAAAAGTGAACCAATTGTGTGAGATTTTCTCAAATGAATATCAACTCAATTATCAACGGTATATAAAGAAATGCAATGTTCTGTGGCTAGCAAACCTTAACTAGCACTGTGGAGGTTTCACTTGTTTACTGTGTTCATTAGCTAGCTAATTCATTTTTAATACATATTAAAATGTTTCTAGCTACACAGTTGAGGATTGCCGACATTATCTTTATCATGACCTGTAGGCTAAAGCAGAACCTGTTTGACATTTGGCTACTGAATTGTTGACTGTGGCACTGAGGGTGAGATGGAGCATCTGATATGGAATAGGTGGACGAGTCAGAAACCAGCAGGTAATGTGTGATGAGTTTTATGTGTGCCTTATTACCAGCAGTCTATTTATATGTTTGTCTGCTTGCAGAGAACCCTGTTACCAGAGAGAGAGAGAGAGAGAGAGAGAGAGAGAGAGAGAGAGAGAGAATCCATACTTCCACAGTCCTGAGTTTCTGCAGCTTTGTGAGGATTAAACTGTCTGTTAACAAATTAATAAAAAAGAAAGAAAACGGAACCTCTAATAATAACGGTCTTTCAGTTACTTGTCTCCTAACATGACATTTATTATCGAGACGTCTTAGAACTACTCATAACTCTGTCGCAATCCGCCGCAAGTGTATGTGTCATCTGACATTTTCCTAGCATCATGCCTCTCTTAGTAGGAAATCAGTCACAATATATTTGAAAAGACTGAAGCTATGTTAATTCCTCATGAAAAAATATAATGTGGAAAGAAGTTACCTCATCGAAGAAAAGGTAGAAACATGTAGAACGGAGTTACAATATTAATAATATGAATGGTCAAAACTGAGCAAAAATATAATGAGTGTGTGTCCTAGTACATTATGGGCCAGATCTACTAAAGATTTGCGTGTATAAAAATGCGTGCAAACTCATTGCACATGCAAAAAAATTCTAAAATTTACTAACAGCGCGTGCCAAAAAAGGATTGCACCTTGCAAAGGTGCAAAATAGCATGTCTGCATCCAGTTAGTACGTTTTCCGCAATGAATGTCCAACATGGGGCGTTTACACGCAATTGTGCGTGTGCTGGGAGGGGAAAATATAAATATATTATTTTAGCACACGCAAAGCGATTTATCAAACCTGAAAGCAATTTTGCCAGAACAAACTGCATCTATATTTAACACGTCTCAAAGGGAGGTGCAAATGGTTTGTATGCATAATCACATACACAAGGCTGCAGTTATTGTGGTGAGAAGGAGACACTGAAACAATGAAAGAAGACGCAGAGAACGCATTTTTCACCGTCGTGTGAACTTTTTGGAATGAATGAGGAAACAGTCAATAAAACAATTCGCCTATCCAGCCTTGCCATTTTGGAGCTGTTGGAGTAACTCAGAGTCATGCAATACCTCCTTATGGAGCAACGATCCATTGCTGCGTGGAGGCAGACATGCAGCAGTCTCATTCGAAGTCACTTCTTGGGGTATGCATTTATTTTTCTATTTTCATTCAATATAAGAAAAACACCTTGGTTAAACATATGTTGTAGATTAGAAAACGAGTTCCAGACTGTTCCCTCTGGCCTAGTGTGACCCAATAAATAAATAAGCAAATCAACATTTATTGAAAAAAAGATGATTGAAATCACTTTCTAAATTGATATAAACATATTATCAAACGAAATGCTCAGTCTCATTAAAGTCGAATTCGGTTAAGTCTCGCAAAATCATATCACACACGCACATCGCTTCAGTCACAAAATATATTAGACTATAGCTCTAACATGCAGGTGGCAAAAAAAAAACTAAAAACCCAGCTCTTTGTCGACTAGCCATTTTTTACACAAAATAAATATTCACAGCAATGTAAGAAAACTTAAACATGACAATTGTGTGTTTTATTTCCCTCTTTTCTTTAAAAGGCCTACTGCTTGTTTCCTTCTGCGCAGGTTGAACTTGCCCGCCGGGTGTGCGCCTCTCCTCCCTCTCCGACCCGCGGCTGCCGAGCTGTCACTGAAGGACTTGGTCGGACCGCTTCGACACCTGGATGGAGCGCAGCCATTGCCTGTAGTCCTCTTGCCACAGAATTGATGGCCATCGTCAGGGCAGATACTGCGCTGACCATCTGTCTGCAGTGCGTGGCAATGGCCTGAGTGTCGTGCCTGACCGCCCGTGCCAATGATGACGCCGCGTGCATCTCCCGTGAAATTGTCTGAATGGCTGCAGACGGCTTTTCTTGTTCTCGAGATCGATGTCCTCTGGACCCTTTCGAGGCACTGCAGGGGTTGTGGCTGTTTTGGGGGGATTTGAGGGAGGTGGCTGAACTTCTGATGAAGTTAGATATATACATATAAAAAAAAGTTTTTGCTGGGGATTTGACTTGAAAGACTATAAAATGTTGCCATAGGAGGTACATTCATTTTTCATTTATTAAATAAATATCTTTTCAGAAAAAAATTGTTACTTTTATTTGCCGACGTTTTATTATACGCCAATTGTTCTTCTTCTGACGTCTTGACATCTTCTTTTCACTGTTCATCCACTTTTCGCATCGATTAACCAACAGCATTTACTTTTTCAGATTTCGGATTTTCTCCCATATAGCGTTCCTTTGTGTGATCGTCAGATTTCTTTGCTGTAGATCATTTAAGTGTTTATTGACTTCAGCTACCAACATCTCTAATTCTTTAAGGTCACATATTATTTTGCACTCCAAACTCATTATGGTGCAAAACATGAACCACGAATAACCCTCATTTAAATGGGTGTGTCTTCAACACGTTTGCACTTGTTGTCATTTACCCAATCACTCTTAGTAAATCACCCGCAAACTGCGGTTCCACCCCACACGCAAAATTCTAGATTGCGCACGCAAATTAGTACACGCAGATTGAGATCTTAGTAGTTCTGGCTCTATGAGTTTAAGTTGTGAAAAATTTTGGTTAGACAAATAATTATTGAGTAAGTTAAGTATTACTGGATTAATAGAATCAGCATAAACTTTCACCTCACAGCAAGACCCTAAGAGGACTAAGCGGTTTGGAAAATGAGTGAGTGTGTGATGCTCCTGAGTATGTGTACATTTACTCATAAGAAGAGTAACTCAAATAAACTTTTATTTGATTGCCCCAAAATGATGAGGGCTAAAATGACTAAAATGAGGGTGACTTGAGTCTCCATTAAAAACACATCCTCATGCTAGTTCACTAGGGCAGGGATGAATGCTGCTTTCATGATGCTTTGTAAATAATATTTTGCAATTTGTAATCATATTATTTCGCACTGTAAAGTTGAACTCACTAACTCACTCACTCATTTACTAACTCACTTAATCCTATTGGGGTGGCTATAGCCTATCTCAGCAGACACTGGGCAAAGGTCTGCAAGACCATCGTAGTCCAACACGTACAACCATTCACATTCACACTTAGGGGCAATTTGGAACAGCCAGTTAGCCTTATGTGCATGTCTTTGGACTGGGGGAGGAAACCAGAGTACCCAGAGAAAACCCACACAAGCGCGAGGAGAATATGCAAACTCCACGTAGAAAAAACCCAAGCCGGGACTTCGACACAGAACGTTTTTGCTATGAGGGAGACGTGCTAACCACTACACTACCGTGCCGACCCAAAGAACAAATGTCATTAAAATATAATTGGTTGTATATTTACTAAGTACAATGATCTAATATTGCATATAATATTACATACTAATATACAAGCAGGAAAATTGAGCAAGTGTAAGGATCTGAATGACTTTGACAATGGCCACAATGTGATGGCTGAAAGACTGAATCTAATTATCTCCAGAATGACAGGTCTTGTACGGTATGCAGTGGTAAGTACCTACTAAAGATGGTCCAAGGAATGAAAACCAGTGAACTGGCAAGAGTGTCACGGATGTCTGGTCTGATATCCCAGAAAAGCTATTGTAGCAAAACCTGCTGAAACTGTCAATACTGGCATTGCGGCTTGCTGTGTATAGGAATGCCTAGCTAGAGACCAGTCAGGTGGTGTTAATGTTATGACTGATTGGTGAATATGCATATATGTTATATTTCCTTTTATTTTTTGCTGCTGGAAATGGTTTATTCAGTTAAAAGATCAGTCAAATTTAAAGCCGGATCTGTCTTGAAAAAATAATATACATGATGGCTTTGGGGTATTGTCCTAGCCAAACTTTGTCAGATGAACTTAGTCTTAGTTCTTGGCAGAGTTAATCTCATCAATCTTCCCAAAGTAACTCAGGATCACAAGCCATAAAAAAGCCCCAAAGCATCAATAATCCACAACCTCCACAACAATATTTTAGACTGAACATAGGCGCTTTGCTCTGCACTTTGTTTTTCCTTGCAGAAAAAGAGGTCTTGAGTTTTGCATTCCTATAATAAACAGCGAGGGACATTTCTTGCATTAGTAAACATTTTTGTCATAATTTTTAGGTTATAGTTTACTGCTTTAATCTAATTAAAACTAACACTGGAGTCTTTTTATTATTTTATTTATTTATTTTCAGAAATACAAATGACTAAAATCATACCAGATGAAATGGAACTATTTTATAGTAAACAATATTACTGTTATATATGACTAATTAATAATATATATTTAATATAATAATATTTTATTATTAGCATCATTTGGTAGTACACAGATGACAGAAGGCTTATGAGTTCTGAATCATGACTGTGGAGCTCTCAGAGCAATTCATTTCTATGCTCTGCAACTCCAAGATTTATTTGTATTCCAGCTTTAGGGGTCTGCAGTTATGGATCTGATAAAAGCTGAGATTAATGTTCAACTTGAGATGGTTTTCATTTATATCAGCTAGGTTTAGGTCGCTTTGTTAGAGTAGCAGAAAAAATGATAAGACAAATGTAACCCACAAAACCCATAAACAAGCAGTGGGACTGTTACAAATGCTAAAATGTTAGCATAACACTGTAGCCTTAAGAAAATATGTTACCAAAGCTCAATCTCCCCAGGCATAACTTGAATGTGGGAGCTATGTGGGCAGTAAGTAGGCTGAATAATGGGCCCCATGTGGGATTGTCCGTTGGTTCCATAGTGGCCCCATGTCAACTACCCACTTGGGTCAACTAAACGTGTCCCACTTTGGCAAACCCAGATGGGCCGCTTATGTGGGTCCTAGTTGGGTTACTAATGGGAAATTAATTAATGTAGGCGGTTCACATGAGGCTATTTTTCAGCCCCATTGCTACCCACATGGGTCCCACATACAAGTGCTGGCCTGGAACTCAATTCTTTCTGACATTGCTGAATTGGAGCCATTGTTGGCAGGCCTTATTCGCTGTCTCAAAACTCATGCGTTTCTGCTAATTCGAACAGATTGGCCCAACAAACCATTTCATGTCTAAAATGGTCTTGTCTATTATCCTGTACATGAAAGTTATCTGATCATGTAAGCTACATGACCACAAGGATTCAATCTCAGCTGTAAGTCTGAGGAACAGTTGATAGGTGGCAGAACAAAGTCTTCTGAAATGTGACTGCATATATATATATATATATATATATATATATGCAGTCACATTTCAGAAGATCTTGAGTCGATTTTCCGTAGAACAGTGCTCGATACGTCGAAGTAGAGCTAAATATACATGAATATATATATATATTGTAAAACAATCATTTGCATGTCACTAAATATTCACTGTCATCCACCTCACTTTCGCTTTCAGTAAATAGTTAATTATTTAGAGATAGCAAACTAATCACATTGCACCATTCCTGTGTAGTATGTACTAGTGCATATTATACAAGTATAGAGCTGCTAACCTTGTGTAACTCTAGAATGGAGACATGACAACACAATGAGTAAAATTAATCTATAGACAATTATAAACACTAAGTTAACAGATCCTAAAAAAGGACGTTGAGCGGTCTAACAAATCTAGGCAGTGTATTTGTCAGGGCAAACAAAGCCAAAAATCTCCAGGTCGTATTGGACTGTGTCACCTTTTCCTCTCTACAAACTATTTGCAATGAAACTACCCACTCCTGTTAATCTGTTGTAATCCCTGTCACTGTTCATGCACTAGATGGCAGGCCCATTGGGGAAGGATCAGTCATACAGGTGTCACATGCCACAAACAAAATAATCCCAGAGTAGACTGAGAGTAGAGAAGACATTTTCTGGACCTCATCACTCAGAAAGACTTGTTTACTCCTGTCACAATCAATCCTATGCTTGTCTGCCTGTGTATGTCCTCTGAAAGTTCTGAATTAGTCAATTTCCCAGTGGTACCCAGACCTTGGCAAAGTTATCAGAACCGAGCACCTAAACTCTCCGTGTTATAGTAAGAATTGTACCATTGGATTACTGAAAGGCATGACACCACTGTATAACAGCTCCAGTCAACAATATCTTGAGTCTTAGAAGGAGTTGAATAAAATAGATAAATACATCAGGGAGATACTGCACCAAGGATTTGTTTGACCATCCTCCTTATCTGGATCATCCCTGGTCCACACCTGGCTCTGCCACTAAATATAATTCCTTGTGTATACTCATTATATACTGTATATTATATAATGAACTCCCTTCAACCTTTGAGCAGCTCAGAGACTCTCTATATTACTACACCAGATCTAACCATAGATTTTGAATATCTTGATACAAATAAAAGAGGGCATCAAGTGATGTCATGGCCTGGACACAGCCCCAACTGTTTCAGACATTTATCAGTAATGTTTTTCTCATTGTAGTGACTAAACAGGAATTTTATACCTTGATGACATCCTGATATGCTCCATTATCCTGCCTGAAAATACATGTTTTTAAATAGGAGTGTAACACAATGCCACTATTTGTATCTATTTTAGTCTATCTGTTTAGTGCTCCAAATATCTATATCGTCATTTATTTGAAGTGCCTGTGATTTAAATCAGAAAATTTATTTGTTTATTTGTTCTTTAGGTAAATACAGAAGCCTTTTTAATATGTCCCTGGAGCCACTGGAAAACACACAAAAATGTGACTGAAAAGGCAGTTACTAATGCTAAACGAATGAACATGGTATTTGTTTGCCCCATTAACTTCGCATCTGACTGCACATTCACAGCTGCATAAAAGTAAATACCTCCTGATCACCTGACTAATCTCAGCCAACGTTGCAAACCTTCCCAGTCAGGTTTTTCTGTAAAAAAAAAAACAAAACAAAAAAAAACAAAACAGTTGTTTCTAACTATTTTCATGTTTTTTTTCATTAAACATGAACAGGGCAGCACGGTGGCACAGTGGTTAGCACATTCGCCTTACAGCAAGGAGGCCTGGGTTTGATTCCTGGGCTCAGGCATTTCTGTGGGGAGATTGTATGCGAGAGTTTCCTCTGGGTACTCCTGTTTCCTCCCACAATCCAAAAACATGCACAGTAGGCTGTTCCAAATTGCCCCTAGGTGTGAGAGTAAGTGTGGATGGTTGTAGGAGTGTTTGCCCTGCAGTGGCCTGGCAAGCTGTTCAAGGTGTACCTCACCATCGCCCAGAGTCAGCCAAGATAAGCACCAGCCTCCCCGCGACACTAATTAGGATTAAGCAGCTTGGAAAATGAATGAATGAATGAATGAATGAATGAATGAATGAATGTATGAATAAACATGAACAGTTCATTATAAATCGACGGTGTATAACTGCTTCGAAGTCATCTCCTTTTTAAACCTGAGAAATTGCATTTTCACCAATGACTACACCCCTTCCTAAGATATATGATTATGATTATATGATTACTATGACGATACAGATGGATGACAAGAAGGTGGTGAAAGATTAGAGCCTCAGATGTTCAGGAAATTTCAGGGATATTTGGTTTTGCTCTTTTTGTCATTGATTCATTAAGGATTTTAACAAGTAGCAGCACAATTTACTCTCCACTAAATGTATGGCCATTCAAACTGCAACATGCCACACAACCCCTGCTGCTTCCAAGACATTTTCTAAATTGAAGTACTGTATAAATTTAATGACTCTATTGAAGCACCTGGATTCTTTAGGCTTTGTGTGTACTTACTTAAAAATAAATTATAACATGGGAAATAAGAAGCCCCAAGTGATTAAATTGCCACTGGAGAAGAGACAGGCTAGAAGGGGTTCCGTATTTATATATTGTTCTGCACAATAAACTTCGCTACATCCTGGCTGCTAAGAGACTCATCCCATGACAGGGCAGATGCACTTTGCTCTTTTCCAGATTCAATTTCTTGATCTTATATTGCCTGGATCTAAAGAATGAGAAGATGTTTAGGAAGACTTCTTTGTCTAGAATTCATGAGAATGACTCCCTGGAAGAGATTCAGGTACCATCCGTACATCCGACATACCAGGTCCCGCACTGTAGCTCCAATCCTTTGAAGGTTTAATGAAGAAATCATGGTGGAGGAGGATGTAAGAGTATAAATACAGTATTAATTTGTGATGAACATGTCCTAATTTGCCTACATTTTGTGTTTATAACAACCAACAATGCATTAAATTTAAAGTTTTATCTTAAAATCATGGCACCCCCCCCCCCTCGAAAAAAAAAAAAGAAAAGAAAAAAATTATTAATTAATAAATTCCAAAAAAATTCTGAGAACGTTCACTTCTGCCTCACAGCAAGAAGGTCCTGAGTTCGAGTAATGGGCTCGGTGAGGATATTTCTGTCCTCCTCTGAGTACTTCAGTCTCCTTCCACAGTCCAAAGACATTCACTTGACTACTTGGCTGTTCCAAATTGCCCCTATGTGTGAGAGTCTGTGAGTTAGAATCGTTGTGTGTGTGTGTGTTGGCCCTGCAATGGATGGTGAGCTGTTCAGGGTGTACCTTGCCTTTACTGCAGCCTCTCCATGACCCTAGTAGAATAAAGCAATTTGGCAAATAAAAAAAATAAATATTTAAGCCACTGTATAAGCCTTAAACTTCCTTCTATGCATCACGTCTGTAATTACAATCTTAACCACTAAAGCTTCCATAATTATTTTTCTGAGCACATATATAAACTGACATTTATTAAATCTGTGTAAATAGGCTGCTAAAATTATAGCTGAACAAGCTCTTTGCAGTTTTCACACACAGGAAACCGTGGTTTCTTCCTTTTGCTAAGATTTTTTTAGTGAATCATTGCTTGCTTTTGTTCAGTTCTGCCAGATAAATACTCAT
This sequence comes from Neosilurus mollespiculum, assembly GCA_030014195.1. NCBI lineage: Eukaryota > Metazoa > Chordata > Actinopteri > Siluriformes > Plotosidae > Neosilurus > Neosilurus mollespiculum. Next base: position 11,521,901 of record JAQMYF010000002.1, on the reverse strand, counting down.
TGCTTGCATTCTGTTCCTCCAGCACTGCTGTCTCATAAGGTCAGTTGTGCTCACCTCAGCATGTGCTGAACCAGCTGAGAATGGGGTCTTCTGGCAAAAAAATGAGGGAATTTTGCTTTGTAGCGCCATGAAAGCTCCATTGTTCCACCTTAAATGTTTAGCAAATGTTTAAGGCCTCCAGTTGCAAATCAGTTGTGAATACTGACTGAAAAAATGGTTCAGGATTGTTCAAGCTGTTGATCTGGCCTCCAGATTCCCCAGATCTGACTGTGAGGTACCCATCTTACTAGTGCCGAAGATTAAAAAAATAAATAAATAAATAAAATAGATTTTAAAAACCTATATTTAAGCTACCCATTAAAATGTGTAAATAAATGCAATGTTCATGTTAGGTGGTAAGGCTGCTGACAATAAGTGAAAATGATGTCATAATGAAAATGGCAAGACATCTTATGAGATTAATAAAAAAGATAGCATGTTAATTACTTAAGATTTTAAAAAGTGCATTGTTTCATCAAGAAGGGTTCGTGTCCCACGCTCGGTCAGGGGGTTTCTGTGTTCGAGTCCCACGCTCGGTGAGGGCGTTTCTGTGAGTTTGCATGTTCTCCCTGTGCTTACGTGGGTTTTCTCTGGGTACTCTGGTTTCTTTCCGCAGTCCAAAGACATGCACAGTAGGCTAATTAGCTGTTCTAAATTGCCCCTCAGTGTGTGTGTGTGTGAATGGTTGTGTGCGTCTTGGCTCTGCAGTGGACTGGCAAGTTGTTCAGGGTATACCACTCCCTCCAGCAGTGTCGGCTGAAATAGGTTCCAGCCTCCCCATGACCCTAGTAGGATTAATCGGTTTGGCAAATGAGTAAGTGAGTGTATTGTTACAGTCCTTCAGCAATAGCATACATTAATTTTTAATTCATAACTGGTTATTATATTGTGATGGACTAATTTAAAGTAATTCCATTCAAAGGCAGCATATGTGGAAGAGTGCATTCTATGTACGGCACATCTTTAATTATGTAGGGCAACAATGTGAGAGAGTCTAATTTGTAATGCTTATTTTTAGAACTGGTTATCATTTCAGAGAATGCTTTATTAATAGGGAGAGGTGTAAAATGTGTCAGCAGTTCCTATGCCGAGTTGCACAGCATGAGATTTAGAATTAAGTGTAATTTAGTCAACTTTATTATCAAGATACAATGTAGAATGCAACTGCACAGTGGCTTAGAGTAACAAGGAACTAAAGTAACCATCATGCATTCAAGACTGTGTATAGCATGTTTTTAGCAAATGGTGTTAATCTACAATTTCTTTCTACAATTATTATTATTATTCTGATGATGATGATGATGATGGGGCAGCATAGTGGCGCAGTAGTTAGCACATCCGCCTCACAGCAAGAAGGCCTGGGTTTAATTCCCTGGCTCGGGCGTTTCTGTGTGGAGTTTGCATGTTCTCCTTGTGCTTGCGTGGGTTTCCCCCGGGAACTGTGGTTTCCTCCCACAGTCCAAAGACATGCACAGTAGGCTAATTGGCTGTTCCAAATCACCCATAGGTGTGAGTATGAGTGTGAACGGTTGTATATGTGTTGGCCCTGCAGTGGTCTGGCGAGCTGTTCAGGGTGACCCTAATTAGGATTATGCGGCTTAGAAAATGAATGAATGAATGAATGAATAATAATAATAATAATAATAATAGCAATAATAATAATAATAATTTAAAAACACAATTAAAAAACAAATAAAAAAGAAACAAAAAGAGCAAGTTATATCTTAGTGAAGGTTTGCTACTTTCTTACATTTCAGACAAACTTTTTGCTATCTAAATGCAGTTCAATGGGTTTATGAGTAATCCTTGAAAGAGGTCGGCATTTCTGTTCAAACCACGAATCTCTATTATAAGTCATGCACAGCGTCTATTCAGTAAAACACGGAAGTTTGCATCATTTACAGTACTACACGTTTTCAATTGTTGTAAGGACAAAGTAGGCATAAGAATAAAGATTATACCCTTCTGTATTGCTTGTGAACTGCTTATTCAAATGTACAGTACATAAGTGGCATACAAAAGGAAAGAAGGGGAATGGAATGGCCTTTGGCCCCCGCAACTTGAGATATTTGCAAAGAATTGTGGGAAATGTGTGGGATTGAGTCATCCACAGCCTGTGCACCAGCAAAGTCCAGTAAAGGAAAAAAATACGAATGGCACATCAGTGTGTCACCTATATTCAAAGCTCAAGTGACAGTAATTAGTACAATTTAACACATCACTGTTCTCTCTCTCTTTTATTTTTTTGTTTCATGCATCCAAACACATACAGAACTCAAAAACAAACCAGATCCAGCTGTCCCAGTCATAATCAGAACAGAGGTGAAGAAGTTAAAGAGTTGTGACACAAGTTGGAGTATCAAGCGTAGTTTTGAGTTCACAATATCAAGCAACATGTATCCATTACTGCCCCAGGTTTGTCTCTTGCAGGTGTGCAGTGACTATAACCTTTAACAACTATGGGCATGCACTGATGAACTGCTTTTAGTTTCTGATAAGAAATGCTAGTTGCAAATGTAATTGTAATTGTAAATGGGCTAGTGTATTATTTTAATGCTGCATAATCATTAATAGCTCCAACCCCCTCCTCCACATTTTCATTGACAGTGAAATAATCCAAAACTTGTAAAAGGGTATGCTTTCCAGAATCAGGAACTACTGAACTGTATTAAAGCATTTAGGTGTTTAGGGACTTGTAGCTGATGTACAACATGGGGCTCCCCTCCACCACCTGGGAAAAGTCTCCTCATACCTTCTGGCCTGTGCATACATCTGCAAAAAAAGAGGAGAGAAAAACGAGGAAAGTATAGAAGTTACCGGCTATAGAGTGCAGCTATTACCTGAATGAATGCCTGATGGCACAGTTCCCACTATTCCTCTCACTCATCACTCACTCATTTGCCTAACCGTTTAATCCTACCAGGGTCACAGAGAAGCTGGAATCTATCACAGCCAACAATGGGCAAGGGCAGGGTACACCCTGAACAGTTCCCCAGACCATCACAGGGCCAACACACGCACAACCATTTATACACTAACAAATAGGGGTAATTTTGAACAGACAATCAGCCTGATGTGTATGTCTTTGGGCTGTGGGAGAAAGCTGGAATATCTGGAGTCATGCAAGTGCAGGCAGACCATGTAAACTCCACATAGAAACACCCTCACCGAGCCCAGAACCTGAACCTAGGACCTTCTTGCTGTGAAGCAGATTCGCTAACCACTACACCGCCATGCCGCCTGGAATGGATATTGCGCTCCCTTTTCATATCTGAATAATAGGGCACAAACCTAAATTTTCAGCCAGTTCCAGCAGCTATCTTAGGTCCTGTTTAGTCTTGGGTCTTGGTCTTATTAACTTGGATACACACCTGCCAATAACCCACCTGGAAGCCCAGATAATTCACCTTCAACCAGTCGTATTGCACACTTTGTTGGGTTCACTGTAAGTCTCTCTGAGTCAGTATTACCCTAACAAGACAGCTAAAAGAACCTTTGTTGCTATCTGTCTTTTGAATTAAAACTTTGCTCTGACCTCTTGTTTAATTAAATGAGAGCATTAAATTATTAAAATTACTGCCTGACATTTCTTGCTAATAGAAGGAAGTAAAAGATAGTTAGCTGGACTTATAAACTTATAAGCAACATATCTTTAAAAAATAATGTAAATTACTGAATATAACTTTATCCTTAGAGTTATTAACAAATTACACTTTTAGCACCCTTCGATCAGTTCTCACTAGTTCCAGTCTGTTCAGGTTTGACATGTCAGTCATATTTCTGGTTCCTTATTTACTGATTGGCAGCTGGTTTTAAAGTTTGGCCATTTTAAAAGATCAACCGATCTTCATAAAACAAATCCCTGCATCCACTAAGAAAAGCAAAGAGCACACTGTTCAGTGAACACTGAGAGTTTTTTCTATGCAAGACACACCCACCCACACTCCATTCACTGAGTGAAGCCTTTACACCCTGATGTCCAATTAACAAAGCAAGTATATAAGCACCTCACAGGCACTATTAGCTACACCTGCTTCAGTAGCAATGTATTGAGAGCTTTAAAGGAAATAGTTCCCCAGGTTGCATACCAGGAAGAGTTTGAGTTTATTGAACAGACAATGCAATATTGAAGAGAGATATTCCATCATTTGATTTGATAAAATATTGAATTCCACTAAGATTGAAAAATAATATTTCGCTGCCCCTAAAAAGCTTGAGTCGAGGCAACTGGACTTATTTTTGTGGTTTTTTGAAGACATTTTGCTTTCAATCCAAAAAGCTTCATCAGTTAGAAGTTCTGGTGGAAAGTTCCAGTGTTATATAGGCTGAGCAAAAACTCTCAAGTCAAGTGCAAATCACTGTCCCTCCCATCCATTCCATCGCTCGTTGGGGT
>JAQMYF010000002.1:11466426-11505080 GCA_030014195.1 Neosilurus mollespiculum | reverse complement strand
CATGTTTTTGGACTGTGGGAGGAAACCGGAGTACCCGGAGGAAACCCACGCAAGCACAGGGAGAACATGCAAACTCCTGGATTAAAACAGTTTGTCCAAAAATATAATAGGCACAATGTGTATGTGACAATCTCCATACTGAATAATTTATGTAAATGTTAATAAATCCAGATTAGTATTATCTGAAATATTGGTGATTTAGTTGTTTGGCACCTCCAAAATTCAATTTGTCACCATTAAAAAAAAAAAAAAAAAAAAAAGATCCGTCCAGTCTAGAAAAGCATATGAACGTCCAGTGTGAACTGTCCCCATCAAGACATTCCTGTACATGCACCTCACCCTCCACCCCCACTATTCATTATATGATCTTCATATTAGTGTTTTACATATAGCAGTTAACCACGTGTAGGACTTGTCATGGGTGATGCTCTTAAAACATCAGGATAATGTAACCTTTGCCTTAAATTTGCCACCTAACAAGACGCCATGCTCCCTATTAGCATTAATTTCAGCTCTGAAATGGGTTATCTACATTTCTGCATGAATGCAACTTGCTATGCATGTTAGCACATCTATAATGAAACAAGCTGTGAAAAATGGTTCAGTAGGCTGATGAAGACAGTTTCAAAATTTCACCTTGTGTGTGTAAATAATAGATGAAACCAATATGGGTCATCACTTTGCCCTGAGCACTCACACCTTCTCTTTCCATGATTCACACAAAATATTGTAAATCAACATATTTATATGACTGTTTCAATAAAAATGTAAAATAAGCTTATTTTTTGCAGGTAAGGGATAATGTACAGTCAGTCGGTTATTATTTGTTAGAATTTCCTTTTTTGATTTTGTGTACACTGAATTTTAAGAGAAAAAGCCATGACTGCATTGCAGTTCAAACAAAGAAATTCCCACATGCTCGGTTTTAGACACCCCCACTCCCACTCAAAGATAGCCTCATCAGGCCTGAGGAGAAAACAGGAACACAGCACACAGGATTGTAGTTGACAATGTTCTCCTTTATTTTGGACATTCATGAGTTTTATTCAGTAAATTGAGTAAAGCAGTGCAAGAGAGGTCAGTTCAAAGGGAGCGCCATGTGGTTTACAGAGGAAAGGATAGTTAGAGTATGGTCATCAGAAGAGGCATTAAATTGTGATCAACTCTGCGTAGGTTTAGGGTCTCTGATATCTACATGTGTGCCTTGGTTTACAGAAATAAAAGAAAACAAAAAGTGTGTGCCCAATTTTACCTAACATTATTGAGAAATAGATGCGGGGCCGGTGGTGTAGTGGTTAGGGTGCTGGGCTCATGATCGAGAGGTTGAAATTTCCATTAGATCAACACTGTGCTCAGAAGGTCTTAACTACAAGTGTTCTTCTGTCCACCCAGCAGTATAAATGGGTACCAGTAAAAAATACTCTGAAGGTAACCTGCGATAAACTAGCGTCCCATCCAGAAGTAGTTGAACATCTAGTTGCTTCACGCTACAGAAACCGGGGATAAGCTCCGGCCTGATGAGGCAGTAAGCTCGGGTGTAAAAAAGCTTACCAGTGAGAAATAGAAGGTTTTTGTTTTTCTTTTTTGTGATAATAACCAACTTGCTGATAAATTATTTTAAAGCTTCAGCTAAGGATGTGCTTTATAGCAAATGTCTGTTCTACTTATCAACAGTAATATCTAAAAAAACCCATAAAAAATCATAATAACCAGAAGCAGTGTCTAAAACTCTGTGGGTAGGATGTCCCAGGGTTGTAAAAAATAAAAATAAAGTAAACAAACAAACAAAGAAAAAAACATAACCAGAATTTTTCTGTCCTTTGACTTTTAATCCTAGTGGGACGTCGTAACAGAGAGAAAGAGACCGACAGAGAGACATGAAGTGTACCGTTAAGTGGGCCGCCCCTTAGCACATTGGCTGAGTGGTTAGCACTGTCGCCTTATAGCGAGAAGGTTTTGGGTTCAAATCTTGTGGCCAACAAGGGCCTTTCTGTGTAGATGTTATATGCTCTCTCCATACTTGTGAGGGTTTCCCCTTAGTACTCCAGTTTTCTTCCACAGCCCAAAGACCAACCCATAGGTGTACATTCATTCATTCATTTTCTAAGCCGCTTAATCCTAATTAGGGTCTCGGGGAGGCTGGCGCCCATCTCAGCCAACCCTGGGCAAGGGCATGGTACACCCAGGACAACTCGCCAGGCCATCGCAGATAGGTGTACAGTGAGCATGAATGTTTGTTCGTGGATATGTTAGCCTTGTTATCCTGATGACCTGTTCAGGAGGTACTTTTTTTCTGCGACTCTGACGGATAAGAGGTACAGATAGGTAATGAATGGATGGACAATAATATTTTGGAACTTATATCAAATATAGCCTCCAGTATCAGCGGCTCGGGCGCTTGGAGTCGGCGTTTATGACTCGAATGGCTTTCCATACGGATCCGCGCACTCTCGTGTGTCTCCAGTGCGAGGAATAATCGGATTTACTTTGGGTTCGAGATATCACAGCCTGCACTGATTTCCCCTTTAGGAGGAATAAGAACGGGTTTTGATTGCAACTGTATCTTGTATTTATTTTTGTATTGTTCCAACTAGGTGGTGTTTTTTTTTCCCCCTGCTGTGTATTTAATTTGTTTATTTATTTATTTGAGAATCAGTTCCAGTATCCGTCCGGGAACTGCTGAGGAACAAGGACTGTGCAGATCCACCGGCATCCTTAAAGTGTTCAAATAATCGACTCGATTCTTATTCAAGTGGACGCTCCGAGATTATTTGGGTTTATGATAGAAGATGCGAGGGGTCCAGAGCTGAGAGACACGGATACTGCTCTCTCTCTCTCTCTCTCTCTCTCTCTCTCTCTCAGCCATTTTCGTCAGAGATTGAAATTATACGACTGGTGAATAGACATGGAATAACAGTGTGATGTTTGTTTCTGGGAGGTGTTGAATAATTGTACTGGAGCACACCGGCGGATCATCATGGCTCTGGGGGCAGATCAGAGGTAGGATCATTTGGGTTTGTTGGATGTGCTGAATGGGCGACGGTCATGATTTATGGTCAGAGCAGTGGGAGGGAAAAATACAGCAGCACAACACAACTGGAACTTTTCACCTGCAGAATAAGGACAGTTTACTGCCAGCTCCATCACCATAGTGTGCTTTTGTATTCTGTGCAAGAACTTCATTCACTGCTCAGATTTCACTGTGATTGCAGGATGGTTGGAGTGTAACACTCATATCCTGCAGAAATAGTCAGTCTGAGGTGCCTACTGTATGTGCCCACATAGTGTAGGTGCTGCTGTACCACCTGCCTCTTCTTCTTTTTCTTCTTCTTTTTTTTTTTTTTTTTTTTTTTTTTTTTTTTACCATGCCACCTGTGCTGACACTGTGAATCGCTTTCATGGCATATCTGAGTCAGGTATGACATATTTCTTCTCTATACAAATCTAGGTTATGACAATAGTGTGTAGGTGGGTGATGTCTATCAGTCCCACCTGTATCTTCTCATATGTTATTTAGGTATATGGGTCAGATATGGTAATATGGCACTGGCTTTTAATTCACAATAAAACATTGCCATGCAACATCATTTAAGCCAGGATCATCTGCTGTCTGTGTTGGATGGTGTATTATGTACCTAAAGTGGCTTGATCGTTAAAAGGTCCGTTTTGAAGGTGGGGTCAGCTGTTTATAAGTCAAAACAAATTTTTTTTTTTTGTAATATTTACCAAAATTCTTGATACAGTTCAGTAGCTTCAATAAAATATCTCAGTAGGATCTCCTTCCTGTGTTTCCTGTTGTGCCCCAGGCTCTGTAAAGGGGTGGGGTGGAAAAAACACAAAACAAATGTGGACCACCAACATCCATCCAACCAGGACAAGGAGGCATCTGTATTTCCCTGACAGCCATATTTCCTGTCAGTTCATAAAGCACTTTGGGTGTTCAAGCTTAAGTAGTGCATGTTGGCAGACTTATAGACTACAGAGAACACTGAAGGGAGGAGATATATTATTTCAATCTTTGATTTTCAAGCAGCTCACTTCAGAATCACTTATTAAACCAGTATGCAGATGCAGGGCATGCATGTAGTTTGGAATTCTTCATTCATTCTTTAGGAGAAACTAATTTAGCAGGAATTAAATTTACTGCATTAATCCTGAATTTATACATTTAATAAATGGCATTTTTCTGGCAGTGTGAACTGTTTGTGCCACCCAGAGGGATTACTGTTACATATCTGACTATTGATTGAACTTGTCTCTGTGGTAGCTCTATTTCAGTTTGTAGAAACCCATCATGGTCTTTTACAGATGATTAATCAAGGCAGGTTCATAGCACTGCCTATTTGTGCGTTTAGTAAAACATAGCTTACAAATAGCAGCTCTGCTGTCTGTTTACCAGAAAATATTTTCATGCAGCAAAGATTTTACTGTCTATGTTTAAACCATCACTGGCAGAGCCTTTTTGTCTGCTGATTATTGGCTGTTAGATAATGTTGCCCTTTTGGCTTATACCAATTATTGGCTCATATGTCAGTGCATCTATACATTTATGTTTTTCACATCATTTTAACTCTGGGCCCAACACAATAATTCATATATAATGTCTGTGCAGCATTTCAGTTTCTGGGCTACATCAGGCATGAGAGTTTGTCCCATTAAGAGAGGGTATGTGGTCACCACTTTCATTCTATAGCAGTAAGTGGGGCAGAGGAAAATGGTAAGCACTGGGATGTCACTCTTTTGCTGTCTGGGATAACTGCTCACCTGCTTTAGGAAATCCAGCTTAAAGGTCAAGCTTTAGCCATATGGCAGTCTATACATGGTTTATCTTAACACCAGCACCTGGTACATGACAAAAGCAAAAGCATGCAAAGATAACCTAGATTTCAGACTAGGAATATTTAACTAAATCTAAGTCAGATTATATGATAAAGCATTTATGATTAAAGTTCTGTGCTAACGTCTGGAACATTGTAAGAAATCTTACACCATGGAGCCATTACCGGTGCCCTTAGAGTTCATGACTCAACTCAGCTTGCCTCACTTTTGGATGAGAAAAAAATGAAATATAACAATAGTAATTATAATAATAATAATAATAATAATAATAATAATAATAATATTGCTTCAAATCAAGAACGGCTTTAAACCTTGTGGTTGACGTTGGCCTGTCTGTGTGGGGACTGCATGTTCTCCCTTTGCCTGCGTGGGTATATGAGTATAAATTGAGTGTAAATGGCTGTCTATCTCTCTGTGTTTGTCTGCCAACCTGTTACGGGTATATCCCACCTCTTGTCAGCTGGGATTGACTTCAGCTACACCCCTAACCAGCAACAAAGAAGAATTATAAACCAGCCCCTTACAAAGCAAGCTACAGTGCCCTGTGTGTTGTGGAACCTTTCTATTATAGCCAACATTAACAGTTTCAGCAGTCTGTGCTACAGTAGGTCTTTGGAAGGATCAGACCAGATGTACTTGCCTTCACTCCCCAGGCGCATCAGTGAATCGTGGGCACCCATGACACTCTTGCTAATTTACTGGTTGTCCTTCCTTGGACCACCTTTGGTAGGTACTTAACACTGTATACTGGGAACATTCAGTACCTAGACCAAGTCGGTTAGCCATCACAGTGCGGCCATTGTGATGAGTAAGATTAAACTCAGATCCTTACACATTTATCCTGTTTCCAGCACACCAATTTTCAGAACTGACTGTTTACTTTCTGTTTACTAATATATATTCATACTTACATGGGAAACAAGGTGAGTAAATTCAGGTAGTTCGCAATTAGACTAAACACAAAAGTATCAGCACATGTTTAGCTGGAGCTAACTTGACTGGAACAGAATTGTTGAATGAGCGTATAATAGTATAATTGCTGTAATCAGTGTGATTGGAGATTCAAAATGCTGTTACAGGAGCAACATGCTAATCTTTTTCCTGTAAATAGTGTCTGATTAAATAGTTCAAATTGTTAATTAGGTGTGTTAGAAACACTGAATTAATTTGCAGTGTTGAATATTTGTTGGGGCAAATACTCTGTTAACTGTATTTTAATTTGAGTATTTGAGGTAAGTGATTAGTTTTATGTTTATGTGAAAGAGAAGTTCAAGTGACCAGAGAGTGAAAGTTGGTTCTTCAGCCTATAATTGCTCAACTCTCTAGAATTGAGTGTGTCATTCCACTCATATTATACCATTTTATAGTTAAGAGTTAATGTTGCAGTTCCTGTTATTACTTACATTATAGCTTAGATTAGGTGGAGTGTCCACCATACAGCTCTGTTGAACAGTTCAATAGATGTTGAACTCGAGTAATGTGCATGTCATGAGTTCATCACTTTCTAAGGTCTATATGAACTTTGCTCATTGCTCATTAAATTTTTGCACTTGCTAGCTGACATGGGAAAAAAAACAAAACACAAACATCATTGGAGAGCTTCTGGAGAGGGTTAAGGGAGAACAGTGGGCCAACAATAATGTTGATTATGCAGACACAACAGAGACAGGGACTACAAAAAAGAAAGTTCCATTTAATAGGAATTGTCCTACCTAAGATGTGGCTTTATCTCAACAGATGAATTGATGAGTTGCAGTGCTATTATTACTGTAAATGGTCATTCAATCATTTGACAAAAATATGCACTTCATATTTATTGAATATCATTGTCACATTGAACTTACACAAAATTTTATCAAAGCACAGCTTTCTAAAACATCTAGGCCTAATCAGCATTCTGGTCATGTCATGTCATGAAAACGTCACCCCAAACCCAACCAGGCTCCCCACGCCGCTCATGACGCAACCAGAATATCAATTAACCTTACAAGATTTGTGCAAAATGGTTGGTGAGCACTAATGCAGATCACAGGGGACTGCTAGTAGAGAGTACGGTTTAAAGCATCAGTCTCTTGCAGTTGCTCAACTGGGTTTAGGCTTTGGAATGTGATTTATCATTTCTAGACTCATCAGAACGCTGAGTAAGCCTTGGTGCCATATGGATCGGGGACACTACCATCCTGGAAAATAACTTTCTTTTCATGGTAGAAATGTTTTCTCCCAGGATAAAGATGAAGAATCAGAGTAGCTTTGCATTGATCTGTAGTGACCCTTTTCACTTATGCATGCTTGCCTGCATGAAATGCCTGCATGAACCACCTTTGTCACCCATTCCTATATTTTGGTAAATTAAATTGGCTTATATGACATTCATCTCAAGGATGTACAAAATACACTATTGTTTATAAAGGGGTTCACTGTTTATGGTCGTTTTAATAGCAATATGTAATCAAAGGTCACCAAACTTGTGTTGTAGGTCATTGTACTAAAAGACCACACAAAGATAAAGTGTGATTGAACGAATTAAAAGTGGTTTACGACACAAATAGCCAGGTGGAGATATGAGGTTTCTGGTATGGATTGTTTTCATTTGGTTTTACTCCAGAGGGACTTCAGCCATGTAATATTTTAATCAATATAATGGCTGCTCAGTTGTATTTTGGCTCTCATTAATATTGCTGAGGTCAGTTAAAATGATCAAAATAACTTATTTTAGCTATTTGTGTTTATTAATGCATTAACAAACTCATCTCCTCTGTTTGATCATAAAAACAGTGCTCTTTTCGTTTCTAGAAGACTGCGTGCTAACTTAGCCATGTGAAATGTTGTACACACTGTGATTTCACTCAGAAAGAATTCTCTCAGAAACTTCTGTTATGTCATCAACTTGTCAGCTGCTCTGTTTATAGCATATACTGTGCATAGAGTTTAAATGTATTAGACAAACACAAAGTGTTCATGTCTGTATTTACAGATACACAGCAGTTTCTCAGCATTATGGAACATTAAAAGGACAGGGACATTTTTTAGCATGAGGTGTGAATTTTAAAAGCTTTTGTAGAAAATATTAAAAAGAGATAACTTAAAGAAATCCATGGAAATGTGCATTCAATAATTAAAACTTTCCAATCAAATAATGGAAGAAACTGCTCGACAAGGTCCTGGGTTTGAGTCCCATACCGGTATGAGGGCATTTCTGTGTAAAGTTTGTAAGGTCTCCTCGTGCTGACGTGAGTTCCTCTGGGTGCTCCAGTTTTCTTTGCACAGTATGATAATTGCATATTCTAAACTGCACCTAGTTGTAAATGTGAGTGTAAATAGTTGTGTGTCTGTATAGACCCTGCAATCGTCTGGCCAGCTGTTCAGGGTGTCCACCCTGCCTTTGCTTGGAGTTGGCTGGGATGGTTTTCTATCACCCCGTGACCCTAGAAAATATAAAGCAATTCTGAAAAAGAAATGAAATTAACTTTATTTGAGGACCTTTTAAATAGAATATTTATTTGTATATGGCAAATATTCTGATATAATTCAAATTAAATATAAATAAATTAAATAAATTATACAAGTAATAAAAATACCAGTTTTTAATGGCTCTTGGTTTCAATATGAAATCTATTGTTTCCTTTTACTGTATGCACTAAGTACTGATAAATACGAGGTGGGAAATATCTAGATTACTTTTTACTATAAGGAAAACCCAGATTTCAGCAAGGATTAAAGAAGATTGATTAAATATAATTGAGCAAGTCAATGACTAAAACAAAAACGAAAGCAAGCAGACAAATACGGGCTTGATCATTATATCATTATTTGCATGTGTTATGTGTTTTGTTTTGGGGTTTTTTTTTTTGTTGTTGTTGTTCTTTTCCTTCATTTTTGCTCATTTTAATCAAGTGGCAAAGAGTGTTTTTTTTTCCACCTGTATTGAAGAATTTTAAATTTTTCATACAAATTTTGAAATGTGTTCAGAATCATTATAGTATATAATGGTATATCACCTTTCCACTGTGGAAGGCAATTACAGTATACATATTGTTATGGTTGATCGTTGTGTAGTGCTTGTAAATGGACAGTGAACTGACCATTTTGATACTGATTGCGATAAAGGATAAAAGCCTTTCCAGCCTATCCAGCTGAGCTATAACAATCCACACTTTTTGCTTATGGTTTTCTGACAGCATTCTAGCAAATCTAGATACATTTTTTGTTGGTAAGTTTTATAAAGTAATAATAATAATAATAATAATAAATCTGTATAATCACAGAATATGCACATTGGCTGGAGATTTAAAATGGTGTGTTCATTGTGTAAATAAATGTTCATTTGCCTGATGTAGTCAGTCTATATAGGTAGCTACATTTCTGAATAATAGCAGTATAATAATATCAGCCCTGTTCAGTGTGTTGGCTATAAATAATGCCTCATATGTCACTCATCTCTGGTCCCATAAGCTCAACTTTTCTCACTTAGTGCTCTCTGACAGTCAGTAGACTTCTTGCTTCTCCTGACTTCTGGCTTCTGTTTATGTCTCTCATCTGTATTTTTTACCTTATCCATGCTTCAGGCTATTGGCTCAACGGCCTTTGATAGGACTGCTGGGACATGATGAAGGTCAGGGTTTTATTTGACTGAATTCCCAGGCAATATGTCAGGCTCCGGTCATTGGTTGTGCTGAAAATCATTCTGTGCAGGCAAATAGGATCACCACCTCAAATCTTGTCATATATGCTGTTTGCATAATTAAAGCAATTTCCCCTTGTCTTCCTGTGCATTTAATTGTTTCAATCTATCATGAACTCATTTGCAAACAGACCAGCTTTTCAACCACTGAGCAGGTATCCTCCTCAGTAAAAGAGTAAACAAACACCACCAAAATCATTCATTTTATTATTAATGCATCCCTGAGAAAACATTATCAAACTGAAAGGATGCAGGGGTGCTAAATGAATATTTAATTTATCAAGGAATCTCGAGTCACCATTTTTGCCGTAGGCTTTAGTAAGGTGGTGTTCAAGAAACAGTTACACATCCAGACTTCCAGATTTACAAAATTTTGTGTTTATAAAATTATATGCAAGCTTGATAACACCCAAATTTAGTAATACCGTTACAGAGGACTGTCTCTCTCACAGCAAATTGGTTTCTCTTGTTTGTTTTGTGTATTTGCCATAATCACTATGCACTTTGGTGAGTTTCTTACTAATGATATGAAATACATGGCAATACAAATAGATCAATTTAAGCATCAAAGTCACTTCTCGAACAGCAATTGTGTGCACAAATTAATATCGTTGAAGGGCATGAATTACATTTTCATAAGTGTTTTAACACTGTTTTAACACTGTTTGAACTCTGCAATCATGTAATAATTAGGACATAATTGATCATTAAGTTGCTTTTAGATTTGACATTTGAGAAATATTTGGGGAAGCCAGTTGCAGTTCCTGAATGATCTATTTGTTGTTATTCTCTGACTTTAATTAACACATATATGCAATTAATAATTTGTCTGCTGAGTGTTCTTCCTTGGCGTTATTTTGCACTACATATACAAACGAATGTTGTGCAACACAGTGTACACATGCCTGTGAACAGAAAGGAAGGTGCACGGTGTTCCAGAACAAATGGATATATTTACTTTATTTTCCTTCGGGGAAATAAAAGGGAAAACTAATTTGCCTAATTTGCACCCAGCAACTGGCTAAGCTAAAAGAATGTAATATTATAAGGCACCATAAAACCAATCACGGTAAACAGTATGACCAGTGTACTGTTCATTTACACACAGATCAGGTAAAACAGCCTTTTAAAAAACAAGTCTGTTTCCAGTAAAATTTAAGAGATAAATGATGATGCTACTAAGGCTAACAAATGTGAACAAGAATGCATAACAAATGATTTTCATTGTGATTAAAGTTATACTGCAAAATATACCCTACCTTAACCAAAAAATACCCTACATTATCTATTATAATTAAATAGGTCCAAGTATGATTGAATTTCACACAGCAAATATAATTAATTAGAAGTGATTTGATGCAGTCCCATTGTTGAAAATTTTAACCAACCCCTACTCTAACATAACTGACAGCATCCATGTGTGTAATTGAACTCAGGAGCTGAATTATTTGTATTAGAGCAGGGAAGGTGCTACAGTGTGCAGAGCCAAGGAAATAAACAGCCATTTACAGGTGTAAAAGGAAATTCCGTGGGGGCATCCAGATTTTTCCATTTCTCCACCATGGCTGGAGGATTTTTATTCCAGCCAAGCTAAAGCCATAGTACAGCTCATCAGTTTTTTGAAGACCGAGACTAATTGATTAAATATGTTCAGTCAGGTTCTGCAGCCACATCAGCCATCTTGTAATGAAAGTGGACAGCTTTATTTTGGGCCATACAATGTGTACTGAACCTTCTGTATTTACACATCAGAATTTATTTACTAGAACGTACTAAACATACTTTTAAAATGTGGTAATCTTGTTGTAATTAGGTTGTACAAAATAAGTTGTATATTGTGTGAGGAGGAACCAATACATCAATTCTATGCAGAAACACCAGTGATTTCAGATGGACCGAAAGACAGTGCACTGTGGTCGCAGTTTTTGGGAAAATGGACATGAAGTTCTCCATGCCAAGATGGAAATAACCATTCAGTTATTAACAATGAGTGCAAAAGTCAAAATTTGTGATGATATGGGAATTCATGCCCATGGCATGGGTGAGTTGCATGTGTGTGAAAGTAGCATTGATGTTGGGATTTTAGAGAGACATATTGCCATCATGGCACGGTGGTATAGTGGTTAGCACGTTTGCCTCACAGCAAGAAGGCCTGGTTTCGATTACTGGGCTTGGGGTGTTTTTGTGTGGAGTTTGCATGTTCTCCTCATGGGTTTTCTTTGGGTACTCCAGTTTCCTCCCACAGTCCAAAAACATGCACAGTAGACTTATTGGCAGCTTCAAATTGCCCCTAGGTGTGAGAATGAGTGAGAATGGTTGTGTGTGTTTGCCCTGCAATGGCCTGGTGAGCTGTTCAGGGTGTAGCGCCCCCCCCGCCCCCCTTGGCCCGGAGTTGGTGAGATGGGCCCCAGCCTCCCCACGACCTGAATTAGAACTAAGCAACTTAGAAAATGAATGAATGAATTATTTTCCATCACAGCAACAACTCACCTGAGAAGTCCATGTTTAATTCAGTAGGACAATGCCAGGCCTCATTCTGCATGGACTACAACAGTGTAGCTTCATAGTGTGCTTGAAAGGCCTGCTGCCAGTCCAGATCTGTCGCTTATTGAAAATGTAGAGCACATCATGAAGAGTAGAATCAGAAAACGTAGACCACGGCGTGTTGAGCATCTCAAGTTTTGTACCCAGCAAAAATAGAAAAAATTCCACTAGCAACAATTAGTAAACCCAGTTCCAAAATTATCAAAAAGTATTATTAAAATAAAAGTGATGTAACACAATGGTAACCATGCAATAAAAATATTTTCATTGTACTTTTGTTACTTAAATCAAGGTTTATGTGAATTAATAAATTAAAGGATTTAGGTGTTTTGTACTTTGGAAAATATCCCAACTTTTCTGGAAATGGGGTTAGTACATTTAATATATAATCTTCCCATAAGTTATCAAAGATATTTGAGTATTTTAAGCAGATTTGCCAATGATAAACAATAGACTAAATGAGATTTACATTATCTCTTTAACAAACAAAAGAAAAAAGCAAGCAGCTCGCTGTTCACTGGGTGGTGAAATCAATTTCTGTGATTTATTTTTATAATATTTTATACATTCTTAATTGATATCCCAAGACTAGATGTGAAGGATGTTGATGAATATTCATTCGTTAAATCCATTCATTAAATTCTTGCACAATTTATTGTTCAGTAGATTTAATTTTAAAATGATTTAAATTTACTTTTTGTCTATGAGTTAACATACAACACTCCTTAAAAATTCTAACTCATGTGTAAATTTATGATAAATAAACACTGAAATGTCTCATTTAGATGCGTGTTCATACCATTGGTTAAAGCTGGCTTTACACTCTATGATATCCATCCAAATTTTGCTGTTGCAGGCACAGTGGCACATTATAATGGATAATCTTTATTTGGAAGTTGTGATCGGGGGTTCTAGAATACATAATCGGACATGCTCACCAGCAGCTGATTTAGTGCCAAAGACAACCAATGACAAAGTTCTGGCAGCGTCAAAACATTTTGATTAAAAATCTCAGAGTGTGACCACTGCTACAGTACCCATCCATAAGCCATCAATAGGAGGATGGCATACAATTACACAAAACTCGAAGGACAGCTAAAGAAGTGCGAGTGGCACTGTCAAAATGTAAACAAAGCATAGAGGATTTATAACGGGAGGTGCCAGTTGTGGCAGCAGCATGAGTGTCTCTGTGGTGCTCAATCAAAATTATATTACAACAGAACAAAAATAAACATTACATAAAAAAGAAACAGACCAAGAATTGCAGCTATTAGCTAGCTAATTAACCTGCAAATATTCTGTTTATTGAGTGTATTTACTTTTGGTACAATGTGAAATGATTGCATGCTTTCCAGCAACAGCAACAATTACCTGTGCTGTGACACTGTGCACCCAGTATTGTAGAACGTAGTAACTATTGTCATTGTGTAATCTGACATGAAAAATGTGCTACCTGTTATAGAAACTAAAATTCTATGTGACAGGAAATAATAATATAAGATCACTGGAATTGCACAGTGCAAACCGCCCACTGTGCTTGGGTACATCCTGTTTGCTTTGGTTATCTTGTGACTTCTCCAGAACAGAGTAAACCTGAATCAAATTCACTTGATTGGACATGATTTTAAAAGGCACACATTTAAAGTGCCCCACAATTGACATTGTGTGCAAGACCAAAAAACCAAGCCATAATGGCAAGGAGCTTTCTACAGCACATTGTACATATTTAGTATTTTTTTTCCTTCTGGCTGTTATTGCATTTCCTAGTAAAGCTGCTTATTATTAAAGCCACCATATTTCACTCTGTCCTATCTCTTTTAGGGTGAAGTTGCCTTGGGCCAAAAAATGAGCTATAGCTTAACCAGGATCCAGGTAAGTGGATTAAAGTTATTTCATTTTCATGTCATTTTGCTTTATGTTTTGATCTGTTCTGAATTAAATGCATACCAGCTGTGCTTGAATGGGGGTAATTTAATTCACACAGGACATTAACTATTAATAATCATAAAAATGAGAATTTTCAGTGTACTGTTCTTTTAGAAATGTGCCAAAGTGTGCAAACAGGGTACAAACACTTGTCAGTATGCTGGTACGTTTAGGGCTATGTCATTTTGCCTTAACTTTGACAACCTAGAATTTGTAGGGCAGGTTTCTTCGAACTTGTCCACAAAGGGCCGGTGTGGCTGCAGGCTTTCATTTCAACCAGGCAGGAGTCACACCGATTTCCACTTGCTTAATCAGTTCATCTTAGGCTCTGAACATCTATCAAGTGCAGCTCCAAGTCCCATCCTTTGTGGTCAAGGTTGAAGAACCCAGATCTGGGTTAACTAATTTATGAAACGTTTAATAGACCTCCACTTTATCCTTGGAGCAACATTTAAATAGTTTGTCCCTTTGTGTATCTTTAATCTGCAGTCTGTTCTGATGAAGTAGCATTGTTCTCTGTTGTGAAGTTTGCAATGTTTTTGTTTACTGTGTGATTTTCAATGATTTATTCTGTGGTAAAGAAGCCATGTAGACCAGATCTGCTTTAAAAAAGTTATGAACTTGAGGAGAAATCATAGTCAAATAAATAAATAAACATATTAAAAATAGGGGATATTAAATAAAATAGTTACATAGTAAATAATTTAATAAACATCACAGTAATTACTGAATATTTTATTAACAAGCTGCCTGAAAGTTAATTCAAGTCAATTACACAGAATAATTAGATTTAACCTAAAATAAAATGCAGCAGCCAATGTGTGTAAACACATTCTTCATCTGTATTTATCTATAGGGGTATGGTGCTGTAGTGGTTAGCATTCTTGCCTTACTAAATGACACATGACGGTAGCAAATGATGTCTGCACTATATATTCTGAAGTATATGGTAATTATTTGTGATGGTGTGGAAAAAATATATCAAAACAAGTGGATATACTTTTGAATTCCTATTTTTTAAAATTCTTATTTTAAAACATATGTTAAATAACAAATTGAACATATGTTAACTACTAACATATTTCCTTTAAAAGGCACCACCTGCAAATATTAATGCGAATTATTTGTTTAGCATTATGTTTAATGTCAGAGAAATTGTATATTAACCCATTTTCCCTGAAAACTACAATAAAGAATTCTGAACCTCTTAATCCTAATTATGGTCACGGGAAGGCTGCTGGGATCTCAGCTGACTCTGGGCGTGGGTAGAGTACACCCTGGACAGCTCGCCAGGCCATCACAGGGCAGAAACACTCTGATGGCAATGCAGCCTACTCGTTACATAAGTCAGCAGTGGTTCTTTTACATGCCTCTCACTGACTGTAAAATGATTAAGATTTTCACATTCAAATGTTAGTAACCGATTTTCACCCAGATGTTGGCATATTTCCAGTATTTGCCAATGTATTACAGTAGTCTTTCCCATTCTGTATTCCAGTATATTTAACATTTCATGAAAGAACAATTTTTTTGTGTGTTTCATCACTATTTACTCAAAAATGGGTCACATCATTGTAAAGTTTGAAGTAATTTAAAGAACTGTAACATTGTAAGTGTAAGCTTCTAGTAAGCATGAGTAGGTTGGTGTCCACAAACCTTTGGCCAGATTATACATTCATTAAGAGAACCCCAAAAATCTGAACAAAAAAAAACAAGGAATATGCTGCCTTGTAACATGAATGCATGTGATAAAATGAGAGTGTGAGAAAATGGATGGAGTGTGAAAGAACAAGAGTTCAGCAACAAAATAAAAAATAAAATGAGGATGTAAAAGTGTTATTTCAAGTTTCTTAAGATTCTCATTAGCAGGTCTGGTGTAGAGTGTACCAGTGTGTATCAGTCGATGTCAGCATGGCACAAATGATCCATGCCATGCCAATTACAAATTCTTGGCTCACTCCATTTGCTCACTCTCTGCCTCCTTTTGAAATATACAAGTGAGTTTTGCATACTGCCTGTTCTGAATAGTTAAGTATTAAGCTGTGTTCTGTCTCATGATTCCCCCTCCCACCCCCCCACAAACAAAGATTGACATAGGAATTACCCTGTCCATTTGTCTGTCCATCAGGCTTCTCGTCCGTCTGTCCATGAAGTAATTCATGCAAAAAAAAATATTTTGGTATGATGTTTTGAAGGGTAGATAATACATACATCCATTCATACATACACACACACACACACACACACACACATATGTATATTATATATATATGTACTCTGTAGTGAGTTTATTCACAGTGCTTGTTGTCCTAGGCAAAGTTTTTTTTATAAATCATAGTCTCTATCCATAGTCGCTCATCCCGGTGATCAATGTAAATAAGACCCTCAGAGAATTTGACAGTTTTAATTTTCTCACTTTAATCTTCAGCATAAAGCAGCAGTATCTTTACAGCAGGGCTTTCGGCATTAATTATTTAACTACATAATGGGGCAGAATCCATATTGCCAAATATGACCAAATCATCATCATAGATCAGCCATATGTATGCAAATGGATACAAACAGTCTAATAACTCTGCCATTTGTCATACTATGATTGTTTATGCTGAGATTAATTTTGATTCTAAAGAAAATCATCTGTGTATATATTTGAAATTTATGTTAAAGTTGGAGGATTGCACAAAATTGACATCCTATAAAAAATTCATGTTACCACAATACAGGAAATAATATGATAGTGCAGTTTTTTCAAGACTGGTACTAAGGACAGTCACTATACTTGCTGTACACCCATGAAGCATACAGTTATTCCATATTGTGGAAATTACTGCTGGGATTTCAATCTCATTCATTAAAGGCCTGTGTGGTTATAGGTGTTAATTCCAACCAAGCAGGAGCCACACTAAATTACACTTGTTTAATCAGTTCGTCTTGGTCTCCAGTCATAGGTCAGGCAGGTGCAGAGCTGAAAAGCTGACTAACGGCATAATTTTCAGAAGTTTGGAAGTACTACCAAGAAACATAAGGAAGGCACACTAAAAATAAGATTATTATGGCTTATTTCTTTACTTTTTAAATGATACATGCAGGCACACTCCAACCACAGTCAGGTGTGAAGTCACTTTTCACACAGGAAGTGATGAGCACTAAGTCACCATGCAAAGACAATAATCGCCAGCGAAATGAGTGACATGAGGCGAAATTTTCTCAAGTGACGTGAAGTGGACTTCAGGTGAGCTTAGCTTTCATGTCACACAATTGGAGCGATTACCAATCAGAGCTTAACGATAGTGTTGATTGACAGATGATGCCAAACACTAACTCGCCCAAAACTTTTTCCAAAGGGAAACCATGAGCGGAGCATGGAAGAGGAGCTTATTAATGCTGTGTTTAAAGCCTGTGCTTCAGCCTGAGCTTTACGATTGCACATAGAAATTTTTACAAGGATAATATTCATAAACGCCATGCTTGGGCACTCTGAAATGGTCAGCATTTCCTGTGAGTATATATTTATATATGTTTAATGCTTCCTGGTTCATGATAAACAAGACTCTCTATTCTACATGTGGCACCCAATAAAAAAATGTTAAAAATAAGCTATATATGATAACCTCAAATATTATACAATAGTGATCTGTTTGTAGGGAACTAGTATGATGCTGCTCACAGTTTTACTTGGAACTATTTTTAAGTGGGAAATATGCGAGGAAGTTACCTAGGCAACAAGAGCTGACGACACTTTAGCACCGAAGCGATTTGCTTCCCTTGTGAGGCGATTTCATGTGTAGTTCAGCGACAAAGTGATTTGCGTATCGCTTGTTGCCTCCTGTGTGAATGTGGCGTAAGAGCTGTGCAACAGTGCCTCTTAAAACCCTTTCATATATTTATATATTTTGACTATGACCAAGACTGGTCAGGTGAGCTCTGCACTTTAAGCTAAGATAATACGAACTACGAAGTGTTTTAGCATAAAGACAGTTTAGTGGGCAACATCCTACATGGACATGAAAAAAAAACAGCTCTGTAAAGGTGTGTCCACACACTAAATAAAAAATGTTAGTATAAATTACAAGGATATACAAAAATATAATTAAAAAGGTTATTTTTAAATGTTTAAAGGTTATTTTTCAACCAAGGCAGAGCTAACAGAGCAGAGGTTTGCCTAGGTACTTCACAAACACGCAAGAAAAATGGCTTTGTAAGGGATGTAATAAAAAAGATTATATATTACAAGGAAATACAAGAAAAACAAACTAAAATTAGCTTTTTATTTTAATTTTAATGTGTGTTGACACTGCCTACTCAAGTGCCCATTACAAATTGTGAGGGTCTATTATCCACTCAGAATAATGATTTATGATCCTGAGACAGCTGACCAAATAGGCCGCATCATTCTCATGTAGCATATGGAAATGTCTATTATCCCCAGTGAAAGCAAACCAAACAGATTGAACCATTCCCATGTAGTATTGCTGTTATTGTTATTGTTGTTGTTGTTGTTGTTGTTGTTGTTGTTGTTGTTGTCCATCATCTACGATGATGACAATTTCCAGCTTAATTGATTAACATCTGTAGGAGCATTTGTGAATTATATGTCCAATCATAGCATGGCAAGCTTGACCACCGACGACACACACAAAAAGCTGACACCAATAGACATTATACAAGGCAGACTATATAAAACATTTCCACTTATACTGGACTCGACAGCAGAGCAACAACCAATAAGTAGCATTATTTCATTTTAATATTTTATATACTCAGATCAATTCAGCATAAATACTGAATATAAGTGGGAATTTTATGTGATAATATATCCAAATATCCAAAATAAATATGTCATACACAAGTGACCAGTTGAACCAACTGAAATAAATTGAAGGGCTTGCATATTTCCAAAACCTTGCAAGTGTATTTACTCCAGTGTATACTCTACTTTTCACCCAGTGTAATCCTAGTTTGTCTCCTGATTACCGATGACCCACAATGGATATGTGGCATAGAAGATGGATAATTTTTGCAGAAAATAATTGAATGATATACAAGCTGATGTATAAAGTCTGAAGTCTGGTCTCCATGTCTAAGCTTCTTTCAAAGAAGACCTGATCCACTCTTACCTGCAGGGCTCTAGTAACAAAGCACTGTTTAATCTATTATTCATCATCTCTAATAAAAATGTGCCAGCCAATCACATGCTGATGGCATGACACACTCACTGTGGCACTGTTTATTTCAGACAATCTGGGACTGTTCCTATTTATCCCACTTTTCCCCCACACCCTCCCAATTCTAAAAGCAGAAAAAAAGCTTTTTCTGGAATATCGTTCTGACATTTCTGGTATTCCATTTTAAATGTCATAAAGAAAATGATTATATAAAATGTTTCTTAACTAGAGGGTCTCAATCACCAGACACTGTTTAATCAATTATTCATCACTGCAGGTGCAGAGAGGCTGTGTTTAGTCACACAGTTTGCAAATTGGACGTTTCATTAGATTGGGTATTGCAGAGTGTCAGTTTCATCTTATGTGAATCAATTTGATTTGATTTTTCCAGTTGTAATGGGGCAAATTAGTTCATCAACCATGACATCTACTTCTTTAGGGTTGCATTGGAGCTACAAGGCTAATGTTGCTAAGAACTAATGAGAGTCCTCTGACCCAAATTAATTTCCAGAAATTCAGTGGTCCATATCAAATTCATTTCTATCCTGCTTAAGACTTCATCCAGTTGTTCATTTTTGTCACACACTTGCTAATGTGGTTCAGGATACTGTGGTATCAATAATGTTTTGAAACTCATCAACGGTTTGTCACTTTCAAAAGATGAATGAGACTCCATTTCATTGCTGGCTATTAGCAGAAAATAAGTAACAGAGGAATTCACCATTGTGTTTAAATGCTTGGCTTGCCTTCCAAGATGGCGGATAACCTTATGAACCTGACTGCCTATGTCATCTGAAATCTGTCTATTAGCTAATCATTAGCAGTGGTTAGCTCTGACACCTCACAGCCAGCAGATTCTGGGTTCAGACTTGCCAGGGTATTCTCTAGTTTTCATATTCTCCTCCCACCCAGTATCTTCTGGGTACTCCAGATTCCTTGCACAATCCAAAGATATGCATTATGTCAAGGGGCTGCTCTAAATTACTCATAGGTGTGAATGTGTGTGTAAATGGTTGTTTGTCTGTGTGTTAGCCGTGCAGTAGGCTGGTGACCTGTCCAGGGTGCTTAAAATGGCCAGCAAACAGTATTGAAAAATATAAAACAAACACAATCCATGATTTCCAGCTCACCATTTTTGTCAAGCTTATCTCTCACAGAGAAAGAGAGAGAGAGAGAGAGAGAGAGATCATGTATTGATTGATTCGATGGCTCTGTCTGTCTAAGTACAAAATGGATGCACCTGATTGAGGACTCAGTTGCATGTGGAGCAGTGTCGGCTGTGGCTGAACAAGCCCATTCTTGAGTGGCAGTCCTTGGCCCAGCTGCTGCATGTGAAGGCTGATTGCTGTAGTTCGGTGGTCACTGCTGCATCGTTCCTTTTCTCTCCTGTCCAACCACAATCTGGTTTGCTTTCCTTCAGCAGCAGAGATGCCTTGATATGCAGCCTGTGATCTTGCACACGTCCACACTGATGTCAGCAGACTTCAGGCGATGATTGCTGTTGCTCTCTATACATCATGCCTTTGGACTTTCAGCCATCTTGCATGCGACAGTCAAGGCCAAGCTAGTGTACTTGTTGCTGTGAAAGGAGGGTATACATGTTTAGCAGCATGCTGACCTTTTCCAAGATGTCTTTGTTTGGAATGCAGTCTTCACAGGAGATACCGAGGATTTAGTGTAGGCACCACAGGTGTAAGGTGTTCAGGTGGTGCTCTTGGCGCATGCAGGTTGTCCAGCCGTTGCTACCATAGAAGATGGTGCTCAGCACGCAGGCTCTGTGCACTGCTATCTCGGTGGCTATTGTGAGCTTGTTTTTAACACTCTCTTGGACAGCTTGGTCATGACAACAGCATTTTTCTTTATCTGCTTGTTGAGCCCGTTGCTGAGGCCCAGGTTGCAACAGACCTGGTACCTGGCCCTCGATCCTAGGTATTTAAACACATCTTCCACTTGCAGGATATGGCCACTGATGCTGATGCTGGGTAATCTTTTGATGTTCTGGCCTATGATCTATCTTCTTCAGACTGGTGATAAATGGCAGGCATGTATCAGGAATCTGACCAGCCCCTGGAGACCAGATTGTGTATGGGACATGATGTTAGCATTGTTAGTGAAAAGTATCTCCCGAACCAGGTCCTGCACTTTGTTTTTCGTTTACAGCCATGCAAGTTTGAAGTGCTTGCCATGAGACCTTGTGTGTATGAACACTCTATAAAATGACCTGATAGTGTATGTCAGAATGAGACAGAAGAAAGTTCAGAACATCATCAGGGCTAGAACACTGCCTTGTCAAACTGCACTGTTCCGTGCATGCCATTGTAGTAAGAGGAGATGAGTTTCAGCAGCTTTGTTGGGCGTCCGATCTTCTGCAGGAGCTTGAATAGGCTTTTTTTTAGCTACTGCCTCCACTGAAGGTCAGCGGAGTGGGAACTGTGGGTTCTGTCTGTCCATCTGTATGATTTGGTAGTGTGATAAATTTAAAAAGAAATTACATCGGATCACCAGATCTGGTGAATGGGCCGCCCTCAGGGGCGAATGGGGAGGAATTGTATATGGGTCACCTTAATCTTGTTTTTAAGGTCACAGAATCACTTTTTATACATTGGACTTGTCAAATGGTTCTGCTAGCGGGAGCATCTGGACCCCTGTGGTATATTTTTCAGACTAAGTCAAAGGCCTTTGTCAGGTCAGTGAAGACCATATAGGGGCCGCCTCTGTTTTCAGCCCTTCTGCTTTAGCTGCCTGAGTGAGATCATCATGTCAGTCATGGATCTCTCTGCCCTGGAACCACACTCTGACTTGTTGCACACATGCTCTCCTAGTGCCTGCAGCCTCTTCAAAACTATATAGTTGAATGCCTTGAGGGTAAAGCTGAGCAGGGATATGCATCCGTAACTTACAATTACAGCAGTCTCCCTTTTTTATCCAATGTCACAAAGTTTGTATCTCAAATGTCTTGGTGAACTGATTCCTCCTCCGAGCACTGTAAAATGTGCTCATAAAAATGACCCAAGAGGACTGGTTTCCCACACTGGATCAGCTCTGCAGTGATGCAAACTTTGCCTAATGTCTTTCCATTAGCAAATAGTTGACAGCCTTGCTAAGTTCACGTGTTGTTGCGGTTGGTCCAGCTCTTCCATTACCAGGGATAGCAAGCTAGGGATGCTGGCAAGTGCAGACTCAGTGACCATGGTCTCTGTGGGATACAGGTTCTAGTCGTGCTCGACCTTGCTATATGTTTGGCATAGTGTTAAAATCTATTCATTCCTTGGACTTCAGTGGAGCAGTCTCTTCATGACAGGATTTCTTCATCTCCTCATACATGTCATGTCTGTTGCTTAAATCAGTGCTAGATTGAATGTTATGACAAGTCCTGCCAGTAAATTTCAAGCCTTCCAGCCCATTTATACAAGTGCCTGTGGATTGAATGTGTATGTAACATGTATATAGTGTAGTCCGTTGAATGAGATATGATTTTGAATCACATTAAAATAAAATATATTACAAAATAAAGCTATCAACATATTTAGCAATAGTACAGCGAGACAGATATTGTCCAACACACCCATATTCATTCATCGCATTTAATTATCAAGTTCTTCATGAGCCAAAGCAGCTGTGTTAACACAGTGATAAGAGGTTTTAAACCATTGTGTGTTGAGTTGGATTGAGAAGTACTCAGCAAATAGGACTATGTTTAAAATATCATTCAAATGAGTTCATCCTTCACAGATCATGGCAGATTTGTCATGTTGTTTCTATTAGCAACATGAATGACGTGTAAAATGTTCCTTTAGAGATTTACTATGAGATTGATTTGTCTTTGAGGATAACAGGCATTGGCTGGATTTACACTCACTTTTACCATCATGACACACCAGGAAATAAATCCTGGCAACCACCTACTGTTTTTTTCAACATGTTTTCCACCTGTCTGGATATCGTTTCTGTTTTTCCTACTATTTCTCATGCTCATATACATTTCCAAAGAGAACAAATGTTAGCAGTAGTGCTACATGGAAAGAAGAGGCAGATTCATACTCAATTTTATTATCTAATAAAGCATCAGATTATTTTTATTTGTATAAACAGGAAAGTAAAATATCAGTTTATTGATATTTATTCAAAAAAAAGAAGATCTTTTTTAGAATTTAAAATCCAGTGACCTTAAGTATGTAACCACAGAAAGACAAAAACACACCTGGTACAACAGCCATTTAGTGTCTACTACATGGGAATGCTGGATTAAGAAGTATTATTCAGAGTGAAAAATGCTTGAATCAAGACAACAGACTCCCACAATTTTTCACAGTTACATGGAGCAGGTAGTATCATAATCATCATCATCATAATTCTCATATTATAGAATGCCATCTTGAATTTCCATTCCATGCACTAGCTCAAAAACACTATCACTGGTCATCAACATTTCTGGTGTGAATGTTGGGACTGTGTAACTTCATCACTGTACGATATCAAATATGGCCACCACAGCTGCTACCTCAAATTTGATTTCTGCTCAGTTACTCAAAAAAAGTCATTACTGATCATCACCATTTTACTGTTCATCTTGGGACTGGGCATACCTTTTATAATCTGGTGCATGGGCTAAGGAGTATTACTCATCATGTGTTTATTAATTAATGTGGTATAATACTTAATAGCATGATACTTAAGCCAGGGCTAACAGTAATCTTAGCTAGCTATAAAAAATAAAAGAACAATGTGTTAGAATAACACCATTGCAGGCTATTATACAACACCATTACACATTTATATTCATTTCCAAATTTGGCTGTTAGATGTTTCGGATGTCTTCTGTTATTAAAATCATCACATACATTAGCTCTTGTTTAATCATTTGCATTGTGTGAAACATTTACTAACCTACCATGCCTAAATGCAACAGTTTTGCCTAGCTCCCATCATGGCGCCAGTACACATATTTATAATGTTTCGTACAGTTGCCTTTACGCAGTACCAGTTTATTGTTTTGAATGTTTCTTACAGATAATAGCATAATGATCATTGCTGTGTTCTACTGAATGGTATACAGCCTGCCACTGCACACACAAGCCACCTGCTGCAGTACTGCTGCCAATGTGTGTAAATTCTAATTGCTGTCATGGGAAGTGCAACCCACTGCACCCGCACCATGTCTCATAACTTGTGCACACAGTGGACACTGAATAACAAGTCTAAACTAAGCTAAGCATTCACTCTTCCTGGAGAAGTTCTTAACTGCTGGGTTTTTTTCACCAGTTGTGTTTAGATTCAAATGTAGTTTTTAGCGCTAAAGAAATCACAGCGATCCGGACTTCTGTGACCTCATAGATGGCTACCGGCATGTTTACCAGTATTTCAGTGTTACCGCAAATTCCTCATTCTTAGCCTGTGATAAGCTGTGAAATGTTCACCTGTCATTTGTCAATCTTTATGGATTGTAATTTTTTGCTGCATGTGTCAGTGTAACCTGGTAAACAACAGCTTCCACCCACACTACCACTGCAACCAGTCTCAAAAGTATACATGGAATTTTCTTTTCTTTTCTATATTCTTTCTGTAAAATACTGGTAAGGAAGTTGCCAAAAAGGGGCGTTGGCTGTGGTGGCTTAGTGGTTAAGGTGATGGGTTACTAATACGTAAATAAATTTATTATTTTACCATGATTGACTGTTGCTTTCACACTTGTCCAGTCAGGGGCCTTTATTTTCCTATATGTTTTTGATCTTAATTTTCTATTTTCAAATTGTACTGTTCAACCCAGAAACAAGGATGATAAGGCTAAAGAAAAAAATGAAAAAAAGCTTTGAAATTGAGTAGCTGCCACAGTGGGAATTAACCTACATACCAACTTTCACATCTTAAAATAATGCTTGCGCTATACATAGCATGTGCACTGCTCATGTCCATTCAGCTGCTTTAAATAACTAAAAAGGGCTGAGTGCACAGTAAGTGGCCAAAGTGTCCATAAATAAAAGTGTTCCAATCCATAAGTTTGCATGAGTGTGAGTGTGATTGGTTGTGTGTTGGCCCTGCGATGTGCTGGCGGGTTGTTCAGGGTGTTAGATAGGTTTGAGCCACCCTACGAACCTAGTAGGACAAAGCAGTTTGAAAAATGAATGAATGAATGATTATGTCTTCTTAGATAACCCCACTGATGATATTTAGGGTATTTTTTTGCACAACCATGACACTGCATGACACTTTTTGGTTTTTGGTTTGGTATGTGCCATTTTTTATGACCACCCACAGCAGCAGAGAGTGAGTTTTGGCTTTGAAGTCTACAGGATGCACTTGAGCTGAAAAAGTCATGTTTTCCTTTAGACGATGACAGGGATTTAATCAAGATGGGATATTGAGAGCTTATAGAGTACAGGAATGTAAGAGAAAGTACTGGTGTCAGACACACACTCATGAACTATAGCATTTTTTTTAATGCAGTTTGAAGTATGATGTTAGATACCCCCCCTCCCCCAGTGACACAAAAAGCCAACACTTGGTTTGAAAAAGAATTGGCTTAGAAAATCTTACCACCTGAAAGGTAGCTGATGATTCTACTTTAGACTTAAATACAAGTCTTTACATATGGTTTACTTACACACTCCTAAGCCAAACTGCCTAATCTTACTAGGGGATACAGAAGCCTAGCCAGACAACACTTGTCGAAGGCGGGATACACTCAAAAGAGCTCGCCAGAACATTGCAGGGGCCACATATGGTTTATCCTTGCTGTTTACAAAATTGTATATTTGAAAATGAGATTAATTTACATTTAAAGGTAATTTAAAGCAAGACTATGAAAATTCTGGTCAGTGTTTAATGAAGAGAAATTTGAGAGACTTGGAGTTATTGCTCCAGTGTAAAAAAGCAAACCTTTGATGCACCCACTTGTGCACATTTACAGTAAGAAAACAGTTTATACATGCATGGTTATTATTTACTTTTCTACAATGCTACAAATTCAAATTACCAACTTCTGTAGTAGCAGAACAAGTAATCTTGTGCATGTTGATC
This sequence comes from Neosilurus mollespiculum, assembly GCA_030014195.1. Taxonomy (NCBI): domain Eukaryota; kingdom Metazoa; phylum Chordata; class Actinopteri; order Siluriformes; family Plotosidae; genus Neosilurus; species Neosilurus mollespiculum. Next base: position 11,478,908 of record JAQMYF010000002.1, on the reverse strand, counting down.
TCACTTTGAAAATTCTGTTCTCATTAAAGCTTTACCCAATTAATTTGATGTTCAAAGAATGCTGACAAGCACCGTGTGAGACTGATGAAGAGGTGAAAGTATGCACAAGTCTAGTGTAAACATCTGCTTGGAGAATAATAATGAGAAGGGAAAAAAAAACAAAATTCCTTTATTGCCAATGTGTCACATCAAGACATTAATGTTACTATTTGTGCTGCAGCATTAATAACTGCACACTGGGAGCATGTATCAAATATTAATGGCTGACGCGACACTTAAATCAAGTATTTTGCTTTAGCAGTGCATGCTGGGAAAAACACAGCCACTGTGTGCCATGCCTCTCCAATTGTGTCAAGAGAGCCAAAAATAGTAATGCGGCCCAATGTATTAAATATGTGGCCTAAATAACACACACACACACACACACACACACACACACACACACTGCTGACTGGGAGATGTGTTCAACATACTTACCTTAACATAAATTTATTTATTCACAGAACGAGATCTCATTGATGGCATATTTAACCAGCCCATGTAAAACATCTATGAAGTCTAATATGTAAATTGCCTCTCATCACCTCATCTCATCTGCAACTTCATTTGCAACATTTTGCACTCACACTGTGCTGGGACGGAGGAGCTTCTTCCAAACTGTCATTAAAACACATATGCGATCAGAGAGATGACACACTTACGACTTTGATATGAAAATGTGTACTAGTGTGTGCTCTCTGCTGTCTGAGCCTGCCAGCAGAATCAGCTTTGGCAAGGACAACAAACAAGGCATCTGGTGTGAAAATCAGTCAATCAGAAGTGGAAGCTGATTTGTAAGTGTTTGTCAGATGGAAGAGTGGCTGTTTTTATTAACTTGGCAGACACTTTTATTCAAAGTGACTTATAAGTAATAGAGAATCAAATCTATGGATAAAGCCAGACATTTGCTCATGGACACAACAGCAGCATTGTGGCACTGCGAGGATTTAAAGTTCAAACCTTCTAGTAACTTCAAGAAAATCTTTAACGCTAAGCTAAGGACTGCACCGCTCCATACAAAAATAACACATACAGACACAAGAATTTATATGGCGCATGCAGCTCTATGCACAGACACACAGGCAGACACACATTCAGCATATCCAAATCATTTGTTTAATAAGAAATGGAAAAAATATAATTAATGTATCTGATTGGTCCAGTAATTTGAGGTTTATTGATATTATCCCGAATTATCCTTGAATAAAAACGACAGACACTCACAGTTTGTCACGTCACTTGGAGCAGGCAGCACCTTCATCAACTCACTTTAAAAATGGAAAAATATACTATAAACATCTCACTTTGCTTTTCTTGTTTCTTATGTACTATATACTAAAACTTTGCAGAATTTTAAAAACATGGCATTACAGAGTGCTTATGCTCTGTGCATGGAACTTACCTGCCTCTGTCATGGCTAAAATATATAAAACATGAATCATGAAAAACTTTATATAGTTTGCTTTTTATGTTCCCATGCAGTATATACTACAACAGTTATTCACCTCCGGATCAGTGGATATCACTGATTAACAAGTACCCTCGAAGTTCCATCTTGGGAACTGTGAAGCAACACCCACCTCACCTTTGGTGAATAATTGTTTATTATTCACCCCTCTTGATGTGAATTGTCTGTGCACCAATTATAGATTCAAGTTGTTTCAGATGTGTCTAATGAGCTTTGCACCTTTTTGTTTGTTTATTCCTCAATGCAAATGATCTTCATCCCAGTTAAACTTTTTAAAGAATGTTACTGGACAGCAACTTTTTATTGTCAATTCCTTTCCAAAGGCAGGGTTTGTGAAAAGATATTAATACTTCTGATGTCAGATTCTCATATTTCATGGAGTGAACTCTTTAACCCCTAAGTGTTGTAGTCGCACTCTTAGACACTTATTCTCTCAGACACTTCCCTTTCACTCTCCGACACTTTAGTTCTTGCCTTCTTGCACTCAGTTTGGCCTGATGATGTCTGGGTAGTGCCATACTTATCTGGTTTGTTGTAGTGGATTTCAGTCTTGCTAAGAAGGTTAAAAGCTTTGCTGATCTTTTACCAACTTCACTGTAAAGCTTCACAGGCAATTCCTTTGTTTTCAACAGGACAGCAGGAGCCGTTTTAGTGGTGAGACCTCCTTAATACAGTGATATTTATTCAGTCAGCATGCAAATAGACAAAAGTGGATTTCAAATTAAAACAGGTATGTGTTGTATACTATATATGTGAGCTCCCTGCAATAAAATACTAGTCCTTATTAATGGTATTGAGAGAAAAGAAAACAAGGGGGGATCTTTTTCTTTTTTTTATTATATAACACGATTAAAGAGAAATAATCACTGGGGTTAAATATTCTCTGGAGGAATTTTAAATGCACAGAAATGTGCCCCATTTAGTTGAACCAATATATGGGAGTGAAATAATAGGAATAGGGAACAACTAAAATCTAAATCCAGGATGATTTACCATGAGAGGGGCACAGTGACTCAATGGACACTGTCAACCCATAACAAGAAGGTTCTGGGCTCAAATATCATGGCTGTCTGCTGCTTTTCTACGTGAAATTTGCATGTTCTTCTCGTGCTTGTGTGGGTTTCATATGGGTGCTACGGTTTCCTTCCCCTGTCTAAAGAAATGCCGTTTAAGGTCTACTGGCTACTCTAAATTGACCGTAGGTGAGTGTGAATGGTTGTGTGTTTCTGCAAGCCATGCTGGATTATTAGTATAGAGAATGGACAAATGTATGAACTTACTATGACTGAGGAGGTGAATGGCAAAAATAGATGGGTGGACATGTGTATGTGTGGATGGATCTAATGGAAAATGGCACCAACAGACAATCTACATTTTGGTCAGGGTTATAATACTGGGATGAAACAGAATAATTAATTATATAAAAATTGTATATATAATGTAATTTGTCACTTTTCCGGTTGACTTTCACTTGTTTCTGGTTATTTGTGGAAAGTTTAGTTTGCATCACTAGAAGCTCCTCACACAGCTAGACCATCAGATATCACGTAAGGAGTTTTTGGCCAGAGGCAGAACTCAAAAGCAGCTGTAAGAAATGGAAAAAGTTGACAGGCACATGATATGCTGTCATGCTATGTAAATTCAGAAGATGCCCTGCACCTGTGTTCAATGTACCAAGCCAAGTAACCGGACATTTCTTGTGCTTGTTCTTGACACTGGGCCAGAATTTTGACAACAATTATGCACTGTGAATTAAGACTTTCTCAGCTTAATACAAATCACTAGGGGCAAGATAGAGCAATCAACAGACACATTTTAGAGTCTCTAGAGTATGGGTTGTCTCCCAAATAATTTCTTACTATCTCTAGAATATCTCATCATGCATGGGTCTCATCAGGCAATCCTGGTATCCCCACTGGATTTTACCCTTCACTGAGTGGACAGGCTGTCTCATCTGCCTCAGAAGTCCATATGAAGTAGTATTTGTTTAAAAATTAATTACCCAGTAATTCACTGGACATGTTCTCACCTGCTGTAATGTAAATGTGCAGTGTAATTCACAGACCCATTTTATTTTGGGTGTGCCCTGGCTCTGTTTGTTTGGTTACAAGCTTTTCTTTATGTACAGAACTAAACATACATAAATAAACTGCCAATAATTAGACACAGATCAGTCTCATCACTTGTTACCTGTTTGTTCAACCTGGCTCTACTCCGTCTGACGCTTGGTCCTCCAGTCGCTGACACACATATTTTTAAGAAAGCTTGACTGTGGTACTTTAATCCTCAGTGTGCCAAACTGTGGAGTTTAACCTGCAGTCAAAATGATTATTGTGGATAATTTATGAAGAGTTAATTCATCTCTTTCAAACTGGAATAATATTATTTGAATGGATACATGTATAGTGTAATATCAAAATAATAATGAAACTAAAATTTAATAGCATGGAAAAAACATAGTTCAGTAGTAATATCTTTGCATGTAAATATTCATTCATTTTCTGAACAGCTTAATCCTAATTAAGGTCGTGGGGAGGCTGGCACCAACTCTGAGCAAAGGCAGAGTACACCCTGGACAGCTCGCCAGGCCATCGCAGGGCAGAAACATGCTGACGGCTATGCAGCCTTCTCTTGATGAAAATCAGCAATGGTTCTTTTACATGCCTAAGGATCTGCTCCAAAATATTAATACCACCTGACCTGTCTGCAGCTATACAGCTCCATACACAGCAAGGTGCAATGCAAAGTGTGTTCTGACACATTTCTTTCGTAGCCAGCATTAACTGTTTGTGATGCTGTAGCTGTTTTCCACAGACAGTGAGAGAATTTTCCGGCCTTTGGTAACCCAAAGGCCACTGCACTGGGGGGCAGCAGTGACATCGCATTGATAGTGGGCCTTGAACCCCCAGCCTTGGGATCAGTAATCCAGCACCCTACCACCGGGCCACCACTGCCCATGTATATAGTCTGTATACGTATATCATTGGTGATAAGGATCTGCTCCAAAATATTAATACCACCTGACTGGTCTGCAGCTACACAGCTCCATACACTGCAAGTTGCAATGCAAAGCGTGTACTGACACCTTTCTACCATAGCCAGCATTAACAGTTTTAGCTGTTTGCGATGCTGTAGCTGTTTTGTGGGATCACAAAACTTTGTTAGTACTCACCTCCATGTGCATCCTTGTACCCATGAAACTCATGCCAGTTCAGTGGTTGTCCTTTCTTGTACCAGCTTTGTTACATACTTAGCCCTGCATACCAGGAACATCCCACAAGACCTGCTGTTTTGGAGCTGAATAAACATAGTTGTTGAACCATTACAGTGTGGCCCATGTTAATGTCCCTCAGATCCTCACACTTGCTAATTTTTCCTGCTTCCAGCACATCAACTTCAAGAATTGACTGTTCATTTTCTGCCTAATACAGCCCACTCCTTGAGAGGTGTCACTGTAACAAGATAATCAATTCAATTTTCAGTTAAACAGCAAATCAGCTGGAAAAGAATGTTGCTGTTGTGTAGTCAGCAGAAAATAAGATGATAAAAAGATAATGAATCATTTCACTAAAAATTCTCCTAAGACCCACATAAATTTCCCAAACTGTCATTTATATAAAAGCAAATGTGATATATCAGCCTTACTTTTTTTGTTTGGTGTAGTATGGCATCATTTTTTCCCCCACTTAAAATATATAGATTACCTGATAAAACACATGAAATTTGATTATGCTGTAAATCACCCGCAGAAAATATTCAGTAATATTTGTGATTTGACCATAGTATCTTTGGCAGTAGCACTATGTTTTCACAGGTCTAGAAGTTATATATTTTGATTTATGGGCTAAATATTTCCTCTAAATCAGCTAAACTTAGTATTACGTTTCTTTGTGAATTCTGTACCTGATGTGCAGCACAGAATGATGTATCACGTTGCTACCCATGACCCTGACCAGCTTATCTTGTTTTCACCATTCATCATGTCAGAAGCAGAGGTGAGAACTGCTTTTGACAAATTAAGTAAAGGAAAGGCAGCTGGTCCTGTTCACCTACATTTTAGCACTCTGCTAGCATTCTGCCATCTCCCCGGAAAGCTGTAAGGAGGGACAGCTAAATATAAACAAAGTATTTTGTGACCAATACTTCTAAATATATTTTGTGGTGTAATTTTTGTTTTTTGCTTTCCAGTATATATTCGGAACATTTTCAGACAGTGTTAGTACTGTGTTCTTTTTGTGATCATGTGACATTTGTGTGCACTATACACACATGGTCAATAGTGCAACTTTGGAACGTTAGTAAAAGGCACATTTTGAAGAAAAATAAATTATCAAATAAGCTAACACTGCGATGGCCTGGCGAGCTGTCCAGGGTGTACTCTGCCCTCGCCCAGAGTCGACTGAGATGGGCACCAGCCTCCCCGCGACCCTAATTAGGATTAAGCGCTTTAGAAAATGAATGAATGAATGAAATAAGCTAACATTTTAAACCAGACACGAAGCCAGTTATGTATTTAGCTAGTTTCAAAACCTTTTCTTCCTGGCTATAATTATGCACATCATATGCCACGTGAACCAACAGATCTGCTGATGGTAGACATTCATTCATTCATCCATTTTGTGAACTGATTAATCCTAATTAGGCTTGAGGGGAGACTGGCACCCATCTCAGCTGGCTCTGGGCAAGGGCAGAGCACACCCTGGACAGCTCGCCAGGCCATCGCAGGGCAGAAACACGCTGATGGCAATGCAGCCTCTGATGGTAGACAATCTGGCATTATTTTATATTTTTTTAGAGCAAGATTCTTGACAGACCTTAGTCGAGCTGTTTTTCAAACTCCCAAGTAAATGTGGCACTGGGTTACTGAATAATGAACTAGCTAAGTAAGAGTTCTCAGGTCTTGTCACTCAGTATTAGATATCTTGGAGTATGTTTTAACCAAATGCCTTAGATTTCTATTCACTAACAGACTCCCTGCTCAAAGCAAGTCAAAGTTTTTTGCAAATATGCTGATGCCACCATAACTATACAACTCATTCTGATTTGTGGATCCCTCCACCCGGGTTTCTAATGCAGTTTTGAACAAAATACGAGCAATATCTAAAAAAAAACCACACAAAACACTACTGAGTGATCTACATTTTCATTAAAGTGAAATGATAAAAAAAAAAACTCTCCTGTAACATAAGAACATGCATATTTTCATAATCAGGTGGTTTTTAAAATAAATTTTCCAAGTTGCAATCTGCTCCTAATTGAATTAATAACAGTATTAAGATATTAATCTAGCATCAGAATAAACTGGTGAAGTGTTGAATAAACTAAAACTAGGCACTTCTACAATTCATATGTGATTCTGTATGCATTATTACAAGCGTGCACTCGTATATACATATAAGACAAATACTGCGTTATGTATTTCTATGCGAATTAGTTCTGTGCTGCTGTTGGAAACACTAGATGATCATTCGATTTTTGCTACGTTTTGCTTTATTGCTGGTTTTATTCTCTAAATGAAAAAGATTTTATAGAAACACACATAAACCATGCATGCAAGCTTTTATTAGGTTTTGGTTTTATGTCATTTTAAGTGATTTTTTTTTTTTTTAAGAAAGGTTGCATTTTCATTTGCACTTCATGTCATGTACCTTACAGTGGCTTGGAAGTGTTCATACCCCTTAAACTTTTTCACATTTTGTCATGTTACAACCACAAACTTTAATGTATTTTAATGGGATTTTATGTGACAGACCAACACAAATTGCTGCATAATTGTGAAGTGGAAGAAAAATTATATATATGTTTTTTTTTTAATACAGTTGATCTGTGAGGACCTCAGAGGGTTGTTAGAGAGCATTATGGAACAAACAGCATCATGAAGCCAAAGAACACACCAGAGAGGTCAGGGGAAAAGTTGGGTAGAGGTTTAAAACAATATGCTAGGTTAGGGTTTTAAATAATATCCCAAGCTTTGAACATCTCACGGAGCACTGTTCAATCCATACAAAAATGGGAAGAGTATGGCACAACTACAAATCTACCAAGACATGGCCATCCACCTAAACTGACAGGCCAGGCAGTGAGAGCATTGATCAGAGAAGCAGCCCAGAGGCCCATGGTAACTCTGCAGAAGCTGCAGTGATCCATAGCTTAGGGGTAGTATCTGTCCACAGGACAACTATTAGTTATGCACTCCACAAATCTAGCCTATATGGAAAAGTGGCAAGAAGGAAGCTAGAGTTGAAAGAAAGTCATAAGAAGTCCCATTTGCAGTTTGCCACAAGCCATGTAGGGGACACAGCAAACATATGGTATAAAGTGCTCTGGTCAGATGAGACCCTTTGGCCTAAATGCAAAACGCTATGTGTGGTGGAAAATTAACACTACACATCACCCTTAACACACTATCCCCACCGTGAAAAATGGTGGTGGCAGCATCATGTTGTGGGTATGCTTTTCTTCAGCAGGGACAGGGATGCTGATCAGAGTTGTTTGGAAAATGGATGGAGCCAAATACAGGGCAATCTTGAAAGAAAACTTGTTAGAGTGTCCAAAAGACTTGAGATTCAGGTGGAGGTTCACCTTCCAACAGGATAACAACCCTAAACACACAGCAAGAACTACCGGGGTTGTCACTGCTGTCCCCCCAGTGCAGCTAACTGGGTTATCAAAAGTCATGTCTCTCACTGTCTGTGGTGTAAAATGATGTGAAAGAACCATTGCTGGCGTTCATAAAGGGTAGGCCATTGGGTTGCTGTCACTGTGTTTCTGCCCTTCGATGACCTGATGAGGGTGTACTCTGCCCTCGCCCAGAGTCGGCTGAGATGAGTGCCAGGCTTAAGCGGTTCTCATTTTGAAAATAAATAAATAAACGACACTGTCGCAACCACCTGAAGCTGTGACACTGGATTACCCCCCCCCCCTTCCCCCATTTAGAAACGAATGTTGTGATTCCCCTGCACAAGTGCCGGTTGAGTTCACTGTTCATTCCGAAGTCAGACCACGGCTTATTAGTTCATAGGGAAGGCTGGCAAGCCCATGCCCAATCTCTACAGCCTCATGAGCCTTGAGAAAACAGCAGCTGAGCGCTCACAGTTGTGTTGGTGAGTATTGGGCAATGAAATATTTATAAGATCTATTGGCTTCAGAATTAAAGCCAGCTTCCAAGAATTTAATCTGCAGTTCACAAAACTGCCAAGGCTATCGGTAGCAACCAGGGAATACAAATCATTTCTGCCTCTATGAAAAATAACCAGGATTTTCAACGCCTCATGCTTCATGTCATGCTATTTACGTGGTGCTTCATATTGATATTAACTTATGGCCATTTTAAGTCTTTCACAGCAGAAAATAAAATTGATATAATTTGTTCAGTACTGCAAGTATGAAATCAATAATTATAATGGTTGATGTGGTGTGTTATTTTGTAAAATATATTATTCTCTGATAGGTTTATGGACTTGCATCAAGTTTAGGAATAAATAATGATTTCAGTGAGGACAGCCAGCAATCTTCCAAAAGTTTTCCAAAACACAATTCCAAAAAATACTGTGTGTGTGTGTGTGTTTATTGACTGAAAGCTGTAGGGAAAATAATAGATAGTACAGGGGTGTGTTTTAACCGAGTTATTATTAGGTGTTAGTCATTAAGAATTTAGGTACAGCAGAATTTCAGTAAAAATCCATAGGTACTATCATACCTCAGCAGTTTGTGCTGCATAGTAATGGTCATAATTATCATACTCAGTAATAAAATTATGCATATTTATTTAATTTACTCTACTAAATTATAGTAGCACATACAACAGACTGTATTTCTCTATATTCTTCAGTCCTTGCCAGAACATGTTTTTAGTTCTGTGGGTGGATTGTGGCCACTTGTAGATGTGAAGCTTAACTCTATTGAGACTGAAAGCTCCACTGTGGAATAAACTTTAAGAAATAAGTCAAGCATGGCATGACATTTGCACTTATTCATTTGACACCTCAATCCAAAGTGAGTTACAGGTGAGGCAAAATCCAGTCTAAGCACTTACAAGTACATCACTGGCTCTTTGACAGTCCTGGGGTTTAGAATAAAGAGCCAGTTACACCTGCACAATGTAGGAGTGTAAAGTAAAATTCAGGGAAGCGGTTCCGCTCGTCCCTAGCACAACATGTTTTATTCAGTGCCAAGTCATTTTTTTAATCCTAATGGATTCTGCTTTACAATAAAGTAATGACTTAAATAAGTCATAGCTTAAATGATCCTTATTTTTGGATTGGCATCCTATCTAGGGTGTATTCCTTCCTCTCATTCAGAATGCATTTCAGATCCGCGCTTATTAATTCATCCGTTCTTATTTAATTTATTATTGGAGTGTGTGCCAATGTGTAACATTTTAATTACCAGAAAACTTTAGTTTGCATTCAAGTAATAAAAATTATATCTGTCATTGATACTATTTGAAAATATGACATGCTCAACAGTAACAGATATTTCTGTTAATCACAATTATAGATATGAACCTTGAGTATTTGTTATATATGCAACTCAGCCTGCAAAAAAATCCCAATCAAAAGAACTATCATTCAGATATAGCATGTGATACTAATTTCTCCTTTAAAAACTGTCAAACCCCAACAAATTATGACTTTTATGTGGCAAAGAATCCACAAAGTTAGAAAATTCACTGAAAACGGGTTTCTTTCACCGTTAAAACCCTCAGCTGGGTTTACTACTACCTTGGAGGAAACCATTTTGGTTTGATTCTTTTCAGTTGGTGAAATACTTTTTTAGATTGAACTCTTATATTATACTCCATATTCATCCACACAGTGTAACAAGGTCAGATTCCTTGAGACTGGTGCAATCAGTGCATTTCTGGCCTGGGTCAGCTTTCAATGTTTATTTTTCTTGAGATATTAAATTTTAACTTTTACCTTACAGTTTTAAAATATCTTTATATCTCAGAGAATATTGGAGATAATCAGCTGAAATTTTGAACAGAATGTCCTTCAAGTACACGCTTCTCAAAAAGTGTAGAATACTTGAATTGTGTTATTTTTTACTTTGGCTGTGTGTTCCCAGCCTGGGTCACATAGAGGTTATGGGTATAAACCCACAGAGTAACCAGCTAGAAACTGAAAATAGCCAATTTTTAATGTGATAGGGCAGACTGAGCCTTTCGGTATGGCTCCGGTGCAGTTAATTACATAATAGTCTTGTGTACACTTAAACTTAAAGGCACAACAAGTCATCAGTGTGGAAGTGTGAAAGACAGAAATACAAACCTAATTAGACACTTAAAGCTCCATTACAAATATTATTATTGATAAAGTGCATTCATTCATTTAATTCTGAAAAGAAAAATTGCATTTAAGAAAAGTTGGTTTTGTTTATATATATATTGTCAATTGTAGCCCTTCAAAAGAAAATTGGAACCTGCAACAATCAATATTGGCAGGTTACACACAGAAAAATCATACACTATATAATCTTATGACCAAGATATGCATTTAGTCTTTTTGGTTGACCTTTTTTTAGAGTGTGTTTATTTTTTAATAATTTTGACTAATCATTTAACCTATTTTATTAAAATAAAAATTGTAAATACACCTTTAATTGAATCTAATTTATTTTAAACTAGTTACAGTATAAGTAGGGTTTACAACTACTTGCAGATGAAGATAGAATTTTTTTTTCCTTAATTATGGCCTTAAACATTTGTATGAAATATAATAACACATTTCTATAAATGTCTTTATTTGCAGCAACCTCAAACAAAACACCTCAAACTCAGTTCCTTTGTAAATTATACACTTCTTTCAACAACATTTGAGAGTTTAATTCTTATTGGCTCCAAGATGAAACACCTTCATAATTTTGGCGATTCTATATTTAAATTACTTTTATATTATGGTAAAAGCCTTCGATGTGGGTATACTATGTAAATAAGGGAATATTGGGTGGAAGCTGAAGTGTTTGTTTCTTTGAAACACTGATGAATGAAGGACAGTGGGATCTTTGGATTTTTGTGCTAGTTGAGGAATGTCTTAATATGCCAACTGTTATGAATATCAAGTCATTCTGGAGTCATTTTTATCCCTTCTGTTAATACGTGACCTTGTCCAGTGACCCGATCACTAATCATTAGGTTGTCTCAAAGGCTTTTTTTTTTCTCTCTGCATTGTGTAATCTTGTATTTAACATAATTGCATTGGTTTTGTTATGATGAAAGATGCAACTACTAAGGGATAGGAATGCATTTTATCTTATAAAACAAGACTACATTTAAAGTAGTACTTTATGTTCAAACTAGATGATGATAGAGCTTCGACTCTAACCACTGAGACTTAACCACCACATTTCTACTGTAGACCTCACCATCAAGTACCATCAAGCCCTTCCTGGCCTGAAATACACATTGTGCATCATTTTCTAAGAGCTTTACATTTTATTAAAGAAATCTCAGCTATTTTTCATGAACACAGTAACAGCAGTCTTCAGATATTGCTTTTTACACCCTATGGCTATCATTAAAAAGGAAACTAAAATAGATGTTTAAAAAAAATTAAGTAACATCTTTCATAGTGACAGAATCCTGAAGATGACTGAAAACATGCTTTACAGTCCTTTACTTTATCATTGTTTTTTTTTTCTTTTTGTTCTGGAAAGCTGGAAAGGCAACATTGTCACACACTACACATTTTGTCTGATGTCTGGTGTATCCAGTAGCTACAACGCATTATGGGCCTGGGTAGACTCATAGGAGTGAAATGAATCTATCCAATTATTTCATGATTGTGTGGAAACCCAGCTGATCTCTCCAGTGACCTTCCCCACGTGACCCCTGACTCATCAGAAAGCTTGCCAACTGGATTTCCTTCAGACTCTTGGCTATGAAAAATGAAAACACTCACATACACACACACACACACACACACACACACACACACACACACACACACACACACACACACACACAAACACACAC
>JAQMYF010000002.1:11453686-11465097 GCA_030014195.1 Neosilurus mollespiculum | reverse complement strand
ACACACACACACACACACACACACACACACACACACACACACACACACACACACACACATACACATACACACACAGAGAGCAGAAATTATAGTCCACACTTTGCTGTGGGATGTGGTGAATAAGAGGATGATCATAACATGATGTGGATAATTGTGGTAAAATTTGATAATGGGTATAGAAATATATTTTTTAAAAGAATATTTAGTAGTGAACAAATGTGTGTCAGTCTTGAAATGATGCATGCTCTTTCTGCATGAATAGCTACATGAAACCCCCTACAACTGTGCATTGACAGGTTCTGTGTGCATTAAATATAATATTTATGCTGTGGGGTGGAACGGTGTCTAAGTAGTCAGAACTGTCACCTTACAGCAAGAAAGTTCTAGGTTCAAACCTGGGTCATTCCATGATAATATGGAAATATGATTGCTTACATTACATTAGCTGCTAAAAGGGGGCATTTTTTAAATAAATAAATGAACCCGTGCCCATCAAACACTGATAATAACAAAGTAAGGGATGCATGGAGCAAACTCCACTAATACTGAAGGTAAGCATCCTGGAAGAGGTAGGATATTTTTTTGTTTTTGCTAAATATGTACTGTAAGCCACCATGTACCCTTTGTGCCTATGCAATAATAAAATGATTTCCAAAATGTTGGACAGCTGTTGTCTTTTCTAAATCCTGAAAGTTCCGTCTCTATTTTACCAGTAATTACACGAATTAAAATGTGCCTCATCTGATTGGGTTGTGGATGTTAGGTATTCTATTTGTATATGATTTGTACAACCAATTAATTATTATTTGTTTTTGTTTTTTTTTTAATCAAAATTTATTATTTAGAAATATTGTGATTGGCTGGTGCTTTAGTGATTGCTCTGAAGTCTTAGATGCTAGTATGTACAAATGGTAAATAATAGTTTGAGTTGCACAAGGTTAGGATCATAAATGGCTGCAGGACACATTGAGCTCTGATTCAGCCATCAGTATTTAATCAGCTTAAGTTCAGATCCATGCTTAAAGCTCCATTTCTGATTCAGGAATGGTTTAGTCATATGAAATGTGATTATCCAACATTTGATCACAGTTCTTTATTGACCCTTCTTGAATTTACTGGACATGGTGGCATTGATTAGTCTCAACATTACAGGAAATGCCTTCTATCTGAAGAAAGGCCATCACAGAATTTCAGACTTTTATTTCTTCATGACTCAATATGATATAATTAAGAAGTGTATAACATGTATGTATAACCCAGTGGGTTTAAATTTTGTGTAAACTGTAAAACACAGGAATGAATAGTTGTGTCTCTGTCACAGGGAATGATAGACACATAGTTCTTTACCTCCTTCATTAGAATTCATAGGCAGATGGGCTGTAATTCCTTTACTATGATTAACAGGAAGGGTAGATATGCCTTCATTAGCTCTATGTGCATAATGCAAGGTGCAAACAAAATGTAATGGTATTTGTTGCAAGTCTATTTTTTGACACAAAAATTGCTTTACAAAAGAATAGAATCTGGACAATGACAAAAATCAGTTTTGCTCTGATGAAAAATGTTCATGGCACGATGGCATAGTGGTTAGAACATCCACCTCACCGCAAGAAGGTCCTGGGTTTGCATTCCAGGCTCAGCAATTGTGTTTCAATGTGGAGTTGGCATGCACCTGTGGTTGGGTGGGTCTCCTCTGAGTACTCCGGAGTGTGTGTGTGTATGTGTGTTGGCCGTGCAATGGATTGTGAAGGTGTACAAGGTGTATCCCGCCTTCACCCAGAGTCGGCTGAGATAGGTTCCAACCTTCCTGTGATCCCAAGATGATTAAACGCTTTGGCAGTTGAAGGATGTTCATGAAGAATTTCATGTATGTTGAAAATTGAGCACTGTTTTTTTTCTGTGCAGTGTATTACAATAAACTTTCCTTAATGGGCTGTAGTTTCCTGTGTACTAACATACCTCAAGTTATTCTCTATAACTGAAACCAGAAAGGTTCTCAACTCTCCGTAGTCAAGCTGTACCACTCTGCTGGTTAGTTGTTGTAGAAGCGTATAATGAGGATAGTTCATTTTGTCCTGTCAAAAACTTTTCCATTATAGATTTACAAAAATGCACACTGACAAATGACCTGCCTATATTTTTTAAACATTACCGGTAATTGTTGATTCCATGGACTACATAATTGAAAACTTTAAAACATAAAATCTCTTGGATGATATCTAGTGCTGTGTTCAATAATGTTAACTGCATCATTTTAGAGCATCCTGTGTTTGACTTGAACTGTCAGAAATTCAGAATGGGCACACACACACACTCACACACTTGCAGTCACGCACACCCAGTGCAAACGTTACACACATCTAATCAGGCCTGGCAGCAAGGGTCAAACTACATCTGCACATGAAGGGCACATATCACTGTAAGAATTCCGGTTTACACTCAGTGCTATATGTCATCACAGTCAAGACAAAAATAGGACCAGCAGGCAAAAAGGAAAAAAAACTAAGAATCTTAAGTGGTAGGGAAGTAGATATTTAACTAGACAGTACACATAATAAATTATTCGTAAATCAAAATCATTTTCATAGATTTTTACTTAAATGTTTGTCTTAAAGAAACATTGTGTATTAATAAAAATAAACATAATTTTTGAGTCAAATAGAAAAAGTAGTATATAAGAAGATGTTCCTGAGCTGTCAGTTGTCCTGATAATCTTATCCTATAGTAATTCAGTCAGTGCTCTCATGTCTGTCAGGTCAGAAACAAAAACCACATATGAAAACATCATACACCAGCACAGATATATGAAAAATCATCACTCCACAACTCGACATAAAAGAAATCAGACAGACAGACTGCAGTAATCAGTGAGTACAGAGAGAGAATGAGAAATCTGTTCTCTCATTTGGTTGGAAGTTAGTGTTAAAGGTCTTCATGCATTTAAATATGTGATGATGATGAATTGATTATTTCTTTTGTGTGTGTGTGTGTGTGTGTGTGAGAGAGAGAGAGAGAGAGAGAGACAGTAGTCATGTGGCCACATGTGCCCCATTACAGTATATTTTTTGAAACACATTCAGAGTTTGAAAAGTTGATTTCAGTCGGCACTGGGTGTATTGGTTAGAACGTTCGCCTCACAGCACAATAGTCCGGGGTTCGAATTTTGGGCTCAGGCGTTTCTGTGTGGAGTTTGCATGTTCTTCCTGTGTCTGTGTGGGTTTCCTTCGGGTACTCCAGTCTCTTGCCACAGACCAAAGACATGCACATTAGGCTAACTGGCTGTTCTAAATTGCCACTAGCTGTGACTGTGGGTGTGAATGGTTATGTACGTGTTACCCTGGGACGCTCTGGCGAGCTGTTCAGTGCGTACCCTACTGCCGCCTGGTGTCAGCTCAGATCCTTGCAACCCTAATAGTAGGGTTAAGCAGTTCAGCAAATGAGTGAATGGATTTCTCGCATTTTATTATTCCACGTTTGATAGGTGGATAATGTTCATTAGCCCAAAATAATGAACCAATCAGATTGTGCCATTTCTAAGTATATACCAGTCTTATTAATACTCATTGTACCTAGTCATGACCTGCAGTATATCAGTGTAGAATATAAATAATCCTGCATTATACAGTGAAAGTTTTCTATATTGTGTATGTTTGGTTGGTTGCTTGATTACATACCCTTGAACCTTATATATTTATTATTTTATGGTACAATATTTATTTTTATTTCTAATTAAAAGAAAAAATAAAGGTGAAATAAATTAGTGCACTAAAGATCATTTTGTTCCTTTTTATGCAAATAAATTAATGCATAGACATTATATTTTAAATAGTTATAATATTTATAAATACATGTAAAATATTTATTTTCATTCCTGACATTCTGTGAGCTTCAAAAGTTTAACATCAAGGTCATTCTCCTGGGCGCCTTCTACAGAGAAATTGCCTTTAAATAACCCTTCACGGTGATTCTCAGTTGCACTGCAGAATGCAGCCACTTTCCCGTAAGTAAACAATTGCCATTGCTTTGTCATGTAGGAAAGAAACATTTCAGTCCATTCTCTCGAGTAAGGTAAACATGACTGTGCTTTTAGCATCTATGATTTTAATGCTAAGCATTACAGATGGGAAGATAGGCAGTATTTATATCAACTGATCCTCAAGTCCATGGTTACATCATAAACTTTGCCTGACTTTTGTAAATGATAGGTCACGTGCATTTAAATGGAGTTGTGTTAATGGTATATGATTTGTGATGCAGTCCATCAAGATACATCTGTAAAGATATGAATTGTAAAAGCAAGACTGGAGGATAAAGAGATGTTGTTATGAAGGAGATTGAAGCAGGGCCTAATAAATACGAATGCAATCAGTTCAAAAAATAAATTACCAATTATAGAAATATGAAAACATTTATGGAAATTGCATTCAATTTTAGTTCAGTAAATGCTGTGTAACAGCAAGAAAGTCCTGGGTTCGTGTCCTGGGCTCGGGCATTTCGGTGTGGAGTTCTCCCTGTACTTGCGTGGGTTTTCTCCGGGTACTCCGGTTTCCTTCCACAGTTCAAAGACATGCACTTTAGACTAACTGGCTGTTCCAAATTGCCACTAGATGTGAGTGTGAATAGTTTTGTGTGTGTGTGCGCGTGTGTGTGCGTGTGTGTGTGTGTGCATTGGCCCTGCGATGGTATGGTCTGGCTTTTGAGGGTGTACACCGCCGTCCCCCAGTGTTGGCTGAGATAGGCTCCAGCCTTCCTGTGACCCCAGTAGGATTACAGGGATTAGTGAGTGAGTGAGTGAATGAATGAGTGAGTAAATGCTGTGGAAAAATGTTATTATACAAACAAGTATTTCCTTCCCATCAGTTACTTATCTTAACTGCTGTAGATAATAGCGTGCTGACATACAAATGCACACCAATCATACTGGCATCTATTGTGACATAATTTATCATAATATTTATAACATTAATAATATATATAGTGTTTTTCTTTTATCTTTTATACCTAGATACCAATCTGAACACTTACAAGCTGTCAGAAAGATATCTGATTCTCTGTGAAACATGTAATTGTAGGCTTCCTGTATGGGCTATAAATCTCTGACAGTAAATTTCAGTAATTTGCCATTTAGGTGCGGTGCAAAATCAAATAAGCAAATCTCAACCACTAAACTTATCCAGAATGGTTGACTTATATGGGATGAAATTAAGTTAACATTGCTTTCGGACCATATTTAAATACAAGTGATTTGTCCTGGCATGAGCCTGGGAATTTGAAAAGGAAGAGTCTGTGAAGGATTTCGGTCTATTTGCCTGTTTATTTACAGACATATCTGAAACTTTTGGCACCCTTCAATATACTGTGTAAATTCAAATAGGCATGACACACAAAGGATAAAATTTTCAGCTCAAAAAAATTATCTTTATCTTTCTTATTAGAACATTTTTTTAAATAAGTGTTTTTATAATCCTTGAAACAGTTTCGGTTTCTAACCCTGAAATAATCATTTGAGATTTTAACTGCTCACTGTTTTCAAATAGTTTTGCTCATGACCACATATGTGACCCATCACCACAGTATGAGTCTTAATGCAGCAATTTTATTTTATTGATTCTGGGATTGTTTTAAATTCAGCTCCACCATGTTCACGTTAAATATCAGAAAATGTGATCTCCATGACCATGCCTGGGTTGCTGCTGTCCGACGGGTTGGTTTGGGTATTTAATTTATTGCTGATCTCCTGGGATTTTCATGCACAAATGTCTGCAGAATTTGCACACAATATGATGTTGTGTTTGACATTTAATATGAGCAACTCTTGAGATGCCACAGTGGCGTAGTGGTTAGTGCCTTACAGCAAGAAGGTCCTGGGTTCAAATCCCAGTGTTGGCAAGGATGTTTCTGTGAGAAGTTTGCATGTTTTTCCCATTGATTTTCTTCCACAATCCAAATACATGCAAATTAGGGTAACTTGCGTGTGTCTTCCTTGTGTGTGTGTGTGTGTGTGTGTGTGTGCGTGTGTGTGTGTGTTTGTGTGGGTGTGTGGGTGTGTGGGTGTGTGTGTGAATCATTATGTATGTTTTGGCCATGTGATGGTCTGGAGAACTGTTCCCCCAGAGTCCGCTGAGATAGGCTCCAGCCTCCCCACGACCCTGGTAAGAGTAAGCTGTTCGGCAAATGAATGAAACCGTATCTACATGGTTTTACACATTGTGAACCACATGGTTGGCTGATGTGTGTGATGAATGTGCTGGTGCATAAGGAGGTGTGTTTACCGAAATGGATCCATAAAGGGTGCCAATACTTTTTTTAAATAACCATAGCCAATCCAAACTGTAAACAGTGTGTGTGCCATAATGTCCGTTTGGTTTGCACAAGCGACTGGAGATGTAAGAGTGCTGGACCGCCCCTTTTTTTTTAAGAAGCAGAGAGGCACCTTGACTCCTCTCTTGAACTGTTTATCTTCTCTGTCCAGCATGTGGACGTTATCACTGACTGTGGCACTATAAAAATGAAGGTGTTTCATGGGTCATTTAAAGCCAGTGGGTGTTTGATCAAAACTATAGATTTTATAGCAGTCACGCTGTCTCTCAAAGGGTAAACATGATGGGCTAGATAGAGAAATTCATCAGGGTAGGGGAAGAGTGCAGGCTGATTTTATTATCATCCCTTCCATATACTCATATACCAATTCCCCAGGATGGTGCAATACAAAATATATTCACACAACTATAGAGACAGTTAAAAACAGTGTGAATTCATAAATAATAGAAACTAAGAAGAAATACCACAGGAATTTCTGAATGCCAATTTGATATTAACAGATATGGACCATACCGTGCCAGTAATGCACATTAAATCTGGTGAATGAAGAGGAAACCTAACCTTCAAGTTATATAAATACAATAGAGAAAGAGACGCACATGTTGCTTTATGGGTGATGTGGTATATTTCAATATTACTTGTATTTTGCCCACTGGTTATATTGGGTGCAGTACCAAACAGTCTGGTGTGAAGTGTACACTTCGAGAGATACAGTGTTAGAGGTAAATTCCTCTCAGACAGTTGGCAAGTGCCTTTGTCAAAAGAATGAATTGTAGCACTCAACATCTGTGAAGGTGCAGTAGTCAGATAGCATCCTGGCTCTTAAACATCCTGCTTCAGAACAACACCAGGAAAAAAAAAGCAGGCTCTCACACCTCCATGGCAACACAGTGTGAACTGATTAGGACAAGGCCCACAGTAAACATGTGTTGCAGCAGTGCTTCTCTAGCAATAACGTGCATACCCAAAATAGAGGCAGAACAGAATTACAGTAAATAGCTGTTTTATATGTATGTTGTTTAAACAAACAATAATGCATTTACACTCCATGGTGATGCTTAGTGAAGGAGGTCTTAACATAGTAATCATACTCAAGCATGGGTCCCAACTCATAAACCATAATGCAGTTCGATTGCAGTGAGAACATAATATTACTCTGAATTAACCCAAGTGTAGGGAGAAAAATCATTGTTACATCTATGTATTTAAAGTTTTTAAAACTCCCATATCCCTGTTTTGGGCATTCACCCACCCTGTAACTTAATTTCCAATCACCACTATTGATAGTGGGAGGCACGGTGGTGTAGTGGTTAACACGTCCACCTCACAGCAAGAAGGTTCTGGTTTCGAGTCCCAGGGTCAGGCGTTTCTGTGTGGAGTTTACATGTTCTCCCCGTATTTGTGTGGGTTTCCATCAGGCACTCTGGTTTCCTCCAGCAGTCCAAAATCATGCACATTAAGCTAATTGGCTGTTCCAAATTGCCCATAGCTGTGAGTGTGAATGGTTGTATGTGTTGGCTCTGCAATGGTCTGATAAGCTTTACTGGGTATACCCAACATTTGCACAGTGTCAGCTGAGATGACCCTAATAGGATTAAGCAGTTTGGCAAATGAGTGAGTGAGTGAGTGAGTATGGATCGTGAATACAGGAAATATTTAAGATCATAAATGTTTATTATCATCTTGTAATCAGTGTAAACTGCCTGTATGCTCAGTATGGATGTTTTACTTATGTGCCGTTTAGAATTAAAGCACAATTTTTTATTTTTTTTTATATTCTGACACGTGCAGCCTTTCCCTTCTTTTTTCTTTCTTTCTTTTATTTATTTATTTTTTTATTTTATTTTATTTATTATTTGTATTTTTTTTTTTGCTTGAAAGGATCAGTGGTAAGATTGAAGTTAATCTACCTTAAGCTAGCTTTGTTAAAAAGCAAACACACGGATGAACACAGTAAAGCTACCTTTTAAATAATAAGATTTGCATGTGGATGAGGCCTTAATGTTTGTTCTCACTTCTGAAACTACTGTTTCTGTACTTTATGAGTTTATATTTGACGTCTGTTACCACACATTGTAAAAAAAAAAAAAAAAAAAAAAAAAAAAAAAAAAAAACAGTCCTTTGCATCTCAAACTTTGTCCATATATCATCCACGGACTCTATGAACACAATCTGCAGTATGTTTTATTTTGATTTCTTTGTATGCAGATATAATGGTCACTTCCTACATAGCACAGGGGGAAGGAGGTCAGAGATCGAGGCACATTTGACAGAAATTCAGTCTTACCACTCGCCCTTCATAATCTTCTTTTGTATAAATGTCTTCCATTTTTATAAGCTGAAGTAAAAGCTCAGGATTTAGATACTTCAGTGAACAGAGAGCTAGTGGTCATTTTAAGAATTGTAAGTATTATAAGATGCTCCAAGAAGTTAAATGCATGGTCACTTTGTCTACTCTGGACTGAAATTGATGAACTCACTTTAGTACTGGATAAATAGCAAGTAAATACCAAACACATGCTTGTTTTTCACTTATATTTATTATCTGGTAGTGCTTGGCCTTGCCTATGCTATATTACTTTCATCACAAGAGACAGATCCTGTTCTTCGTGCAGGGGGGTGGGCTTTTACATCACATGTGCTCGCCAGCTTCTAAAGTGCAGAAATATGTTATATGTGATGAAAGCCTAAGGGGATAGGAGATGCTGCACCTCATGCTGCAAACCCAGTTTGGTAGAGGGGGGTAAACACATAGAATATAGGCATCTACAGTCTCGGTCTTCTCCTCCTATACATAGAAGAAGAGGAAATGAATGTTAGAAAGAGACAATCTGTAACCTCCCTTACATTAATTCGATTGTGTTTGTGCATGTGTGTGTGTGTGTGTGTGGCACAACCTGCAGTGTTTCCTGTAATGTTTCACTGCTCCACCCTCATGTTAGTATTTGTATATTTCTGGGATTTAACCTATACTTAACCTATATGCAGTGCTTTAGGTATCCATGTTAAAAAGCTTTTTTTTCATTAAAAGAGATAACAATGTTTATAAGTGGAGTGGAATAACAGATTAAGGTGTGATAAAGTAATGAATGGGACGCTGTTGCTGGATCATTTGTATTATAGATATTTGATAGAATATTATAATCAATATGTATAGGCAAAGTTCACTTAGGGGTAATCATGCTAGAAGTGCGATAGAGTGCTTTTCATTTTCGGTTTTGTCACACAACATTCGCGGCATCGAATTTTTGGTCACCTGGTTTGTGAACTTATTGCAAAAAAATTTCAAACATGAAAATTGTCATTTTGCTTGTAAATTATACATTTTTCATTCGCAAGATAGAGCGACAAGTTGGACACTTCTGATTGCTGGCATCCGCCATATTCCATATATTTTGTCATCATTTGTAATTTTATTCTCATTTTGTTTGTGTTAATAATGCTTGAATACAAAGCAAATGGTTTGAGAACAATAAGCGAACAAAACAAGACTGATTTTACAAAAGGAGCCAAAAGGAGGATTTGTTTATTTTTGCCAAACATCCGCAAACCAATCACAAATTATTCGCAAATCAGTCACGTGATATACTTACATAAGCCGCAAAATATTCGCTTGCATGTGGAGTCGCAAAACATCTTGATGCAAATTTCAAAAAAATTCTGCAAAAAAAAAAAACTAAACATTTATGAAAGGAGACTCCAGTTTCAGTGTTTAAGACAGTCTGTGCCTTGGGTTGTCCATGACAGGAACCTATTCAATATAAAGGACTTTGTGATTTGCAAATTCTCAGAAACATAAGTATACACAATCAAAATGTTGTATAAACACAAGTATACACAATCAAAATGTTCTGACTTGTTAATTATTAAAAATATGTAAAAATTAGCATATATTATAACAGAAATAAAATAATTCATGTTGTTATAGGAAAATTAAAGGGGCTGCAGCACACATCACACAGTTGAGAAGTTTAAAATGCTGAGGACCAAAATTAATGTCCTCCAAGAACAACTGGTAATCTCAAAGTGTTTAATTTTCCCATGCACATAAGTCAAAAAAGTGTACAGCTATGGGATTTTTAACCTACGTGGAGTCTCCCTTTGACATTAGTGCTGTTTCAGCTGTGCTGTTTCAACTCTGAGGGCTGCAGTAAATGAAGCACCTCTATGTGGCGAAACACTAAATTGCATTTAAAGTTAGTAGTTGACATACTTTTCACATCACAGATTATTACACTGGAAAACAAATGTGTAAGTTTGCAGAATCAGGAATTAGGGATGTAGGATACTGAGGAAAATAATCCCAGAATGTTTTCGCTAATGTTATGTTATCATCTAGTTTTGGCAAAATACATTTATTTTGTAATTTTAATTCTGTTGAAAACAGAAAGAGTTATTCTTCTTTCCTATTTTATCATAAATTTAGGACTACTTTATACCTGGCCTCTGTAATTTTGTCTGTTACTATGACTAGAATTTCACTTGATAAAAACTTGCTTTTTGATTTAATCGTTTCACAAATGATTGCGTCACATGGCCAACATTTTTACTGTTCTGTTAGCAGTACAGTAGAATTTTTTACTGTTCTGCCAGAAGTTTGGCAGATGATCTTATTCAGTGTGACTTGCACTGTATCTCATTTGTACAACTAAGCAAACAAGGGTAAATGGCCTTGCTCAAGGGCCCAACATTGGTAGATTGGTAGACTGAGGCTTAAAACCCCTACCTTCTTATCAGTATTTCAGAACCTTAACCACTGAGCCAGTAATGGCCGTTACGTTGTTACTGTAGTGACGGGTGGAGGAGAGCAGGGGAAAACCCTAGGTACAAGAAATCTCATTCTCCCATAGCTAAGCAAATGCTTTATTGTGTGAAGAGTGTGTGTGTGTGTGTGTGTGTGTGTGTGTGTGTGTGTGTGTGTGTGTGTGTGTTGTGGGGGGTGGAGAGTCTCTGCAGATATTTGACATTGGCCCATTATCGAAAAATGCTGTGCAATATAAATAATGTACTTTACTTATGATTGTAAATATATTACCTTGCATCTTACATATATTGGAATATATATATATATATATATATATATATATATA